>CM038670.1:140457909-141078904 GCA_021605145.1 Aegilops bicornis | reverse complement strand
CAGTGTGGCGAGGTCTAGCTCTACCGCTTCTTTTGCTTTGATACGACAAGTCCATCTTCAACTCTACGAAGAAAATGACCTCACCAACAAAGGCGATGAAGATAGTGATGACTACGCTCCCACCCTATTGCTTCATGGCAAAAGGTGCCAGGTACTCAAATATACCTCCTGCTGAATCTAGTGAAAATGAATCGATGAAGATCCTAAAGCCGATTACTCAAAACTTGCTAAGATTGCATGTAAAACAACAAAGGGCTTTTGAAAAGGTTCGAAAACATGCTAGATAAGAGTGATGATATGTTAGGTGAAAGAAATGGATCTCACTAAAGCCTGAAAATCTTGAGACTTGATCTAGGTTTGACAACCTTCAAGGTCATCATAACAGCTCTCTTGTCGATCGCGCAGAAACTTTCTTATGAATTTCTTTAAAAGAAAGCAAGATCTTGAGAAGCTAAGAGTGAGTTATGAAGATCTTCGAGGAAGGAGCGCGATTCATTACTTACTCAACAAATCAGCGCTTCTCGGGAAGAATTTGTTCCTCCATGCTTAAAGTGCATTGAGCGTGAATCTTGCTAATTCTTCACAGATGTTCAAATGCTTCAATTGGCCTACAAATTCTTGACTGCCTCTGCTATCACTAATTCCTCATCGAGGACATTGCTAGTATCCTTTGACGATCGCGAAATTTGAAGGAATTGTACATGGCGAGGCATGTATAAAAAGCCTCAAAGGGCATCGAGACTCTTTGTGATGTGCTTAAAAAGCGAGATCCTCAACAGGAACCCTAGGAAAGAGAGGTATTGCCTTTGAGAGGAAACTCAATGCTTGATGGAACATATTGGAAGCACAAACAGTATCCCAAAACCTCATGGAGTTCTTTGCCAAAGGACCTCCGAGTTGATCCATCTAACTTATCTGGCTTTACATGCTAGAATCTCCTCATTCTTCGACGTGGTCATTTGACTCCAACTATAAAACATTCAAAAATCGAGAATGGTGAAGTATTTGCTAGATATGTTGGCACTAAGCTGCGGAAGCAGTTCCCCTATAGAAGAAAATCTGGGTTCCCAAGAAGTGCCTTGAAAGTCTTTCGGTGAATGTCCTCATGACACCACACAGCGAAGAATAAGGAACCCCGGATCAAACTCTTCATATGGACCAAATTCTTCATATGGATCCAAGTCCTCATACCGGACCAAATTCCTCCACGTGGATCAAATTCCTCAAAAGGATCAAAGTCCTCATATGATTATCATCGTGCTAACAACTTCTTTCTACATTTACTTGAGGGTGAGAGCTAAGGGGCTATGAATATGTGCATTATTCTTCAAACCAATTTGTTCATAAGTCCTCGAAGAATTTCTCTACTTATTCATATACTTACCCTAACCCTCTTATGTGAAACGAAATGGATTGGCCTCTATGTCACCATTCTCATATGGTGCTTTCATGAGTGATGAACTCTTTGCCACCCCTTGAGATGTGGGTGGTGAAGAAAAGAACTAACCTCTTACTGAGGAGTCGGGACTCAGGGCGTGCTTTAAGCGTCTGAAGAATTTCTTTGAGGGCGACAAAAATGCACGAAAGGGCGCGAATAATCATGATGAAATGAACTTTCATTTCACCACGTCCTCTCATCTTGCTTATCTCATTATCTTTGCTGATGAAATTCATCGATGAACTTGATATCATATTCTTCTTGATGAAGTATATGAGATGCGTAAGTTGCACTAATTCATATCTTGAGGATGATCAACCCAAAGCCACTGAGTGGGTTCTCGATAGTGGATGTACAAATCCACATGGTAGTGACAAGAATCTATGATGGATGCTCCCTTATCACCGTCACATCTGAAGCATATCATCTTTCTTTGACAAAGAGCAAAAGTCGGTGTGGGTCTTGGTAAGGTTCACGATCTCTAAGGACATACACATGGACAAAGTTATGCTTGTTGAGTCCTTAGGATACAACCTCATGTCGATCTCAATGCTTTGTGATCTTGATATGGTTGTTATCTTTGGCAAATGTCGTTGTGTTGTGATTATGGGAAGTGACAATTCCAAAGTCTTTGAAGGCTTTAGGATAGGAGACTTGTATATTGTTGATTTCTCTCTGGGACCACAACCGGCCGTGTGTCTACTTGCAAAAGCTTGAAGAAATTTGGCTATAGCATCGGCTGACTTAGTCCACATGAGGCATGAGGAATTTGCACAAGCTTGCAAAGAAGAAGCATGTCATTGGCATTGAGAATGTCAAATTCCTCAAGGATCACTTGTGTGGAGCTTGTGAAGGCGGAAAATGACCAAGGCCAAGCATCCGGTGAAGACTATCATGACCACTACTAGTCCCTTTGAATTGCTTCACATGGACCTCTTTGGTCCTAATCATTACTCGATAGTCACTAATGATGCATCTCTATATGGCTTTGTTATTGTTCATGATTACTCTCGTTACACATGGGTACACATTGTTACTTACAAAAATGAAGTGCAGAAGTCTTCAAGCGATTTTCCTCGAGGCTTCAACTAACTTTGGTGTGAAGATCGGACACATCGGGGAGTGACAATGGGCTGAGTTCAAGAATTCCGGTCTTGATGCCTATCTGGATGAACTTGGTATTACTCATGAGTTATCTGCTCCCTACTCCTCGGCCAAAATGGGCGTCGTGGAGGCGCAAGAAGCAGAACTCTTGTTGAGATGGCTCGCACTATGCTTGATGAATACAAAAGCGCCTAGTCGTTTTGGATTGATGCAATTGATACCGCGTGCCACATCATCAACAGTATATCTTCACAAATTCTTCAAAGAAGACTGCCTATGAACTCCTCAGCGACAAGAAACCCAATGTGAGTTATTTCAAAGTCTTGATTGCTAAATGCTAGATTAGAGATCCTCATCCACAGTTCTAAATTTGCACCGAAAGCACATGAAGGTTTTATGCTTGATTACGGAAAGGACTGCGCACACCTCTGAGTCTTCAACATCGCTCTTCACAAGATTGTTGATCTTTGTAGATGTCTTGATTCGATGAAACTAATGGCTACATAAGAGAGCACCTACCTTCATGTTAGATGAACCCACACGAGGAATCTATCAAGTTCAAGGCAAATGAGGATGTCATTCCCTCTTTGAAGAATCTGCGATGAATTCATTCTGTCAGCTTGAGAAACGTCGGTGATGCTCCACGAAGATAATCTTTGAAGAAAATGGTCTTTGAGGAAAATGATCAAATTCCTCGGCGACAACCAGCTCATCCACAGCGTTGCAAAAGAAGTGCAAGTTGACAAGATCATCGATGACATTGAAGCGCCAGAGTCCTCTCACACGCTCAAAAGCTTCACATTTATCTAACTTTTGTGGGCACTATGCTTTTGTCTCTATCCAGAGCCCACTAAGGTAGATGAAGCATTTCTGGAGCACTGAGTGGATTCAGGCCATACAAGAAAGAATTACAACAGTTCGAGCTCAAAAATGTGCGAGGAACTGGTCAAATGTCCATATCCTTGCAAGCATAATATCATTGGCACAAAGTGGATCTACATGACAAGCAAGATGAAAATGGCCTTGTGGTGAGGAATAAAACTTACGACTTGTAGCTCAAGGCTACACACGAGTTGAAGGAATTGATTTCGATGAAACTTTTGCACCTGTTGCTAGACTTGAGTCTATTAAGCATATTACTTGCCTATGCTAACCATCACAATATCACTTTATATCAAATGGATGTGAAAAGTGCATTCCTCAATGGTAAGCTTGAGGAAGAAGTATATGTTGCTCAACCCCGAGGTTTTGAAGATCCAAGAATCTTTGACAAAGTCTTGAGGACTCAACAAGGCCCTCTATGGTCTCAAACAAGCCCCACGAGGCGTGGTATGATACATTGAAGGAATTCTTAAGTGAAGAATGGCTTCACACCAGTTCACTCGACCTTACTCTCTTTACTAAATCATATGATGGTGAACTGTTTGTGTGCCAAATATATGTTGATGATATTATCTTTGGGTACATCTTGACCAACGTTATAGTGATGAATTTGCCTATATGATGAGTGAAGAATATCAAATGTCTATGATGGGAGAGTTGAAATTCTTCTTAGGTCTTCAAATTAAATCAACAACACAATGGCATATTCATATCTCGGGAGAAATACCTCAAAAGATGTCTGAAGAAATTAGGCATGCAAGATTGCAAAGGCGTCAAAATTCCTATGCCCACAAATGGCCATCTATGCCTTTGATGAAAATGGTATTGACTTGATCACAAGGTATCTTTGCTCCATGATTGGTTCTCTATTGTACTTATGTGCATCTAGGCCAAATATAATGCTTAGTGTTTGCATGTGTGCCCGATTTCAAGCTACAAGAAGGAATCACACCATAAGGTACGTGAAGCATATTCTTGATATCTAGCTCACACACCAACACTAGGATTATGGTACCCCAAGGGCTTTACTTTTGATCTCATTGGATATTACGACTACGACTATGTTGGTGATCATGTGGACCACAAGTCAACATCACGGTACTTGTCATTTTCCTCGGGCGATCCTTGAATGCATTGGTCCTCGAAGAAAGCGAGCTGCGTATCACTTGTCTCTGCGGAAGGCCGAATACATTCTTCTTTGGCTCTTGTTGTGCTCAATTCTTTTGTGGATGAAGCAAACTCTCAAGGACTACGGCATCAGCGTGAAGAATGTGCCTCTCTCTTTGTGACAATGAGAGTGCCATCAAGATTGCTCACAACCCAGTTCAGCACTTTCGAAGACAAAGCACATTCAAATTCGTCATCATTTTCTTCGTGATCATGTGTTGAAGGCGACATCTCCATCGAGCATGTGAAGGCGAAGAACTGACTAGCCGATATCTTCACTAAGCCCTTGGATGAGAAGAGATTTAGCAAGTTGCGGTGTGAGCTAAATATCTTAGAATCTTGAATGTTCTTTGAAAAGGACACACATCTGATACATATGCAAAATTGATGACTTAGATGTGCAACACATGAAGAAAGCGTTTTCTTCAATCCATGAAGAATAACACTCTAAGTGTGAAGAAATTAATGGAGAATTTGATTCTCGAGAACCCTATGATAATTATGCGCGGTATGCGAAATCATCATTCTTATTCACGGTGGGTCGCCACCACCAAAGTTGAAAATCTTCAATTTGAGTTTTTCCTCGAGTTTTTGAAATTCTTGAGTTTTCAAATTCTTCAACTTTTCAAAATCTTCACTGCTTCTGTCGTTTTTCTTCATTAGCTATATATATATATATATATATATATATATATATATATATATATATATATATGGGTTTATGTCCACTACAGCATTCACTTATGGCTATTTCTTCAAATTAAGCTTTTTACGCTAAGTGAATGTGATCGGACCCTTCCCCTCTATGCTATACTCAACCCAATCTATTCACAAATTCTTCATGTGTGTTCTATTTGAAACTTCGTTCAAAATCTTCCTTTGTGTCCGTGTTAAATTTGAAGAAATTGCGAGCGGAACTTTAAAACTGATCTTATCCAAACTTAGGTTTTGCCGCTCAAACCGTTCCGCATCCCGATGGTTATCTATTCACCCACGATCTAACACGATCTCCACTTTTCGATGCGTGGGTGACACATGTCAAGTGAATGAGAAGGGTCAGAGCACGTTAAGTCCCAAATCTTGAGCGAATAGTTTTTCACCATGGCTATATATACCCCTCTCCGCTTCCTCCACTTCCTTTACTCCGCTCGGCGCTCTCTCTCGCTCGAGCTTATCAAACCTAAGCGCCGCCGCTTCTCCATCATCGCCCGGTGAGGAAGAGCTTCCTTGCCTCGACCTGCGTCGCCCGGCGTACTTTCGCCGACCAGCGGAAATCTTCACTCCGCCGCCGCCATAGCTGTATTCCTCCGCCAAGTTAGAGGCGTGGAAGATCTGGTGATGAACTTCCATCTGTTCTTCTTAGTTAAATCGTGTTCTTCACTTGGGTAATTAAAAGTTACTTTTATTACTCGCTTTGATTCTCAAACCTTCACGAAAATCTTCAAAGGTGTTTATTCTTCAAATCTTCACACATATGAACACCTCCAAACAAAATATGCTCTTGATTAGGTTCTCTAAGCAATGATTTTCTTCAAGATTCTTCAATTGTGTGGATCCTCGATCTATACAACTCTGGAACCTAAGACAAAAGATAAACTTAGTGAAATTCTTCAAGGCTCATCGGTCAAATTCACTCAAACTAGTTCTTTTTGAAAAACCTTACGAGAGCATATGACCTCTCCAAATTCCTCGCAACTATACTCTGTTCCACGGTACTCATGTCATTCTTTGAATCACTAGGTTCTCATCAACTTAACTCATTTTGCGGCGTTCCTCGAAGAAAAGTTGCATACCTCTTGGAGAATTCGTTTGTTCAAATTCCTCACGAAGAATATGGCGAGAAGGAAAGAAGCCACAAAAAGGAGGAAAGAGGCTGAGGTCATGGCTGCGTTTGAAATCCACGAGAAATATATCTTTGATTATTGCACACACTGATGAAGCGAGTTTGGCAAAGAAAACAAAAATCAGCGCAAAGGTGCGCATTCAAAGATTGAGCGGAGATGGGCAAGGGAATGGATGGAGTACATATATGTAACTCCAAAGTACATGAAGAAATTCGCTCTCAATCCTCCATGCCCAAGAGCTCAATTGGCACCTGGTCAAGAAAAGGTGACCCCACCGGCATCAAGCGTGGTGAGGACTTTCTGAAGAATGGGCCAAGCGCCAAGCCAAATTAGTGGCATGACAAGCCAGCGAGGCGGTGAGGAAATTCAATGAGGACTCTTGCTACTGCTGCTGCCCTTTGAGGCCTCTGTCAAGCCAAGAAAATCTATGGCAAAAGCCCGCACGCACAAGCCAAGTGCTTCCTGTGATTGCCCTCACGGCCAAGTTCCTCGGCTATGCCCTCACGGCAAATTCCTCATCTGCTCTGCTCCTCCAAAATCCTCGGCTCCTTCAAAGTCCTCGGCTCCTCCCAAGTCCTCGGCCAGTTCCGACAAAGTCCTCGGCACTGTGCATGCAGCCCGCGTGCCAAGGACTACTGAGCATCTCCATTGCCTCCTGGTGTTTGACCAAGTTCCTCATTTGCACCAAAGTCTTCATCTGGCCCGACTTCTGCTGAAGACTAAGGCCATATTTGGGCGAGGTCCTCGGCCAAGTCCCAGAAAAGCAGTGCGCCTTCCAAGTGCCACACGAAGATGATGAGGCTGATGATGATGAACTTGCGGAAATCATCGAGACCGCCAAGAAAGGGCCGCTAGAGCTAAAGGCACACCTATGCCACTTCTTGTTGGATCCAAGGCGATCCTAGACTGCATTGATCTACGGCACAAGGACCCAAACACTCCTATGCGACTTCAATCGACACACTGGTCAAAGTCACATCTTGATTCATTTCATCCAAGAGGAGAAATGGAAATTTGATCTTGCCGGAGAGATCAAGAAATCACGATATAGAAAAGAAAGCTACTGAAGAAAAGCGTTGTCAAGATGACAAGCGAAGAACTTATCAAGATGCGGTGACATCAAAGCCCTCGGCGACAAATTTGACTCCTATTATGCTGATTGGCAAGGAGCCAAAGTCAGATTAAATCAACGACAAAGAAATTCACCAATGTTGCTGCTAGCGCAACAAGAAATTCCTCGGTGGAGCCTCGGCTCGTGATGAAGAACATGCTGACACCGGCGATGAAGTTCAGCTTTGAAGACAATGCTAGTTCGAGGCTGATGATCCCATTCCGACCGGTAGAAGAAATTGCGGGGCATCCTCTAGTGTAGTGCTTTGAAGAATCTGAACAAAGTCGAGGAGCAAGCGCATCGGTTGCACTGAGGAAAATCAACCAGATTCCTCGGCTCCTCCTGCCAACACTAACTCCAATTCTTCCATCTGCCTCGATGTGAAGAAGACCAAGGCTTGCGAGCGAGCTGCGGTGAAGAAAGCGGAAAGCATCGGTGCGTCAAATTCTTGGATCTGAAAGAAAATGAAGCCAATGACCGGCTCCTTTGAAAATCCTATTGATCTTTGTTCCAATTTCCTCAATTACATCAAAGGACCTTGTTCCTTTTGATGAAGATTATGTGATCCCAAAGCGGATCGATGAAGAAAATCGATACAACGCCCGTCGAGCAGATTGATGAAGAAAGTGAAGTGGAAGCAATCCTTCAACCCCAATCATTTCCTCGCCTATGCCTCGGTTCATATTTGAAGAGGCGGTGTTGAGGAAATTGAAGAAGAAGATGGATATTGGAAGCACAACGCCGGTGATGAGCGATGACTTTTGGGAAAGTCGGCATCCAAATTCTCCACTCTTCACCCCAATCCAGCAATTCCTCGGTCCCTTGCTCCAGCAGTTCAAATGGGCTCTGAAGAAACTCATCCCATTTCATACATCCATGAAGAAATTCCAGCCACTAAGCGTGATGAACTTCTTTGCTGATCCTCGGTACTGCACTTGTAGAGGAACAAGAAATTCCTTAGCACGAAGAACACGAGATTGCGATTCCGGAGGTCGTGATGCAACTCAGCGACACTCCTTGCCAAAGCCAAGAATCCCTTCTCAACAAAGCAAAAGTTGAAGGCTGATGATTTCTTGGCGAGCATGTATTCTTCACTTATTACAATCCATATGATTACGCTTTCGCGCATAAGGAAGAGGCGTTTACGGGACTGCCGGTCAAGCCAATTTATATTCCTCGGTGCTCTTCAACAAAGACAAAGTCTTGATCATGCACATATTCCTCATGTGGACATGGAGTCTCTGCCGGAGCTTTGAGCAGGTCCTCGGTGTTCTTCACGGCCTTGGGACTTTTGAATTTCTACTGTGACATACATGATTGGAATGAAGAACTCATTCTTCAATTCTATACAACGCTGCACATCACCGGAGGCGAAGGCGTGAACTCATGGGTGTTAGGCTGGATGTGCGAAAATACTCACTACAAAGGCACCGACAGCGGAATTGCTTCGTGCTCTACCACTCAGTCCTCCCTTGATGGTGCTCGTTGTATTTACAGCGAACAGAGCTTTCAAATCACTATATGCAAGTCTTTGATGAAGCCTTTGAAGCGGGGCAGGCCCCAGAACCAAATTCCTTATCAAGGAATTGTTGTATGTGCCTCGGACTGTCTATCGGATTCGACAAAGACAATGAGTCCTATCAAAGGCCACGACTCAAATGATGAAGAAGTCGTTGGCATCATGAAGAATATGCTTTTCAATATCATTCATGGCGTTCCGTCAACTTCCATGATTTCTTCATGAGGACTATGGCAAATATTGCTATGTCACCATTTGATTTGAAGCCTTATCGCCTTGGATAATGAGATTCATCGGGACAAGGTCTTCACTCAATTACAAAGGCGATACTACGAACCACTTTGCAGCTACTTGCCCCGATTGAAGTCCTCAAGCGGACATTTACCTTCGGTGATGACAAGGGCAAGGCAAGCTGGCTGTGATCGATGAAAACATTCGTCCATTGGATGGGACAGTTTGGCAAAAGCTGCATCCTACTCCACCAATGATGACTACGCCACACATGACTCTGCATAAATACCTCGGCCAAGCAAAGTCCTCAAGCCCACGGCACCGGGGTGATGGTGATCGTGAAGTTACTCCTCGGTCTTCATCGGAAGGTTGATCGCAATCATAAATGGGTCAAGCGTCGGTTTGGTTCAATTCTTCACAACATGACCTCTACACACAATGCGGTGAAGAAAAACCACTACTACCTCCATGAAACCTTCAAGCGCTTTGGGATGTTCTTTCTAATGTCTACGATGTGGAAGAAGCCCGGCGACAATGGGTCTCAAGGAAGAATTTGACTGATGCACCTCCTCAGAAGAAATACAAGAAGGTTAAAGTTCCTTCCTTGGTGGCGGCTCCTATCCTTCATCCACGAGACAGTGAAAATGAAGACTTGGGCGACAACTGCGGCGGGCCCCCACTCGACAAGCCCGGCCCACCAGCTGGCGCTCCTTCTTCAACTTGAAATTCTTGAGGCGTTAGTCCTCCGTTTGATCCTTTTGGTCATTCGATGACAAGCGGAGAAATTTGAGTTAGTGTTCAGCGGGTCTATTATATGGGCAATTTTTTTGTTAAGTTACAACTCTCGTTCTTACGAAACTTTTATTGGATCGAGTTGTAATCTTAAACCCGATGAATTAACTTTGATACTTTTGATGCCTTTGTGCTCACTGATACTCTTGATGCGTTATTTTGCATGCTTGTTCCTCATTAATGTTATTGCATGCATGCTGAATTTCATCAAGCACCATATTTCATCATGCATTTCAAATTCTTCTTATTATATGTCAAATGGGTGCATGATTTACAATATATAGGTTGAGATCTCCATGATTCAACTATTCAAATGTGCATTGCCTCAAAAGCAAATTCCTCACTATGCACATCTTGAGGGAGTTCTTCTATATCTTGCAATCAAATTCCTCAATATCGGTATTTACACTTTATATGTTTATCCCGTTGAAAACTTAACCTATATTGTCATCAATCACCAAAAGGGGAGATTGTAAGTGCATCTAGTGCCCTTAGTGATTTTGGTGTATTGAAGACTTATAGGTTAAGAAACTAATGTGTTTATGAGTGTACACATGTCTATAAGTCTATGAGGAGTTTGATATTTCTGAGAGAAATCGACCCCTAAAATGAAGTTCTTGTTGAAGACTTTGATATTACGAAGACTTTACGAAGACTTTGAAAGTGAAGAAATTGGTGTGACCTTGAAGACTTGGTATTCATTTCAGGAACATGAGCGTGAAGACTTTTGTTTTCGTAGTTTCATTTTCTCTTTCTTGAGTCATAGGAAACACCGTCTTTGTTAAAGTCGAGGAAATACTAAGGAAAAATTTCCATGTGATGCTCAACTCAAAATCCTACACCTACCAATCCCCTTGAGTGAAGCCTTTGGAAATCTCATACAGATTCAGTCAATTTCTTGATGTGAGGCGAAGTTCTTACAGTGTTGAGGAATTTATTCTGACGAGGAGTTAGGAATTCGCCGATGTGGATTGCCTACAGTGAGGAACATGATAGCCACGAGGAATTTGAGATTCAAATTTTCCGACCCGTTCTTTGTCTTCTGGCATGACTGTCCCAAAATATCTTATCCACCTAACGGTCATATCATTGAAGGGCATTTATGTCTTATGATGTCGGGCTGCTCCCTAGGCTATAAATAGCCGCCCCTACAACCACTAGCTGGTTGGCTGCTCAAGAAGAAACTTGACACTTGTCATTTGAGAGCAACCCATCCTCAAGGGACTTTGGCGAAAATCATCGAGTGAGGAAAAACCCAAAACACCAAACCCTACAAACCCAAAGTGATTGAGCATCCTTTGAAGAGATTGATCTGCGTGGATCCGGCGCTTATTACCTTTGAAGGCTGTGCTTCTTCCAGACGGTTAGGCGTCATGGTCTAGAAACATCCAAGAGGAATTGTGGATCGCCCGGTGACCAAGTCTGTGAAGGTTTGGAAAGTCGCTGAAGACTTACCACAGTGATTGGGCCGAAGTGCAATGTGACCTTAGTTCAAGGAGAATCTGGTGAGGACTTGGTGTCTGAGCTGCGTGCTTTCGGCGACTAGGTGTCGGGACTATGTGTCCTCGAGTTTAAATACTCGGCCGCTCCAACGGGCGTACAACTAAGTCGGCAGTTGGGCTGGTCTACCAAATCATTGTCTTCACCAACCTTCTTGGTTATATTTCCTCAACCCTCTCATTTCCTCATTCTTTGTGAGTGTTCATTCATATATGTGTTTGAAGACTTTGGTTGAAGACTTTCTCAATTTCCTCGGTTCAATTTCTTGATGTGTTTGTCTTCATCTTGTGCTATCCTGTGTTTCGCTTTACATGTACTCCTTGATTGTCTTGATTTCATCATGATGACCATGCCCGCATTCTCGTATGCTTACTTCTGAGTACTTATTCCGCTGCAAGTAGTTCTTCACTAAGGAATTTCCTCACCGGCAAATTCCTCAGTGAAGAATTCATAAAAATCGCCTATTCACCCCCCCCTCTAGCCGATATAACGCACTTTCAGTTACAATGGTAGGAGATCTACGTATCCGTATCGCCAAGCTTGCCTTCCACGCCAAGGAAAGTCCCATCCGGACACGGGACGAAGTCTTTAATCTTGTATCTTCATAGTCCAGGAGTCCGGCCAACGGTGATAGTTAAGCTATCAGGACACCCCTAATCGAGGACTCCCTTAGTAGCCCCTGAACCGAGGCTTCAATGGCAGCGAGTCCGGTGGCGCATATTGTCTTCGACATTGCAAGGCGGGTTCCTCCTCCGAATACTTCATAGAAGATTTTGAACACAAGGATAGTGTCCGGCTCTACAAAACAAGTTCCACATACTACGGTAGAGAGAATAACCTTTGCACATATCTGCTGACGTATTCCGCGGCGTGACATCACACCACGCCCAGGCCTTTATATGAATCATTTTTACTGTTCCACCTCGGTAGCGTTTAGCGAGGCGGTTTCCTTAGCACGTCTTATTAGGCGGAGATCGTGCCCCCTTATTCAGGATCCTCATCAATACGGGTGTGGGTAACCCAACCGTGCCTGTTGTACGCCTCCTCCATCGGCGAGTCCCGAGCAGTCCGCAGGGAGGCTCTTGGTATTCAACCTCTTTATACTTGAGACCAAGGCCGCTCTTATTTTCAATCTCAATCGAATCCGCCCCTCGCCTCGAGTTCCAACACCCAAAGCTCCATATTTAGGCGCTTGGACCTTCAACGATGTCCGGCTCCGACCTGCGGCTGGTGGATGTCTTCCTCGTCACGGAAGAAGATGTGCTAAAGTTGAGAGGCGCGGAGTATCTCACCGGCAAAAATTTTGCATAGGCTGCTGCCCAAGGGCAGGTTATTCCCACTCGAGCCTGGTGAGGCGTGGTATTCGTGTCTCACTTCCTTGAGGTTTTGGCTTCCCAGCAGACCCTTCGTGAGGGGCTCATGTTTTATTATGGGCTGGAATTCCATGACTTGGATCCGGAGTCCATCCTCCACATCTAAATCGTTCATTGTCGTTGTGAAGCCTTCCTCCGCATTACCCCTCACTTGGATTGTGGCTCAAGACCTTCAAAGTGGGCCGAAGATGATCGAGGGCATTAGGCGAAGTGCTTGGAGGGGCTGTTATAAGCAAGAATCTGCGGACGCTCCATGGCCCGAGGCTCTTTTCAAGAGGAGCTCACTTTATGTAGCAGGGTGGTTTTATATCACCGCTCCCGGGGGCACCAAATGGTAGCGCCACCTGCCTTCCACTCGGGTCCTCTCTCTGCGGCTGGGGTCATGGGTCGATAAAGGGCTCAAGCGGGGACCATCCAGGGCGTACCTCTGTTGCGGGGCCGTGTTCGAGACCTCAGAGAGGAGATCAATCTGGTCGTAATGCTCGAGGTCATGCTTTGATTAAATGCACCACCTTACCTGCAAGCGTCGCCCCCCTCACTTTGTGGGAGTTTAATCCGGAGGGACCACGAGCTCTCCAACATTTTATGGGCGTAACACCGTGGAGATGTACCAAGCGTTCTTGGATCACAAGAAGTGTGTCCGGACTTAACCGAGGGCCTTGAGTCAGAGCTGCAATCGCTTGGGATACTCAAGTAAGTAGTCCTGTGCAGGACATGCTATCCGCATATTTATCATACACTTGTCCTTAAAAGAGCTATCCTTTTAAGCAGTGGATAGCAAAAGCAAAACTAATCAGTGTCGCCCCCCTCCACGAGACCACGTCGGATCTGTATTAACCAAGATGCTAGAGGTTGTGCCTTTTGAAGAAGGCGAAGGGGAACAAGGGAACTCTGCCTCCGTGGAGGAGGCTATCAAGAAAGGGGATCGAGAATCCCTCCCTCCAAGGGAGAAAGAGGACCGCTTGAAGATCCAGGAGACCAAAGCCTCGAAGCGGGGAAGAAATCTTCACCGAGAGGGTCCTTGCGGCGGGATATGCCCGGCCGCACTATTTCCCCAAGGAGGTCAGCCCTCCGGTGAGCCGTAAGTAAAGGCGTTTATTTTTTAAAGAGACATCCCGTTTTATTTCGAAGATAACGAAATTTACCTTGTAGTTCGGATCTCGGCCCTTCTCGTGAGCTTCGTCTTGAGGATCTTGATCCGGAGATGATGGAGAGTGAAAGCGCCTCACTTTGCCGTAGCGTTATGTGAGGTGGGCGACCACGAGGTGTCATCAGCGGAGGGTTTCTCCGAATCGGCGGAGGCGAAGGCAGCCGTATGTCCCCTCAAAGCCCTCCGAGTCCGGCCCTCGAAAAAGGCCACCCGACGAGTCCGGTGCCAGCAAGGTGTCTGCAGTCGGAGGAGCTGAAGAATTACCCTTGGCGGCGTCTATCTCGGAAGATCACCATGCGTTAATAGATGCGGTGATTGAAAAGGATTTCATCCGGTGAGGCGGATTACATGAAACCGTCGCAAGTTTCTTGTGGCGGGTTTTGAAGTGCATAAAATGATGTACCTTCAGCGATTACGCATATAAATGCGCCTGTATAGATAGTAGCCCCTGAGACTTGATGCGGTGTCAATAATGATGGCGCCGAGGATCATAACCCAGTGTAATATGCACTCTTCCTATGTAGGTGGCGAAGCGTCCGGTGGCTAGCGAGCTGATGAATTTGCGGCCCAGGCGGCAACTTGGCGTGGCGGATCACGGACATCATGCTTGTTAATAAGCGGCTTGTGAGTCACAAGGTATGCAACTTCTCCATGAGACACATGGTAAGGAGCTTGGCGCCCATGCCCTACAACATGTATGCTTAATGCAAATGGTGCCGCTGCTATGGAGAACCTTTGGCGGAGCTCGCTTGAAACCAAGGAGCAAGCCATAAAAAGTGATCTGGCGGCCTTGAAGGCGGCATGAGCTAAAAAGCGAACAGGATGCTCACTTCTTTGAAGCAAGAAAAGAAATGGCCGAGATGGCCGTGAAATTGAAGAATGCTCTTGACCGTTGCGAGCTTCTTGAAAAAGAAGATCGGCGAAACAAGAAGGACCTGAAAAAGTCCGCCACCGAGGCCAAGGAGACTCGCTCTGCGATGAGAGCTATGAAGGAGGAGCTACGTCAGGCCGGAGATATTGCGGCTGGAAAGCCCTTTCTGATGCGGAGAAAATTCACGGACCCTAAGTATGCTCAATTGGACGGTTGTGGAGTGGGAAGGATGCTTATACGGACTTGGCGGTGAGTCTTTGACAGCGGCCGAACACTTCCGGTCAAAGGATCACGGAATGGAAGAGCTTTTTGGTCACGCATTCCATAGTCCGGAGCATCAATTTAGATTAACCGATCGTTTGGCTGAATGGGCTGAGCTGAATAGGTTGTCGGACTTGCCATGAAGGCTGTCGTGACTCATTTGTGGCGAAAAGGCCCGAGCCGAAGAGTTATTTTGGCTTGTTGCGGCCGGTTCCTTGATGCGGTGCCGCATATCGATGCAATGAAGCGGTCGACCTATGTAGAGAGGTCTTGTGGATGGCTCTTGCCATGTCAAGACATCTTGGGCGGAGATGAAGGCCACCGACGTTGCATCCCAAGATTGAATGAAGCCGACTACACCGCCAAGCACTATTTTGAGGAAGTCCTGCGGGCGCTCGTTTAATAGAGGCAGCGATGCTCGAAGGATATTATGCTTTAATGACATGTATGATTTGTGAAAACAATGTTTCACTATAATATAAGAGCTTTTTATACTTGTGCGTTCAAGTATTAAAACACCTCTGTCTTGACCATTGATGTATATGTGTATATAACTTGAAAGATGGCAGCCCTTGGCTTCAACCCCCCACGCACATAGTGTGGGGGTGTTTGCAAAAAGCGCATTTTCACACTTAATCCAACGTCTTGGTCCTGTAAAGGAGGTGATAAGCGTAGCAAACTAGGCAATCGGACTATAATGCTTTATCACTTTCACTTAGCCATAGGAGTTCGATGGTGGGGCTACTATATAGCCCCTAGGGGCACCAGCGCTCTCCACGAATTGAGGCGTATGTACTAGGAAAGCGACCCTTCGTCAATGCGAAATTCTAAACATTCATTTGGGTCATCGAATGGTTGACCAGTCTCACGCTATATAATGACGATCGATTTTCGGCTTTCTCTCTTGAGGTGCTCACACAGGCTGAACCGAGGCACTGTCGCGATAGTTCTCACAGTGCCGCGTTAGCGATAGAGCGGAACATAAGGCAGCAAAACACGGGCCGGGCAAACCCAACATTTGACCAAAGACATGATTGAAGCTGATGCATATAAGGCCCTAACTTCGAGGATGCGAACACTCCCTAAGGTATTCGGTCTTTATGAAAGCAGGCGAGAATAATGCCCTAAGCCCTGGTGTCAGTGCAGCGCAAAAGATTACAGTGCGGTGATGCCAAAACACCAGCCTCCTCCTCGGTTATAGCAAGAAACCGGGGATGTGTATCAACAAGAGGCGGTAAAAATGGTTTTACGCGGGGTCTTAATCTGAAAAGAATCCTTACAGCGGGTCCCTCTTGCGTCTGCGCCCGTGTCTCCGTTGTGCCGTATCTTGGGCCAGGCGTATGCGTTGTTCATCTATAAAAGAGAAGAACAAATTTGAAAAGAAAAAAGATCGATCCAAAAATGTACATTATATTAAATAAATGAAATGCAGTTGAAAAGTGAATAAAATTGAGCTTTATTGTCTCTTGTTGTACATGCGTGCAACCCCTTATGCGAGGATATGCCGCTAGTAGGCGCGGACTCGTCTAGCCATGTCCGGGGTTGAATGACCTATTCAGTGCTTTGATTAGCGAGCGGATTGGTGTGGGGCTGTCAAAGCGGTTTCACGTTCTTCGTGGCGAGTAACATAATACTCCCTTTTAATGAGATGATGTCGCGTGGACGGGCATTTTAAGTGTAAGAGATGCATCTGCGGTATTGCGTTAAAAGCGGTAGCTTCACGCCCGATGGTGCTTGATAGCTACTTTCAAATGGGCGATGTGGAAGGTTAACTTTTGCGGCGGAAGTTGTCGGATGAGCGAACACAACTTCTAGCGATGAGGAGCCAGTACAATGGGCATATAGGCCTGGCATTACCCCTTTGAAGGAGGTGTTGCTATGGCGAATTTTGGTTGGGTCTATCCCCATTTTGCGGATTGTGTAATGATATAGCAGGTTTAGATAGCTACCTCCGTCCATTAGGACTTGTGTAAATTGGAGTCCGTCGATTATAGGATCTAATATCAAGGCAGTCCATCCTGCATTACGGATACTTCCAGAATAGTCCTGATGAGCGAAGGTGATTGATTTTGACAACCATCATTCGGAATCCTTTGGGATAGACCGTGCGGCGCGTGTTTCTATGGGCGCCGCTCTGTTTTTCCCTTTTGTCACTTGAAGTGAGTTCACTGTTTTGACTTTTTGTGGGAAATTCTTTTGTTTTCGGTGCTTTCTGCTTGTGGGGTTCGTCATCGTCCTCGCTTGGTGTGTCGAGCCTTGTGTTCGACATTGAGTTTGCGGACTGCTTGAAGACAACAATCTCTTGTGGGTATGGTTTGCGGGCTTCCGTGAAATCTTGTGGATTTGGCATATTTTGTCCAAGATTTTGTTTAGGTTGGATAGCTTCGTCATCGTCCTTGAAGGAGATCTTTTATGGATTCTGCGGGAGCTTACGAATCCGGCGTTGACTGCCGTGCTCTTGGGCTGTTTCCCTTTCTCCGTGCTGATACTTGCTGCGTCATGGTTTTCCATTTCCATACGACTTGGATGTACTTGGGTATTTGATGCGCATCTTTCCGATAACTGTCCTCTCCTACGCCAAAAGCGGGTCATGAGGCTTATTAATGCAGCCATGGTTCTCGGCTTCTCTGGCGAGGTGTCTGTGACCATTAAATCTCGGGACATTGTGTTTGAAAGCTGCTAAGGCTTGATTGTCGAGACGATCGACTATTTAGTTCTTTTGGTAAGGAACTTGTTCCAGAATTTGCAGGCTGACTCTCCGGGTTGTTGAGTTATGTGACTTAAATCGTCTACATCCGGAGGACGGACATAAGTCCCTTGAAAATTTGCTCGAAAAGCATCCTCGAGCTCTTCCCAACTTCCAATGGTAATTTCAGGAAGGCTTTTGAGCCAATGCCGGGCTGGCCCTTTGAGCTTGAGGGCTAAGTATTTTATGGCGTGGAGATCATCTCCTCTGGCCATGTGTATATGGAGGATGTAATCCTCAATCCAGACTCGAGTGCATTGTTGTTCCGTCGTATGCCTCTATGTTTACGGGTTTGAATCGGCTGGGAGTTAAGTGATCCGACACCTCATCGGTGAAACACGGGGGTGTGCGGCACCCCTATATTTGGTTGTCTTTGTGATGTTCGGATATTTGGCGTGTTGCATTGCTTGAAAAGAGCTTGCTTTCGGCCCATAGATGGACCTAACCGGGCCATCCTTTTGATGTGAATCCTTATGCGGATCGCGTGCCGAATTATGTGCGGCGTCGCTTGCCGCTCCATGTTTGCCACGTGGTCGTCTATCCGACCGGGCGGCCTCTTTGTTCTTTGATTGCTAAGGCCTCCTCATCGAATTCGGGCAGTAATTTGCGCTTCGGGTAGTTCTTTGTTTGGCGACTGTCGCCGTATTTCTCTGCGGTGTTGAGTAATTTGCTCCATCTGATTCTGAGTGCATCTTCCGCTGTTTTGAGCTTCCGCTTCTGCTTTTTCAGGCTACGCGCAGTGGCGACGAGCCTTTTGTGGAGGTTCTTCTGCTCCAACAATTTGTCCGATGTGAGATCGTCCGGACTGTTGTCTTCGCCGGGGACAGGTTGTTTATCCAAGTTGTCCTGTTCGGACGGTTGCTCGATAGCATGTTGGTCATCCACCGGTTCGCCCTGCTCTATGGCTGGGTCTTTGTCGAGGCCGGACTTGGTGCGGCGTTTACGTTGCTGTTTGACTGCTTTTCGAGGGATTTATCCTTCCTAGTGTCCCGTTGTTCCTCGTCGTCACTTCCTTTAGGTGTATCCACCATTTATACATCATGGGATGAGGTGGCTGTCCAGTATCCTATAGGTGCTGGTTCATGGTTGTCTCCTACATAAATGCGTCCATCTTGTCGATGTCTTGAAGTCAATCGAGCATGTCGTTTAAGCTTTCGACATTGGCTACAAAGTGGGCGGTGGGTGGGCGTTGAATTTCTTAAGTAAATCGCATCCCAACCTTCCGACCATAGTCCGGCTAGGGCTCTCCGATAAAGAGAGAGACTTTAGTGAATTCAGGATGTCGCCAAAGGGCGAGTCTTTGAAAGATGTCCATGACGATGAACTCCATAACGGCGCCCAATTGGATTCAATTGGCGAGGCGAGAGGTTCGAAGTCGGAGAGGAGTCCGGCACCTCGGAGTCACGGTCTTCCCAAAGGACGGGGATGGAGTTCGGCTCAATCACCGTAGAGATCGTAGCCCCCGAGGCGGTGTCCAACCACTCGTCCTCGTCGTGAGTCGGCTCCGAGCTAAGGAGTCGGAGGCCAGACTGGAAGCGACCTCGAGCCTTTGTTGGCGAGCTAGATCGTGCCCATCGAGGCAGTGTGGCGTGCTTGGCTGTGGCTCGAATCCGTCGAAGATCAAGTCTCCGCGGATGTCGGCCGTGTAGTTCAAACTCCGAATCGACACGATGGCCGGGCGTAGCTTTCGATCTGCTCGGATGGCCAAGTGAATTGGCCCGTGGTGCAAAAGCCACGAATCACGAAGATCTGTCAGGGAGAAAAGTCTGCATACTGGACAGCGTCGTTGTTGATGATCGAAGGAGCCATCGGGCCTAAGGATGGCGACATAGAGGAACTCTCAATGAAAGCACCAATGTCGGTGTCAAAACCGGCGGATCTCGGGTAGGGGTCCCGAACTGTGCGTCTAGGCGGATGGTAACAGGAGACGAGGGACACGATGTTTTTACCCAGGTTCGGGCCCTCTCGATGGAGGTAATACCCTACTCCTGCTTGATTTATATTGATGATATGGGTAGTACAATAGTGGATCTACCACAAGATCAGAGAGACTAAACCCTAGAAGCTAGCCTATGGTATGATTGTTGTTCGTCCTACGGACTAAAACCCTCCGGTTTATATAGACACCGGATAGGGTTAGGGTTACCTGTCGGTTACAATGGTAGGAGATCTACATATCCGTATCGCCAAGCTTGCCTTCCACGCCAAGGAAAGTCCCATTCGGACACGGGACAAAGTCGTTAATCTTGTATCTTCATAGTCCAGGAGTCCGGACAACGGTGATAGTTCAGCTATCCGGACACCCCCTATTCCAGGACTCCCTCAATCATCATCATTAGCTTCCTCACTAATTGGTGTAGGAATCACTGGAACTGATTTCTGTGATGAACTACTTTCCAATTCGGGAGGCAGTACAATACCTCATCAAGTTCTACTTTCCTCCCACTCACTTTTTTCAAGAGAAACTCCTTCTCTAGAAGGGATCCATTCTTAACTTGAATATCTTGCCTTCGGATCTGTGATAGAAGGTGTACCCGATAGTCTCCTTTGGGTATCCTATGAAGACGCACATCTCCGATTTGGGTTTGAGCTTATCAGGCTGAAACTTTTTCACATAAGCATCGCAACCCCAAACTTTAAGAAACAACAACTTAGGTTTCTTGCCAAACCACAGTTCATACGATGTTATCTCAAAGGATTTAGATGGTGCCCTATTTAACATGAATGTATTTGTCTCTAATGCATAACCCCAAAATGATAGTGGAGAAAGCGGTAAGAGACATCATAAATCGCACCATATCCAATAAAGAAATGCGATTCTGACGTTCGGACACACCCCATTACGCTGTGGTGTTCCAGGTGGCATGAGTTGTGAAACTATTTCACATTGTTTCAAATAAAGACCAAACTCGTAACTCAAATATTTTCCTCTGCGATCAGATCATAGAAACTTTATTTTTCTTGTTATGATGATTTTCTACTTCACTATGAAATTCTTTGAACTTTTCAAATGTTTCAGACTTATGTTTCATCAAGTAGATATACCCATATCTGCTCAAATCATCTGTGAAGGTCAGAAAATACTTGATACCCACATGAGCCTCAACACTCATCGGACCGCATACATCGGTATGTATTATTTCCAATAAGTCGGTTGCTCGCTCCATTGTTAGGAGAATAGAGTCTTAGTCATCTTGCCCATGAGGCATGGTTCACAAGAATCAAGTGATCCATAATCAAGTGATTCCAAAAGCCCATCGACATGGAGTTTCTTCATCGCTTTACACCAATATGACCTAAGCGGTAGTGCCACATATAAGTTGCACTATCATTATTAACTTTGAATCTTTTGGCTTCAATATTATGAATATGTGTATCACTACGATCAAGATTCAATAAACCATTTATATTGAGTGTATGACCATAGAAGGTTTTATTCATCTAAATAGAACAACAAATATTCTTTGACTTAAATGAATAACCCGTGTATTGCAACAAACATGATCCAATCATATTCATGCTCAACGCAAACACCAAATAAAATTTATTTTAGGTTCAACACTAATACCGAAGGTAAAGGGAGTGTCTTGATGGTGATCTTATCAACCTTGGAATCACTTCCAACACACATCATCACCTACGCCCTTAACTAGTCTCTGTTCATTTTGCAACCCCGTTTTGAGTTACTACTCTTAGCAACTTAACGATTATCAAATATCGAGGGGTTGCTATAAACACTAGTAAAGTACACATCAGTAACATGTATATCCAATATACCTTTGTTAACCTTGCCATCCTTCTTATCCGCCAAGTATCTAGGGCAGTTCCACTTCTAGTGACCATTTCCTTTGCAGTAGAAGCACTCAATTTCAGGCTTGGGTCTAGCTTTGGGCTTCTTCATGGGAGTGGCAACTTGCTTGCCATTCGTCTTGAAGTTCCCTTTCTTTCCCTTGCCCTTTTAATTGAAACTAGTGGTCTTGTCAACCATCAACACTTGATGCTTTTCTTGATTTCTACCTTCGCCCGATTTCACGCCATAAAGAGCTTGGAAATCGTTTTGTTATCCTTGCATATTATAGTTCATCACGAAGTTCTAGTAACTTGGTGATAGTGACTAGAGAACTCTGTCAATCATTATCTTATCTGGAAGATTAACTCCCACTTGATTCAAGTGATTGTAGTACTCAGACATTCTGAGCACATGCTCACTAGCTGAGCTATTCTCCTCCATCTTGTAGGCAAAGTACTTGTAAGAGCTCTCATACCTCTTAACACGGGCATGAGTGCAAAATACCAATTTCAGCTCTTGGAACATCTCATATGTTGTGTGGTGTTCAAAACATTTTTGAAGTCCCGGTTCTAAGCCGTAAAGCATGGTGCACTAAACTATCAATTAGTGATCATACCGAGCTTTGTCAAACATTCATAACGTCTGCATCTGCTCCTGCAATAGTTCTGTCACTTGGCGGTGCATCGAGGACATAATTCTTCTGTGCAGCAATGAGGATACTTGTCAGATCACAGACCTAGTCCGCATCATTGCTACTATCATCTTTCAACTTAGTTTCTCTAGGAACATATAAAAAATAAATGGAGAGCTAGATCACAAGCTATTGATCTACAACATAGATATGCAAATACTATCAGGACTAAGTTCATGATAAATTAAAGTTCAATTAATCATATTACTTAAGAACTCCCACTTAGATAGACATCCCTCTAGTCATCTAAATGATCACGTGATCCATATCAACTAAACCATGTCCGATCATCACGTGAGATGGAGTAGTTTTCAATGGTGAACATCACTATGTTGATCATATCTACTATATGATTCACGTTCAATCTTTCAATCTCAGTGTTCCGAGGCCATATGTGCATATGCTAGGCTCGTCAAGTTTAACCCAAGTATTCTGTGTGTGCAAAACTGGCTTGCACCCATTGTATGTGAACATAGAACTTATCACACCCGATCATCACGTGGTGTCTCGGCACGATGAACTGTCATAGCGGTGCATACTCATGGAGAACACTTATACCTTGAAATTTAGTGAGATATCATCTTATAATGCTCTTGTCGAACTAAGCAAAATAAGATGCATAAAGGATAAACATCACATGCAATCAATATAAGTGATATGATATGGCCATCATCATCTTGTGCCTTTGATCTCCATCTCCAAAAGCAACATCATGATCACCATCGTCACCGGCTTGACACCTTGATCTCCGTTGAAGCTTATCGTTGTCGTCTAGCCAACTATTGCTTCTCGACTATCGCTGCCGCTTAGTGATAAAGTAAAGCAATTACATGGCGATTGCATTTCATACAATAAAGAGACAACCATATGGCTCCTACCGAGTTGCCGATAAGCATTATAAAACATGAGCATCTCATACAACAATTTATATATCATCACGTCTTGATCATATCACATCACAGCAAGCCCTGCAAAAACAAGTTAGACGTCCTCTACTTTGTTGTTGCAAGTTTTACGTGGCTGCTACGGGCTTAGCAAGAACCGTTCTTACCTACGCATCAAAACCACAATGATTTTTCGTCAAGTGTGCTGTTTTAACCTTCAACAAGGACCGGGCGTAGTCACACTTGGTTCGACTAAAGTTGGAGAAATAGACACCCACTAGCCACCTGCGTGCGAAGCACGGCGGTAGAAACAGATCTCATGAGCAGCGGTCATGTAATGTCGATGCAGGCCACTTAACCCAACAATACCGCCAAATCAAAGTATGACATGTTGGTAAGCATTATGACTATTATCGCCCACAACACTTTGTGTTCTACTCGTGCATATATATAACATCTACGCATAGATCTAGCTCGGATGCCACTGTTGGGGAACGTCGTATTTCAAAAAAATTGCCTACGATCACGCAAGATCTATCTAGGAGAAGCATAGCAATGAGCGGGGAGAGCGTGTCCACGTACCCTCGTAGACCGAAAGCGGCGTTTAATGCTTAGCGGTTGATGTAGTCGAGCGTCTTGGCGATCCAACCGATCAAGTACCGAACACACAACACCTCCGCGATCTACACAAGTTCAGCTCGGTGGCGTCCCTCGAACTCTTGATCCGATTGAGGTCAAGGAGAGTTCCTCAACCTGACAGTGTGGCGATAGTGATGATGAAGTTACTGGCGAGGGCTTCGCCTAAGCACTCTGACGATATGACGAGGTGTGTAATTGTGGAGGAGGGCACTGCACACGGCTAAGAGATTGCATGTTGTGCCTTTAGGCGCCCCTGCCCCGTATATAAAGGAGGGAGGAGGAGGCCAGCCAACAAGGGGCTTTGCGCCAGGAGAGGGAGTCCTACTAGGACTCCAGTCCTAGTAGGATTGACCCCACCGTTTTCCTTCTAGGAGGGGAAAAGGGGAAGGAGAGGGAGTAGGAGAAGGAAAGGGGGGTGGCACCCCCTTCCCAAGTCCAATCCGGCCTCCTCCCTTGTGGGGGGTGCACCAGCCCCTTGTGGGCTGGTTAGCCTCCTTCCTATGGCCCATAAGGCCCATATCTTTCCTCGGGGGGTTCCGGTAACCTCCCGGTACTCCGGAAAAAAAATGCCCAAATCACTCGGAACCATTCCTATGTCCGAATGCAACCTTCCAATATATGAATCTTTACCTCTTGACCATTTTGAGACTCCTTGTCATGTCCGTGATCTCATCCGGGACTCTGAACAAACTTCGGTACATCAAATCACATAACTCATAATACAAATCGTCATCGAACGTTAAGCGTGCGGACCCTACGGGTTCGAGAACTATGTAGACATGACCGAGACACATCTCTGATCAATAACCAATAAGCGGAACACGGATGCTCATATTGGCTCCTACATATTCTATGAAGATCTTTATTGGTCAAACCGCATAACAACATACGTTGTTCCCTTTGTCATCGGTATGTTACTTGCCCGAGATTGATCGTCGGTATCATCATACCTAGTTCAATCTCGATTCTTGGCAAGTCTCTTGACTCATTCCGTAATGCATCATCCCATAACTAACTCATTAGTCACATTGCTTGCAAGGCTTATAGTGATGATCATTACCGAGAGGCCAAGAGATACCTCTTGATACTCGGAGTGACAAATCCTAATCTCGATCTATGCCAACTCAACAAACACCATCGGAGACACATGGAGCATATTTATAATCACCCGATTACATTGTGGCGTTTGATACCACACAAGGTGTTCCTCCGGTATTCGGGGAGTTGCATAATCTCATAGTCGAGGAGGAACATGTATAAATCATGAAGAAAGCAATAGCAATAAAACTAAATGATCATTATGCTAAGCTAACGGATGGGTCTTGTCCATCACATCATTCTCTAATGATGTGATCCCGTTCATCAAATGACAACACATGTCTATGGCTATGAAACTTAACCATCTTTGATTAACGAGCTAGTCAAGTAGAGGCATACTAGGGATGTCAGTGTCAAAACCGGCGGATCTCGGGTAGGGGGTCCCGAACTGTGCGTCTAAGGCGGATGGTAACAGGAGGCGGGGGACACAATGTTTACCCAGGTTCGGGCCCTCTTGATGAAGGTAATACCCTATTTCACCTTGATTGATCTTGATGATATGAGTATTACAAGAGTTGATTTACCACAAGATCGTAGAGGCTAAACCCTAGAAGCTAGCCTATGATTATGATCGTTGTTGTCCTACGGACTAAACCCTCCGGTTTATATATAGACCTTTGGAGGGGCTAGGGTTACAGTCGGTTACAAGGGAGGAGATCTACATATCCGAACTGCCAAGCTTGCCTTCCACGCAAAGGAGAGTCCCACCCGGACACGGGACGAAGTCTTCAATCTTGTATCTTCATAGTCCAACAGTCGGCCAAAGGAAATAGTCCGGCTGTTCGAGGACCCCTAATCCAGGACTCCCTCAGTAGCCCCTGAACCAGGCTTCAATGACGATGAGTTCGGCGCGCAGATTTTCTTCCGCATTGCAAGGCGGGTTCTTCCTTAGAATACTCCATAGGAAATTTTGAACACAAGGATAGTGTCCGGCTCTGCAAAACAAATTCCACATACCACCATAGAGAATATAATATTTCCACAAATCTAATCTGCTGACAACTTTTCATAACATGACATCACGCCACGGCCTGGTCATTATTTGAACCGTTTTTCTCAACCAGCTACTACACATATTGCGAGGTGGTTTTCCTGGCACGTCTTGTCGAAGCAGAGATCGTGTCCCCTTATCACGGGATTCTCATCAATACGGGTATGGGTAACCCAACCGTGCCTATTGGTATGACTCCTCGATTTTAGGCAAGTTCCAAACGGCCGCGCGGAGGACGCTTGATATTCACCCTCTTTATAAAGGGGCCAAGGCCTGTCCTTTTCTTCTCGTGCTCGATCCTTCTCTTCCCCCACCTTAAATTCCAACACCCAAGGCTCGGGCTAAGCGCTTCGGACCTCCAATTATGTCCGGATCCAACCTTCAAGGTTGGTGGATGGCCTCCTCTCATCCTGAGAGGAGGACATCAAAAGCTAAGAAGAAGCCGGTGTCGGACCTTGAAATCTACGCACAGGCTGCTGCTCCGGGGCAGGTCATGCCCACTCCGAACCAATGAGAGAGTCGTATTTGTTTCCCACTTCCTCCGAGGGCTAGGCTTTAGTCTTGATCCCTTTGTTAGAGGGCTTATGTTCTATTATGGGCTCGAATTCCATGATCTGGCTCCGGATTCCATCCTTCACATCTCGTTGTTCATCGTCGTGTGTGAGGCCTTCCTCTGCATCACCCCACACTTCGGATTATGGCTCAAGACCTTCAATGTGAAGCCGAAGATGATCAATGGGCGACCATGAGAATCTTGAAGGTGCCATATTAAGCAAAGCGCCCGATGCTCCATGGCCAAAGGGTTCCTTCCCGGAGGTGTCTAGCTTATAGAAATAGGAGTGGTTTTACATCACAGCTCCCCGAGGTACCAAGTGGGTAGCCGCCCCTGCCTTCCGCTCGCCCCCCCCACCACAACTAGCGTCATGGGTTAACAATGGGCTGGAGTGGGGGACAGTAAATTATGTGCCGACATTACAGAGTCGCATCCGAGATATCCACCAGAGAGATATCAACCTTGTCAAGGTAATGCAAGTTATGCTAGTTCGTCGAGTCTGCCTTGCAAACGTCGTCCTCTCCGTATGTGGGAGTTCAACCCGAAAGGACCGCAAACTATTCAGCAATTCTTCGGCGTGTCGCTTGTAGAGATGTATGTATTGTTCTTCGGATCACGATTAAAGTGTCCGGACACCATCGAGGATGCTTGAATTACGAGCTGCAATCGTCCGAGACACCCATGTAAGTAATTACGCAACCAAACACGCTGTCTTTTTACTTATCACAACATCATTACGAAAAAGTGGCTCTTTGACGAGGACTAGATAAAAAAGGCGAAGATGATCGGTGTTCGGCCCCCCCTTCGAAGGCTCACGGATCTGTATTAGCTTGAGGATGCTTGAGCTTGCACCTTATCAAGCGGCTATCGGATTGTCAAAACCGGCGGATCTCGGGTAGGGGTCCCGAACTATGCGTCTAGGCGGATGGTAACGGAGACAAGGGACACGATGTTTTTACCCGAGTTCGGGCCCTCTCGATGGAGGTAATACCCTACTCTGCTTGATTAATATTGATGATATGGGTAGTACAAGAGTAGATCTACCACGACATCAAGGAGGCTAAACCCTAGAAGCTAGCCTATGGTATGATTGTTGTTAGTCCTATGGACTAAAACCCTCCGGTTTATATAGACACCGGATAGGTTAGGGTTACCACAGTCGGTTACAATGGGAGGGGATCTAAATATCCGTATAGCCAAGCGTGCCTTCCACGCCAAGGAAAGTCCCATCCGGACACGGGGCGAAGTCTTCAATATTGTATCGACATAGTCTTGGAGTCCGGCCGTGGCGATAGTCCGACTATCCGGACACCCCTAGTCCGGGACTCCTCGGTAGCCCCTGAACCAGGCTTCAATGACGACGAGTCCGGCGCGCATATTGTCTTCGGCATTGCAAGGCGGGTTCCTCCTCCAAATACTTCATAGAAGGTTTTGAACACCAGGATAGTGCCCGGCTCTGCAAAACAAGTTCCACACACCACCGTAGAGAGAATAACTTTTGCACAGATCTGCTGACGTATTCCGCGGCGTGACATCACACCACGGCCAGGCCTTTTATATGAATCGTTTTTTACCGTTTCCACCTTAGCGCGTTTAGCGAGGCGGTTTCCTTGGCACGTCTTATCAAAGCATAGATCGTGCCCCCTTAATCCGGGATTCTCATTAATACGGACGTGGGTAACCCATCCGCGCCATTGATTACGGCGCTTGGGAGATAAGCGAGTTTTACCAAGCTGGTGGGGGCGCATAACCGTCCGTCCATATAAGGGGATAAGGATCCACCTTTTCACCCTCGCCTTCTTCCTCCTTTGCTTATCCATTTCCTTTTCGAGCTCCAGCGCCCAAGTCCGCACATCCCACCTCAACCTTTCTCCAATCATGTCAGGAGCGGGAGGCAAGTGGATGGCCTCCTCCGTCACGGAGGGGCACATCACCAGACTGCGGGAGGCCGGATACTTGTCCGGCGATATCACGCATAGGCTGCCTGACGAGGGGCAGCTCATTCCAACCCCCAGGCCCCATGAGAGGGTGGTGTTTCTCCCCCACTTCCTTCGCGGACTAGGTTTTCCACTTCACCCATTTGTCCGGGGGCTCATGTTCTACTACGGCCTAGACTTCCACGACCTGGCCCCGAATTTCATCCTCAACATCTCGGCTTATGGTTGAAGATCTTCAACGTTCGGCCGAAGGTAGTGGGCGGCCGTCAAGCCCAGTCTTGGGCGCCATGGTTGGCAAGATAGCCAAAGTCCTATGGCTCGAGGGCTCCTTTGTGGAGACAATAAAGGGGTGGCAATCGGGGTGGTTCTACATCACCGAGCCCCGACCCGAATGGGTGGCGGTCCCCGAATTCAGATCTGGTTTCCCCACACGGCTCTCGTCATGGAGAGAGACGGGCCTGACTTGGGGGAATTCGGACGAGACATCCGGACTCCAAACATGCGTCCAAAACCTGGTGGGCAAGAATCTCAGGCTTGTCAACGTAATCCAGGTGATGCTCATCCGCCGGATCCTCCCATTCCAACAACGGGCCTTCAATTTATGGGAGTTCGATCCGGCACAACACTCGACTCTAAACAGGCTCTTCGACACTACGTACGAAGATGCACGGAAGGGGAACTATTCGAGGCGCCGAGGCTCCCTCATCCGCTCTTGAAGATCGCGGATACAGCTCGCTTCGTCCAACGGCGAGGTAAGTTATTTGCCCCTTTACGGGACTCTTTTTCATAGATTGACTCTATGTGGGATCTAAAACTCCCTAGTCTTTGGCAGACTGCTGAAAGGCGTCCAGACAGATTAAGTCCGGCTCATTTCTTAGGAAAACCCAGGACGCCCAATTGGCGGGGCTGCTGGCTCCGGCACCCCATGTAGTGCGGAGAAAGAAACCAGAAAGGAGGCCACGGGAACTTCGAAGGAGCTGCCCGGCCTTGGTCTTTGTCGATTACTGCGAGAATCTTCTCCACGAGGATGAGGAGGAGGAAAAAAAGCTTCTCCCCGGTGGGGAGGAGAGGAAAAGGAAGACCGCCCCAACCGGGAGGCGGAGGAGTCAGAAGGAAGAACCCTTCCTCCGGGACTTCTCCACCAACACCGACAGCGACGAGGAGGATTGGCCGACAAGGGCCAAGCCCCTGGCAAGATCGTAAGTGTCCGGATACCCCTGACTCTTTTATTATCGCATAGTGTTATCTAATGTCGAACAATCGTGCAGCCCGCCCAAGAAGCGAGCTAGCCGCTTGACAGCGGGTCCACAGGTTCGTCGGAAATGGAGAGTACTTCACTTCCGACCGCCTACTCACCTAACAGCTGCAGACGGCCTTGCCCGGGCCCCAGGAGGGCTTGGTCAAGAGGAAGTGGCGCGAGGAGGCGCCACAAAGCGGCCTCTGGACTCGAGCGCGTGGGAGGCAAGACCCCGGGGCTCTAAGCCCAACCCTTGTCCAGGACCCCATGCGGAACCTTCAATGGTTCAGTCCAATAGCGGTCCCCTTCGTAAGAAGGGTAAGGCAGCTTGTCCTCCGTCCAACGGAGGCACCGGACAGCTCTTTGGGCGCTTAGGCGCCTCCATCGAGGAACACCGCCTTTGTTATGAGTCACGGTGATCCGGACGATTCAGATCCTCCAAGAGGCGGTGACCCGAAGCTGTACTGACCTTCTAACGGGCTTTGAGCTAAGTTTAGAAGTTGTAAAAATATTGCCGCATAGATAGTAGCCCTGATGCTTAGTTCGGTGTTAGGAAAGAAAAGCCGGACTAAGGATCTAAAAAGATATCTGTGAGAGTCTAACATAAGGATGTCAATATAGGAATGCAGGCTGCTGCTGACCTCTGCCCGCCTTGACTGCGGAGGTCAATGCAATGAAGCAGAACCTCGGCGGTCCGAGAACGAGCTCGGACAAGCCAAGAAGCAGCTTCGAGGACAAGGAAGGTAAATAATACCTTATTAAGAAAAATACCTTATAGAAAAAGGTTTTGGTTGCTTAGAAAAATACTTGAGGAATAACATGGAGTGCTGCGGGGGCCCGCGAGCAGTGGCGACCACGAAGGAAGCGGTGTCCGTGGCGAAAACAAAGTGGCTGCAGAGCGCACCGAGCGAAAGAAGGGGAGGCCTTGCTGGCCAAGAATGCGGCAAGAGCTCCAAGCTCTCGTGGAAAAACACGAGAGTTTGGGCGTGACTCGAACTCGAGTCCGAGGCTCGCCTCGGCTCTTGAAAGTGCCAAAGCTGCTAAAATTTGAGGCCCAAAAATCCCTCAAGAAATTGAATCACTAAAGAAGATAGCGGCGGGTAAGGCATTCTTTATGCAAAGAAAGAATGTAAAAGTCAATTATTTATTACTTACCCGGATTCGGAGCTCTCCAGGAGCATTCGCAGATTTGCCCGTGGTGCGTCGATCTTTGCCGCATTCTACCGCGCCCGGAGGGAGTTCAGCGGAAAAGGTGTTCTGGTCTCGGTATCTTTGAGGCGGACTTCTGATGCCCTGGCGCCCGGTGAAGCAGCTGGTCGAGCTCCACAAGGTCGCCCGAACAGGCCATGAAGGGCCTTATAGCCCGGCTGGCCATTGGAGGCCATGCACAGAGCTTCTTTGCGGCTGGTGGGCCTTTGTCCACGAATTGAAGTCATCAAGCGCTCCGTGCATCGAAGGTGTCTGTCGGGCCCTTGCACGTGCTAAAGTGCCTTTGGGGCAAACTGGATCTGAAGAAGCTTGTGACGGACAGACCCGAAGGGCAAGGAGCATCGCCCGCCCGAAATGTACTATCGGGGCCTTTTGAAGGGTGCTCACCGAATAGCGGATGAGTGCTCCAAAGATGTAATTTTTAGTAGACTCGCATTTGTTATCACATCTTATTTGAAAACTTGTTCATATGCACCAAGCAACGCTTGTTAATTTAAAATATTACCTTCTGTGCGGCCGTTTATCAAATTTGAGAGATGGCAAGTCGTTGGCTTCAGGCCCCATACCACGAGTGCTGGGGTGTTAGGGATAAACTTGAGCACTCTTGTTCCCATTATTGGGTCCATCTAGGGAGGCGCTCAACGCAACAAACAAGGCAACCAGACTTATAATGCTTGAACACTCTCACTTAGCCATAGAATTCTATAATTTTAAATTTAGTGAAGCCTAGTATTCGGAAGACCGAGTTCGAGGCGCTATCACGCCATGGCGGACAACTCCGGTTCCTCGCTCTAAGCGGCATAGGTCTTTAGGGACCCGAAAAAACCTCTCGAACAGCGACCGGATCTCGCCCTATCATGATGGTCAGTTTTAGCTTTCTCCACTGAGGTGCTCGACCCAGCTCAACTAGGGCACAATCGCAGTGGTTCTCCCGGTGCTACCTTAGCCGATATAGTGGAACGTAAGGTACCAAAACACGGGAGCCAGGCAAACCCAACTATTGACCCAAGACATGATTCGGAGCTGATTCATATAATGCTATAAGTTGGGGTGCCGCACTTGTGAAAGTGTTCGGACTTATCACACCATAATTTTGGGGTACTTAAGCCCCTGGTGTATTGGCCGTACCAAAGTGTACGGGTGCAACATGTCATGAAATGAACATATGTATAAAAAGGAGTGCAATAATAGACAAAAGCTATGTATTGTTTATTCAAAAAATCTTGCAATGAAAGCGAGCGATACAAATAGTGTGATAAGCAAGGGATGGGACTATCTAACATGTCCCCCTCGAGGGTAAGCTGCAGGATGGTATGTAAAAGCAGGTATAATGCTTGTAATAGAGACCACACAGAACACTTTCGTAGACTTTATTGCTTCCACAGGCTGTTGCATCGTGAGTTCGGCGATTCTAGTGCGGACGGGACTTTACGAAAATGGAGTCCTGAAAAGAAAGAAAAGGAAAAAGAAAAAGAATGACACAATCGGGAGCCCCTGGTGCGGTTGAGCCGCATTCTTGGCGTGCCGTGGTCGTGCCCCTCCCCAGATGTCCATGGTATCTCCAAGCGTAGTTATGTATGCGTAATCTTGGCCGCCAATTTCGCGAGGGCTAGGGTTGGGGCGGATTGCTACTTGTGCTTGAATCGTGCGGTGGTCTTGTTGTAGGTTACTCGAGGCGGCGCTTGGTGGTGTTGGGCGCTTAGTGGCGGACTCGAGAATTGCCGTGAGAGGCTGCTTTTTACCTCCGCCGCGAGGGCCGCCGTGAGCTCCGCCGTTCGGAGGGAGCGTTCGGTGTTTCGATTGACGGTGAGTACTCCTCGGGGCTGACATCTTGAGCTTGAGGTATGCGTGGTGCGGCACCGCATTGAACTTTGTGAATGCGGTTACGTCCGGCGATGGATGATAACCGCTGCGGAGCAGGACTATGTCGAAGATTAACTCTTAACCCGGAAGTTATCCGGTGATCCGAAGACCACTTGAGTGTGGTGAGCACTGTACAATTGGCCTCTACACCCGGTATGGCGCCTTTAAAGGTCGTCTTTGTAGGTTTAATCCTTGAGGGTCTATGCCCATCTTGCGCCTTTGTATCTGATAAAAGCGAGTTCAGTCTTTGCCGCCAAATCCATCGAGGACTACGGTGAGGTGAAATCCGTCAATAATTGGGTCAAGAACCAATGCGGCTAAACCGTCGTGGCCGGATGCTAGTGGGGTGCTCTCTTGATCGAAGGTGATCGGGCAGGAAGACCATGGGTTGAATTTTGGGGCGTGGCTCCATCGCGTATACGTCCCTTAGTGCACGCTTCCGCTCCCTTTTGGGTATGTGGGTTGCGTATATCATGTTCACCGTCCGCACTTGTGTGGGGAAACCCTTCTGTCCTCTATTGTTCGGCGGCCGGGGCTCTTCCTCGTCATTGCTATGTAGCCCCTTGTCATTGAGTTCGGCACTTAACTTGCCTGCTTGCTTGAACACCCAACAATCCCAGGTGGTGTGATTGTCTGGTTTTTCGGGGGTGCCATGTATACGCACAAGCGATCGATATGCGGTCCAAGTTGCCGGGCCCTGGGTATTTCTTTTGAATGGTTTCTTCCGCTGACCAGGTTTAGAGCCCCTGAATCCGGCATTGACGGCCGTATCTTCAGTGTTATCGCCGTTGATGCAGCGTTTGTTCTTGTTGCGACGCGACCTGCCATTGCTGTCCTTGGTATCCGAACTATCAGGGTGTTTGGCCAAGTTGTTGCTTCGAGCTAGCCAGTTGTCCTCTCCCGCGCGAAAGCGAGTCATGAGGGTTGTGAGGGCTGCCATAGATTTCGGCTTTTCCTGTCCTAGGTGTCGGGCAAGCCACTCGTCGCGGATGTTATGTTTGAAGGCTGCAAGGGCCTTTGCATCCGGACGGTCGACGATTTGATTTTTCTTTGTTAGGGACCGTGTCGAATTGCTGGCGATTCTTACGGCTGCTGAATTATGTGGCTAAGGTCATCGGCGTCTGATGGTCGCACATATGTGCCTTGGAAGTTATCAAGGAATGCGGCTTCGGGTCCTCCCAACAACCAATTGATTCTGTGGCAAGCTGTTAAGCCAATGCCGAGCTGGTCCTTTATGCTTGAGGGAGGTATTTGATGGCATGTAGATCATCACCGCAGGCCATGTGAATATGGAGAAGATAATCCTCGATCCAAACCGCAGGATCTGTAGTACCATCGTATGATTCGATGTTTACGGATTTAAAGCCCTCGGGGAGTTGATGATCCCTTACTTCATCTGGGAAGCATAGTGGGTGTCTTGGCGCCTCAGATATTGGGCTATATCACGGCGTAGCTCCAATGAGCTTTATGCATTGTGTTGACCTGCCGGAGTTTTCAGATCCGGCGTGGCGGTTATAAATCACGTGTCGTTGAAGCCCACGCGATCCGTGAGATCGATCTTGTATGTTTTGCCTTATCCTCCAATATATCTACTTAAGTCCGTAGCGTTTTCCCATGCCACAGTACTTTTTGAGCGGCGTCGAGTGCGACTTGAGCGAAGGGTCTAGAAGCCTCTCTATCGCGGCCGCACGGTGGCGATGCGCCATGTCGTACGCTGGTGACTTGGGTACTTCCTCTGATCGAGGCAACGGCCTGCGTTCAGGGTAGCTTTTGGAGGGGCGTTCGAGTTCATACCCTTCGGCTCCGAGGACTTCAGTCCATCTGTTAGCTAGCAGGTCTTGGTCAGCTCTAAGCTGTTGCTGCTTTTTCTTAAGGCTGTTTGCCGTGGCTATAAGCCTGCGTTTGAAACGCTCCTGTTCGGCGGGATCCTCAGGCACGACAAAGTCGTCATCATCGAGGCTTGCCTCATCTTCGGAGGGAGGAGCATAATTATCGTCCTTAACCTCTCTTTCTGCCGCACTGTCGTGCGGACTTGCTTCTTCTTCGTCCTGCGCTGAGTCCTGCTGGAGGAGGTTGTCTTCGGCACTGTCCGGGGTGTTATTATCTCCCATGCCGGAATCACCATTTTTGCTGTGGCGGGATTTAGAGCGGCGCCGCTGACGTCGGGATTTCGGTTGTTTCTTGGAGGGGTCATCCTCCGTTGTTCCATCGCCGTTCCCATCTTTTGGGATGTCCACCATGTATATGTCATAGGACGAGGTGGCCTTCCGATTACTCCTGTAGGTGCTTTGGGTCTTGGTCGTCTCCGTAATCGTCGTCCATACTGTGGATGTATTCGGAGTCGAAGTCGAGCATGTCGGTTAAATCATCGAAAGTGGCTACAAAGTGGGTGGTGGGTGGGCGTTGAATTTACGTCCGTATCCCAACCTTCACTGTCCTTGATCCGGCGAGCTCTCCGGATAAAGAGAGAGACTTTAGTGAATTCAGAATACCTCCAAAAGGCGAGTCTTTGAAAGATGTCCATGAAGTGAACTCCATGACGGGCGCCAAATCGGATTCGATTGGTTGGGGCGCGGAGGGTTCGGAGTCCGGAGAGGAGTCCGGCACCCTGGAGTCAAGGTCTTCGCAAAGGACAGGGACAGAGTTCGGCTCAATCGCCGTAGAGATTGTATCCCCCGAGGCGGCGTCCAACCACTCGTCCTCGATCGGGGAATCCGGCTCCGGATTACGAATCGGAGCGGATACTGTTGCGGCCTCCGGAGACCTTTGTTGACTCTGAGCTAGATCATGCCCATCGAAATAGTGCGGCGCGCTTGGCTGCAGCTCGAATCCGTCGAAGATCAAGTCCCCGCGGATATCGGCCGTATAGTTCAAACTTCCAAATCTGACCTGATGGCCAGGGGCGTAGCTTTCGATCTGCTCCAGATGGCCAAGCGAATTGGCCCGCAGTGCAAAGCCGCCGAATATGAAGATTTGTCCGGGGAGAAAAGTCTCACCCTGGACTGCGTTGTTGTTGATGATCCAAGGAGCCATCGGGCCTATCGGTGACGACACAGAGGAACTCTCAATGAAAGCACCAATGTCAGTGTCAAAACCGGCGGATCTCGGGTAGGGGGTCCCGAACTGTGCGTCTAGGCGGATGGTAACAGGAGACAAGGGACACGATGTTTTTACCCAGGTTCGGGCCCTCTCGATGGAGGTAATACCCTACTCACTTGATTAATATTGATGATATGGGTAGTACAAGAGTAGATCTACCACGAGATCAAGGAGGCTAAACCCTAGAAGCTAGCCTATGTTATGATTGTTGTTCTTCCTATGGACTAAAACCCTCCGGTTTATATAGACACCGGATAGGTTAGGGTTACACAGAGTCGGTTACAATGGTAGAAGATCTACATATCCGTATCGCCAAGCTTGCCTTCCACGCCAAGGAAAGTCCCATCCGGACACGGGACGAAGTCTTCAATCTTGTATCTTCATAGTCTTGGAGTCCGGCCGTGACGATAGTCCGGCTATCCGGACACCCCCTAGTCCGGGACTCCCTCAAGAGCCATCAGGGGAAGATAAAGGGAGGAATGAAGAAGCCGCGAGTGGGCCTCACGCATTACTCATCCAAACCGGGGGAATTAGCATCTCCGTGAAGGAGGATAATCGGGAAGAAGAATCCAAAATTCCCTCTCCCCAAGGAAGGAAAAGGACCGCCTCTGAAGACTTGGAAACAAGGGTCTCCAAGCGAGGGAAGAAACCTTTGGCAGGGGGCCCTGCCCCGGAGGGCTTTCTTACCGCACAATGCCCTCAAGGGGATCAACCCTCCACCGGTTGTAAGTAAACAAGAGTGCTTTATAGTAAATATATCCTGCTTTATTTACGAGGACAATAACCGAGGCGTATGTCTTGTAGTTCGGATCGTAGCCCTTCTCAACATGAGTTCGTCTTGAGGATCTTCTTAGGAGATGAAGGAGAGCGAACGCCTCCTTGCCTCCCGCCTCGAGGCGGGCGACCCTGAGGTGTCGTCACGGAGGCTTTCTCCTGATCCGCCAAGGCCAGAAGGTAACCATTCGGCCACCCAAAGTCCCGAGTATTCGGCTCCTAAGGAGAGCAACAAAAAGAGTCCGAGACTGTCCGGTGCACAACCGAACGTGCTGATGGGTCTTAGAGCAAGCGGCTATCTCAGAGGCGCATCATACTTTAATGGGTACGGTGGTTGAAAGAATTTCATCTGCCAAAAGTGGATTGCATGAAGCTTTTATGAGCCTACTAAGAGGCTTTGAGGTACGCAAAGTAACAGATATATTTTTTACGGTACCGCACATGCTAAGTGTGCTCTGTACAAAGAGTAGCCCCTGAGACTCTGGTTGCCGTCCAAAGGCGGCAAACAAAGGATCATAGTCCCAGGTAGTGATCGCGTTGCTTACATGTGCGGTAATTTGAGGGTCCTGAGGCTGGCGGACTGAGTTTGGCGAACTAAGGCGGCAGCTTTGGCGAGATGCCGACATCGCGCTTGTGAATAAGTGGCTTGACGAGGCACGGGGTATGTATTTCCGGGTGGCCAATAAATATTAAGAGGAGCATGATGCTAGTATCTATAATATGTTATTTATTGCAGATGGAGCTGCCGCCGTGGAGACCCTTCGGGCGGAACTTGCCCACGCCAAGGAACAAGCCAGGAGAAGTGATGCGGTCGCCCTAAAGGCGGCCGAAGAGTTAAAAGCCGAACAGGCTGCTCATCGCAGAATGAAGATAAAATACCAAGATGGCTGTTGAGCTGAAGGATGCCGCCGACCGGCATGAGCTTCTTGAAAAGGAAAGCCAGGCGAAAACGGCGGACCTGGAGAAAGCCATGGTAGCAGCCAAGGAAGCCCGCTCTAAAATCAGAGTGGCGAAGGAGGAGCTTCGTCAAGCCAGAGATATCACGGCTGGGAAGCCCTTTTTGTTGCGGTTGAAGTTTGGAGATCCGAAGTATGCCCCTCTGGATCAGTTATGGAGTGCTGCAGACGTGTATTCGGACTTGGCAACAAGTGCTGCTGATGCGACTGAGTTTTTCAAGGATCAAAAAGATCACGAAGTAGAAAAGTTGTTCTGGTCGCAGTTCAGTGCTCCAACGCGTCATCTGCTGTTAAATGAACAAATGGCCGAGTGGGCCGAACTCCATAGATTGTCCGGGCTTGCCATGAGGTGCATCGTGGATCATCTTTGGCGGAAGGACCAAGGCGAATAGTTATTTTAGTTTAGTGCAACGATTCCTTGGTGTTGTGCCGCATATCGGCCTGTGAAGAGGTCGGCGTGCATAGAGGGTCTTGTGGATGGCTCTTGCCCGTGTTAAGACATCTTTGGCAGAGATGAAGGCCATCGCTATTGCAACCCGTGGTCCGCCGCGAGCCAGGTCTCGGCCGAGCACTATTTTGAAGAAGTCCTAGAAGGTGCTCGTTTAATAGAGGCTCAGTGCTCGAAGAGTATCATGTTCGAGTGACATGTATCCCGATTGTAAAAACAATGCTATTTGAATTATGAAGGCTGTGTTTATACTTGTGCCTGAAAGTATTATTATGCCTCCTGTGCGACCATTTATGTATATATGTATATATATAACCTGAAAGTTTGCAGTCGTCGGCTTCAGCCCCCACGCATATAATGCGGGGGTGTTCGGAAAAGCGCGTATTCACACTTGATCCAACGTCTTGGTCCATTAAGGAGGTGATAACTCGGCGAACAAGGCAATCGGACTATATTGCTTTAACACTTTCACTTAGCCATAGGAGTTTGACAGTGGGGCTACTATATAGCCCCTGGTACTTTCGCGCTCATCCGAATACGAGGCGCGTACATACATGGCGGAAAGCGGCCGCCGTTAATCTTGGAGGAATCGCGAAGATTCCGCTGGGTCATCGAGTGGTTGACCAGTCTCGCGCTTTATCATGACAGTCAGTTTTCGGCTTTCTCTATTGAGGTTCTCATCCAAATGAACCAGCGCTGTCGCAGTAGTTCTCCTGGTGCCACCTTAGCCGATAGAGCGGAACGTAAGGTAGCAAAACACAGGAGCCGGGCAAACCCAACTATTGACCAAAGACATGATTCGGAGCAGATGCATATAAGGCCGAACTCGTGACACCGAACACTCCCTAAGGTATTCGGACTTTACAACATATACCGGGCTGAGTAACGCCCTTGATAATGAACCACAATTTCCAGTGCGTGCATTAGTCTCACGTGGCGAAATGCCAATAACGCCAGCATCCCTCTTGGTTGTGTTGAGTATCCGGAGGGTGTGAAACAACAAGAGATAGTAAAAAAGGTTTACACAGGATCTTAATATAAAAAGAAACCATTGAATGGGGCCCTGCTGCACGTCTGCGCCTGTGTCTCTGGTGTGCCGTATCCTGGAAGGGTGTAGCACGATGATCATCTGCAAAAGAGAAAAACCCAGGTGAAAGTCTTCGTGCGAAAAAATTGGTTATTCTTAATGAACCATTAAAATTCAACCTAAACAAGGTTAAGCCGAACTATAGTTCTTTTTACATGCGGGAAGCCCCTAGCACCACCTATGGGGGTATATCCATTAACCCAATCTCAGGTTTATCCGAGTTGTTACAGCTAGGGGTGCGCCGGACTCGTCTAGCCGTGTCCGCGGTCTTGACGACCGATCATTTATTCTGGTTGGAGAGGCCGTTCAGTGTTCGGCTGCTAAAGCCGCCACACATTCTTCTATACTTAAGGAACGCTCTATGCTTCCGCTAACTATGATGGTGCCACGTTGACCGGGCATCTTAAGCTTAAGATAAGCGTAGTGCGGTACCGCATTAAAACGAGCGAAGGCCGTTCTGCCGAGTAGTGCTTGATAGCTGCTTCGGAATGGAGCGATGTCGAAGGTTAACTTTTCACTTCGGGAGTTGTCGGGAGAGCCAAATACAACCTCTAGTACTAGAGAGCCCGTACAGCGGGCCTCTGGTACTGGTATTACTCCTTTAAAGGTAGTATTGCTTTGGCTGATTCTTGCCGGGTCTATCCCCATTTTGCGGACTGTGTCCTGATATATCAAATTAAGACTACTGCCGCCGTCCATAAGGACTCGGGTGATATGGTATCCGTCAATTATTGGGTCTAGCACCAAGGCGGCTGATCCTCCGTGCCGGGTACTGGTCGGGTGATCCCTGCGATCGAAAGTGATCGGGCAGACCGACCAAGGGCTGAACTTGGGGGCGACGGGCTTTTTGGCGCATGCGTCTCGGAGTGCGCATTTGCTCCTCCCCTTTGTTACATGATTCATGTTCACTGTTTTGACCTCTGGTGGGAATTTTTCTGTCCCCCAGTGTTTTGCTGGCGAGGCTCATCCTCGTCTTTGCTTGGTGTCTCCCTCCCCTTATGTTCGGCATTTAACTTGTCGGCCTGCTTGAAGACCCAGCATTCTCTATTGGTGTGATTTGCAGGTTTGTCGGAGGTGCCATGAATATGACATAATCTGTCTAGGATCTTGTTTAGGTTGGACGGTCCATCTCTGCTGCCTTTGAATGGATTTTTCCGTTGACCGGGTCGAGAGCCCCTGAATCTGGCGTTTACCGCCGTGTTGTCTGGGTTGTCTTCATTGTTTTGACGCTTACTTTTATTGCATTGTGGTTTTCCATTGCCATCCCTAACTTCGGATGTGCCTAGATCGCTGGTGCCGCTACGGGCCAGCCAACTATCTTCGCCCGCGCAAAAGCGGGTCATAAGGCTTGTTAGGGCTGCCATTGTCCTCGTTTTTTCCTGGCTGAGGTGTCTGGCGAGCCATTCGTCCCAGATACAGTGTTTGAAAACCGCTAAGGCTTCGGTGTCCGGGCAGTCGACAATTTGATTCTTCTTAGTGAGGAATCTGTTCCAAAGCTTTCGGGCTGACTCTCCGGGCTGTTGAATTATATGACTTAAATCGTCTGCATCCGGAGGTCGGACATAAGTCCCTTGAAAATTAGCCCTAAAAGCATCTTCAAGCTCTTCCCAACTCCCAATGGAGTTTTCGGGGAGGCTCTTCAGCCAGTGCCGAGCTAGTCCCTTCAACTTTAGGGGTAAGTATTTGATGGTGTGGACATTATCTCCGCGAACCATGTGGATATGAAGGATAAAGTCCTCGATCCAGACCCCAGGGTCTGTCGTTCCGTCGTATGCCTCTATGTTCACGGGTTTGAATCCCTCTGGAAATTCGTGATCGAGCACCTCATCGGTGAAGCATAGGGGGTGCGCGGCACCCCTGTATTTGGATGTGTCATGGCATTCTGGCAGTTGTAGTGTTCGGTTTTGCTTCTGTGCCGGGGCTCGCTTCCTAGATCCATAGATGGACCTGGTCATACCGGATTTTTTGTGCAAGTCTTCACGTAGATCGTGAGCTGACTTATGTGCGACATCGTTAGCCGCCCTATCGCGCCCACGGGGTGGTCGATCCGGCTGATTGGCCGTTTTATTTTTTGGCTGTATTGGCTCTATAGCCTCGTCATCGAATTCAGGCAGCAGCTTGCGCTTTGGATAGCACTTTGTGTGGTGACTGCCACCGTACTTTTCTGCAGTGTCAAGCACTTTGTTCCATCTACTGTTGAGTGTATTTTGTGCGGCCTTAAGCCTTTGCTTCTGCTTCTTCAGGCTCCTCGCGGTGGCAATAAGCCTTCTATGGAGGTTCTCTTGCTCCAAGTGCCTTTCCGGGATGATGTGTGCGTCATCGTCCAGACTGTTCTCTTCTCCGAAGACAGGTTGATTAGCTTTACCCTTGGCATCGCCGTGATCGGACAGCGGCTCCGTACTATGTTCGCTGTCCGCTGGTTCATCCTGCTCTGTTGCTGGATCTATGTGGTCGTCGTTTCCTTTGGAGTCGACCGGGGTATTTTTTTTCCTGCGTTGTTTTCGCTGTTTTTGCCGAGGCGGGATTTGGAGCGGCGTCTATGTCGTCGCTTTGGTTGCTTCTCGAGGGAACTATCCTTCGCTGCATCCTTCCGTTCCTCGTCATTGTCTTCTTTGGGTGTATCCACCATATATACATCATGTGATGATGTGGCTGTCCAGTGCCCTATGGGCGGTGGTTCCTGTTACTCTCCTGCATCGTCGGCCATACCGTCGATGTCTTTGGAGTCGAAATCGAGCATGTCGGTTAGGTGGTCGACAGTGGCTATTAAGTGGGTGGTGGGTGGGGAATGAATTTCTTCGTCGTCCGCTTCCCACTCAAGCCGGACATAGTTCGGCCAAGGGTCTCCTGACAAGGAGAGAGACCTTAATGAATTTAGCACGTTGCCCAGGGGCGAGTGCTAAAAGATATCCGCGGAGGAAAACTCCATGATCAGCGCCCAATCAGATTCGATAGGTACGGGCGTAGGCGGTTCGGAGCTCGTGGCCGGGGACGAATCCAAGTGTCCGGCAACACGGGTCTCATAGGAGGTGAAATAAGTATTCGGCTCTATCGCCACCGAGTGTGCGGCCTCCGTGGCGGGGTCCATCCACCCGTCCTCGGACGGTGCACTCTGCCCCGGATTTAGGGCCGGAGTAGCCACAGGTGTGATCTCCTGAACGCCGTCCGACGGCAGAGTTAGGTCATGCTCGTCGTGATCGTGCGGCGCACCTGATATAAGCTCGGATCCATCAAAGATCAAATCCCCACAGATACCGGCAGTACAGTTTAAATTTCCAAACCCGACCTGACGGCCACGGGCGTAACTCTTGATCTGCTCCAAATGGCCAAGCGAGTTGGCCCGCAGTACGAAACCGCCGAATACGAAGATCTGTCCGGGGAGAAAAACCTCACCCTGGATTGCATCGTTGTTGATGATCGAAGGAGCCATCGAGCCTTATGGTGACAGCATAGTGGAACTCTCAATGAAAGCACCAATGTCGGTGTCAAAACCGGCGGATCTCGGGTAGGGGGTCCCGAACTGTGCGTCTAAGGCGGATGGTAACAGGAGGCGGGGGACACAATGTTTACCCAGGTTCGGGCCCTCTCGATGGAGGTAATACCCTACTTCACCTTGATTGATCTTGATGATATGAGTATTACAAGAGTTGATCTACCAGGAGATCGTAGAGGCTAAACCCTAGAAGCTAGCCTATGATTATGATCGTTGTTGTCCTATGGACTAAACCCTCCGGTTTATATAGACACCGGAGGGGGCTAGGGTTACACAGAGTCGGTTACAAGGGAGGAGATCTACATATCCGAACTGCCAAGCTTGCCTTCCACGCAAAGGATAGTCCCACCCGGACACGGGACGAAGTCTTCAATCTTGTATCTTCATAGGCCAACAGTTCGGCCAAAGGATATAGTCCGGCTGTCCGAGGATCCCCTAATCCAGGAATCCCTCAAGGGACACTCTGTTTTGTCTATGTATTCATACATGTATCAAGTTTCCGGTTAATACAATTCTAGAATGAATAATAAATATTTATCATGATATAAGGAAATATAAATAAAAACTTTATAATTGCCTCTCGGGCATATTTCCTTCAGCTGAAGCATAGGGAATGACTTTCATTTTTCTCTATCTTCTGAGTCTGACTCAAGTTCACACCTTGTAACATAGGCAAGAACCCTTTCTTTCCTTGATCCATTTTGAACTTCTTCAAAAATTTAGCAAGGTATGTGCTTTGTGAAAGTCCAATTAAGCGTCTTGATCTATCTCTATAGATCTTGATGCCCAATATGTAAGCAGCTTCACCGAGGTCTTCATGGAAAAACTTTTATTCAAGTATCCTTTTATGCTATCCAGAAATTCTATATCATTTCCAGTCAACAATATGTCATCCACATATAATATTAGAAATGCTACAGAGCTCCCACTCACTTTCTTGTAAATACAAGCTTCTCCAAAAGTCTGTATAAAACCATATGCTTTGATCACACTATCAAAACATTTATTCCAACTCCGAGATGCTTGAACCAATCCATAAATGGATCACTGGAGCTTGCACACTTTGTTAGCATCCTTTGGATTGATAAAACCTTACGTTGCATCATATACAACTCTTCTTCCATAAATCCATTCAGGAATGCAATTTTGACATCCATTTGCCAAATTTCATAATCATAAAATGCGGCAATTGCTAACATGATTCGGACGGACTTAAGCATCGCTACATGTGAGAAGGTCTCATCGTAGTCAACTCCTTGAACTTGTCGAAAACCTTTCGCAACAAGTCGAGCTTTGTAAACGATAACATTACCGTCAGCGTCAGTCTTCTTCTTGAAGATCCATTTATTCTCTATGGCTTGCGGATCATTGGGCAGTTCAACCAAAGTCCACACTTTGTTCTCATACATGGATCCCATCTCAGATTTCATGGCCTCAAGCCATTTCGCAGAATCTGGGCTCATCATCGCTTCCTCATAGTTCGTAGGTTCGTCATGGTCAAGTAACATGACCTCCAGAACAGGATTACCATACCACTCTAGTGCGGATCTTACTCTGGTTGACCTACGAGGTTCGGTAGTAACTTGATCAGAAGTTTCATGATCATCATCATTAGCTTCCTCACTAATTGGTGTAGGAATCACTAGAACTGATTTCTATGATAAACTACTTTCCAATAAGGGAGCAGGTACAATTACCTCATCAAGTTCTACTTTCCTCCCACTCACTTCTTTTGAGAGAAACTCCTTCTCTAGAAAGGATCCATTTTTAGCAACAAATATCTTGCCTTCGGGTCTGTGATAGAAGGTGTATCCAACAGTCTCCTTTGGGTATCCTATGAAGTCACATTTCTCCGATTTGGGTTCGAGCTTATCAGGCTGAAACTTTTTCACATAAGCATCGCAACCCCAAACTTTAAGAAACAACAACTTAGGTTTCTTGCCAAACCACAATTCATACGATGTCATCTCAATGGATTTAGATGGTGCCCTATTTAACGTGAATGCAGCCGTCTCTAAAGCATAACCCCAAAACGATAGCGGTAAATCAGCAAGAGACATCATAGATCACACCATATCTAATATAGTGCGGTTACGACGTTCAGACACACCATTATGTTGTGGTGTTCCGGGTGGCGTGAGTTGCCAAACTATTCCGCATTGTTTCAAATGAAGACCAAACTCGTAACTCAAATATTCTCCTCCACGATCAGATCATAGAAACTTTATTTTCTTGTTATGATGATTTTCCACTTCACTCTGAAATTCTTTGAACTTTTCAAATGTTTCAGACTTATGTTTCATCAAGTAGATCGCGGGATGATGAAGATGGCCACGGTGAGGATCCCCTACGGCGGTGCCTAATAGGGTCCTGATTGGTTTTGGTGGCTCTGAGAGGCTTGCGGGCGGAACTCCCGATCTATTCTATTCCCCGATGTTTTTAGGGTATATGGACATATATAGGCGAAAGAAGTCGGTCAGGAGAACCACGAGGGGCCCATGAGGGTGGGGGGCCGCCCAGGGGGGTAGGGCGCGCCTCCCTGCCTCGTGGATTCCTCGAAGCTTCCCTGACGTCTACTCCAAGTCTCCTGGATTGCTTCCGTTCCAAAAATAACTCTCCCGAAGGTTTCATTACATTTGGACTCCGTTTGATATTCCTTTTCTTCGAAACACTGAAATAGGCAAGAAAACAGCAATTTGGGCTGGGCCTCCGGTTAATAAGTTAGTCCCAAAAATAATATAAAAGTGTTTAGTAAAGCCCATAAGCATCCAAAACAGATAATATAATAGCACGAATACTTCATAAATTATAGATATGTTGCAGACGTATCAGCACCCCAAGCTTAATTCCTGCTCGTCCTCGAGTAGGTAAATGATAAAAGAAATAATTTATGAAGTGTGAATGCTAGAAGGTGCACAAGTTTGATCAATGATAATTTCAATCACCTTTTCTAGCATCATCATATGTCATAACAGTAGTTCAACTCATAGAACTTTTCATGATCAAGTAACAAGCTATTCACATGTTAAAGCATAGACCATAAACTTTCTTGAAAACTAACAAATTATGTTCTTAGTCATCAAACAATTGCAATTCATCTTATTTTCAGGAAGGGTCTATGTAAGAGCTTTGATTTAGCAAATCCCACATACTCAACTATCATATAGTCTCCCATGATTGCTACCACTCAAAGCATATTTTTAGAACAAATAGTATTCATCGAACACAGACAAAGATAGGGGCTTAATGTTTCGCCTCCCAACCTTTTACCTCAAGGGTAATGTCAACAATAATAATTCATGCTCAAATATATTTGAATGGCCATATATGCTTAGATCTTTCTCCACCACATGATGCTTGCCAACTAAAAAGTAGGTTGGAATGAGAAGGAATACTACTGACTCTTGCATAAGAGTAAAATATAGGCCCTTCACAGAGGGAAGCAGGGGTTTGCAGAGGTGCCAAAGCTCGAAGCTAAAACAGAGATGAAAATAATTTTGAGTGGTATGCTTTCATTGTCAACATAACGACCAAGAGTTCCCAATATCTCCATACTAGATACATTATAGGCGGTTCCCAAACAGAAAGGTAAAGATTTTACTCCCCCTCCACCAACAATCACACTCCACGGCTTGTCCGAAACAACGGGTGCCGTCCAACTATCAACAATCCTGGGGGAGTTTGTTTAAATTCTTTGCGATTTTTTTGATCTATTGATCATAGGACCGGGCATCCCAGTTACCAGCCATTTTCTCGTGAATGATGAGCGGAGTCCACTCATCGTGAGAATAACCCACCTAGCATGGAATATACTGACAGCCCCTAGTCGCTACATGAGCGATTCGGGCATACAAAACAGATTATTATTTAAAGGTTTAGAGTTTGGCACATGCAAATTTACTTGGAGCAATGAGATAAATACCGCATATAGGTAGATATGGTGGACACTCATGGAATAAACTTGGTTCAAGGAATTTGGATGCACAAGCAGTATTCCCGCTTACTACGAGATGTTTTGGCTAGCAAAGGATTCTAAATAGCAAGCACCACATGTCGAGGATCCATAACAATATAACTTCTATACAAATATACCCAAGCATAACTCATTATGTTGTCTTCCTTGTCCAACTTCAACTAATTTGCTCAGGTTTGAAAATAATTAATGGGGCTCACAATCATAGAAGATGTCCAAGATAGTATATTTATATGTGAAATCTCTCTTCCTTCAATATTCTTTCATGAATTGTTCAAGTGACCAATACAATGTGTAACATCCCAAAAAATTTAAATTTTGGAATGTTATAAACAAATAGATAGTTTTGATTGATTGTTGATTGATTGACTGAAAGTGAGTGAGTTTGAAACTTTTTGAAAGTTAAATGAGAGGGAATAAAAGGACTTTCCCAAACTTTCATTTTTGCTTTTATGATCTACGAGAATTCAAATTCTTTTCATAACGAAACCCTGGAGAGAAGATGACATGACTTCTTCCATTTATTTAAATGACAAGGGGTGTTGAAAATATTTGAATACCATTTGGAAAATATTTTCAATTCTGAAACTTTATGCAACTCAATGATTTTCACGAGCGAAGATAAAATGACTTCTTCAAATTATATGAAATATGAGTTGGGAGTCTTCAAAGAATTAAATTCAAAGTTCTTTTGAATTTATTTTCAATTTGGAGTTATTTGAGTTTTATTCAAATTATTTTTCTCCAAAAATAAAATATATGGAAAATAGGGTAACATGATTCCCTACATCAGAAAAATGGAGAGAAATAAATTTGAAACCATTTTGGTATTTTAAAATGATTTTATTGGGTTTTAAATAGGTCAAGAGCACTGTTTGCATTATTTGAATTTCTGTGGATTTTATTTGAAACTAAAATAATGTTCATGTTGTAGAAAATCTTTTTCTGAAAATTTTGATATATTATATGCCCATATAATATTTTCATTTAATTTGTTTTATTTGTCTGGAAAATGTTTATTTAAAAAAAAGAGACTTCCCTCCATTGGCGGCCCGAATGTCAGCCAGGCCAAGGCCCAGCCAGCGCCCTACGCCACCGACCCGAGGCGGAGTCCGCCTACACGCCGGCCGCCCGCCCGCCGTGACCGACCCGCCACCCCGCCTTGCCCCCTCCTCTACGCCACCTCGCCGACGCCCTTAAAAGGGCCTTGCCCGGCCCCGTTCCCCTCTCTCCCCTCGCTGCCGCCCGCCGCCCAAGTCGCCGCCCGAGCGATATCCGCCTCGCGCCGCCGCCTCTCCCCTCGCCGCCCGCACTTGCCCGAACCGCGTGGAGCCGCCATCACCGCGCCACCCCGTCGCCCGCTTTTCGCGGACACCGCTTGTCCCAACGCCCGTCTTGCGGACGTTAAATCGCCGGCCGGATCCGTCCGCCGCCGGTTTATTTTCCCCAAGCAGGTAAAATCTATAAAACCGCCCGGTTTTCCAATTTTGATCGGTTTTATTTTAATAGATCGGTTTTCTACAGAAAACCTAGATCTGTTTTTTTATGTTTAGTTATGTAGTGAGCGTTCGCTAGTTAGGCTTCGGAGCGAGCGGTTTTCGTCGGTTTAGGTTACATGGCGGCGTTAAACTCGATAGGTTTTTCTTTTTATTTTTAATTTCCGGCCAGGGACCTATCTGTGATGTTTTCCTTTACAGATTAGTCCCCAATTTTCAAATTTTTACTCGTTAGTCCAAAACCAACGAAACCAACGCCCACTTCTTCGTTATGATCTCCTCTATCCAGTAATCCAACTCAAACATGTTTTTGAAAGTTTAAAATTTGAATTAGATCAGATTTGAATTCAAACTTCGTTTGATCATAACTTCAGTTTCGGAACTCCGATTTAGCTGATTCTTTTTGCAACGCGAAGCTATTGACCTAAACTTTCTGATCAGGCCAAATCCATAGAATTTTGGTACTGTTAGAAATTGTTTTATGTTGCAAGAGTTATTTGCTTGGTTTTGATGTTTTCCGAACCGTTTTCTTCGTTCTTTCCGATCTTTTGAGTGTTTGCTTATGTGTGGTTACTATTGCTTGATTACGATAGATTGACCGGAGTGTGACGAGTAGAACTATCAAGAGTTTTGAGTGCGAATCATCTTCATCAACATTGCAGGCAAGTAACACTTGATCATACCTTTTCCTACCCAGTTTTATGCATTAGCTCAATGCTCAAACATTGCATGATTAGGATATCATTAATTTGTGGGTTGGGAAGTAGATGATGAGGTAGGAACCTATTGCCCTGTTACTATCAAACCCTTGGGAGTTACTTCTACGTTATGCTTATATTGCCATGCTATGCTCGTAGACGTGGTTTGGGTTTGAGAGATATTCACGACAGATGTGAGATTGTTAATTAATGGTTTACTTTAAGGTGGCAACTTAAATACACATCTGGGTGGATTGAGGCACACAGGGAACCCAGTTGTTATGCTGCTTTATTTTGGAAATCCCGGGGTACCCGTGTGATCTTCCTATGGACCGCCACCCGTGCTCAAAGGGAACTGAGATTATTCATGCTAGAAACTTCCGTGTGCAGCCACAAGCTATTATAGGCTCTAGCATAGTTGAGTAAGTTACGTGAAGCTCTTGAAGAGGTAGATCAGTAGGTAGTGGGTTTTATAGGTTTGGTATGATCTATCCGGAGTAGAGAGTTAATGTTTCTGAAAGACTGTGTCTCGGTCATCCGTTTCTCAAACACCATGTGGTGCGAGAAACCAACGGAGGCGATCGAGTCTTGTGGGGAAAAGTGCGCAAAACCTCTGCAGAGTGTACAATCTAATCATGGTTAGCCGTGTCCCCGGTTATGGACAATTCTGAGTATCTAGTACTTGAGTATTCACATGTATCTCATCACTCTAAATTAATACTGTTGGGTTGTTAATTACTTTAAATGGGATTGAGTTGGGGTTATACCTTCTCAATGATGTTTCAACCACCATGATAGTTAAATTAAAATTTATTCCTTTGATGTAGGGAAAAATTGGCTTTATGCAAAACTGTAACCAATGAGCTTTCCACCAGCCATATATGCATGTAGTATAGGCTTATTCCTTCATTATTCTCTATGTGTTACATTGCCAGCATATTCCATGTACTGACCCGTTTTCGGGCTGCAACGTTTCATGTTGCGGGCTTTTAGAACGACGAGTAAGTGATACGTTAGGGTTACGATTTCCTATACTCAACTTTGCCGTTGGTGTTGATGGGAATCCACAACCTTGTTGCTTCCGCTATATTTTGGATTGAGGTAATAGTATTTACGTTACTTTATACATGTGATTTACCTCTCTTATAAATCCTTCGAGTATTGTGTGTGTCAGCATACCGATCCAGGGATGACACCTAAGCACAGAGACTTGATCCATTCGGGTCGGGTCGCTACACAATGTTTGCTAACCTTCAATAAATTTACCACCTCTACTTCTTATATGTGAAGGCATTACTCCCCATGGGAAAGGCATATGAAACATATATAATTTCAGATTTATGACATTCAAATCATTCAACCATTTACTCATAGGATATAAGTGAAGCACATGAGTAAATGACAAACTACTCCAAAAAGATATAAGTGAAGATCAATGAGTAGTTAAATAATTATGTAGCTATGTGAAGACTCTCTCTCATTTAAGAATTTCAGATCTTGGGATATTATTCAAATAACAAGCAAAATAAAATAAAACAACATTTCAAGGATATCACTCATCATGTGAAGAAGCAAAAACTTAGGCTCAGCCGATACTAACCGATAATTGTTGAAGAAGAAAGGTGGGATGCCTACCGGGGCATCCCCAAGCTTAGATGCTTCAGACTTCGTGAAATATTATCTCCCCAAGCCGAGCTTTTGTGTCTCCTTAATTCCTCTCATATCACGGTTTCCTAAATCTCGAAAGCTTCATCCACACCAAACTCAACAAGAACTCGTGAGATAAGTTAGTATAAACCAATGCAAAAACCTTATCATTTTATACTGTAACAAATCACTAAAATTATTATTCAACATTGCATACTAAATGCCTCTGCATATTTAATAATCCTATCCTCAAATAGAATCATTAAACAAGCAAACATATGCAAACAATGCAGACATAACAGCAATCTGCCTAAACAGGACAGTCTGTAAAGAATGCGACAAGATCCATAATTCCCTAGCTCCAAAAGTTATGAAAGAAAATTCCCACTGTAGTAAATTTATCTGATATTATTATGCAAAAGGTTTCAACATTTTATCACATTCTGACTTTTCTAGGGAATTTTTGCAACAGCGTTAAACTTTATATTTTGAAACAGCAACATGTATACTTATAAAATAAGCATGGTAAAGGCTATCCTTGACATTTTTATTGAAAATAGAGATGCAATATTCTAAATAACAGCAAGCAAATACTAACAAAAAAATGACGCTCCAGGCTAAACACATATCATGTGGTGAATAAAAATATAGCTCCAAGTAAAGTTACCGATGAACGAAGACGAAAGAGGGGATGCCATCCGGGGCATCCCCAAGCTTAGGATCTTTCTACTCCTTATTCCATAGTCCATCGAATCTTTACCCAAAACTTGAAAACTTCACAACACAAAACTTAACAGAAAACTCGAAAGCTCCGTTAGTATAAGAAAATAAATCACCACTTAGGTACTGTTGTGAACTCATTCTAAATTCATATTGGTGTAATATCTAATGTATTCCAACTTCTCTATGGTTCATACCCTCCGATACTACTCATAGATTCATCAAAATAAGCAAACAACACAATGAAAACAGAATCTGTCAAAAACAGAACAGTCTGTAGTAATCTGTATCAAACGAAAACTTCTGGAACTCAGAAAAATCTGCCAAAATAGGACGAGTTAGATAATTTTATTATTGATTTACTTCAATTGGAATCAGTATTTTATCACTTTCTGGTGATTTTTAACAATTGTTTTCGTGAGCAGAAAGTTTCTGTCTTTTTTAGCAAGATCAAATAATTATCATCCAAGAAGATCCTATAGGTCTTACTTGGCACAAATACTAATTAAAACATAAAACCACATCTAACCAGAGGCTAGATGATTTATTTATTACTAAACAGGAACAAAAAGCAAGGAACAAAAATAAAATTGGGTTGCCTCCCAACAAGCGCTATCGTTTAACGCCCCTAGCTAGGCATGATGATTTCAATGATGCTCACATAAAAGATAAGAGTTGAAACATAAAGAGAGCATCATGAAGAATATTACTATCACATTTAAGTCTAACCCCACTTCCTATGCATAGGGATTTTGTGAGCAAACAACTTTTGAGAACAATAATCAACTAGCATAGCAAGGCAAAACAAGCATAACTTCAAGATTTTCAACACATAGAGAGGAAACTTGATATTTTTGCAATATGTAGAAGCATTTGATCCTCTCTCATAATAATTTTCAGTAGCATCATGAATAAATTCAAAAATATATCCATCACATAAAACATTCTTTTCATGATCTACAAGCATGGAAAATTTACTACTCTCCACATAAGCAAATTTATTATCATCAATAGTAGTGGGAGAACACTCAACAAAATAACTATCATGTGAAGCATAATCCAATTGAAAATTAAAATCATGATGACAAGTTTCATGGTTATCTTTATTCTTTATAGCATACGTGTAATCACAATAATCATCATAAATAGGAGGCATGCTTTCATCATAATAAATTTGCTCATCAAAACTTGGGGGACAAAAAACATATCATCTTCATCAAACATAGCATCCCCAAGCTTGTGGCTTTGCATATCATTAGCATCATGGGTATTCAAAGAATTCATAATAACAACATTGCAATCATGCTCATCATTCACATATTTTATGCCAAGCATTCTATGTAATTCTTCTTCTAGTACTTGAGCACAATTTTCCTTCCCATCATTTTCACGAAAGACATTAAAAAGATGAAGAATATGAGGCACCCTTAATTCCATTTTTTAGTTTTATTTTATAGACTAAACTAGTGATAAAACAAGAAACTAAAAGATTCGATTGCAAGATCTAAAGATATACCTTCAAGCACTCACCTCCCCTGCAACGGCACCAGAAAAGAGCTTGATGTCTACTACACAACCTTCTTCTTGTAGACGTTGTGGGCCTCCAAGTGCAGAGGTTTGTAGGACAGTAGAAAATTTCCCTCAAGTGGATGACCTAAGGTTTATCAATCCGTGGGAGGCGTAGGATGAAGATGGTCTCTCTCAAGCAACCCTGCAACCACATAACAAAGAGTCTCTTGTGTCCCCAACACACCCAATACAATGGTAAATTGTATAGGTGCACTAGTTCGCAAAGAGATGGTGATACAAGTGCAATATGGATGGTAGATATAGGTTTTTGTAATCTGAAAATATAAAAACAGCAAGGTAGCAAGTGGTAAAAGTGAGCGTAAACTGTATTGCAATGCTAGGAAACAAGGCCTGGGGTTCATACTTTCACTAGTGAAAGTTCTCTCGACAATAATAACATTATTGGATCATATAACTATCCCTCAACATGCAACAAAGAGTCACTCCAAAGTCACTAATAGCGGAGAACAAACGAAGAGATTATTGTAGGGTATGAAACCACCTCAAAGTTATTCTTTCTGATCGATCTATTCAAGAGTCCGTAGTAAAATAGCACGAAGCTATTTTTTCCGTTCAATCTATCATAGAGTTCGTACTAGAATAACACCTTAAGACACAAATCAACCAAAACCCTAATGTCACCTAGATACTCCAATGTCACCACAAGTATCTGTGGGTATGATTATACGATATGCATCACACAATCTCAGATTCATCTATTCAAACCAACACAAAGTACTTCAAAGATTGCCCCAAAGTTTCTACCGGAGAGTCAAGACGAAAACATCTGCCAACCCCTATGCATAAGTTCACAAGGTCACGGAACCCGCAAGTTGATCACCAAAACATACATCAAGTGAATCACATGATATCCCATTGTCACCATAGATAAGCACATGCAAGATATACATCAAGTGTTCTCAAATCCTTAAAGACTCAATCCGATAAGATTACTTCAAAGGGAAAACTCAATCCCTTACACGAGAGTAGAGGGGGGGGGGAAACATCATAAGATCCAACTATAATAGCAAAGCTCGCGATACATCAAGATGCCAACTCAAGAACACGAGAGAGATCAAACAAATAGCTCTTTGCTACATACCCTCAGCCCCGAGGGTGAACTACTCCCTCCTTGTCATGGAGATCGCCGGGATGATGAAGATGGCCACCGGTGAGGGATCCCCCCTCCGGCAGGGTGCCGGAACAGGGTCTTGATTGGTTTTTGGTGGCTACAGAGGCTTGTGGCGCCGGAACTCCCGATCTATTCTGCTCCCCGATGTTTTTAGGGTATATGGACATATATAGGCGAAAGAAGTCGGTCAGGGGAGCCACGAGGGGCCCACGAGGGTCGGGGTGCGCCCAGGGGGGTAGGGCGCGCCTCCTGCCTCATGACTTCCTCGGCCTTCACAGCGTCTACTCCAAGTCTCCTGGATTGCTTCCGTTCCAAAAATAACTCTCCCGAAGGTTTCATTTCGTTTGGACTCCGTTTGATATTCCTTTTCTTCGAAACATTGAAATAGGCAAGAAAACAACAATTTGGGATGGGCCTCCGGTTAATAGGTTAGTCCCAAAAATAATATAAAGTGTTTAGTAAAGCCCATAAACATCCAAAACAGATAATATAATAGCACGAATACTTCATAAATTATAGATACGTTGCAGACGTATCAGGGGACAACCCACCAGGGAACGCCAGGAGGCCCAGGCGCGCCCTGGTGGGTTGTGCCCACCTGGGGCACCCCCCGGACCGCCTCTTTGCTCTATAAATACCCCAAAAATCCCAGAACCCTAGAAGCGTTGACGAAATATTCATCCAGCCGCCGCAGAGTCCAGAACCACCAGATCTAATCTAGACACCATCACAGAGGGGTTCACCACTTCCATTGGTGCCTCTCCGACGACGCGTGAGTAGTTCTTTGTAGACCTTCGGGTCCGTAGTTAGTAGCTAGATGGCTTTCTCTCTCTCACTGAATTCTCAATACAATGGTCTCTTGGACATCCATATGATGTAACTATTTTTGCGGTGTGTTTGTTGGGAACTGATGAACTTCGAGTTTATGATCAGTTATATCTTTTTATACCCATGAAAGTTATTTGAGTTTCTTTGATCTCTTATATGCATGGTCTCTTATAGCCTCGTATATCTTCTCCGATATTTGGGTTTTGCTTGGCCAACTTGATCTATTTATCTTGCAATGGGAAGAGGTGCCAGGTAGTGGGTTCGATCTTACGATTGCTTGATCCCGATGTGAGAAGGAAACCGACACGTATGTGTCGTTGCTACTAAGGATAAAAAGACGAGATCTAATATCTGCCGCAATAGATAGATGGATCTTGTCTACATCATGTCATCATTCTTATTGCATCACTCCATTTTTCCATGAACTTAATACACTAGATGCATGCTGGATAGCGGTCGATGTGTGGAGTAATAGTAGTAATGCAGGCAGGAGTCGGTCTACTAATCTTGGACGTGATGGCTATGTAAAGATCATTGCCTAGATATTGTCATGATTATTTGAAGTTCTATCAATTGCCCAACAGTAATTTGTTTACCCACCATTTGCTATTTTTCTCGAGAGAAGCCACTAGTGAAACCTACAGCCCCCGGTTCTTCTTCCTCATATATTTGCCTTGCGATCTACTTTTCCTTTGCGTTTTTATTCAGATCTATTAAACCAAAAATACAAAAAATACCTTGCTGCACTTTATTTTATTTGTGACCTATTATTTCAATATATTACAATTTTCTCCCATCAACGTGCCTTCTGGCGCCGTTACCCAAAAGGGATTGACAACCCTTTAACACGTCGGGTTGCAACTGGCTGTTATTTGTGTGCAGGGGCTGTTTACGTTTTGTTGCTTGGTTCTCCTGCTGGTTTGATACCTTGGTTTCATTACTGAGCGAAATACCTACCATTGATGTGCTACATCATCCTCTCCTCTTGGGGGAAATACCGACGTAGTCCTAGCAAACATCATCAACAATCACATCGACTTTAGAACCATTTCCTACGCGCATGATACGTCCATTTTGCATCATGTTTTCTTACTGTTATTTACAATGTTTTTATCCATAATAATGCTTTTTGGAGTAATTCTAATGCCTTTTCTCTCGTAATTTGCAAGGTACACACCAAGAGGGGGAATTCCGGCAGTTGGAAATCTGGATCTGAAAAGGCTACGTCGGGCCACCTATTCTGCACAACTCCAAATGAGCCAAAACTTCACAATTTTTTTTTATGGAATGTATAAGAAATATTGGAGCCAATAAGTACCAGAGGGGGGCTACTGGTGGGCACAACCCACGTGGGCGCGCCAGGCCCCCCTGGCGCGCCCTGGTGGGTTGTGGCCTCCTCGGCCCACCTCTGGTGCCCATCTTCTGGTATATAAGTCATTTTGACCTAGAAAAAATAAAGGGAAGACTTTTGGGACGGAGCATCACCGTATCGAGGCGGAACTTGGGCAGGAGCACTTTTTCCCTCCGGCGGAGCGATTCTGCCGGGGGAACTTCCCTCCCGGAGGGGGAAATCATCGTCATCAGAATCACCAACAACTCTCCCATCTTGGGGAGGGCAATCTCCATCAACATCTTCACCAACACCATCTCATCTCAAACCCTAGTTCATCTCTTGTATTCAATCTTGTCATCAAAACTATAGATTGTTCCTTGGGGGTGACTAGTAGTGTTGATTACATCTTGTAGTTGATTACTATATGGTTTATTTGGTGGAAGATTATATGTTCAGATCCATTATGCATATTAATACCCCTCTGATCATGAGCATGTGGATTATTTGTGAGTAGTTACTTTTGTTCTTGAGGTCACGGGATAAATCATGTTGCAAGTAATCATGTGAATTTGATATGTGTTCGATATTTTGATGGTATGTATGTTGTGATTCCCTTAGTGGTGCCATGTGAACGTCGACTACATGAAACTTCACCATATTTGGGCCTAAGGGAATGCATTGTGGAGTAGTAAATAGATGGTGGGTTGCGAGAGTGACAGAAACTTAAACCCCAGTTTATGCACTATTTCGTAAGGGAACGATTGGATCCTAGAGTTTAATGCTATGGTTAGAATTTATTCTTACTACTTTTCTCGTAGTTGTGGATGCTTGCGGGAGGGTTAATCATAAGTAGGAGGTTCGTTCAAGTAAGAACCGCACCTAAGCACCGGTCCACCCACATATCAAATTATCAAAGTAGCGAACACAAATCAAACCAGCATGATGAAAGTGACTAGATGAAATTCCCGTGTACCCTCATGAACGCTTTGCTTATCATAAGAGAGCATTTTGCCCTGTACTTTGCCTCAAAAGGATCGGGCTACCTTGCTGCATACTTATTGTTACTATCGTTACTTGCTCCTTACAAATTATCTTGCTATCAAACTACTCGCTACTTACCGTTTCAGCACTTGCAGACATTACCTTACTGAAAACTACTTGTCATTTCCTTCTGCTCCTCGTTGGGTTTGACACTCTTACTTATCGAAAAGAGCTACAATTGATCCCCTATACTTGTGGGTCATCAAGGCTATTTTCTGGCGCCGTTGCCGGGGAGTGAAGCGCCTTTGGTAAGTGGAATTCGGTAAGGAAACATTTATATAGTGTGCTGAAATTTATTGTCACTTGCTACTATGGAAAACAATCCTTTGAGGGGTTTGTTTGGGGTATCTTCACCTCGTCCAGAACCACAATTAGTTTCCCCTCAACCTACTACACCTACTGAAAATATTGAATATGATATTCCCTCTGGTATGATAAAACAACTGCTAGCTAATCCTTATGCAGGAGATGGAACCGAACATCTTGATATGCACTTCATACATGTAGAACAAATCATGGATTGTTCAAGCTTGCGAGTTTACCCGGGGATGAGGTGATGAAATAGGTTTTCCCTTTATCTTTGAAGGGAAAAGCATTGGCATGGTATAGGCTATGCGATGATATTGGATCATGGAATTGGAATCGTTTAAAGTTGGAGTTTCACCAAAAAAATTATCCTATGCATCTAGTTCATCGTGATCGGAATTATATATATAATTTTTGGCCTCGTGAAGGAGAAAGTATCGCTCTAGCTTGGGGGAGGCTTAAGTCAATGTTATATTCATGCCCTAATCATGAGCTCTCAAGAGAAATTATTACTCAGAACTTTTATGCTGGGCTTTCTCGTAATGATCAAACCATGCTGGATACTTCTTGTGCTGGTTCTTTTATGAAGAAAACTATTGAATTCCCGTGGTATCTTTTGGAAAGAATTAAACACAACTCTGAAGATTGGGAACTCGACGAAGGTAAAGAGTCAGGTATAAAGCTTAAGTATGATTGTGTTAAATCTTTTATGGATACAGATGCTTTTCAAAGGTTTAGCACTAAATATGGACTTGACTCTGAGATAGTAGCCTCCTTTTGTGAATCATTTGCTACTCATGTTGAACTCCCTAAAGAGAAGTGGTTTAAATATCACCCACCTCTTAGAGATGAAACTAAAGAACCAAAGCAGTTAAAGAAGAAACTATACTCTATAATGTTGATCCAGCTTGTTCCCTCGCTTATATTGAAAAACCCCCATTTCCTGTTAGGATAAAGGAACATGCTAAAGTTTCAACTGTGGTTAACAAAAGCTATGTTAGAACACCTAAACCAGATGAACAAATTATAGTTGAAACTAATATTGCTATGGTCAAAGATCTCTTAGAAGAAGATGTGGATGGGCACGTTATCTACTTCTGTGAAGAAGCTGCTAGAATTGCCAAACCTGGAAAAAAGGGGTAAAAATAGACCAGTAGCTGGCCTGCCTATCATCTCAGTTAAAATAGGAGATCATTGTTATCATGGTTTATGTGACATGGGTGCTAGTGTGAGTGCTATTCCTCACAAGTTATATCAAGAAATTAGGGAAGACATAGCACCTGTTGAGTTAGAAAACATAGATGTTACTATTAAACTTGCAAATAGAGACACCATATCACCAACTGGGATTGTTAGAGATGTTGAAGTCTTGTGTGGGAAGGTAAAATACCCTACTAATTTTCTTGTTCTTGTTTCCCCACAAGATGACTTCTGTCCCATTATCTTTGGTAGACCTTTCTTGAACACAGCTAATGCTAAGATAGATTGCCAGAAACAAACCGTGGGTGTTAGCTTTGATGATGAGTCTCATGAGTTTAATTTTTCCAATTTTAGTAGAAACCATCATGAAAAAGAATTGCTTAGTAAGGATGAATTAATTGGTCTTGCTTCTATTGTTGTGCCACCTACTGATCCTTTAGAACAATACTTGCTAGACCATGAAAATGATTTACATATGCATGAAAGAAATGAAATAGATAATATTTTCTTTGAACAACGTCCTCTACTTAAACACAATTTTCCTATTGAAACTCTGGGAGGTCCTCCTCCACCTAAGGGTGATCATGTGTTTGAATTAAAACAATTGCCAGACACTTTGAAATATGCTTATCTTGATGAAAATAAAATATATCCTGTTATTATCAGTGCTAACCTTTCAGAACATGAAGAAGAGAGATTATTGAAAGTTCTAAGGAAGCACCGAGCTGCTATTGGATATACTCTTGATGATTTAAAGGGCATTAGTCCCACTCTATGTCAGCACAAAATTAATATGGAACCTGATGCCAAACCCGTTGTTGATCACCAACGTCGGTTAAACTCGAAAATGAAAGAGGTGGTAAGAACGGAAATATTAAAACTATTGGAAGTAGGTATAATCTATCCTATAGCTGATAGTAGATGGGTAAGTCATGTTCATTGTGTCCCTAAGAAATGAGGTATAACTGTTGTTCCAAATGATAAGAATGAACTTATTCCACAAAGAATTGTTACATGCTATAGAATGGTAATTGATTTCAGAGAACTAAATAAAGCTACTAGAAAAGATTGTTACCCTTTGCCTTTTATTGATCAAATGCTTGAAAGATTATCTAAGCACACACACTTTTGTTTCCTTGATGGATATTCTGGCTTTTCACAAATACCTGTTTCTCAACCTGATCAAGAAAACACCACTTTTACTTGTCCTTTTGGAACATATGCTTATAGATGTATGCCTTTTAGGTTATGTAATGCACCCGCTACCTTTCAAAGATGCATGATGGCTATATTCTCTGATTTTTGTGAAAATATTATTGAGGTTTTCATGGATGACTTCTCTGTTTATGGGCCTATAGAACATCATATAAAAATACTATGGGTATGTCTTCGTATAAAATGGTTTATGGAAAAGCATGTCACTTACCTCTCGAACTAGAACATAAGGCATATTGGGCCATTAAAGAGCTCAATTATGATTTCAAACTTGCCGGATGAGAAGAGACTATTTGACATTAGCTCACTTGATGAGTGGAGAACCCAAGCCTATGAGAATGCCAAAATGTTTAAAGAAAAAGTTAAAAGATGGCATGACAAAAGGATACAAAAGGATGAGTTTAATGTAGGTGATTATGTTTTTCTATACAACTCTCGTTTAAGATTTTTTGCAGGAAAACTTCTCTCTAAATGGGAAGGGCCTTACGTTATTGAGGAGGTCTATCATTCCGGTGCCATAAAAATCAGCAACTTCGAAGGCACAAATCCGAAGGTGGTGAACGGTCAAAGAATCAAACATTATATCTCAGGTAATCCCATAAATGTTGAAACTAATGTTATTGAAACCATAACCCCGGAGGAGTACATAAGGGACACTTTCCAGAATGTTTCAGACTCCGAAAAGGAATAGGTATGTGGTGCGGTAAGTAAACCGACTCCAAAACAGTTCTAATAGCACTTTTTCTCCGTTTTGGAATATTTATGAAAATAGGAAAATAAGAAGTAGTCCGGGAAGGAAACGAGGCATCCACGTGGGTGGAGGGCGCGCCCTACCCCCTGGGCGCGCCGCCTGCCTCTTGGGCACCTCATGTGCTCTCTGGACTCTGTTTTCTTGCATGATACTTCTTTTGGTCGGTAAAAATTCATAATATAATCTCCGGAAGGTTTTGACCCTCGTATCACGCAAATATCCTCTGTTTTATTTTCGAGTTGTTTCTGTAGTAGATTTGGAGCAAGATGTCATCTCAAGATTCCGATGGAGAGAGCTATGTCTCACATCTCATTGCTGACCCAAAGACCTATGGGGATCTATCTCCTTGTGGTCGAACTACGGATGATGAGGAGGATGCTCATTTGATGAGGATCAATGATTCAAGTTCGGAGGAGGAGGAGGATGTCCCTCTACCTCAACCCGGGGATATGCACATGAAGTTCAAGAAGTCTAGTCTCCCTAAGAGGGCCAAACTGTCTAACAACCGATCTATACCTTCTCGTTTTCGGCAGAAAAGCAAAGGAGATTTATGTGACAAGATCTTGAAGCTGGAATCGGAGGCTGATGATTTAAAGGAGGAAATTGCTCTTCTCAGTTACAATATGAAGAAAATTTGAAGGGACAATCGTCATCGTCATCACCATCTTCTTCACCTCCGAGGAAAGAGACATAATCACTTGGGTATGGGCACTCCCCTTGGCAACTGCCAAGCTTGGGGGAGGTTCCCCGGTATCGTATCACCATCACACTCCTATCTTTACCGTTTTTCTTAGTTCGATCCTTTTAGTAATATCTTGATCTAGTAGAATAAAGTTTTAGTATGATCTAGTTTTGAGTTTTGCTATATGATCCTTCTATGTAATCGAGTCCGTGCGCTATATATAATAAAGATTAGTTTTGAGCCAGGGGCTTGATTATCTTGCTATGATCTTGAGGGAATAATAGAAAAAGAAAGAACAAAAAGAAATAAAGAGATCATATTGATCTTATGGAGAGTAATGACTTCACATATAAAGAGTATGATGAATAAAAGTTGTTGAGAGGTGACAAACATAGTTTTGGTCATCGTTGCAATTAATAGGAAGTAATAAAGAAAGAGAGGTTTTCACATATAAATATACTATCTTGGGCATCTTTTATGATTGTGAGCACTCATTAAAGTATGACATGCTAAGAGTTTATGTTGGACAAGGAAGACAACGTAATGGGTTATGTTTTCTTATACCAAAATAAAGTATATTGTCATGGATCATCCAACATGTTGAGCTTGCCTTTCTCCCTCATGCTAGCCAAATTCTTTGCACCAAGTAGAGATACTACTTGTGCTTCCTAATAACCTTAAACCCAGGTTTGCCATGAGAGTCCACCATACCTACCTATGGATTGAGTAAGATCCTTCAAGTAATTTGTCATTGTTGCATGCAATAAAAATTGCTCTCTAAATATGTTTGATTTATTAGTGTGGATAAAATAAGCTTTATATGATCTTGTGATGTGGAAGAAATAAAAGCGACAGACTGCATAATAAAGGTCCATATCACAAGTGGCAATAGAAAGTGACGTTCTTTCGCATTAAGATTTTGTGCATCCAACCATAAAAGCACATGACAACATCTGCTTCCCTCTGCGAAGGGCCTATCTTTTATTCTTGTCTTATACCTTATACAAGAGTCGTGGTGATCTTCACCTTTCCTTTTTACATTTTATCCTTTGGCAAGCACATTGTGTTGGAAAGATCCTGATATATGTATATATATATATATATATATATATATCTAATTGGATGTAAGTTATCATGAACTATTATTGTTGACATTACCCTTGAGGTAAAAGGTTGGGAGGCAACACAATAAGCCCCTATCTTTCTCTGTGTTCGATTAAAACTCCATACCCATAAGTATTGCATGAGTGTTAGCAATTGTGAAAGACTAAATGATAGTTGAGTATGTGGACTTGCTGAAAAGCTCTTATATATTGACTCTTTCCGATGTTATGATAAATTGCAATTGCTTCAATGACCGAGATTATAGTTTGTTAGTTTTCAATGAAGTTTTGATTCATACTTTAAATTGTGTATATATTGTTACTTTGGCTTAAAAAAACATATGACAATATATATATATATATATATATATATATATATATATATATATGTGTGTGTGTGTGTGTGTGTTGCTGTTATAAGAATGATCATGATGCCCTCATGTCCGTATTTTATTTTATCGACACCTCTATCTCTAAACATGTGGACATATTTTCGTTATCGGCTTCCGCTTGAGGACAAGCGAGGTCTAAGCTTGGGGGAGTTGATACGTCCATTTTGCATCATGCTTTTATATCAATATTTATTGCATTATGGGCTGTTATTACACATTATGTCATAATACTTATGCCTATTCTCTCTTATTATACAAGGTTTACATGAAGAGGGAGAATGCTTGCAATTTGGAATTACGCTGGAAAAGGAGCAAATATTAGAGACCTATTATGCACAACTCCAAAAGTCCTGAAACTTCACGAAGGCATGTTTTGGAATTAATAAAAAATACTGGCGAAAGAATCAACCAGTGGGGGTCCACACCCTGGCCACGAGGGTGGGGGCGCGCCCTACCCCCTGGGCGCGCCCCCGTGTCTCGTGGGCCCCCTGGCTGGCCTCCGATGCCCATCTTTGGCTATATGAAGTCTTTCATCCCAGAAAAAATAAGAAGGAAGCTTTCGGGAGAAGCGCCGCCGTCTCGAGGCGGAACCTGGCGAAACCAATCTAGGGCTCATGAGCTGTTCGCTGGGAAACATCCCTCAGGGAGGAAATCATCACCATCGATCCTCTCATCGGGAGGGGGACAATCTCCATCAACATCTTCACCAGCACCATCTCCTCTCAAACCCTAGTTCATCTCTTGTACCCAATCTCTGTCTCAAAACCTCAGATTGGTACCTGTGGGTTGCTAGTAGTGTTGATTACTCCTTGTAGTTGATGCTAGTTGGTTTATTTGGTGGAAGATCATATGTTCAGATCCTTTATGCATATTAATACCCCTCTGATTATGAACATGAATATGATTTGTGAGTAGTTACATTTGTTCCTGAGGACATGGGTGTCGGTGTCAAAACCGGCGGATCTCGGGTAGGGGGTCCCGAACCGTGCGTCTAAGGTCGATGGTAACAGGAGACAGGGGACACAATGTTTACCCAGGTTCGGGCCCTCTCTATGGAGGTAATACCCTACTTCCTGCTTGATTGATCTTGATGAATATGAGTATTACAAGAGTTGATCTACCACCAGATCATAATGGCTAAACCCTAAAAGTCTGGCCTGTATGACTAAGGTAATGAATATCCCCCTTTACGGACTAAGTCCTCCGGTTTATATAGACACCGGGGAGATCTAGGGTTACACAAGGTCGGTTACAGAGAAAGGAATCTACATATCCGGTCGCTAAGCTTGCCTTCCATGCCAAGGAGAGTCCCATCCGGACACGGGTGCAGTCTTCGGTCTTCATGTCTTCACAGCCCACCAGTCCGGCCCATGGCTAACAGGCCGGACGTCCGAGGACCCCTTAGTCCAGGACTCCCTCAGTAGCCCCCGAACCAGGCTTCAATGACGAGGTGTTCGGCGCATAGATTGTCTTCGGCATTGCAAGGCGGGTTCCTCCTTTGACGACTTCCAATTAATGTATTCGGCTCATAATTCAATGCCACACCCCTCGGCTTCTGTGCTTCTATGTCTCCATCATCCACTCATCGGGTGAATGCAGACGGTCAGGGTATTTTTTTGCAAATAACACCCCAGCCATGCAAGGAACAACATCTATTTAAAGGGATTGGATCTCAGAGCCATTCGGCACCACGCGGAGAAAATCCTCAGAGATTGCTAGGAAAGACCATTCCAACATGGCTAGCATCCCCCGCTCCTCCTCCCGTTCCGGCCGAGAGAAAGGCGAGTGGGAGAGGTGTTCCGTATCTCATGGCCAGCTGGAGAAGCTGCAAGCGCAAGGGTTTCTCCCTCCTGCAGATCTGGTCCCCGTTCCGGCAGGGTTGGCTTCCTTCAACGGCAAGACCCAGGTGGAGGATTTTCCCAATCCATCCACGGGGGAATGAGTGTGCTTCGTCCCCTATCTGCTGAGGGGCGTGGGATTTCCCATTCACCGATTCTTCCGAGGGCTTCTGGAGTATTATGGCCTCCAACTGCACAATTAACCCCAGCCTCCATCCTGCACATTGCGGGTTATGTCGCTTTATGCAAACTATTCCTGGGTTGTGAGGCCCATTTTGATATGTGGAGAAAGTTGTTTTGCATTGTCCCGCGCAACCACGAGGGATCGATATTTGAAGTGGGCGGGGCCGAAATATGGCGTATTGCTGAGACCGGATACCTATCCGGCACACCAGAGAAAGCTTCCGAAGAATGGACCTCCGAGTGGTTCTACATAGATGATGTCGTACTTCCAGATCCAGTCCGGAGAGGTCTCCCCGAGTTTGTGAGTGTTCCTCTGAAGAAGCGCCACAGCTGGCGCCCTCGAAGCCCCGAGGAGGAAGATAGTGCGGAAGTTCGCCAACTCCTGAGCAAGATCAAGACGCTTGCTCAGTCCGGGTATACGATAGTCGAAGTGATGGCGACCTCCATAGTACGGGGAGTTCAGCCACTCCAATACAAAGGAATTCCATGTGGAATTACAATGGGGAAGATGATGCTTCCCGCTATGGCAGGAAAGGTCTATACACCCCTGCCACCCTAGCCAAAATATTGGCCGAACTGTTCAAGGGAGAGGAAGAGGAGTTCCTGCGCATCACGCACACAGAAGGATATTCCATTTAAAATCCTCCTAGCTGGTGAGCCCCCAACTTTTTGCTCCACTCATTCCTCTCCCTGAGCTCTATTAACCCGTCCATTTATAACAGCACTGGCGAAAGACTTCCGAGGGGCTTTACAGCCCCGCCCCGCAGCCCGAGGGCCAGAATCGGGACCTTGACCCCGGATTCGAAGAGGATCCGGATATATTTGTAGTGCTGGAGAATGGCGTGTTTTACCAGGCGAGCTACGACGGCACCGAAGTGGCCATCATCGCCGATTACCCTGGTCTTCTCCCTGCTTCACACGTAAGTAGTCAGGAGGCACCTTCCCCGAAAGGATTCCCTCATTCCGCCTCACCCACCGCACTATCTCGTGCTTCGAAGGGAGGCGTTCGACATACTGTGCTACCACAGGAGCGACTCTAGAGAGAGCGGCTCCCGCACCGGGCAAGCCTTCGAAGAAGAAGGCAGGCAAAGACACAGTCGGGCCCTCGTTAAAGAGGTATGCATTTGCAAATATGTTTTTTAATAGTCGCAACCAACTGTGACTTTATGTTCATCCCGTGTCGAAAGAGTCTCACGGATCAGTGTCCGGGGGTCCGGGCAGTAATACTCCCAGCAGCCAGGATACAACCCCAGCCGAGGGGGTGGGGGCCGATATGGGAGTGACGCCGGACTTTCCTTCGGCCGAGGGCTCGGAAAATATGTCCGTCACCAACTCGGAAGTGGAGAGCGCCATGAATCATGGGCGCTGGAGGGCCATTTTACGAGACCCCCGCTGTTCGAAAGAGGCGTTTGATGCCTTCAGCTCGGCTGACACATACATCTGAGCTGCTCGAGATGGGCTTAGCAGAGCCACCAAGCAGCATTTAATGGATGTGCGGGTAAGATTTATTTTGTCCGAAAAGGATAAGCACGTGCTAGTAGCCCCCGAGACTGAAAGCAGTTGGCACAAGTGATTTAAGGATCGATGTATAACCATGTTCTGACGGAGAGGAACAACCTACTAGCTCAAGAGCTGGAGCAGTGTCGGACACAGGTAAATGCTTCTACCGCCAAACTGAAAGAGTCCAAGAAGGCACCTTCTGGTAAGGTTCCCCTCCATCGAGGAATAACAACTATACAATAGCTATGCTAATACTGTTGCTTATCTCATAATAGGATCATCAGGTCAACTGGAAGAGAAGTTGAAACCCGCTCAAGCAGGAGAGAAAGAGGCAAAAAGACTACACGCCGCAGGTGAGCGTATCCTGGCCCGAGTCAGAGAGGAGAAAAACAAACTCCAAGATTCAAACACCAAACTAGGCGAAGAACTAAAAGATGTATGAGCCCAGCTAGCCGACTCCGTGAAGGAGAACAAAAGGGTGCGAGGCGGCATAATCAGTACGTGGCCAAATTGACCTTATAATGGTTTGGAGGTAAAAGTAGATGATATAGCTGTGATTGCATGTATGTTGACGGGCCGTCCTGAAGAGGAGGTGTCCGGATCATCAAGTGATCTCCTGCAAGGGCTGTCGCAGTTGCACGAGCAAGCTCGGCAGGCAATGCTGAGTGTAGCCAAGGCCTTATGGCCATCCGACTCCCCTCCAGGGAGTATGGAGAAGCTTGTAGAGCTGTTCAAGGGAGCGCGGTGGCGTATTCGACTATGGAAGATATCGGCTTGCTGAGAGGGTGCGCGAGAGGCCTGGGCCATGGTAAAAACATGATATACCAAGCTGGATCCGAATCACATGGCCCGGGTCAGACCGCTATGGTCAAATGGGGAAGAAATTCCCGTTAGTTTAGTATATAACCAAGTATAAGTAGCCGCCAAGTATTCCCAGCAGGATTGTAAGTTAGATAGCCTGCTGGACGGCATAGAGGAGGAAGTTTTTGAGTCCAAGTGACTATGTACTTTCCTTTGCATATGTAGCTCTAGCTAAAAATGATTGTCATGGCGGACCTTTTTGCTTCAACCTCTCGACTCGAAGGTGCGGAGTGTTTCCGAATACCAAAACGACCGAGTAGACCGGGTATACATGGAAACCAGGCGTAGGGGTCATAGTTGCTTGAACAGACAATTATCCGGCTAGTTATGTTATATTACATTACAGAGAGAATAGTTCCATTAAGGGTTCCTTTCCCTGGGTGTGCATGCATCGATGTGCATGTCCGAACTGTGATGAAGAAATCAAAATGTGTATAGCTTCTGGGGGTTCACGATGGGACGAATGCAAAAACATCTTTAGTTCACCGACCGAATATTCCCTTAAGAACGCTAGCTTTCGGCTTCACCCAGTCTGAGGTACACATCCGGATGACCTGGACGTAACAATCACAGAGGTGCTCCCTTTATGCCCCGGCCAATCTAACAGGAACGTAGGGCATAAGCACAGGAGCCAGGCAACCCAGCTTGGCCAAAACTTAAGTCATATGGATGCATATAATGGCGAAGAAAAGGTACATATGAAAAAAAAACGCATATATGAGGAGCTTGATGCTCGGAAAATAACAATAGCAAGCTTCTGTCCAAGAAGCCCCCAGGTATAATAGACGTACATACTTCAAGACGTATGCGTCGGGGGTGTACAGTCTAACCGCACGAAAGCTTTTAAAGCTAAAATTAAAAATGAAAAGAGAGAGAAAAAATAATGGGAAAATAGGGGGAAGGAGACGAACAAAGATTTCTGCGCTAGGCATAGAATCTTCGGAGTCTGGCCGTATTCCAGGGGTTTGGCTCTAATCGATTGTCTGACGCATCACGCAGGTGGTACGCCCCTCCGGTGAGAACTTCGTCGATGATGAAGGGACCCTCCCACTTGGGCTTGAGTTTGTCCTTTTTCTTCTCCGGCAGGTGCAGAACGAGTTCGCCGACGTTGTAAGTTTTGGCCCGCACCTCTCCGCTTTGATACCTGCGAGCCTGCTATTGATAAAATGCGGAACGGGCTTTTGCGATGTCGCGCTCCTCCTCCAGGTCATCTAAGTTGTCCTGCCGATCGAGCTCGGCCTCTCTCTGTTCATACATGCGCACTCGAGGTGAGTCATGAATAATGTCACAGGGTAGTACTGCCTCTGCGGCGTACACCATGAAGAAAGGTGTGAATCCGGTAGTGTGATTGGGCGTGGTCCGCAGCCCCCAGAGTACGGAGTCGAGCTCCTCAACCCAGTGCTTGTCGGACTCTTTCAAAGACCGCACTAGTCTAGGCTTAATGCCGCTCATAATAAAACCGTTGGCTCTTTCGACTTGACCATTTGTTTGTGGATGATATACAGAGGCGTAATCGAGCTTGATGCCCAGATTAGCGCACCAGGTTTTCACTTTGTCGGCTGTGAAATTGGAGTCGTAATCAGTGATGATGCTGTGCGGAACACCGTAACGGTGTACAACGTCGGATATAAATTCTATTACTGGCCCGGACTCGGCCGTTTTAACTGGTTTAGCCTCTAACCACTTGGTGAATTTGTCCACCATGACTAGCAAATATTTTTCTTATGGCTTCCTCCTTTAAGGGGTCCAACCATATCCAGTCCCCAGACCGCAAAAGGCCAAGTGATGGGGATTGTTTGTAGGGCGGTGGGGGCATATGGCTTTGGTTGGCGAAGAGTTGGCATTCAACGCAACGTTGGGCAAGGTCCCGTGCATCCGCTCGGGCCGTCGGCCGATAGAATCCTGTACGGAAGGTGTCGGTGTCAAAACCGGTGGATCTCGGGTAGGGGGTCCCGAACTGCGCGTCTAAGGCGGATGGTAACAGGAGGCAGGGGACACAATGTTTACCCAGGTTCGGGCCCTCTCGATGGAGGTAATACCCTACTTCCTGCTTGATTGATCTTGATGATATGAGTAGTACAAGAGTTGATCTACCACGAGATCGTAGAGGCTAAACCCTAGAAGCTAGCCTATGGTATGATTGTTGTTGGTCCTATGGACTAAACCCTCCGGTTTATATAGACACCGGAGGGGGCTAGGGTTACATAGAGTTGGTTACAATGGGAGGAAATCTACATATCCGTATAGCCAAGCTTGCCTTCCACGCCAAGGAGAGTCCCATCCGGACACGAGACGAAGTCTTCAATCTTGTATCTCCATAGTCCAACAATCCGGCCAAAGGATATAGCCCGGCTGTCCGGATACCCCCTAATCCAGGACTCCCTCAGTAGCCCCTGAACCAGGCTTCAATGATGATGAGTCTGGCACGCAGATTGTCTTCGGCATTGCAAGGCTGGTTCCTTCCTCCGAATACTCTGTAGAAGATTTTGAACACAAGGATAGTGTCCGGCTCTGCAAAACAAGTCCCACATACCACCGTAGAGAGAATAATATTTCCACAAATCTAATCTGCTGACGCACTTGATATCATGACATCATACCATGGCCCGGTCATTATTCGAACCGTTTTTCTCAACCAGCCTTGGCGCATATTGCGAGGCGGTTTCCTTGGCACGTCTTGTCGAGGCAGAGATCGTGTCCCCTTATCACGGGATTCTCATCAATACGGGCGTGGGTAACCCAACCGCACCATCAATCACGACGCTTGGGGAGTAAGCGAGTTTACCAGGCTAGTGGGGGCGTATAGTTTTGTCCGCCTTTATAAAGGGATAAGGGTTCGCCATTTTTCACCCACTCCTTCTCCCTCCTCGCTCATCCATTCTTGTGCACTCAAGATCCAACACCCAAGTTCGCATCTTTCTCCTCACACCGCTCCAATCATGTCCAGAGCGGGAGGCAAGTGGATGAAATCCTCCGTCACGGAGGAGGACATCAAGAAGCTGCGGGGAGCCAGATACTTGGCCACGGATATCGCGCACCGGCTGCCCGACGAGGGGCAGATCTTCCCTACCCCAGAGCCTTACGAGAGGGTAGTCTTTCTCACCACTTCGTCCACGGACTGGGGTTCCCCCTTCACCCGTTCGTCCGCGGCCTCATGTTCTTCTACGGGCTGGACTTCCATGATCTAGCCCCGAACTTTATTCTCAACATATCGGCGTTTATCGTCGTGTGCGAGGCCTTCCTCTGCGTCCAGCCCCACTTCGGCCTGTGGCTGAAGACCTTTAATGTCAAGCTGAAGGTTCTAGGCGGCCAGCAAGCGGAATGCGGAGGAGCCATGGTGGGAAAAATGCCCAACGTCACATGGCTCGAGGGCTCCTATGTGGAGACCATAAAGGGGTGGAAGTCAGGGTGGTTCAACATCACCGAGCCGCGCGACACCAACTGGGTGGCGGCCCCCGAATTCCGATCCGGAATCCCCATGCGGCTTACCTCCTGGAAAGAGAAGGGCTTGTCCTGGGGTTCATCGGTGGAGCTGGCCGGACTCCAGAAGTGTATCCGGTACATGATAAGCAAGAAACTCAAGCTTGTCAACGTGGTCCAGGTCATGCTCTTCCGCCGGATCCTCCCGTGTCAACAAGGGCGTTTAATTTATGGGAGTTCGACCGGCCCAAAGACTGCATCACATGAGCTCTTTGACACGATGCACAAGGATGTCTGGAGGGTGATGTTCAAGGGCGCCGAGGTCCTCCCTTCCCTTACTGAGGACCGCGGACTTAGCGCGAAGCGCCTGTCGGATTTCGGGTTCCGGCAGACCCTTGATGTTCGAACTTTGGGGTGCGCTCGGAGATCTTTCCCCTACCAGCTCACGCATTAATGGTTTCCAAGGGATCTAAGCTAGGAACGATGAACAGCACAAGAGACACAAGATTTATACTAGTTCGGGCCACCGTTGTGGTGTAATACCCTACTCCAGTGTGTGGTGTGTGGATTGCCTCTGGGGTTGATGAAGAACAGTACAAAGGAAGAACAGCCTCGCGAGGGGCTGTTCTTGAGCTGGTACCATGGACTGCTTGGGTGAGTCCAGTCGCTTCTCTCTCTCTCTCTCTCTCTCTCTCTCTCTCTCTCTCTGGTAGGTTCGACCCATTGGTAGGTTCGACCCGTTGGTAGGTTCGACCCGTTGGTAGGTCCGAACCTCCCTTTCTGTGGTGGCTAGTCCTATTTATAGAGGGAGGACCTGGGCCTCTTCCCAAATAATGAGCGGGAAGGGCGCCAACAATTGGCCATTTTGAAGGGGAACATCTAGTACACTTATCCTGACTAAAGTTGGTCTTCGGCTGCCAAAGGCTCTGACGGTGACGCCGTCCTGGGCTCCACGATGACCTCCGTCCTGCTGCTCTGCTGGTCTTGGTCTTGTTGCAACGGAAGCGGCAACCTTTGCCTGATGCCTTGGCCTGTGCTTGCCTCCTTTGCACCAAAGGGGAAACGAGGACACTGCGCAGGCTGGTGCCCGCCTGGCGCCCACCTAATCTCGATCGTCATGGCTTGCATCATGGGGCACCCTCGTGAGGTACCCTGCCTTGATCTCTCCACCTCCTCGTGAGCCTGCCTGACGAGGCTGCTCCTGAGGAAGGTTCTTGTCGTCCGCCCCGCGAGGCTTGGCCCCTCGCGAGGGTCTTGAGCTTGAGCTGATGAAGCTGGGCCGCGCTGGGTCCCCACTTGGGCCACGCCACAGGCCGCAGGCAGGCAAGTCTAGGGACCCCATTCCCAGAACACCGACAGTAGCCCCCGGGCCCAAGGCACGCCCGGACTTGACTTAGCAGAGAAGCGAAGGGGCAAGTGCGAGCGCTGGCTGAGCCCCAACAAGGCCTTGGGCGCCGCGTGGCTATTGATTGGTCGTGGGCGTCTCCGCTTCTCCATGATCCCTCGGCAACCGAATGACTTGATAAGTCCCTACACGCAGAAATGGGTCATGATTACGTGTGATCGTGGAGGCCGACGGTTGGCCTCCTCCGGCTATAAGTACGGAACGCCGCAAGCCCTTCCAGTCCATCCCTTCTTGCTACTTCTTCCTTTCCATCCTCGCCCTTGCTCCGCATTGCGACAATGGCTCCGATTCGCCGGTTTTCTGCAGAAGAGAAGGGAAAGGCCCCCCAAGAGGGTCCCGACCCGCTTCCGCCGAGGAAACGGCTAGTCCTCTGCCGCCGAGATGAGGGCGCCCGGCAGGAGGCGTCGAGACCTTGGTACGAGCGGCCGCCGCCAGGGTTCCCGCTGCCCTTGTATGCCCGCATCGAGGGCCCTGGAGGAGCAGACGCCGAGCGGCACGGACGACACCGCCGTCGGCGCCGGCGGGTAACGGCGTTGCGCGTCGTTCCTCCTGGAGTCCATGCCGAGGGCTCCTCCCGGGAGCTTGTGCTCCACGCCGCCATGCCTCCTCAATCTTGGACTCACCTTCCTCCCTCCTTCGCCTTTGAGATCCCGCCAACGGGTTCTCTTGAGCTCTGGTTGCAGCACGCTGGCTGCAGCACCCCTGCGACCTGAGCGGAGGTTGCGATTGTTGCTCCGGGCAAGGTCTACATGACCCGAGGCTAGGGCGAGATCGCCCGGGTCTGCCGGATGAGGGGCGCCCTCGTGATCCACCTAAAATACGACGACGCCTCCTTGATATTCTTCAAGGTCTTCAACACGGAAGGATGCCGGCTGGAATGCTGCTCCGAGAAGGGCGGTCGGGGCATCGCCGTGGCGAGGACTAGGCCCGCCGGTCGCCCCCTCTGCAGCTCCTCGGGCAGCAGCGAAGGGGCCAGAGGGTCCAGCGCTTCTGCCGAGCTTCTGGCGACTCCGGAGACGAGTGACGACAGCTACGAGCCCCCGAGCTTGCGCCGTGCTCGGAGCCGGGTGGGCGCTTCAGGCTATCGGCGCCGGTGATCTGGATGGGGTTGGCGCCCGGCGCTGGCGCTTGTTGATGATGGCGTCTCCTGCGGAGGCACGCAGCGTGGTCGGCGTTCCTTAGGATTAGCACCTTTATTTCCTGCGAAGAATCAAGTAGCACCCAGCTGGGTATGTAAGGCGCTGGCCATGTTTTTGTGAATATTATATCCTTATGATGAATCGGTGCGAGATGCGTGTTCTGTCCCGGCTCAGCTCCCCCTTTCTTTCCTCACGAGGGCTTGGTGCTCTGCGCTGACAGGTCCCGGTCCCCAGGTAGGCTTCAGCCGTCGCTGGTATGCCAGGTCGCGATGCCGTGGTCAAGGCCAGGAGGTGAGCGGCCCGAGGTCTAGTAAGAGCCCCTGAGTCGCGATGCTCAGGAGGTCCCCTTTAGCGCTCAAGCAGCCTCCGCTGGGCAAGAAAGGTAGGCAGCTTTGCCGTGACAGAGCAGCAGTAGGCGAGGGTTTAGCGCTGAGTCGGATCAGTTTTGAGTGACATATCTTGCGGGTTTGGAGCAGCGTTCGATGAGGTGCCGTGCCTGCGTGAGGGCAACCGAGGTGTTGCCGGGTTGGGTCCTCGCGAGCTTCTTCCCTCTCCCCCGCGCTTTCCTTAATGCTCTACGTCCTCAGGTCCCGGCCCTCGAGCGAGCTCAGCCACCGCTGGTATGACAGGTCGCGACACCGTGGGTCAAGGCCAGGGGATGAGGGCTGGAGAGCCAGTAAGAGCCCATGAGTCGCGATGCTTAGGCACCCCCCTTTCAACGTGCAAGTGGATCGCGCCGGAGAGGAGGAGAGAAGGCTCGTGATGCCGCCAGCATTATTCCTGGAGCAGGTCCTGTGTACCAATCATGAGGGGAAACAAGGTTTGTCGTTACGGATGCCAGCCCACCATTGGTCGCTCCGAGGGAGTGATCGGGGGCACTGAGGGCTTGGCGAGGTGGCGCCTTGCGGGGCTGTCGTGGCCAAAGCTCGTCCACTCAGATTTATCAGCGTTGCAGGGACGGACCCGTGCGCAAGTGTCGTGCTTGAGCGAGCGGCTCCAAAGGTAGGTGCCAATCGAGCAGGCGATTAGGTCAAGCATGTTATGTATGAATAAGCAAATCCATTTAGATAGGTGCGGAGAAAGCACATGCCACTGGGTCTGGCCCGAGCAGCTTGGGGATAACGCAGCCCGAGGGGCGCCCCCAACAAGGTAAGTAAAGAACATAAGAAAAATGGATACATGCCACAGGGACGGACCCACGCGGCCTGGGAATGATGCAGCCCGAGGGGCGCTCCCAGCTGAAAACGGAACTTGGGAAGGTGTCACCTGATATGGTCGGAGATGGCGGGATGTTGAGGTAGCAGATGACGCGTGATGAGGAAGCCGACCCTCAAGAGTCCTCCGGACCTGGAGCCTTAGGAGGCTCCGGGGGCACGGGGGGTTCCTCGAGAGCCATCTCCATCTCTGCCAGGACTACGCACTGCTTGACCTCCTGAGCCTCCAGAGCGCACCTCAGCAGGCGCTGATGGGCGGCAACCGCGTTCGGCAGGCCGAAAGGCATGCGAACGTAGCTGTGAGGTGGACCCTCGCAATGCCCACGCGTGAGGGCCATGAGCGCCCCTGAGACACGGCCCGGTTGAGCCCTGGTATGTCGATGCAGACTCGCAGCCCAGCATCCTCGCCTGGATGTGGGGCCACGGTGGGCAAGCAGCGACAGGCGCGCATGACTCTTGACTCCTGCGATCTGGGTCTTCGATTGCTGCGGCTTGGAAGGCACGCTCAAGAGAGCACACTGCATCCCTTTCCTCACAAGGCACTATGATGACTCCTCCGCTTCCTGGCATCTTGAGGACATTGTAGCCATGGTGAGTCACCGCCATGAACTTGGCCAAAGCTGGGTACCCGAGGATGGCATTGTATGGCAGGCGAATGTGGGCGATGTCGAAGTCGATGAGCTCGGTGCGGTAGTTGTTGCACTGTCCGAAGGTGACGGGAAGGCGAACTTGCCCTATTGGGATGGTGGAGCCATCGGTGACTCCTGAGAAAGGCTTGGTCGGCTGAAGCTGATCATATGGCACTTGGAGATCGTCGAATGTCTCGATAGATAGGACGTTGAGTCCTGCTCCGCCGTCGATGAGGGTCCTAGTGACATGCACGTTCTTTGATGGTAGTGAGCAAAGCATGGGGAGGACTCGCCGCTGTGCCAAGACTTGAGCTGATCCGCTGAGCTGAACGTGATAGCGCACGACGACCACCTGAGAGGGCGTGTGGCCTCAGGCTTGGGGAGGACTGCATTCACCTCGCGAGCAAACTGCTTGAAGATGCGCTGAGAGGCTGGGGCCTGAGCGCCACCCAGGATGCAAGCGATCGCGCGCGGCTCCTGGAAGCCCCCAGCCCCCTCGTCCTGATGATGGTCTTCGTACCTCCTTGGCGGCTCCGACAGAGGTGGGAGCCCTGCGTTGCCTTGAGGGCGGTCCTCACGAGGCTGGTCCCTCCAACCTTCCTCGCGAGGCTGGTCCTGCCAGCGGTCCTCGCGAGGTCTGTCACGCCATCCTTGGCGAGGGCCACGGTCTTCCCAGTGTCCTGTGCCTCTTCCTCCTCCTTGGCCGTAGCACCGATCATTGCACTCGGGGCATCGGCCCATACGCCCTTCTCGCACGGCCCTGAGCTCCTGGCATTCGTTGGTGTTGTGGGTGTGGAGGTCATGGTATACGCAGTACCGGCTGCCTTTGGATGACTCGGGCTGATCCCTGCCTCGCTTGGTGTCTGGTTCTGCTGCGAGGACGGCAGCCCCCTTGTGCTTCATGTCCTTGACCTTGGGCTTCTTCTCTTCTGGATCGGCAGCCGGAAGCTCGAGGAGGGATAGGCGCCCTTCCTCAGCGCTGGCGCATTTGGTCGCCAAGTTGAACAGATCCAAGGATGTGCACAGGTCTTCATGCATTGCTAGCTCCTCCTTCATCTTGACGTCACACACGCCATCGGAGAAGGCTGAGATGATGGCTTCTTCAGTCACCCTGGGGATCTTGAGGCGGGCGTTGTTGAAGCACTGGATGTACTTCTGCAGGGCCTCTCCTGGCTGCTGCTTGATGCGGCGCATGTCGCTCACGGCCGGAGGCCGATCGCGAGTGCCTTGGAAGTTGGCGATGAAGCGGGTGCGCATCTCATCCTAGGAGGAGATCGTGCGGGAGCCGTGTTCAGGAGCCGTGTTCGGCTCCGTCCTTGAGCGCCATGGGGAACCAATTCGCCATGACCTTTTCATCCCGTTGGCGGCTTGATGCCCAGCTTCAGAGTGAAGGAGTTTCGCGGGGTCGGCAATGCCGTCGTAGCGAGGAGGCAGGTCTGGCTTGAACTTGCCGGGCCATGCGACGCTACGTAGCTCGGCGGTGAAGGCGTGGCAGCCTGCAGTGGCCACCGGGGCTCTCTGCTGATGCGGAGCTTGCTCTTGCGGATTCCCGTGCACCGCTGCCTGGAGCAGCGCGGGGTCTTGAGGCGGTGGCACTGGAGCGCGATCGCGGCGCTCCGGTGCTGGGAGCACGCGAGCACCTTCTTGGGGACGAGGGATCTCCTGGCAGCTCCTTTCTTGTTGCGCGGGCGCCGGACGCGGAGGGTCTCGGCCCGGGGCCACGTGCCTTGGAGCCAGGGCGCCTTCTTGGGGAGGAGGTGGCGGGGGCACCTCCGGCTCCCTGCCTCCCGCACGGGGTGAAGGGCGAGGCAACAAGAGGGACGACACGGGGGAGCCCCCCTGCGGCGCGGACGAGCTCGGCGACGTGATCGAGCCACTCCTCGTAGACGTCGTCGACAAGGCGGTAGCGCAGGAGCTCATTCCCCGCGATGAGCGCGGATCGAGCCTCCATGGGAGCGCGGTGCGCGCGAGACGAAGAACCAGCAGGGGCGAGCAAAGGACTAGCGGTGCGGCCTTCTCGCCTCAGCGATGGATGCAGGGATGAGGCCTGCTCCTCATTCCCTGCCGGGCCGGTGGCGGCAGGCGACGGGGAACGACGGGGGTGTCCGTCGACGGGAGCCGTCTAGGCGACTCGAGCGGCGCGAGCAGCCCGGCGCTTGGCGCGGGCTCGGCGAGCGTCAGCCATGGACACGATGGAAGATCACAAGATCACACGCGACCAGCGGAAGAAAGATTCCGGCGCACCCCTACCTGGCGCGCCAAATGTCGGATTTCGGGTTTCGGCAGACCCTTGAGGTTCGAATTCTAGGGTGCGCTCGGAGATCTTTCCCCTACCAGCTCACGCGTTAATGGTTTGCAAGGGATCTAAGCTAGGAACGATGAACATCACAAGAGACACAAGATTTATACTGGTTCGGGCCACCGTTGTGGTGTAATACCCTACTCCAGTGTGTGGTGTGTGGATTGCCTCCGGGGCTGATGAAGAACAGTACAAAGGAAGAACAGCCTCGCGAGGGGCTGTTCTTGAGCTGGTACCATGGACTGCTTGGGTGAGTCCAGTCGCTTCTCTCTCTCTCTGGTAGGTTCGACCCATTGGTAGGTTCGACCCGTTGGTAGGTCTGACCCTCCCTTTCTGTGGTGGCTAGTCCTATTTATAGAGGGAGGCCCTGGGCCTCTTCCCAAATAATGAGCGGGAAGGGCGCCAACAATTGGCCATTTTGAAGGGGAACATCTAGTACACTTATCCTGACTAAAGTTGGTCTTCGGCTGCCAAAGGCTCTGACGGTGACGCCGTCCTGGGCTCCACGATGACCTCCGTCCTGCTGCTCTGCTGGTCTTGGTCTTGTTGCACCGGAAGCGGCAACGTTTGCCTGATGCCTTGGCCTGTGCTTGCCTCCTTTGCACCAAAGGGGAAACGAGGACACTGCGCAGGCTGGCGCCCGCCTAATCTCGATCGTCATGGCTTGCATCATGGGGCACCCTCGTGAGGTACCCTGCCTTGATCTCTCCGCCTCCTCGTGAGCCTGCCTGACGAGGCTGCTCCTAAGGAAGGTTCCTGTCGTCCGCCCAGCGAGGCTTGGCCCCTCGTGAGGGTCTTGAGCTTGAGCTGATGAAGCTGGGCCACGCTGGGCCCCCACTTGGGCCACGCCGCAGGCCACAGGCAGGCAAGTCTGGGGACCCCCGTTCCCAAAACGCCGACAGCGCCCTGTGAATCCGGTAAGTTCTCTACACCTTATAGGGTATTTACTTTCCCCAGTTTAATCATGTGCGGGATCTGAGCTCCCATGCCTTTGACAGGACTGGGTGGAAACATCGGAGCAGATCGACCGCCCGGCCCCCTGCCTCAAGATCCACCAACGCCTCTCCGATGGAGATCTTGACTCCGGCACCTTATGAGGTACCGGAGAAGAAGACCAAGAAGAAGACCACGGGACCCGAAGAGTTCCGGCGTCAGTGGTATCGGACTCATCGTCCGATAACTCCAGACGCACTCCTCTCGTGGAAAACGAGGAGGAAGATGAAGGTTCTCTCCCTCCGGCCGGGAGACAAGAAAGGAAGCCCGCCCCAACCGGGAGGCCAAGGGTCCAAGAAGGGAAGGACTCTCCTTCCGGACTGTTCTACGCACGCGCATAGCAAAGATTTAGTGGTTGCCCAGGGACAAGCCCTGGCGAAGTCGTAAGTATTCGGATACCGTGAGTAATTCATGGTATGCTTTTATTGCATTGCTTCTCCTTACGCTGAATATGATTATGCAGTCCGTCCGAGCCCGCATCGACGTATCTTCGCTTGGACGGTTCTTTGGACTCGCCGGATATGAATAGTGATTCAATTCCGACCGCCTCCTCCCCTCGCCCTACGGACAACATCGAGGCGTTGTCTCAAAGGGCACCAAGCCGACGAGAGGTTGTCCTGGAGGCGCCTCAAGGCGACCTTCCGAACCCTGGGCGCAAACGGAGCAAGACTCCCACGGGCTCCAAGTTCGGTCCTCAGCCGAACACCGCATCGGAACCACCAGTGGTCCCAGACTCCGGCAGGCGGCCCCCTGTTAAGAGGGGCAAGCCGCCCGTTCCGGCGACCTCTGTCCACCCAGAGGCACCGGACAACTTGCTGGAAGTGCTTCGTAGCGCTTCTGTCGACGAAGAGCACCGCACTATCATGAGTGCGGTGATCAAAAAGGTTCAGTCCGCCAAGAGCGGACTGATCGAAGCTCGTGCCAGCCTCCTAACAGGCTTTGAGGTGGGTAATCAAGTATAAGAAAATATTACCGCGATAGACAAGAGCTCCCTCGATGTTCTGCTCGCGCTCACAAGAAAAGCCGAATAGAGGATCAAATAGTGACTGCAGGAGTCTAATCCAAATATGTCTGTATGTGTATGCAAGATTCACTGCTGGCCGCTGCCTCACGTACTGCGGAGGTCTCCACACTGAAGCGGGACCTCGAGCGGTCCGAGGAAGAACTCGGCCTTGCCAAGAAGCAGTTCGAGGAGAACAAAGGTAAGCAATACATTGTCTATATAAAAAGTTTTAGTTGCAAGATAATAGGATCATCATGAATGTGCCAGGGACCATGACCGAAGTGGCGACCACAAGCGGTATTTGTCCGAGGCCGAGAACAAAGCGGCCAAGGAGCGCATTGAGCGAGAAAGACACGAAGCCCGAGTAGGCGAGGTGCAGCAAGAGCTCTAGGCGCTCGTAAAGAAGCACGAGTCCTTGGAGCTTGACTCAAAGATGCGAGAGTCCGAGCTTGCCAAGGCCCTTGAAAGCGCAAAACATGCCATGGCCGAAGCCCAAAAGGCCCTCCAGGAGATTGAGTCGGTGAAGAAGATAGCGGAGGGTAAGGCATTCATTATGCAAAGCAAGCATGTGAAAGAAAATTTCTATTTACTTACCCGAGTTTGGAGCTCTCTGTATGCTTGCAGATCTGCCCTGCAGTGTGTCTGATGCCGCAGAGTTCTACCGGGCTGAGGAGGGGAGCTCAACGGAGAAGGTGTTCTGGTCTCAGTATACTGGGACCGAACACCCGATTCCCTTGAGCAACCAGCTGAAGCAACTGGTCGAGCTCCACAAGGCGGCCGAACAGGCCATGAAGGGCCTTATAGTTCGGATGTGGCCTGGCGATGCCCTTCCCAACAGCTACTTCGGCCTGGTGAGGCGGCTTGTGGATGCCTGCCCACGGCCGAAGTCATAAAGCGTCCGTCTGCATCAAGGTGCACGCAGGGCTTTTGCCCGTCGAAGGTGCACTGGCCAAGATGGACGCCGAGAAGCTGGTGAAGGAGGGGCCGCAGGCAAGGAGCATCCCCACCCCGAAATGTATTACGAGGGTGTCTCAAGGGTGCCCGCCTTGTGGCGGACGAAAGTGTTCCAAAGATGTAATTTTGAATGAACTTGCTCATTTGATCATGTATTATGAAAACTAGTTCATGTGCGCTATGCAACGCTTTTGTATTTAAGAGCTTACCTTCTGTGCGGCCGTTTATAAAATCTGAGAGTTGGCTAGTCGTCGGCTTCTGCCCCCATGCAACTAGTGCTGGGGTGTTCGGGATAAATCTGAGCACTCTTTTTCCCGTTTTTGGGTCCTTCGAGGGAGGTGCTCAGCGCAACGAACCAGGCAATCAGACTATAATGCTTTATCACTCTCACTTAGCCATAGAAGTCTACAATTTTAAATTTTGGCGAAGCCCCTAGTATTCGGAGGGCCGAATTTGGGGCGCTATACACGCCTAAGTCGGACAAAGCCGACTCCTCGCTCAAGCGGAAAAAACTCTTTAGGGACTTGAGACCTCTCGAACAGCGACCAGCTCTCGCCTTATCATGACAGTCAGTTTTAGCTTTCTCTCGAGGTGCTCGTCTGGAAGAACCGACACAATCGCAGAGTTCTCCCAAAGGCTACCTTAGCCGATATAGCGGAACGTAAGGTGCGAAAACATGGGAGCCGGGCAAACCCAACTATTGACCCAAGACATGATTCGGAGCTGATGCATATAATGCTATAAGTTCGGGGTGCCGCACTGTCAAAAGTGTTCGGACTTCTCACGCCGTGTTATGGGGTATACGGAAGCCCCTGGCGTACTGGCCGTACCAGAGTGTATGGGTGCTAACTGTCATGAATGAACATATATATATATATATATATATATATATATATATATATAAGAATATAGAATGCGATAATAGACTAGTGCTATGCATTGTTTATTCGAGAAATGCGTCAAAGCATACCGGTACAGGTAGTGCGGTAAGCAAAAAATAGGACTATTTGACATGTCCCATCCAGGGGCAAGCTGCAGACTGGTATCTTAAAGAAGGTATTTCACTCGTTATCAGAGACCATCCGGGGATTCCATTGTAAGACGTAGCTTCCTGCCTCCTTGGATGTTAGATCATGTGTCCGCAATCGTCTTTCACGGATAGGGCTTCCAGAGAGTAAAGTACTGAAAGAAAGAGAATGATTAAGATAGTAAGCCCCTAGTGCGGTTGAGCCGCATTGTGGGACGTGCGTTGATCGTGCCCCCGCCGATGCCTATGGTATTTTCAATGCGTAATTATGTACGCGTGGCACGAATTTTGTCGTTCGACTGAGGCTAGGGCAGGGGCCAAATTGCTAGGTGAGCTCTGAGCGTGCCAGGCGATCCTGTTGCAGGTTGCTCTAGACGCGCTTGACGGTGTCCGGGGGCTTTATCGCCGAACTGGTGGATTGCCTTAAGAGGCTGCTTTGTGCCTCCACTGCGAGGACCGCAGTGTGCTCCTCTGTACGGAGCGAGTGCTCTGTGTTTACATTGACTGTGATGACCCCCCTAGGTCCTGGCATCTTGAGCTTAAGGTATGCATAATGCGGTATCAAGGTCAATCTTTGCAAACGCAGTTCGCCCGAGCAAAGGCGTGATAGCCGCTAGAACGGGACGATATCAAGATTAACTCCTCGCCGGAAGTTGTCCGAGATCCGAAGACCACTTCCAGTGTGATTGAGCCCGCATAATGGGCCTCTACACCTGGATGACGCCTTTAAAGGTCGCTTTTTGTGGGTTTGATCCTCGAGGGTCTATACCCATTTTGTGCATCGTATCCCGATAGAGCAGGTTCGGGTTGCCGCCATTCATAAGGACTCGAGTGAGGTGAAATTGGCCAATGATGGGGTCTAAGACCACGCGGCAGATCCGCCATGACGGATACTAGTGGGGTGGTCCCTGCGATCGAAGGTGATCAGACAAGAGGACCATGGGTCGAACTTTGGGGCGACGGGATCCGTCGCATATACGTCCCTTAGTGCATGCTTCCGTTCCCTCTTGGGGATGTGGGTTGCGTATATCATGTTCACTGAGGGAGTCCTGGATTAGGGGGTCTCCGGATAGCCGAACTATCACCGTTGGCCGGACTCCTGGACTATGAAGATACAAGATTGAAGACTTCGTCCCGTGTCCGGATGGGACTTTCCTTGGCGTGGAAGGCAAGCTTGGCGATACGGATATGTAAATCTCCTACCATTGTAACCGACTCTGTGTAATCCTAACTCTATCCGGTGTCTATATAAACCGGAGGGTTTTAGTCCGTAGGACGAACAACAATCATACCATAGGCTAGCTTCTAGGGTTTAGCCTCTCTGATCTCGTGGTAGATCCACTCTTGTACTACCCATATCATCAATATTAATCAAGCAGGAGTAGGGTATTACCTCCATCGAGAGGGCCCGAACCTGGGTAAAAACATCGTGTCCCTTGTCTCCTGTTACCATCCGCCTAGACGGACAGTTCAAGATCCACTACCCGAGATCCGCCGGTTTTGACACCGACATTGGTGGTTTCATTGAGAGTTCCTCTATGCCATCGCTGTCAGGAAGGATGCCTCATCCCGTCTTTAAAGACGGCACCGTTGCTAAAGGAGCTTTGGCCACCGCCAAACTCTCCTGGCTAGGCGGTTTTCTTATGACCGCTTGCTCGTCACGCTACCGACGATGACTTCTCGGGTCATCGAAAGCAATCTTCACGTTAACTCGGAACTCGCCGAGCAGTTAGATCCGATGGAGCTCTCTTCCTTGAATGAGCTCTTGGATCGAATCGGCGCCCTGGGAGTCGCTACAGACTACGATCAGATTGGGCCTAAAACCGATCTGAGAGAGATCAACTCTCCCCAGGCTACCCACCACGTTGCTGTGTTAGAGGAACAATACGATGACTCTTCTCCTACCTTAAGGACTAGCTATGTCCGAATTCCTGACCCCTCCATGCCAGATTCCCGCGAAGGGGAGGACACCACTCAAGCCCTGAACTTAAAGTCAGGCAGTGGGCTAGATTCATAGGGCAACCTCCAAGAACCCAAGCTTCCAAGTTCGGAAACTTCTTGGCCCCTGAATCTTAGATCGGACGGGTTCGAATTTAATTCCACCCGCCCACCCAAACATAAGAGATCTATCCCAAATCCGCAAGAGCCCGTGAAACAAAGACATTATTATCGGGCCAGATTCCTCCTGGTTATGGACAGATAAAGGACTGCCGCGAGGAGGACGCAATCTCATTCTTCCGCAATAATTGCATGGACAAGGGAATCCTAAACGCCATAAGTCGTCAGGAAATTACACGCTTTGCTGACTTGGCGTCCATAGTACGAAAATCTTCTTGCGATGGAGAGCGCCTGGAAAACCGAAATCAAATTTTGGGATAATCCGGCCCCGAATACGACCCTAGTCCGAAATAAAAGGGTGCATCATCACCAGGCACCTGGGTTACATACCAAAAAGCAAAAACCCCCCAAAGGGCATGGAACCATACTGGAGGGATGGCTCAATGGACCCTGCAAAATTCATAGCACAGAGGGCGCCACTCCAACTCATAGCCTTAGAGCATGTTGGATACTACGGCAGGTGGCCAAAAGTGGTGAAGAGCTCCTAGCTCCAGAGCACCAGTCCAGCAATACCAGTACGGTATTAACAGTCTTCGATACTTTCGCATCAAATAATATGCGGAAACGAACACTCCGCAGCCTTGCCGAAGTCTACCAGATAGCAACAATAAATCCATGGAGTGACACGGCTATTACCTTTAACGCCAGTGACGAACCTAAATTCCGAACAGCCCGAGCACCAGCCGCATTGGTCCTCAGTCCAATAGTGGACGGCTTTCGCCTTACCAAGGTACTCATGGACGGCGGCAGCGGATTAAACCTCATCTATGAGGAAACCCTTCGAAAAATGGAAATAGACTGGAGCCGCATTGAGCGAAGCAGCACAACCTTTAGAGGAATAATCCCCAGTCGGGAAGCATGTCAGACAGAAAGATCACACTAGATGTGGTGTTCGGCATGCCGGACAATTATAGGTCTGAGGAGGTCACATTCCAAGTGGCCCCGTTCAGCAGTGGATACCACGCTCTATTAGGGCGAGAGGCATTCACAATTTTTCAAGTTATACCCCATTACGGGTATATGAAGCTCAAAATGCCCGGATCCAATGGAATTATCACTCCGCGCCGAAAATAAAACAACCGCACTTGCCCTTGAGGCACTATCCGAAGCTCTAGTGGCAGAGGAACTCACTTCGCTGTGCTCCACGGTGAACAGGGACGATGTGATACTCGATAAGAGATCCAAGTCCACCTCTTTAAACCGCGCATTTAAATAGTCAAATTCCAAGTCCATCCAACGGACCCTACAAAAACGGCCTCCATCGGGCACAACTAAACCCCGATGTGGACGCCGCGACTACGAGAATTCCCACGCCAAAATTGGGACATTTTGCACGGCACCCTTCGACATGCCAGAATCCCACGCCGGTTGGCGTAGCACAGCCTAAATATCCTAAAAGGATGCAAGCTACCAAACAAGCTCTTCAAGCGTTTCTCCAACCCAAGAGACAGGCCATGGGAGAGGAGCTAGCTAAACTATTGGAGGCCGGATTCATCGTAGATATTAAACATCCTGACCGGCTAGCAAACCTGGTAATGGTACCAAAGAAGGACAAATCCTCGCGCCTATGTGTCGATTTTAAGGACCTTAACAAGGCTTGCCCAAAGGATCCCTTCCCCTCCCCAAGATCGATCAAATCATCGACGCTACCACAGACACGATTCATTGTGTTTCTCGACGCATACTCCCGCTACCACCAAATTAAGATGGCAGAGCTGCACCAAGCCGCAACGGCATTCATCACTCCATACGGCCCATTCTGCTTCAACACAATGCCCTTTGGGCTCAAAAAACGCCGTGCAACATATCAACGCATGATTCGTACATGTCCGGCAAACCAGATCAGCAAAACAAAGGAGGCATACGTAGAAGATGTGGTCGTCAAATCCAAGCATGTCGAAACCCTAGTCGATTTAACTTGAGGCTCACATTCGATAATCTCCAACATATGACATCAAGCTTAACCCTCGAAAATGCGTTTTCGGCACTCAGCCGGAAAGCTCTTGGGCTTTATTGTATCCGTAGAGGAATTGAAGCAAACCCAGCCAAGATCCGAGCTCACACAATTGGATATCCCCAAAGACCTCAAACAAATACAAAATTGATCGATGCGTATGCTTTAAGCCGCTTTTATCTCCCGCTTAGGAGAAAAGGCATTACCCTTTATCGCCTCCTCCGGCGCACCAAACACTTCGAGTGGACGGATGCCGCCACGGCCGGAGCCAAGAAATCAAAGCCATATTGGCAACAACTGTTTCTCGCCGCCCAACATGGGCGTAACCAATGCTATTATACATCGCAGCAACCCATCAAGTTGTAAGCACGGTGCTCGTTGTCGAACGAGAAACGGACGGACACAAGTTCCTCTCCAAAACCAGTTTACTACGTGTCCACCGCCCTAACTCCATGCAAGTCATCAGACCAAGATTATCAAAAGATAGCATACGCTGTGTTCACGGCATCACGTAAACCGCGACACTACTTTCAAGAGTGTTCGATAACAGTAGCCTCCGGCACCTCTTAATGACATTATAAACAATCATGACGCAACGGGCCGGATTGCTAAATGGGCCATTGAGCTCCTCCCGCTCGACATAACTTACAAGCCACGGCGAGCTATTAAGTCGCACGCTTTGGCTGACTTCATCGCCGAATGGATCAAGCCGAACTCCCTAAAGAGTACGGGCGATATTCCAACCGGATCATGCACTTCGACGGCTCCAAAATGTTGGCCGGCACGGGGCTGGCGCTGCTCGACGTCCCCAAACGGAGATACAGTCCAATACGTACTTCAAATAATGTACACGGACTCCAACAATGCAGCCAAATATGAGGCCCTTCTACATGGTCTCCGGATGGCAGTCTCCATGGGCATTCAACGCCTAGAGGTGCGCGGGGATTCGAACCTCGCGATATCCCAAATAAATGGGGACTTTGATGCCAAGGATCCAAAAATGGCAGCTTATCGCAATGTCTTCCTAAAATGTCAGCTCGGTTTGAGGGGCTCGAATTTCACCATATAGCCCGGATAACAACCAGGCAGCAGACGTGTTACACGCATTGGCGCAAAGCGCGATGCCGTCCCCAATATCTTCCTAGAGAGGCTTTTCAAGCCATCCGCATTTATAGGAGGGAGAGTCCGGAAATAACAACCCGGACCCAACCACACCGCCCCACACCGAACATTCCGCATAGTTGGTGGTCCCGCCAACGAAATAACACCATCAGCCCACGCAATAATGGCAGTCATCGCCTGCGGGATGTAATCCATTCCTAGCCTACCTAACTAGGCGCGAACTTCCCGAGGACCAAAACAAGGCCCGCTGCATAGTGCGGCGGTCTAAAGCCTATAAGGTCCATGAGGGAGAGCTTTATGAGAAAAGCACAACCGGAGTCCTTCAAAGGTGTATCTCTGAAGAGGAAGGGCGGAATCTCCTGGCTGAAATTCATGCCGACTCGGTGGGCACCATGCCGCAGCCCGGCCCTTGTAGGCAAGGCCTTCCGTAAAGGATTTTATTGGCCGACGGCCCGGCAGATGCTCAGACTTAGTCCAACGATGCGCCTGCTGCCAGCCTGTGCTAATCAAAGCCACATGCCACCCACCGCCTCAAAACTATACCCATCACCGCCCTTGGCGGTCTGGGGCTTGACATGGTTGGACCCCTTATAGGAGGAACCCACAAGCAAAAATACCTATTGGTCATGGTGGATAAATTCACCAAATGGATAGAGGCTGTCAGAAGACGGCCGAATCCGGACCGGTGATAGAATTCATATCAGGGTAGTACACCGCTACGGCGTCCCCATAGCATCATCACCGATAACGGCACGAACTTCATGGCCGACGAGGTCAAACTCGTGCAAAAACATGGGCATCAAGCTCGACTACGCTTCAGTCTATCACCCCCAAACTAACGGTCAAGTCGAGCGAGCAAACGGTCTAATCATGAGCGGCATTAAACCCAGGCTAGTGTGGTCCCTCAAGGAATCTAATACGCACTGTGTAGAGGAGCTCGACTCCATACTCTGGGGGCTGCGGACCATGCCGAATCGCACTACCGGATTCACACCATTTTTTATGGTATACGGCGCAGAGGCAGTTTTGCCCTGCGACATAATTCATTACTCACCTCGCGTGCGCATGTACGAAGAAAGAGAAGCCGAGCTCAATCGGCAGGACAGCTTGGACGCCTTGGAGGAGGAGCGTGACGTGGCAAAAGCTCGTTCCACATTCTATCAACAGCAAGCTCGAAGATATCAAAGCAGGGAAGTACGGGCCAAAGCTTACAATGTTGGCGAACTAGTTCTACGCTCACGGACAAGAAAAAGGACAAACTCAAGCCCAAATGGGAGGGTCCTTTCATCATCGCATCAAGTCCTAACCGGCGGAGCTGCACTGTCTGCTAAACGCATCGGATAATCGACTCGAGCCGAACCCATGGAATGCAGCCCGCCTCCGAAGATTCTATGCCTAGCGCCGGATTCTCGAAGTTCGCCTCCTTCCTCCGCCTATATTTTATACTTTAAGCTGTCTTTTATTTCTCTCCTTCTCCCTCCCTTTTCCGGCCGTTAAAGGCTCGCTTATGCGCGCATTGTTCGCACACACTTGACGTATATCCGCACTCATTATACCGGGGCTTCTTTAATGAGCTTATTTATACGGGCTTTATGCCCAACACATGTGTCACACTTCCGCATGTACCTTTTATTCACCATTATATGCATCGATATGACTTAAGTTTTGGCCAAGCTGGGTTGCTCGGCTCTGTGCTTACTCCCCACGCTCCCGATTGTTCGCCTAGGCGGTAAAGGAGCACCTCTGCGACATTGTTACCGCCGGTCACCGGACGTGTACCTCAGACTCGGGTGAAGCCGAAAGCTAGCGTTCTTAAGGGAATATTCGGTCGGTGAACTAAAAGACGATTTTTTATTTTTCATTTATCTGCCCCAGATGATTTTTCTGCTTTTTCGCAGTCCGACATGCACTTTAGGGCATGCCTCCTGTGGAAAGGAACCCCTAACGGAAATATTCTCCCGGAAGATGTTTCTTACTAACCATGTAATATAACATAACTAGTTGGGCACTTGTCCGATAAAGCACTCATGACCCCTACGCCCGGGTCTCCACGCATGCCCCGGTTTTTACATAACCGCTGAGGGTATTCGGACACACTCCGGACTATTGGGTCCCGAGGTTGAAGCTTAAAAGGTCCGCTACGACAAACGATCTACAATCCGCTAGAAGGCATTTTACATGTCATTTTAAATTACATAGTAAAATTGACTGATTGTATTCCTCTTCAATGCCGCCTAATAGGCTGTCTAGTTTACAGTTCCGCTAGGAATACTTTATGCCAACTCTACTTGGCCGCACACTAAGCTCACAGGATCTCCTTCCTGCCGGGCCCCACAGTCCGACCTCGCCATGTGGTTTGGGTCCGCCGTGTACCGCTGCCTTCACCATGGCCCAGCCTCCTGGCGCCTTTGACGATAGGCCGATATCTTCCATAGTCGGAAGCGCCGCCCGTGCTCCCTCAAGCTTCTCTGCAAGCTCTCCAAGGCCTTCGGCAGGGAGATAGATGGCCACAAGGCCTGGGCGACGCTTTTCATCACCGCCAAACTCGTTCGCAGCTTGCAATAGCTCGAAGAAGGTCACCAGAGAACCGGCATTTCCTCTTCAGACGCATTCGTGAGCATACCTACGCATATAACTCTGTTAATTGACTTCCTCGCCGAACTCTTTTTCAAAGTTCGCCAAGCACTTACTATAAATGCCGCGACGAAGTCGCCGATTCTCCTTCACGGAGTCGCATACCGGCACGAACATCCTTTAGTTCCTCACCCAGCCGGGTGTTGGCATCTTGGAGATTATTTTTCTCTTGCCTCACCCTTGTAAGCACATTCTCGCCGCCTTCAACCGGGCGCAAGAGTTGTTGCTTGTCCGGATCTAGTCCAGCCATCTGCAATATTATTGTCGATTTATACACACGCCGCACTTCATAACCTATTTATCTTTTGAAGCATATCATACCGTAGGGGGTCTCGTGGCTCCCCTCAGAGCGGCTAGTGCGGCCTCAAGTTGGGCCTTGCATTCTTCAAGCTCCTGGGACAGTCGGGTATTTCTTTTTGTAAGATCCTCAGATAACAAATGATCCTTAAATCAGTTATTCTAACTATTTTAAGTCTCGGGCTACCGCATATATAATCGCTAAATTTCCTCACCAGATGTCCTTTACATACCGCCCGTGGCTCAAGCTAGACCATCTTGAGCGGCACCGAGGTGCGATTCTCCGAATTGAAGGCATTCAATGCCTCTTGGGAGAAACATGTGTCACGAAGAACTGTCCCGGGCGCCTGTGATTCATGGCGCCTCCACCTCGGAGTTGGTGGCGGATAATCTGTCGGCATCCTCTGTCGGAGGAGCATCCGACGATGCCTCGTGCTCGCCTCCGCTTCGACCCGGCTTTGGAGCCCGGCTAGCGGAGGCTTGATTACAACCTCTCCGACTTAGTCCGCGAGCGCTTTTTCCCGAAAAGAGCACTAGCGTTAGTACGCCTTCCGTGAATCAATCCTGGGAATATGGTGACGCGCCATACCGCTGCGGTGGCGTTTCAATCCGCATACTTCTTTTAGCCTCATGGCCGACGCCCTTGTTGGCTAGCCGCCATGAGCCCGGCCTCCTGCCTCAAGGCACCCCCTGCTAAACACCATGAGTATACGGTGATAAAAAATAAGCACGGATGGGTCATTATCGAGTATTGGGACCTCGGTCTCGCCACTGTGAGGCTGGAAGTATTCCGGTAATCGTCAGAATGGCAACCAAGCATTATCGATGCTTAGTTGGTGAAATACCCCATCAATCAGCTCCACCAATATGTCCGGATCCTCTTGGGAGGCCGGATCGAGGAGCCTTTCCGGATCCTCTTGGGAGGCCGGATCGAGGAGCCTTTCCGGATCCTCGGGTTGTGGAGGCGGGCTGTTTATGTCTTTTACGGCCTGGCGCAGTTCCTGCGTCAAAATCACAAAATGAGATGCCTAACCATGGGAATGCGGATCGGATGTGCAAAAAAGAAATGTCCGCTTACCCAGCTTCGAGGGTTGTTCATAGAAAATCCGTTCAATGGACTGACGCGGAGAAAATCTTCCTCTTCTCCCTTGTACAACAAGCGGACAAGGTCTTCACCAAATCGGTGACCGATCCCGCCCTCACGGCCATGACGGGTGGCATCGCCCTCCCCGTTGAAATCCCACATGGGTGGCCCCTATACTGGAGTGGCTGCACCCTGCATAATACATGTGGCCATGACACCGATCATGGTCAGTCCGAATGAGATAACAATCTTATTCGCTCATCAAGTATAGGACGCCCCTCGCTGCCTTCCCTCCGAGCTCCTCGGGCGCCAACTCAGCGCTTTCTTCAAAGGAGCATTGCTGAACTCCGGAGACCGATCCAACAGGATCCGGCAGGGACGCCCTCTATATAAAACCATTCCGGCTAGTCTTGGACGCCTTCTTCGGGTTCCGGATAGATATCCGTCCCGCGATGCGCCAGCTCGGCTCCGCCCACTTGATATATTGACCCCTCATGAGAACGGGGTACAAGGCAGAATAATCTCTTCCACAGCGCAAAGTGAGCCTCGATGCCCAAGAACAGTTCGCAAAGGGCCACGAAGCCCGTGATGTGCAAAATGGAGGCAGGCGTAAGGTGGTGCAACTGGAGGCTATAGAACTCCAAGAGCCCCCGGAGAAACGGATGAATTGGAAATCCGAGTCCTCTTACATAGCGCGTTCCGGCGACCAAATGAGCGGCGGAGGGCATCTACGCGTAGCTGGGAGCAGGCCGCAGTGTTTGGTGGCAGTGGTTGGGCTCAGGGTGGCCGGGAACGTTGCCGGCGACGACCTTGGCGGCCGCCGGAGTCGGGTGAGGTCGAACCCGAGGCTACGGGGCACGGCGAGGCACGGGAAGTGGTGTGTTGGACTCGTGGGGGTGCGGTGGAGTTAGTGGACAAGGTGGTGAGGCCTGTGGGTGGCCGGAGTCACGTCGACGACGAGCTCCGCGGTGGCGCGTGTGGGTGAGCTTCATGCAGTCGATGTAGGGCTCGAGAGCGAGAACGGGAGGGATGGAGAGGTAGGTGAGCTCACGGCGGTCACGTAGGAGAAGACGACGCGGTCGGGGACGAGCTGATGTGGCGGCAACGGCGAAGGGGATCTGCGGCGGTGCTCGGTGAAGATGAGCTCGAAGAGGACGAAGCAGGGCTCGCGAGCGCTCGGGGCTCGGGCTGCTCGACGGAGTCGACGATGGCGGACTTGTTGGACATGGTGGCTCGGTACGGGGATGACGGTGGACGCGGTTTCACGGTGGCGCGGGCGCAGCAGCGTCGGCCATGGCGGAGGGAGAGCGAGAGAGAGAGGCAGGGGGAATGCGAGATGTCCACGGGGTCGTGGCGGCGACGTGGAGCTCGCCCAGGTGTCCAGGGGCAAAGCGGTAAGCAGGTGGCGCCGTGGCGAGCTCGCGCTTGTCGGCGTCACCTCCATGCCTGCCTCAAGGGGACGAAGCGGTCAAGCGTGGCCAAAGACAAAGGCCGGACCGGCCAGTGGGCTGCCAAAGTGGCTGCGCCGTAAGTTCCTCCTTCTCTTTTATTTCTGGTTTTCTATTTTTCTGTAAGTTTGTGGCTTTATTAAAAATAGCTAGGCACTTCTAAAAATCCTAAAAATAATCAGAGGCTCTGTTTAGAATATCTCCAACAGCCCACTCTTATTTCCAGAATTATTTGAGCATTTAAAATATTTTATGGAATTTAAATGTCCAAGTTCAAATACTTATGATTTAATTCAAAATCCAAAGTGTCCTAGAACAATTCAAAAATGATGAACTTTTGTGAAGGGCATTTTGGGTTCATTGAAATAGATTTTACTTGAGCCTATTTGATTTGATTTGATGCTAGGGTTTGTTCAACCCCTATTTCATATTTAAATGAAATTTAGACATGATGACATGATGATCATGCAAGGACAAGCAAATGCTAAGCTAGGGTTGTGACAGAACGCTCCTCCTGGACTGACAAGGAGGCTATGCTGACTTCCGGCTTCCACGAGATCGAGGATATAGTCGATGGTGAGCCTCCCTCATTTTTCTTCTTTGCGCTGACGGCTGCTGGTCAAGCCGGCTTCTGGTCTTTAATTTTGTTTTTCGCTTCTGTCTTGGCAGACTTCTTCCCTGGCCACTCGGACGCCGCCAACCAGGCCATCAAAGCTGATCGCGAAGGGCGGACGGCGGACGGCGCAAAGATCTCCGCCGACGCCCCCCAAACCCTTAGCGAACAGATCCTAAGCATCGAGGCCCGTCTTTGACCGGCTCACCGGATGTCAGCATCAAGCCAAGATGTCGGCGCCAGCGATCGCCGCCTGCGGGCGACATGCCGGCACCACGCACCCCCACTCGGACTGCCGACTGGCTGGAGGTAGCGGCCGGCCGTCTTGAGGCCTGGAAGGGCTCTTCGGCCCGCGCTGGAGCGCGTTGGGCCTTGAAGTTCGTCAAGGCGTGGTACCCTGGGCTGAGCCTAGCCCAGCTGGCCACATTCCGGCTGGAGGCTCAGGAGGAGTTGGCGGTCGTGGAAGATGATCTCGTGAAGCACGCGGCGTCAATCGCGGAGTACACCGACACCAACATCTTTTTCCTGGAGCGGGTTGAAAACGGCGATGAGGCGCCGCCGGAATGGTTCGGGCTGAACCCGGACGACGACGAGGACTCGGCGAAGGTGATCGACTCCAGCGGCGAGGAAGAAGGCGAGGTGGAGGAGGGAGGCGAAGAGGAGGCGCCAGAGGTCGGAGCGGACGGCCAACCAAAGCTCGACCGCGCCTCCAAAGAACGAAAGCGCCTAATCGAGCGCCACCGCCGGAGGCTACTCAAGCAAAACCAACCAGCCGCCGCTTCCGCAATCGGCACCGCCGATTCGATCTTATGAACCCTTCGCCGCTTCCTAGGCCGCCATTTTATCTTTTACTTCACCTGTCTATTAGTCTCGATGAACTTGTTAATTTTGCACAATTCCACCCGCTGGGTGTATCTTTGAACTTTGTTGAAGATCGCCAAGGGCCTTTGTTATGTAAACATTTTTCCGAGTTCTATCTTTTTCTTGCTTATCGCTTCTTTGGCTTTTTCCTTTGCCGCCTTCCCTTGGTTGCCGCCTTGCCGCCCACATGCCCGCTCAGGATCGATGTCGGGTCAAGTACTTAGCTACTTCGGGAAGGCAAGTACTTAGCTGCTTAGAGTTATTTAGCAAGTTAAGTAGAAAATGGCGGACCAGCTGCTCAACAAATGCATAAAGGTCCGGAAGCCGGCTTAAACTATGCACATGCTTTGAGTCCTTAGCCATTTTTCATGTGGGCACCCTTTCTACCTTACTCCTGCCCACCGTATAGTCGATCTGCGAGCTGCGGCTTTTGGCAGGAGACGGCTTAAGTGCCACACATTACTTGTCCGGCTGCAGGAAGCATTTCATAGTTCAAGGCGGCAAGTCCCCGGGCCAACTAGTCGAACTCGGTGCCAGGCGGCATAACAAAAAATGACATACTCATAGGCATAATTCTTATCATATAGATAAAAGAGGGTAGTCCCCGAGCTCTTCTCGGGGGACCCGAAGTCTTCGTACTTTAATGCAAAAGGTAGCACGGTACATACTGCATTAACTGTAAAATCTTCGGAGGAGATTTGCATTCCATGGCCGCTCCGTCTCCTTGCCGGAGTCGTCTCTCTTGCGCGCTCGAGGCTTCTGAGCGTCGATCAGGTAGCAGGAGTCGTTGCCCAACACTTTGCTGATGATGAAGGGGCCTTCCCAAGGCGCTGAGAGCTTGTGCTGGCCGGTTGTTCACTGGATCAGCAGGAGCACAAGGTCTCCCTCTTGGAAAGATCTCGGCTTGACCTTCCGATTGTAGTGTCAGCGCAGGCTCTACTGGTAGATGCTAGACCGGCTGAGTGCCAACAGCCAGCCCTCTTCCAGCAGATCGGCGCCGTCTTGTCGTGCTTCTTCCGCCTCCTCTTCGGTGTACATGGTGACTCGAGGGGAGTCGAATTCTGTATCCGTTGGGATGACGGCTTCGGCACCGTAGACGAGGAAGAAAGGCGTGAAGCCGGTTGACTTGTTTGGAGTTGTGCGCAGGCTCTAGAGGACGGCTGGCAGCCGGCCGAACGCTTCCGCAGGCTCGACTACCGGGCTTGATGTCGACAAGATGAGGCCGCTTGCTCGCTCCACCGCCGCTTGATCGCGGATGGGCAACAGACGCTAAGTCGAAACGAACGCCCTGCGTCACGCAGAAACGGGCCAAGGCGCCTTTCGCAAAGTTTGTGCCATTGTCGGTGATGATGATGTGCAGTATGCCATACCGGATGGTGATGTCGGAGATGAACGTCGCAGCAGTTGGACCATTCAGTTTCTTGATTGGTTTGGCTTCTATCCACTTGGTGAACTTGTCCACCGCGACAAGCAGATGAGTCATGCCGCCTCGCGCTGTTTTGAATGGTCCCACCATGTCCAGGCCCCAGATGGCAAAGGGCTAGGCAATGGGAATAGTATTGAGTGCAGAAGCCGGCTGATGTGGCTTGGAATGGAACTTCTGGCACCCTTTGCATTTTTGGACCAAGCCCTTGGCGTCTTCTAGAGCGGTCAGCCAGAAAAAACCATGGCGGAAGGCTTTGGCGACAAGTGCTCTTGAAGCCGCGTGGTGGCCGCACTCGCCTTGATGGATATCCTTGAGAATCGCTTGGCCTTGCTCCGGCTCCATGCAGCGCTGGTAGACACCAGTGACACTGCGCCTCACAAGCTCTCTGTTGACTATGGTGTAGGCTGCTGCCCGGCGTTGCACTTGCCGGGCCGAGACCTCATCAGTCGGCAGCTCTTTGTTCACTAGGAAATTGAGGATAGGCTGGGCCCACGAAGGTGCTACAACTTCTACGACTGTCAGGACCGCAACTTGGACGAGGGCGGTTGGGCCGGGAGGCGGCAGGTTGGAGTCGTCAGCCGCTTGTTGGGTCGATGAAGTCCCCGGGCCGATTGGTGCAGTCCCCGGGCCGAGCTCTGAAGTCCCCGGGCTGGCCGCTGCAGTCCCCGGGCCGCCTGCCAGAATTCCTGTGCCGGCCGTTGGAGCTCTCAAGTCGGATCCGACTGCTTCAGGAGGAGCCGGCACGAAGATAGAATCTGATTCTGGCGATGCTTGACAGACGGCTTGAGCAGGCGTTGAAGGGTGACACCGGTCGGTATTGCTTGACGGTGGAGCCGACTCTTGCCAAGGCGTCTGCTTGCTCGTTGTCGTTCCTTGGCACATGGAGAAACTCGCACCCCTCAAAATATCCACTGAGTTGTTGTACGAGGAAGCGGTAGCTCGTCATGTTTGCATCTTTGGCGTCCTAGTCACCTGACGACTGCTGGACCACCAAGTCAGAGTCACCATAACACAGGATCCGTCGGATGCCGAGCTCTTTGGCAAGCCGGAGCCCATGAATGAGTGCCTCGTATTCGGCAACGTTGTTGGAGGCGGCGAAATGGATTTGTAGCACATATTTGAGCTTGTCGCCTTTGGGAGAGGTGAGGATGATGCCGGCTCCCAAGCCGGTGCGCATCTTGGAACCATCAAAATGCATCCGCCAATGGGTGGAATCGGGTGCTGGCGGCAGGTACTGGGTCTCGGCCCAGTCGACGAGGAAGTCGGCCAACGCTTGTGACTTGATGGCGGTGCGAGGCTGGTAGTAGATGGTGTAGGGGGCCAAATCTATGGCCCATTTGGCCACTCGGCCCGAAGCATCTCGGCTTCCAATGATCTCGCCGATGAGCTGTGCAGGCACCACGGTGATTGGGTGCTCTTGAAAATACGGCTTCAATTTCTTGGCGGCAAAGTGCACGCCGTAGCACATCTTCTGGTAGTGGGGGTAGTTTTGCTTGGAGGTCGACAGTACTTCACTCAAATAATATACCGGTCTTTGGACTGGTAGCGCCTTGCCTTCCTCCTTGCGCTCTACCACATTGACTGTGCTGACCACTCGGCTGGTGGCGGCGATGTAGAGGATCATGGGCTCCTTAGGAGTCGGAGCCGCCAGGACAGGTGGAGTAGTCAACATCTTCTTGAGCTGGAGAAAAGTCATTCGCCTTTGTCGTTCCACTCGAACAAAGTTGTTTTCTTCATGAGCTGGTACAAGGGAAGAGCCTTCTCACCCAGCCGACTGATGAATCGACTGATGGATGCCAAGCAGCCAGTGAACTTCTGCACATCCAACAGTCAGGTGGGTATCTCCATCCTCTCGATGGCCTTGATCTTCACGGGGTTGCACTCTATGCCGTGTTCCAAGACTAGGAATCCAAGGAGCTGGCCGGCTGGTACTCCGAAGACGCACTTCTCTGGGTTGAGCTTGATTTGAAACCGGCGTAGGTTCTCAAAGGTCTCCTTGAGGTCTTCCAAAGCGTTTCCACGCTTCTCCGTCTTCACCACCACATCGCCCACGTAAATGTGGGCGCTTACGCCGAAGTTGCTTGAGGAGGCACTTCGCATGCAACGTTGAAACGTGGGCGCCAAAGATTCCTCAAGCCGAACGTCATGGTCAAGTAGCAGAAGGCACCAAATGGCGTGATGAAGGTGGTCTTCAGTCTGTCGGCGGGGTTCAGCTTGATCTGGTGATATCCTGAATATGCATCCAAAAAACTCAACAGCTCGCATCCGGCTGTGGATTCTATCACTTGGTCGATTCTTGGTAACGCAAAGGGGTCTTTGGGGCAAGCTTTGTTGAGGCTGGTATAATCAATACACATGCGCCATCGCTTGTTTTTTCTTCAAAGACGAGGACCGGGTTGGCCAGCCACTCTGAAAGAACACTTCCATGATGGCGCTGCCGCCAGCCGGGCTATCTCTTCTCCAACGACTCTTCTTCTTCTCTCGACAGCGGCGCAAGGCTGCCCGACCGGTTTGGCATCGGGCCGGACATGTAACTTGTGCTTGGCGAAATCCGTCGGGACACCCGGCATGTCTTTGGGGGACCATGCAAATATGTCCCGATTCTCACGGAGGAAATCGACGAGCTTGCCTTCCTATTTGCTGTCGAGGTCTGCACCTATGACAGCGTACCTCTCCGGGTGCTCCGGGTCCAAGGGTATCTTCTTTGTCTCTTTGGCCGTCTTGAACGAGCCCTCAGCTTCCGACTCCTTGGGATCGGGCGACATCTCCGGCTGCTTGCCTGCCATCGCCACGACCCGGTCAAGGAGCCGCTTCACAGCTGCTTTCACGAGGGACTCAGCCAACCGACTGCTCTCGGCTGCGCAGACGGACGACTTCTTGTAGTCGCCGGCTATGGTCAGAATCCCCTTGGAACTCGGCATCTTCATTTTGAGGTAGGCATAGTGGGGGACAGCCATGAACTTGGCTAGAGCAGGCCGGACAAGTAGCGCATGGTATGGGCTCTCAAGGTCCACCACTTCAAACTAGACTGGCTCTCGGCGGAAGTGATCTTTGTCCCCAAAGAGGACGTCTATCTGGATGTTGCCGATTGGTGAGCAGGAAAGGCCAGGAACTATGCCATGGAAAACAGTCCGGCTGGGCTGAAGCTGCCTTTGTTTGATTCCTAAATTCTCCATGGTATCCTTGTACAGGATGTTGATGCTGCTGCCGCCATCTATCAGAACTCGGGAGAAGCGAGCGGCTCGCCATTTATCTGCGTGGCAAAGGTGGCGCCCAAAACCAGGGCATAGGAGCCGGGATTGGGCATCACCTCTGGGTGATCGGCTCTGCTCCAGCTGATGGGCTTCTTGGACCAATGCATGAACTCTGGGGTCTCTGATGCTACCGTCTGCTGCATCGATCATCGGCCACGATGGTGAACACAACATAAGCTCCGTACTCTTCTGGATACTCATCTTGTATGGTTCGACCGGTCTCGACCGCCGGCCGGGCGGAGGAGGAGGTGGCTGCCCAACAGGCGGGGGAGGCAAGAGGTCGTCTCCCTTGGCGATCCTGGTGAGCCAATGGCACTTCCGAGTGGTGTGGTTGGACGGCTTCGCACCGCTATGGAATTTGCAGGGTGCATCCAGAGTCTGCTCATATGAGAAAGCCGGCAACCAGTTGGGCTTGCCGGCCTTCTGGCGTTTGGGCGGAGGCTGCCCTTCCGGCTGCTAGTTTTCGACTGGCGTTTGGGTGGAAGCCGGCTGCGTGGCCTTGTGCTTGTGGTTGTTCTGCTGTTGACGCCGACTGGTGTCACCAGCCGGGGTTCGGGGTGCTTGAGGGGCCAATTTGCCAGACGCATTTACTTGGATCTCTGCCTTCATGGAGGAGTCGGCCGTGGCGTATTTGTCTGCTATGATCAACAGCTCGTCGAGGGTCTCCGGCTCGTCGTAGAGAAGCTTGTGCTTGAGGAGAGTGCCCTCTCGGCATCCGGCGGTGAAGTACTCGATGGCTTGCACTTCGTGCACGCCTTCGCAAGAGTTGCGGAGCTCGGCCCAGCGCGTGAGGTAGTCGTGAGTCGACTCGTTGGGGCCTTGAACGCACAAGGAGAGCTGGCGGGGCTTGGGCGACCGCTTGTACGTGCTGGTGAAGTTGCGGATGAAGGCGTCAGTGAAGTCGACCCAGCTGTTGATGCTTCGGGGCTTCAAGCTATTCAGCCATGTCCGGGCTGTGCCCTGGAGCATGAGCGGAACATATTTCACAGCAACTCGCTTGTTGTCGTTTGCTATGCTGATGGCTATGGAGTAGTCGACCAGCCAGTCCTCCGGCTTCACGGAGCCGGTGTATTTGGGCGTGTCTCTTGGGAGCGTGAACCCTTTGGGGAAGGGCTCGTCTCGAATGCGGGGGCCGAAACAAGGCAGACCCAGTTCATCTTCTTCTTCTAGCACCAGGGATCGGTTGAGGAGGTCGATCCGGTGGATAAGAAGGATGGCAAAGTGAACAAAGGTATATTTGATATACAGATTATTGATGTGTATTTTACTAGTGTTCATAGCAACCCCTCGGTATTTGATGCTGGTATAGTTGCTAAGAGTAGTAACTTGAAACGGGAGTTACAGAATGAATGTAAACTAGTTGTAGGGGAAGTGACGATGAGTGTTGGAAGTAGTTCCAAGATTGATATGATCATCATCGCACACTCCCTATACTTTCGGATTTAGTGTGGAACCTAAATAAGTGTTATTTGGTGTTGAGCATAAATATGATTTGATCATGTTTATTGCAATACGGTTATTCATTTAAGTAAGAGAATAAATTGTTGTTCTGTTTACATGAATAAAACCTTATATGGTTACACACCCAATGAAAATGGTTCATTGGATCTCGATCATAGTGATACACATATTCATAATATTGAAACCAAAAGATGCAAAGTTAATAATGATAGTGCAACTTATTTGTGGCAATCGCCGCTTAGGTCATATTGGTGTAAAGCGCTTGAAGAAAACTCCATGCCGATGGACTTTTGGAATCACTTGACTATGAATCATTTGATGCTTACGTAACCATGCCTTTTGGGCAAGATGACTAAAACTCCGTTCTCCTAACAATGGAACAAGCTACCGACTTATTGGAAATAATACATACCGATGTATGCGATTCAATGAGTGTTGATGCTCATGGCAAGTATCGTTATTTTCGACCTTCACAAAATGATTTGAGCAGATATGGGTATATCTACTTGATGAAACATAAGTCTGAAATAATTGAAAAGTTCAAAGAATTTCAGAGTGAAGTGGAAAATCATCGTAACAAGAAAATAAAGTTTCGCAATCTGATCGTGGAGATAAATATTTGAGTTACGAAGTTTGGTCTTCATTTGAAACAATGTGAAATAGTTTCGCAACTCACGCCATATGGAACACCACAACATAATGGTGTGTCCGAAAGTCGTGAACCGCACTTTATTGGATATGGTGCGATCTATGATGTCTCTTATCAAATTACCACTATCGCTTTTGGGGTTATGCATTAGAGACAGCTGCATTCACGCTTAATAGGGCACCGCCTAAATCCGTTGAGGCGACACCGTATGAACTATTGTTTTAACAAGAAACCTAAGTCGTCGTTTCTTAAAATTTGGAAGTTGTGATGCTTATGTGAAAAAGTTTCATCCCGATAAGCTCAAACCCAAATCGGAGAAGTGCGTCTTCATAGAATACCCAAAGGAAATTGTTGGGTATACCTTCTATCACAGATCCGAAGGCAAAAACATTCGTTGCTTATAAATGGATCCTTTCTAGAGAAGGAGTTTCTCTCGAAAGAAGTGAGTGGGAGGAAAGTGGAGCTTGATAAGGTAATTTGTACCTTCTCCCGAATTGGAAAGTATTTCATCACGGAAATCAGTTCCAAAGTGATTCCTACACCAATTAGTGAGGAAGCTAATGATGATGATCATGTAACTTCAGATCAAGTCACTACCGAATCCCGTAGGTAAACCAGAGTGAGATCCGCACCAAAGTGGTACGGCAATCCTGTTACGGAAGTCATGCTACTAGATCATGACGAACCTACAAACTATGAAGAAGCGATGGTGAGCCCAGATTCCGCTTAAATGACTAGAAGCCATGAAATCTGAGATGGGATCCATGTATGAAAACAAAGTGTGGACTTTGGTTGACTTGCCCGAGGGTCGGCAAGCAATAGAAAATAAATGGATCTTCAAGAGGAAGACGGACGTTGATAGTAGTGTTACTATCTACAAAGCTCGACTTGTCGCAAAAAGGTTTTTGACAAGTTCAAGGTGTTAACTACAATGAGATTTTCTCAACTGTAGCGATGCTTAAGTCTGTCCGAATCATGTTAGCAATTGCCACAATTTATGAAATTTGGCAAATGGATGTAAAACTGCATTCCTGAATGGGTTTCGGAAGAAGAGTTGTATATGATGCAACCGTAAGGTTTTGTCAATCCTAAAGGAGCTAACAAAATGTGCAAGCTCCAATGATCCATCTATGGACCGGTGCAAGCATCTCGGAGTTAGAATAAACGCTTTGATAGTGTGATCAAAGCATATGGTTTTATGCAGACTTTTGGAAAAGCCTGTATTTACAAGAAAGTGAGTGGGAGCACTACAAAGATTTCGATAAGTATATGTGAATAACATATTGTTGATCGGAAATAATGTAGAATTATTCTGCAAAGCATAAAGGAGTATTTGAAAGGAGTCTTTCAAAGAAGGACCTCGGTGAAGCTGCGTACAAATTGAGCATCAAGATCTATTGAGATAGATCAAACACGCTTGATGAGTTTTTTCAATAAGAACATACCTTGTCAAGATTTTGAAGTAGTTCAAAATGGAACAGTCAAAGAAAAGTTCTTGCCTGTGTTGCAAAGGTGTGAAATTGAGTAAGACTCAAATCCCGACCACAAAGAGAAAATAGAAAAGAGAATGAAAGTCATTCCCTATGCCTTAGTCATAGGTTCTATAAAGTATGCTATGCTATGTACCGGACCTATTGTATACCTTGCTCTGAATTTTGCAAGGAGTACAATAGTGATCTAGGAGTAGATCATCGGACATTGGTCAAGAACATCCTTAGTGAGGACTAAGGAAATATTTCTCGATTATGGAGGTGATAAAAGAGCCCGTCAGAAAGAGTTACATCGATGCAAGCTTTTTACACCGATCCGTATGACTCTAAGTCTCAATCTGGATACATATTGTAAGTGGGAGCAATTAGCTAGAGTAGCCCCTGCAAGAGCATTGTAGACATAGAATATTTGCAAAATACATACGGCTCAATGTGACAGACCGTTGACTAAGCTTCTCTCACGAGCAAAACATGATCATCCCTTAGTACTCTTTGGGTGTTAATCACATAGCGATGTGAACTAGATTATTGACTCTAGTAAACCCTTTGGGTGTTGGTCACATGACGATGTGAACTATGGGTGTTGATCACATACGTATGTGAATATTAGTGTTGAATCACATGATGATGTGAACTAGATTATTGACTCTAGTGCAAGTGGGAGACTCAAGGAAATATGCCCTAGAGGCAATAATAAAGTTATTATTTATTTCCTTATTTCATGATAAATGTTTATTATTCATGCTAGAATTGTATTAACCGGAAACATAATACATGTGTGAATACATAGACAAACAGAGTGTCACTAGTATGCCTCTACTTGACTAGCTCGTTAATCGAAGATGGTTATGTTTCCTAACCATAGACATGAGTTGTCATTTGATTAACGGGATCACATCATTAGGAGAATGATCTGATTGACATGACCCATTCCGTTAGCCTAGCACTTGATCGCTTAGTATGTTGCTATTGCTTTCTTCATGACTTATACATGTTCCTATAACTATGAGATTATGCAACTCCCGTTCTTTGGAGGAACACTTTGGGTACTACCAAACGTCACAACGTGAATCGGGTGATTATAAAGGAGTACTACAGGTGTCTCCAAAGGTACTTGTTGGGTTGGCGTATTTCGAGATTAGGTTTTGTCACTCCGATTGTCGGAGAGGTATCTCTGGGCCTTCTCGGTAATACACATCACATAAGCCTTGCAAGCATTACAACCGATGAGTTAGTTGTGAGATGATGTATTACTTGAACGAGTAAAGAGACTTACCAAGAACGAGATTGAACTAGGTATTGGATACCGACGATCGAATCTCGGTAAGTAACATACCGATGACAAAGGGAACAACGTATGTTGTTATGCGGTCTGACCGATAAAGATCTTCAGAGAAAATGTAGGAACCAATATGGGCATCCAGGTCCCGCTATTGGTTATTGACCGGAGACATGTCTCGGTCATGTCTACATTATTCTCGAACCGTAGGGTCCGCACGCTTAAGGTTTCATGGCGATGCTTATATTATGAGTTTATGTATTTTGATGTACCGAAGGTTGTTCGAGTCCCGGATATGATCACGGACATGACGAGGAGTCTCGAAATGGTCGAGACATAAAGATTAATATATTGGACGGATATATTTGGACACCGGAAAGGTTCCGGAGAAGTTTGGAGCTCCGGGAGGTTACCGGAACCCCCCGGGAGGTATATGGGCCTTATTGGGCCCATGTAGGAGGAAGGGAGAGGGAACAAGGGAGGGGGCGCGCCCCCCCAAGCCCAATCCGAATTGGGAAGGGGCCGCCTTTCCTTTCTCCTTCCCCTCTTCCTATTCCTACTACTAGTACTACTTCCTAATACTAGTACTCCTTCCTTCCCTCCAAATAAGATAAGGAAAGAGAGGAAACCTACTTGGAGTAGGTTTCCCTCCCCTATGGTGCGCCCCTTGAGGCCGGGCCACCTCCTCCCTCCCTCCTTTATATACGGGGTAGGGGGCACCCTAGGACACACAAGTTGATCCTTGAGATCGCTCTTAGCCGCAGTGCGGTGCCCCCTCCACCATATTCCACCTCGGTCATATCATAGCAGTGCTTAGGCGAAGCCTGCGCCGGTAGAACATCAAGATCGCCACCACGCCGTCGTCCGACGGAACTCCCTCTCCCGGAGCTTTGCCGGATCGGAGCCCGAGGAGCGCCATCGAGCTGAACGCGTGTGCCAAGAACTCGGAGGCGCCGGAGTAACGGGCGCTGGGATCGGCTGGATCGCGAGGAGAACGTACGACTACTTCCTCTACGTTGTGATCGACTTGGAGGCGCCGGAGTAACGGCGCTGGGATCGGCTGGATCGCGAGGAGAACGTACGACTACTTCCTCTACGTTGTGATCGACTCGGAGGCGCCGGAGTAACGGCGTTGGGATCGGCTGATCGCGAGGAGAACGTACGACTACTTCCTCTATGTTGTGATCGTTTCCGCTTTAGTCTACGAGGGTACGTAGACAATACTCTCCCCTCTCGTTGCTATGCATCACCATGATCTTGCGTGTGCGTAGGAAAATTTTGAAATTACTACGTTCCCCAACAGCGCCTCAGTGCGGCAGCCGGCCTCGTGCTGCTCGGCAGCCGCGTCGAGGAGCCGTTGGACGCGCTCCGCCATCTGGCGACGTTCTTCGCCCTCGAACTTGTCCAGCTCTTCAGTTGTTGCCTTGGCAGCTCGAATGTTTTCCGCAGGCGTGGCGTAGATGGGGCAATCTTCCCCGAACAGGTTGGCGATGGCCACGCTGCTACGCCGACTGCGCTAAGGCCGGCCCAGCCGGTGTGCCGCCCACAACGCGGTCCATCTCGCGCTGGTAGGCTTCTGACAGGCGTCTCATGCTAGCTAGCTTCTTGGCGCCTTCAACGATCTGGATGCGGCGTGCCTTCAGCGTCTCGGCATCAGCGTCTTCTGGGATGGGCGCCGTCAAGTCTTGTAGCGCCGCATCGAGAGGGTCGCGAGCACCTCCGCCGGAGTGCTCGCCGTGACCGATGACTAGCACCTCCGTGACGGTGATTACGCTTACTCTCCGCGCGAGGGAGCGGCTCGTGATAGACCACCACGCTGTAGGGGAACGCGTCGAGCGACGCGGTGTCGGAGTCAACCAACATCGGGTCGATTGAGTTTACAGACTCGTGTCCACACCGCTCGCTGGTGACATGGAGTTGATCGAGGAGGCTCTCAGGGCCGTCTGTGCCCGCGTCGGACGCGGGCTCGCTGGAGAGGTGGACCTCGCCAATGAGATCAGTGAGGCAACTTGCCGCGGAGGCGACTTCCGCGCCATGCAGCGCGTCGGCGCAGACTCCGTCTAGCGTGTCTGACTGGCTGTGCTCGCCAGGGAAGAAAAGGGTTCCCGTCCAGAGCATGTCTCTGGACGATGGTGCACCTCGCCCCACGGTGGGCGCCAAATGTCGGGGGTTGGGTGCGACATATGCCAAAGGATGGCTTATCATGATGGGAGCGAGTAGAACGTCGCCGGTGCCCGGAAGCGGGATGAGGCGTAGACACGAACGCCGGCGTACTTTACCTGTGTTCGGGCTCACCTAGGAGATAACACCCCTAGTCCCGCTTCAGGGGTCTCCGTGATGATCACTAAGGCACAAGTGAATACACAGGTGCTCCTTGAGTCAGTATGCTAGAGGTAGGAGAAGGCAAGGCTAGCTCTCTCCTTCCTCTGTGATCCGGCTCTAATTCGACCGTTCGGAACCCTTTGCATTTATATAGGCCTACCCCCAGGGGTACATTGGTAATCCGGCCGGGTGTAGGGCCCGGCCATCAGCCTCTTCGGCCGCCGGCTTCTCCGCCGACTGCTGGGGCCCGCCGCCTGGTGGGTCCCGCCGACTGGTTGGGTACGGGCCCGACGGGCCGCACTACCGCTCCCGGTCTTGTCGGCGGTGATCACCGTTGTCGTGTCTCGATGACGCAGCTTGGTCAGGGGTCATGGCTACTGACTCACGCCGCTTTGGCGGGCGACATCGTAGCCACTCCCTGTCTCGTCTGATTAATGGCGCACGGGGCCCGAGCAAGGGGCGAGCCGACTCCTAGGGGCTGGCCTCCCTCGGGTCCGACTGGTAGGGCTCTCCCCGTCTTCTGGACTCTCGCTGACTGGTGGGGCCCATCATCCTTGGGTCATACAGACAGGCTGTCGTGGGAGCAGGACTCCGCCTGCTCGTGATGTTGTCAGGGATGGCATGGCAACGGTGCCGCGTAGGACGGAGATCTCCGCCGGTGATCACAGACTGTGGCCACGCCACCTCGAAAGGGGAGGATGGGCTACATCAGTAGCCATTCCCCGTGCCGTCCCCGCCGATGAGGGCATGGGCTTTGTTGTTGTCGCGGGCCGACTCCTCGGGGCCGGCTTCTCTAGAAGCCGCCAGGTAGGAGTCAGCTTGTCTTGACCTCGCCTCTAGGACTCAGCCGCTTATGGGTAGCCCGCTGTTCCTCCAGCCGGCTTCCAGAAGACAGCCCTTCATATTGGCGTCTTGAGGGGCGCAGCCAGCCCCGATGTCTTGAAAGGATCTGGGCTTCGGGTTAGCCTACCCGTGGCCCATTACTCCTACAAGGTTATAGAATGGTAATTGATTTCCGCAAATTAAATAAAGCTACTAAAAAGGATCATTACCCTTTACCTTTTATTGACCAAATGCTAGAAATATTATCCAAACATACACATTTTTGCTTTCTAGACGGTTATTCTGCTTTCTCTCAAATACCTTTGTCCAAAGAGGATCAAGAAAAGACCACTTTTAACTGCCCTTTCGGTACCTTTTCTTATAGACGTATGCCTTTTGGTTTATGCAATGCACCTGCTACCTTTCAAAGATGTATGATGGCTATATTCTCTGATTTTTGTGAAAAGATTGTTGAGGTTTTCATGGATGATTTCTCCTTTTAAGGAACTTCTTTTGATGATTGCTTAAGCAACCTTGATCAAGTTTTGAAGAGATGTGAAGAAACTAATCTTGTCTTGAATTGGGAGAAGTGCCACTTTATGGTTAATGAAGGTATTGTCTTGGGGCACAAAATTTCTCAAAGAGGTATTGAAGTTGATAAAGCTAAAGTTGATACTATTGAAAAGATGTTGTGTCCTAAGGACATCAAAGGTATAAGTAGTTTCCTTGGTCATGCCGGTTTTTATAGGAGGTTCATTAAGGACTTCTCTAAAATTTCTAGGCCTCCGACTAATCTCTTACAAAAGACGTTCCTTTTATCTTTGATGATGATTGTGTAGAAGCATTTGAAATACTTAAGAAAGCCTTGATTTCTGCACGTATTGTTCAGCCACCTATTTGGAATTTACCCTTTGAAATTATGTGTGATGCTAGTGATTATGATGTAGGTGTTGTTCTAGGACAAAGAGTTGATAAGAAATTAAATGTTATCCAATATGCTAGTAAAACTCTAGACAAAGGCTCAGAGAAATTATGCTACTACCGAAAAGAATTTTTAGCAGTTGTATTTGCTTGTGATAAGTTCAGGCCTTATATTGTTGATTCTAAAGTAAATGTTCACACTGATCATGCTGCTATTAAATATCTTATGGAAAAGAAAGATGCTAAACCTAGAATTATTAGATGGGTTCTCCTACTAGAAGAATTTGATTTGCATATTATTGATAGAAAGGGAGCTGAGAACCCCGCTATGCATAACTTATCTAGGTTAGAGAATGTTCTTGATGACACACTACCTATTGATGATTGCTTTCCGATGAACAATTAGCTGTCATAAATGCTTCTCAGATCGATCCATGGTATGTTGATTATGCTAATTACATTGTTGCTAAATTTATACCACCTAGTTCACATACCAAAGAAAAGAAAAAGTTTTTCTATGATTTAAGACATTACTCGGGATGACCCACACCTTTATAAAGAAGGAGTAGATGGTGTTATTAGACGCCAGTACCGAGCATGAACATGAATGTATCCTACGCAAGTGTCACTCTGAGGCTTATGGAGGACACCACGCTGGAGATAGAACTACACATAAGGTATTGCAATCCGGTTTTTATTGGCCTACTCTCTTCAAGGATGCCCCCAAGTTTGTCTTGCCTTGTGATGAATGTCAAAGAATTGGTAATATTAGCAGACGTCAAGAAATGCCTATGAACTATTCACTTGTTATTGAACCATTTGATGTTTGGGGCTTTAATTATATGGGACCGTTTCCTTCCTCTAATGGCTATACACATATTTTAGTAGCTGTTGGTTACGTTACTAAGTGGGTAGAAGCTTTTCCAACTAGTAGTGCTGATCATAACACCTCTATTAAGATGCTTAAAGAAGTTATTTTTCCGAGGTTTGGAGTCCCTAGATACTTAATGAGTGATGGTGGTTCACATTTTATTCATGGTGCTTTTCAGAAATGCTTGCTAAGTATGACGTTAATCATAGAATTGCATCTCCATACCACCCATAGTCTAGTGGTCAAGTAGAACTGAGTAATAGAGAGCTCAAATTAATTTTGCAAAAGACTGTTAATAGATCTAGAAAGAATTGATCCAAGAAACTTGGTGATGCATTATGGGCCTATAGAACTGCATATAAAAATCATATGGGTATGTCTTCGTATAAAATCGTTTATGGAAAAGCATGTCACTTACCTCTCGAACTAGAACATAAGGCATATTGGGCCATTAAAGAGCTCAATTATGATTTCAAACTTGCCGGTGAGAAGAGACTATTTGACATTAGCTCACTTGATGAGTGGAGAACCCAAGCCTATGAGAATGCCAAACTGTTTAAAGAAAAAGTTAAAAGATGGCATGACAAAAGGATGCAAAAGCGCGAGTTTAATGTAGGTGATTATTTTTTGCTATAAAACTCCCGTTTAAGATTTTTTGCAGGAAAACTTCTCTCTAAATGGGAAGGGCCTTACATTATCAAGGAGGTCTATCGTTCCGGTGCCATAAAAATCAACAACTTCGAAGGCACAAATCCGAAGGTGGTGAACGGTCAAAGAATCAAACAGTATATCTCAGGTAATCCCATGAATGTTGAAACTAATGTTATTGAAACCATAACCCTGAGGGGTACATAAGGACACTTTCTAGAACGCTTCGTGACTCCAAAAGGAATAGGTATGTGGTGCGGTAAGTAAACCGACTCCAAAACAGTCCTAATAGCACTTTTTCTCCGCTTTGGAATATTTAAGAAAATAGGAAAATAAGAAGTAGTCCAGAAGGACATGAGGCATCCACGAAGGTGGAGGGCGCGCCTACCCCCGGGCGCGCTGCCTCGTGGGCACCTCGTGTGCTCTCCGGACTCTGTTTTCTTGCACGATACTTCTTTTGGTTGGTAAAAATTCATTATATAATCTCCCGAAGGTTTTGACCCTCGTATCACACAAATATCCTCTGTTTTTGTTTCGATCTATTTCTGTAGCAGATTTGGAGCAAGATGTCATCTCAAGATTCCGACGGAGAGAGCTACGTCTCACATCTCATTGTCAACCCAAAGACCTATGGGGATCTATCTCCTTGTGGTCTAACTATGGATGATGAGGAGGATGCTCATTTGATGAGGATCAATTATTTAAGTTCGGAGGAGGAGGATGTCCCTCTACCTCAACCCGGGGATATGCACGTGAAGTTCAAGAAGTCTAGTCTCCCTAAGAGGGCCAAACTGTCTAACAACCAATCCATTCCTTCTCGTTTTTGGCAGAAAAGCAAAGGAGATTTATGTGACAAGATCTTGAAGCTAGAATTGGAGGTCGATTATTTAAAGGAGGAAATTGCTCTTCTCAGTTACAATATGAAGAAGCTGAAGGCACAATCATCATTGTCATCGGCATCTTCTTCACCTTCGAGGAAAGAGACATAGTCACTTGGGTATGGGCACTCCTCTTGGCAACTGCCAAGCTTGGGGGAGGTGCCCCGCATCGTATCACCATCACACTCCTATCTTTACCATTTTCTTAGTTCGATCCTTTTAGTAATATCTTGATCTAGTAGAATAAAGTTTTAGTATGATCTAGTTTTGTGTTTTGTTATATGATCCTTCTATGTAATCGAGTCCGTGAGCTATATATAATAAAGATTAGTTTTGAGTCAGGGGCTTGATTATCTTGCTATGATCTTGAGGGAATAATAGAAAAAGAAAGAATAAAAAAGAAATAAAGAGATCATATTGATCTTATGGAGAGTAATGACTTCAGATATAAAGAGTATGATGAATAAAAGTTGTTGAGAGGTGACAAACAAAGTTTTGGTCATTGTTGCAATTAATAGGAAGTAATAAAGAAAGAGAGGTTTTCACATATAAATATACTATCTTGGACATCTTTTATGATTGTGAGCACTCATTAAAGTATGACACGCTAAGAGTTGATGTTGGACAAGGAAGACAACGTAATGGGTTATGTTTTCTTATATCCGAAATAAAGTATATTGTCATGGATCATCCAACATGTTGAGCTTGCCTTTCCCCCTCATGCTAGCCAAATTCTTTGCACCAAGTACAGTATACTACTTGTGCTTCCTAATAACCTTAAACCCAGTTTTGCCATGAGAGTCCACCATACCTACCTATGGATTGAGTAAGATCCTTCAAGTAAGTTGTCATTATTGCATGCAATAAAAATTGCTCTCTAAATATGTATGATTTATTAGTGTGGATAAAATAAGCTTTATACGATCTTGTGATGTGGAAGAAATAAAAGCGACGGACTGCATAATAAAGGTCCATATTACAAGTGGCAATATAAAGTAACGTTCTTTCGCATTAAGATTTTGTGCATCCAACCATAAAAGCACATTACAACCTCTGCTTCCCTCTGCGAAGGGCCTATCTTTTATTCTTGTCTTATACCTTATACAAGAGTCGTGGTGATCTTCACCTTTTTTTACATTTTATCCTTTAGCAAGCATATTGTGTTGGAAAGATCCTGATATATATATAGGGATTGACTATTCGTCACCCTGGGTGAGGAATAGCCTTCACCCTCTCTATTTTACCATCAATACACCGTAATCTTACGTTCCGTAAGTTTTTTCTTATTTCCGACGTAAAAAGAGACTGTAAGAAAATATATAATCATCATAAAAAATATTTTATGTCATGTAAAATTACAAACGTAAAAACATAGTATAAAATACACATAAACTGCAAATTTTCTTGTCTTATGACCTATAATTTTATTTTCTTATGCCAAATTTTACGTAATGAATCAATAGGAATGTAACTATTTGAATTCCAAATGTAATTTAATTATGAAATGATCATAAGATTACCTCGGGTGAATAATAACTTATTCTGCACCCTGGGTGATGAATAGGATCACTATATATATATATACACACATCTGGGCTATTATGTTACGCGTAACAGAAATACTTGAACTGATGAATTTAAGCGGTTGAACTGATGAAAATCAAGCGGTTGAAGTGATGCTTTCTGTTGTTGCTAAAAATCGTCTTGTTTACTTCAAATTTTTTTGCAAATATTTTTGTCGAAACGGGGCGTGTAATATATCGTTGGAAAGCTCTTGACATCCACATTACAATATTATAATTTGTTTTTGCAAAATAATTATGGTTTAAGAGCAGTTTTTTCAAAACCGAAAACGTGAATCGTATTTTGGACTCAGTTTTCAAACCGTTTGTCGGAATTGAGCAAATAAGATGGTGTTGGAAAGCTGGTGAAAATCCGCATCTTCCATATATGTACTGGTCAATATTTTTAATTCAATCATTTTTCCTTTCTAGAACGGACGAATATATGTTCGAGAAAAAGAGTACTTGAACGGATTTATGTATGTTTTTGTACTGAGCGTGTTTTCACATACTGAGCTTGTTTTGTGACGATATTCTAGACTTCTCTCATTTTGAACTCAGCTCCTTGAGCGACCGGCCATAAAACAAGAAGTTGTACTGTCGAGCACAACTCCTTGAGCAACCGGCCACAAAACAAGAAGTTAAGTTGTACTGTTGAGAAGGAGGTCCTCGACCCCGATCGCGTAAGTACTTAGTATGACGGTGTATTTGTACTGCCCAAAAACATACACGGAAGCACAAAGTAAACATTTAAGTACATTGGCGCTCACAGGAATAATCACACGCACAAAAACTTTTTCTTTGATTTGTTAACGAACTGATGATATAAATACATAGTGAACTGCTACACTTAGTGTATGTTTTCTTGTACAAGTCATATACTGAAGCAGGGATCTAGCTCCCATGTTCTGTAGAAACAAAGTGAGGGGCTTAATTTAACTCCTCTGTCCACAATCCAGTAGCATCGATAATTATGTATGTTTTTTTCCATTTGCACAATAAATATGTCCTTGTCAGTACGACTCATCAGAATTGTAAACAGCATCCTTGTCAATACGACTCCTCAGTACTAGTGCTCTTTTTTCCAAAAGAAAAATGTGTTAGAATAGAAGCATTTTTCCTATATGATGTTACTTTTAATGTAAACCTTTCTTACCACGGAAATTAATGTAACAATAAGCAATGAGAGATACCTTCACGGGTGAACATACAGTTGCGAGATCACGAGTAACGTGAGGTAAAATTTTCACTAAAATTTTGTGAACAAAATACATTAAGAAACTTAGTGCAGAAACAAATATTTAAGATAATGGTGCCGGCAGAAACAAATATTTAAGCACGTTCGACATGAGCTCCTTTGAGGAAGCTTGCATGGTCTAGAGAAAGCAAGTTTTTTGTATGTAAAGTACCGTATAGACATTTTGTGCATAGTTAGTATATACTGCATGAGCTGATCACATACTCCATAATACTACGGTAACAATAAATATACAAGAAATGAATGGTTCTACTTCTCCCTAATATTGAAACAAACATGAGAATCTAATCCTACAAGCCTGCAATATGAACCAAAAAAGCCAACAAGATGAGCTGAAAAAAACCTACAAACCTGTTGATTTGTTTTTGTAAGTACATGTGCTAAACTGATATAGTTTTAGTCAATGACCTGTTGTACAATAAGTAATAGTACTGCTACTGGGTTTTATATATTTCACGAAAAAACAAACAAAGTTAAGAAAAGGCAGACGACTGCATAAGTACTAGAACTGCTACTGTTTTTGTACATGGTCTAGAAAAATTAAACCTTTTTTAATATCTACTTCAAACCTGTTGTAACAACCGCTTCCACTCTGTGGGAGCTTGTAGTACCCAAACAATCACTTTGGAAGAAATAAGCTTCCTGAATTTTTGCTGAAAGAAAAAGGCACCACAACCTCAGTGGTAAGATTATCTAAATTTCACAAGCCTTACAACAATGAAGAAACCTGAAACCAAAGGTGGCATTTTCCGTGGGAGAAGTAGAACCATTCATTTCAGGTAACAACTTCAGTTCAGGTGTGTCCCACAGAAAATTCCATAATATTTACAGAACATCTAACAAAGATCATTCAATACTGCCGCCTCTTGCTACTTTTTTCTCAGAGAAATATCTGAACCAAGACCAGTTCAACTAGCACAAGAAAACAAACTAGTTGTTGCATCTACAAAAATCTGAAATGACCATCTAACAACTAAGTTACTTACAACTAGCACATTCAAAACTGTTGCCTCCTGCTGTTTTTTTCTTAGAGAAAAATCTGTACTGAACATCTAACAAATAGGACACTTTGCCTCTTGCATCCGTCTGTCACATCTGGTTGCAAAGAAATAACAAATTACGAGTACAAAGAAGTAGCAACCGCAGCCTATGACTTGAGAGAGTAGTAGCTACATCCTACGGTGGCCGACTGGCCTTGGGTGTACTAAACTCTTTAACTTGCTCCACGACAATCTTTGAACCTCCTACAAGAAAAAAGTATATATATCATACATCATATTTATTTTTATATCTTGTTCAATCATGCACCCGAAAATTTAAACACAACAAAATATCAACTTTTTGGTTCGCAACCTCCTGCATATATATTTTGAACTGATGATCCTTCAGTCATTGCACTGTTGTTGATATATAATCGAACCAAAATATCACCGCTACCAAGTCTGCACCACCAAGTACCTGCATGAGTTCAGTTTTTTTTATACCATAGTTCAAGGCAGTAAGGTTGCAAGTTCAAATAGTCAATGGACCAAAAATTGTTTAAACACAAATGTTGGATACGCATCAGTTTAGAATCAGCCAAAACACAAGTTCAGTATCAACACAACACATGTTCAGCTACAGTTAACTTGAAATGAACGGAAAGAACAGAAGACCACACCATGTAATTTGGACATTTGGTATAGTCTAAACTCTGACCAGAACTTACAAGAAGAGGGATTATTTTTTCCAGCTAGTGGTTCGCAAGCAATTTCAGAACACCATACATTTTTTAGCTAGTGAAACATGAGACGAAGAACTGAACTCAATAAACAAGATTTTTGGAGATGAAAGAAGGCGTCGCACGTCGGGTGAACCTGCTACCCCTACTCCTGCGGACTGACGGCTCCGGTGAAGCGGAGCTGATGGAGGCGGGGTTCACGAGCAGTGGCTGGGCCCGCCGGGATTTGGCCACCGCAGGTGATCCACGCTAGGGCTCGTGGTGGAGAGGACCAGTGGAGCATAGAAACTAATATATTGGACCCATGCCCCAGAGGCCCAGAACATCAGAAGAATTTGATCAGGTGCATAATAAATTCGCAGTGACAAGGCCTAGCTCTATATTAAAATCCATCATAACCAGGAGTTTGCGATCATTACCCGCTTAGGGAAATGTACCGCTCATAGGCTTCCAGGATCAGTACAAAGTAGTAACACCGGTAGAACATGGTAAATCCATGTTGTCTTTTTTTTTAACCAGAAAACTGAGCAAGATCTCATCCAAAAGTTTGAAAAATCATTTGCTTTCAGTTCTGGTAACATTCATTTTTTCTTTCAGTTTTGCTAATTCTTTCTCATAGCTGAACTTGTACTGTAGAGTAGATGAACTCATACAGTAGAGTAGATGAACTCACAGGACAAAATTCTACATAGCAGTAATATACTGTAGCCATATTTGTACTGCCCAAACACATAGAGTAGATGAACTCACAGTACAAAATCCTACATAGATTAGATGAAATTATAGGACTGGACATTTTGAACTTACCAACTTTTGTTTTCCCTATAATCAGCTAACGAACTAAGCGTGGAGTTGGCGGCTGAATGGGAAACATGTCTATGTACCATATGCAAACGATGCAAGATTTCTTTCCTGTTGTCCGTACCTTGAAATCAGACCAAACAATTAATCAATAATTATGGAATGACAAAGCTAACATTTTTAGCTAATTATCATTTTTCCAAGAACAATAAAGCTCTTCAGTACTCCTGAAGAAACCTCAGTACTCTTGAAGAATCTAGTCAACCTACAAAGACTACACCAATCGATCCATGTACCACTCGCTCCCTCATGTCCCCAACTCCATAATATGTACTAGCAGCTAACCTTAATACCGCAGATTTGTTGATCAATATCTTCCCACAGTCCACTTGTTGAATGAAGCCATGAATGCGTCCCTGAGAATAAAACAGACAAGATGAGAGGACGGTAACACATGAGTTTGAGTTCCGGTTCAGGTGTTTGTAACAAGAGTAGCCTGATACAAAGACAGGCTTCCCGATTTGAGCATGTAACAAACCTGAATCCAGGAGGCGGGTAGCTGCACGCTAGTGTTGAACGGACTCTGCTGGAAATGGTGAACGGACTGGGGTGGCTGAGGTGAACGGCTTGTGCGCCGACAAGGCAGAGGACGACGCTGGAAGCTGCAGCACATGGGATGCCACAGCCGGCTGGCATAGAAGATTAAGAGGAAGGAAGGAAGGGCGACGCCATGCGCGGCAGACAGTGAATCGGGAGATGGGGGGGGGGGGGGGGCTGGATCCCAGCAGCGGGCATTGAACCCATCCCGTTCGCGGGCAGCAGTTGGCGTTGATGGCGGCGGGGAGGGCCCGACGGCTAGGAGACTCGCGGGTAGGGGCCGGCGAACGCCCGCGGGAAGAAGCGTGGGGAGGGGACGGCAAACGCCAGCGAGGAGGCGAACAGGGAGGGGCTAGGGCCCGTCGGCGGAGAGGGGCCGGGGCCCGTCGGAGGGGAGGCGCACGGGGAGGGGCTGGCGAGCCCGTCGGAGGGGAGGCGCGCAGTGGCCGGGTGGCAGCGAGGCGCGGGGTGGCCGGGCGGCGGCGGGCGCGGGGTTGCCGGGCGGCGGCGAGGCGCAGGGTGGCCGGGAGGCGGCGGGGCGCGGGTGGCTGGTCGCCGGCGGGGGCGGGTGGTCGGGCGGCGGCGAGGCGCGGGATGGCGAGGAGGTGGCAGGGCGCGGGGCGGCCGGGCAGCGGCGGGGAGCGGGTGGCCGTGGGGCGACGGGGCGCTGTGGGGTGTGCATTTTTGTCTAGTTGATTTTTCTGGGTTGGGGAATTTGCGGATCGCCGGTCTATATAGGGAAAGAGGTATATATATATATATATATATATATATATATATATATATATATATATATATATATATATATATATATATATATATATATATATATATATATATATATAGGAAAATCCATCCTACCACCCAGTGGTAGTTACCCCACATATATTATATACTACCATGTTGTACTATATATACTATTTTATTATTTTAATTATGTTCATATACTATATCTAAGATATTTTAAAGCAACTTACATGAAAAAATTGCATATGAGTCCATAGTTTTTATTATATTTGTGAAATACGTACATATTTATACATAAAAAAGAGCATACTCAAAACATGATACATACTACCTAAAAAGTAGTATATATACTACCTAATCATTAATATATACTACATACTACACGTACATACTCTCGGTTTTGACAGATACTACATACAACATACAAAACCCAAGTGGTGGTAACTACCACTGCTTGTAGGAAACATTTGTTATATATATATATATATATATATATATATATATATATATATAATATTGCTGTTATAAGAATGATCTTGATGCCCTCATGTACGTATTTTATTTTACCGACACCTCTATCTCTAAACATGTGGACATATTTTTCGTTATCGGCTTCCGCTTGTGGACAAGCGAGGTCTAAGCTTGGGGGAGTTGATACGTCCATTTTGCATCAAGCTTTTATATCGATATTTATTGCATTATGTGCTGTTATTACACATTATGTCACAATACTTATGCATATTCTCTCTTATTTTACAAAGTTTACATGAATAGGGAGAATGCCGGCAGCTGGAATTCCGGGCTGGAAAAAGGAGCAAATATTAGACAACCTATTCTGCACAACTCCAAAAGTCCTGAAAATTCACAGAGGCACATTTTGGAATTAATAAAAAATACTGACGAAAGAATCAACCAAAGGGGGCCCACACCCTGGCCACGAGGGTGGGGGGCGTGCCCTACCCCCTGGGCGCGCCCCCTGTCTCGTGGCCCCCTGGCTAGCCTCCGATACCCATCTTTGGCTATATGAAGTCTTTCGTCCCATAAAAAATAAGAAGGAAGCTTTCTGGACGTAGCGCCGCCATCTCGAGGCGGAACCTGGCGAAACCAATCTAGGGCTCCGGCAGAGCTGTTCTGCCGGGGAAACATCCCTCTAGGAGGGGGAAATCATCACCATCATCATCACCATCGATCCTCTCATTGGAAGGGGGTCAATCTCCATCAACATCTTCACTAGCACCATCTCTTCTCAAACCCTAGTTCATCTCTTGTACCCAATCTTTGTCTCAAAACCTCAGATTGGTACCTGTGGGTTGCTAGTAGTGTTGATTACTCCTTGCAGTTGATGCTAGTTGGTTTATTTGGTGGAAGATCATATGTTCAGATCCTTTATGCATATTAATACCCCTCTGATTATGAACATGAATATGATTTTTGATTAGTTACGTTTGTTCCTGAGGACATGGGAGAAGTCTTGCTATAAGTAGTCATGTGAATTTGGTATCCGTTCGATATTTTGATGAGATGTATGTTGTCTCTTCTCTAGTGGTGTTATGTGAACGTCGACTACATGACACTTCACCATTATTTGGGCCTAGGGGAAGGCATTGGGAAGTAATAAGTAGATGATGGGTTGCTAGAGTGACAGAAGCTTAAACCCTAGTTTATGTGTTGCTTTGTAAGGGGCTGATTTGCATCCACATGTTTCATGCTATGGTTAGGTTACCTTAATACTTCTTTTGTAGTTGCGGATGCTTGCAATAGGGGTTAATATAAGTGTGATGCTTGTCCAAGGAAGGGCAGTACCCAAGCACCGGTCTACCAACATATCAAATTATCAAATTAACGAACGCGAATCATATGAGCGTGATGAAAACTAACTTCCCGATAATTCCCATGTGTCCTAGGGAGCGCTTTCCTTTATATAAGAGTTTGTCCAGGCTTGTCCTTTGCTACAAAAATGATTGGGCCACCATGCTGCACCTTATTTACTTTTGTTACTTCTTACCCATTACAAATTACCTTATCACAAAACTATTTGTTATCGATAATTTCAGTGCTTGCAGAAAATACCTTACTGAAAACCGCTTGTCATTTCCTTCTGCTCCTCGTCGGGTTCGACACTCTTACTTATCGAAAGGACTACAATAGATCCCCTATACTTGTGGGTCATCATGAACCAAGCTAAGGTTGATGCTATTGAGAAAATACCATGTCCCAAGGACATCAAAGGTATTCATAGTTTCCTAGGCCATGTTGGTTTCTATAGGAGGTTTATTAAAGATTTGTCTAAAATTTCTAGGCCTCTCACTAATCTTTTGCAAAAGGATGTTCCTTTTGTTTTTGATGATGATTGTTTAGAAGCCTTTGAAATGCTCAAGAAAGCTTTAATTACTGCACATATTGTTCAACCAACTGATTGGAACTTGCCTTTTTGAAATTATGTGTGATGCTAGTGATTATGTTGTTGGTGCTGCTCTAGGACAAAGAGTTGATAAAAAAATTGAATGTTATTCATTATGCTAGTAAAACTCTAGACAGTGCTCAAAGAAATTATGCTACTACTGAAAAAAAAAATCTTAGCAGTGGTGTTTGCTTGTGATAAATTTAGACCTTATATTCTTGATTCCAAAGTAACTGCTCACACGCACCATGTTGCTATTAAATATCTTATGGAAAAGAAAGATGCTAAACCTAGACTTATCCATTGGGTTCTCTTGCTACAAGAATTTGATTTACATATTATTGATAGAAAAGGAGCCGAGAACCCGTGGTGATAACTTGTCTAGGCTTTTACATGTTATTGATAGAAAAGGAGCTGAGAAACCCGTAGCTGATAACTTGTCTAGGCTTGAAAATGTGCTTGATGACCCACTACCTAATGATGATAGTTTTCCTGATGAGCAGTTAGCTACAATAAATGTTGCTAATAGTACTCCTTAGTATGCTGACTATGCTAATTATATGGTTGCTAAATATTTGGCACCTAGCTTTACTTACCAACAAAAGAAAAAATATATTCTATGATTTAAGATATTACTTTTGGGATGAACCACATCTTTATAAAGAAGGAGTAAATGGTATTATTAGACGTTGTGTACCTGAGCATGAACAGGGACAAATCCTACGGAAATGTCACTCTGAACCCTATGGAGGGCATCATCTTTGGAGATAGAACTGCTCACAAGGTATTGCAATCTGGATTTTATTGGCCTACTCTCTTCAAGGATGCTCGTAAGTATGTCTCATCATGTGATGAATGCCAAAGAATAGGTAATATTGGTAAGCGTCAAGAAATGCCTATGAACTATTCACTTGTTGTTGAACCATTTGATGTTTGGAGATTTTATTACATGGGCCCTTTTTCTTCCTCTAATGGGTATACACATATTTTGGTGGTTGTTGATTATGTTACTAAATGGGTAGAAGCTATTCCAACTAGTAGTGCTGATCACAACACCTCTACTAAAATGCTTAAGTAAGTTATTTTCCCAAGGTTTGGAATTCCTAGATATTTAATGACTGCTGGTGGTTCACACTTTATTCATGGTGTTTTTGTAAAATGCTTGCTAAATATGATGTTAACCATAGAATTGCCTCACCTTATCGCCTTCAGCCTAGTGGTCGTTGAGCTTAGCAATAGAGAAATAAAATTAATTTTGCAAAAGACTATTAATAGGTCCAAGAAGAATTGGTCTAAGAAATTAGATGATGCACTTTGGGCTTATAGAACAACTTATAAAAATCCTATGGGTATGTCTCCTTATAAAATGGTTTATGGAAAAGCTTGTCATTTACCTCTTGAGTTAGAACATAAAGCATACTGGGCAGTTAAAGAACTCAAATATGATTTTGCTGGTGAAAAGAGGTTATTTGATATAAGGTCATTAGATGAATGGAGAACCCAAGCTTATGAAAATGCAAAGTTATTCAAAGAAAAAGTTAAAAGATGGCATGACAAAAGAATTCAAAAACGTGAGTTTGAAGTTGGAGAATATGTTCTTTTGTACAACTCTCGTTTTAGATTCTTTGCAGGCAAACTCCTCTCCAAATGGGAAGGTCCCTATGTCATCGAGGAGGTTTACCGGTCTGGAGCCATCAGAATAAATAACTTCGAAGGTACTAACCCGAAAGTTGTCAACGGGCAAACTAATAAAGCATTATATCTCAAGTACGCCTATTAATGTTGAACGCAATATTATTCAAACTTTGACACCGGAAGAACACATAAAAGAGTCCTTCCGAAACACTCCAGAATCGTCAAAATAAAGAGGTATGTGATAGGGTAAGTAAACAGACTCCGAAAAATCTGCAAAAATATATTTTATCAGTTTTGGAATATTTTAAAATTTTGGAAATAAAGAAACTACCAGGAAGCGTATCCTGGTGGGCACAATACACCAGGGCGTGCCAGGCAGCCTGGCGCGCCCAGGTGGGTTGTGCCCACCTGGGACACCTCCCGTACTCAGTTTTTCTTCCATCTGCTTGTCCTCCAAGATAAAAAATCAATATATACTTCCCGAACCTGTTAACCAACGTATCTCAAAGAAACCTTCTATTTTCTTTTCTTGTTGTTTTCTGTGCAGATCTGAAAATATGTCATCTCAAGTCGCTGAAAGAGAAAGCTATGTTGCTGACCTCATCGCAAACCCAATGTCCTATGGGGATGAGAAGCACTATAGCTGGACTTTGGAAGAAGAATATGAAGATGAACCGATTCCTTCCCGGTTAAAAAATGAGAGCATGGAGGCGTTGTGCAAGAAGATAATAAATCTCAAGACAGATAATGACGAGTTAATGATGGAAAAGTTTACTCTTAGTCAGAAACTGAAGGAAGCAAAGGGCGAATCCCCTGTCTTCTCACCACTACCTTGGAAATCCGAGGACAAGATCCCTTATCCTTCTTCACCACCACCATCTTCTTCACCATCAAAGGAGAACTGAGTATCGGGTATGGGCACTCCCCTTGGCTTCCGCCAAGCTTGGGGAGGTGCCCCGGTATCGTATCATCCCGCTATCTTTTGCCTCTATTTATTTTAGTTCAATCTTTTGCTTAGATGAATAAAGTTTAGTTCGATCTTTTCTTCTTCGAGAGTTTGCTTAGTGATCTATCATTGTTATCATGTGCAAGTTATATAATAAAGTTAGCTCAAGTTTGTCAGGACCCCAATTCCAAGTCACATCGATCTAGCCGGTAACACCTCACATCACTTTGCGGCCTCACGCACGGTATTCCCACGGGTGTCGCCTTACCATGGCCCGGGACCGTTTGCGCCTTTTGGCTCACGTATATGATAGTGTCGCTAGCATCCATATGACAGAGAACCCGGGCCGACATGACTAGTCGTGAACCCAAAGTGGCACTAACTTACGAGGACGTACATACATGAATCAACATCGAGCATGTCGGTCGCCGTCTTGAATCTGGGCTGTAGCACTAGGCTAACAGGACTCGGTGAATCGGGCATGTAGCAGGCTAAGGCAGGACTCCGGATGTCACCGCGTGACATTTTCGAAGAGAATGGAACCACGAGCAGAAGTGAATCACATGCCGGTCGATCAAGTATTCCGGAGCAGTAGTCTTTGGGCTAGCGAGGACTCGGTGAACTGGGCTGTAGCAGACTACTATGGCTCATGGAAGCACAAGACTACATTTCCCCATAAGAGAGGCTACCAAGGATAAACAACTAGGTTGTCAGATCCCACACATACCAAACATTTCAATCATACACACAATATGCTCGATATGTGTAAATACAACATGGCATCACAACAAAACTCTACGACTCAAAGTATTTATTCATTAGGCTCCGAGGAGCGAGATATTACAAAATGGGTCTCATGACCCAAAGCATTCGAGCATACAAGTCAAAGCACATGCGGAAGCTTAACATGTCCGAGTACGTACATCTACAAATGAAAAAGGCCGAGAAGCCCGACTATCGATCGACTATCTACCAGATACTACCGAGGGTACAAGATCGTAGCTGAGGTATCAAGCTAAACGTCGAAGTCCACACGGAACTACTAGCGAGATTGAAGTCTCTCTACAAACATAAAATAGGCAAACGTGAGTACAAATGTACCCAGCAAGACTTACATCAGAACTAGCTACTTATGCATCAGTATCAACAAAGGGGGTGGTGGAGTTTGACTACAGCAAGCCAGCTTTGACTCGGTGGCTATCCTAAACTACGACTGCAAGTAACTCTTTTGAGGTGGTGCACACGAGTCCACATATTCACCATCTCAATACACCACTATGGATTCGCTCCCATCTCCCTATGAGAACACCATCCATAGCACTCACGCTTATCTTGCACATTTTAGAGTATCCACTTTCAGTTGTCTATGAACTGTACAGGCAACCCAGAAGTCCTTTTTCGTGGACACGGCTATTCGAATAGATGATGTTAACCTTGCAGGGGTGTACTTCTTCACACACGCTCTCGCCACTTACCACCATGTACACGTCGTGTATCTCGGCAACCTTCAAGCGGAAGCCTGGCAAGGGAGTCGGCCACGACCTGACTAACCACACAAGTCTCTAGTCCAGGTTTATCGCCTATTCGGGTTCCATCCGCAAGGAGATCCAGCCGAGGTGTCGCTCAAGGCCCCAAACGATGAGAGCAGGGTTCCCGAGGCACCAAACGGGTGTCCCGGTACACCGTGCCTCGTGTCTCTACCGCAACATAGCCCACCCCTAGGGTCAGCGCTACGCACGGCCCTCAACACATATCCTACAAACACCAGAAACTAGTTGCAACTCCTGGACAGAGATCTAGGCGATTAATAAGTCGAGAGGGGCACTTAAGCATTCCAATGCGTGGTAGTAGCGGTTCATGGATCACAAACACAGAACTCAGTTCCTAAGGACGATTGCAATGAGACAACCCACCATGTACTCCTACATGGCCTCTCACCGCTACCTTTATCAAATCGTGTTCACACACTTAGCTCTCAACAGTAGGCATGTTCACCACATTCCAATTCATTCCCGATGAATCAGACCTGACTCAACTCTAAGCAGTAGCAGGCATGACAACAAGCATGAACGAGTAGGCACATCAGGGCTCAAACAACTCCAACTCATGATAGTGGGTTTCATCTATTTACTGTGGCAATGATAGGTCGTGCAGAGGAGAGGGCTTCAACTACCGCAGCATGTAACAGTTGAAGTGTTGTTGTCCTAATGCAGTAAAAGAGAGCAGGAGCGAGAGCGCGGGATTGTATCGGAATGAACAAGGGGGTTTTGCTTGCCTGGCACTTTGAAGATAGCATTGGGTCTTCATCAGTGTCAACGATCACAACGTCGGAACAACGTCTACCGAGGGGGAGCAACACCGGCAAACAAAGAAGAAACACGATCAATGCAAGGCACAATATGATGCATGATCATGACATGGCAATATGTTGTGATTTGAGCTAATGCAGCTAAGAACAGAAGGGTTTGAGCTTATTTGAACCAAAGATTCAAATTCAAACTCAAACTATGAATTTATAAAGTGCATTATCATGTTTTGATATGAACAGCAATGTTAAGTTGCTTAAACATGCATGAAACTGGTACAAATTGATAGATTGAATTTTTTTGATCATTTTTCATATATAATTTATTTCATTCTGAGCTATAGATTAATTTCTATGATTTTTTGAAGTTTATACTATTTTCTGGAATTTTCTGAACTATTTTAAATCCAGAAAATTATTAATCTTGTCGACATTAAGGCCACCGTGATGTCGCAGGTCAACGAGGCTGGTCCGGTCAAACCTCGATGTGTGGGGTCCACACGTCGGTGACACGCTTGGTTAGTGTCGGCCCGACAGTGGGGTCGGGTCAGCGGCCACGTCGGCGAGGTCAACTCGACGCGTGGGTCCCGGTTAATCTAAACTAAACAGAAATAAAACCCCGGGGTTAATTGGGGCGTGGGGCCCATATGTCAGTGAGAGAGGGGGTTAGTTAGCGGGGTCATCAGTGGCTAATGACGGTGCCACGTCACCAGCCACCGGGGTTAGACGCCGGCGACCTCAAGTCGCGGCGGAAGGTCGGCGGAGCGTCGCTACGAGGGGCAGTGGGTCAAGCCAAGGGCACCAGTGGGTTGCCCTCGCTCGCCCGCATCCAGGAGAAGCACCAGCTTCTTGCAGGGCGATCTGTAGCGGCGGCGGCGGCAAGTTGGGCGGCGGCCAGAGTTCGGCCGACCTCAGGGACGGGGCTACGGTGCAAGGCAGGGCGAACGGGTGGTTGCGCTCGTCTACTGCGAGCATTCTGAGCATGGTGACTCGCTCCATGGTGAGCTTGCACGGCTGTGGCCACGGCTACGCCATGGCCGGCGGCGAGATGCTCTGGGCCGCGACGGGAAATGGAGCTAGGAGACAAGCGCGAGCACGAGAGAAGAGGGGAAAGGAAGAGGGGCTCACGGCGAGTGCAGAGGGCGTCGAAACAGGCTCGGGAAAGCTTTGGTTGCCGCGAGTTCGACGGCGGTGATCCACAGCGACCGAGGCCGAGGACGACGATGGTGGTGATGAAGCAGGGCCTCCGGCATCGTGTAGCTCGGTGGAGAGGACGAGGAAGACGTGGCGGTGCTTCTGGGCTAGTCGAGGGGACAAGGGAGAGGCGATGGCCGTGGTGGTGCTCGTCGGCGGCGGCGTGCGTGTTCGGTGAGGAGAACAGAGGAGGGGGAGAGCGTTCGGGGGGGAGAGAGGGAGAGCCGGACGGCTCTGGGGGTCGCGTGGCGTCGTCTAGACGCGTCGAGGAGGAGCCAGGCAGGCAGGAAGGGAGGAGGTGGCATGGCGTGTGGTCAGGCTGCTGGGCACGCCTCGCCATCGGGCGCGAGGAGGAAAGCGGAGGAGAGCGCTGGTGGGCTGTGCCGCCCAGTGGGCCGGCAGTGGGCTGCACAGGTGAGGCCAGGTACTAACTCTCTCTCTCTCTCTCTCTCTCTCTCTCTCTCTCTTTTCCTGTATTTCTTTTTCTATTCTATTTCCTTTGTTCTGATTTAGTTTACCCACTAAATCATTTTAATAAATTCTATAGGTTATTATATGGCTTGCTAAAATATACACAAAGCCACTCACAAACTTCCAGAATTATTGGAGTTATATTTAATATATATTAAATTTAAATCCAAAGCAAATAATTATTGGATTAATTCAAATGGCCAAAATAAATGTGTGTGAGCTCCTAAAAATATTGGTTTGAATTTTACCTCTTGCCAATATTTTTATAGAATAACAGGAACATTTTCTTGGACTCATTTGAGAAGATTTTAAAGTTGGTTATTTTTGAACTGATTTCTGAGGGTTTCAACAAACCTCAATTCAACTTTCAGAAATTTTATACATGATGCATGAGTGCAATTGCAACTATTTCACTCAGGTATTCTAGGGTTGTTTACAACTCACCCCCACTAAACAAGAATCTCGTCCCGAGATTCAACTCGTGAGGTAAGAAGACAAAGGGACACAAGCTAACACAATCTTCACGATCCAGATGTCTTTCTCGAGGGTGTTGATTCATTGCATCACCTTGATCTCGACGTCTTGCTTTGAGAACTACATCCAACATGACAATGAGTAGAAAGGAATAATTTTAGAAGAATCAATCTTCGTGAGGTTCGAGCAAGAAACATCTCTGGAGCTGAGAGGCAAAACATGCATCAGAAGGGATGGAAGAAACAGTTTGACGAGGGTTTCAAAGTAGCAAGGAAAAATTGCCATGATTCCATAACGGGGCACCTTAGGGAAGGTGACTCGTAGAACTATTCCCTTAAGTGGCAGAAAGAATTACTTTTGATACAAAGATCATTGAAACTCTCTATACTAGCCTAAGGCAATTTTCAAACGATAAATGCGGAAGAGTTCAAGGAGTGGCATACTCGGACTAGGATGGATGATGTGGACTACCTTGTTGAAGACAACACAATGGATGATTTTTGCTTATCATCGAAATGGATGGGACCCATGGTAAGCCCACTTAGAAGATGATCCCGAATAGCAATTACTGAAAAGGCAGACCATAGGTAATATGGGACAAAGGCGGGTGCAAGTTGGGAACAAAATGCAAATGTTGGGAATGTTCCAACCATCGATTCTGCCTCGAGATTCAGATCTGGTTGGTAACGGAATATTCCAGACAACATATCTGGAAAAAGAAAGGTAGCAACACAAGTCAAAGAGATGATGTTGCAAGATTCTCGGGAAATGAACTACGATAGCAAGCTCAAAAACATGAGCTGGTTTTGCTACACACACTACCAAAAAAAGACACATCCATGACATTTTGGGCTGAACAAAAAAAAATTCTATCATACATACGACACTTCTATGACAATAATTGTGACAAAACCCGGTATCATCATAGATGTGGTGGGCTCCTACTTCTATGACAAAAAATCATGACAAAAAATGGGCTTTTCGTCCTGGGCGGGCCGGAGACGCATCTGCATGACATTCTTTGGGTCGTCCATGACAGAAAAAACCGTGGTAGAAGCGAGGGGGAGGAAAATTTCGGGGAGTTCCCGTTTACGGTGGGAGGTCGGGGGCCGAGCGGTGCGCGTTTCTCTCGTACACGTACGCGCGTCTGTGCGAGGCGTTGGCTCTAACAGAACCCGAGCGAGGCGTTGGGCTCTAATCAACCCGGCGATTACCTTTGTAGGCTACGCGTTCTTGAACCCGGCGATCGATTGATGGTCGTTAATCGAACCGATCGGCGATTCGCCGCTACTCACTAAAAAATACACTTCCGTGATGATACGTGTTTGTCACGATGGGTCGCGTTTTTGTCATGCATGTACATCCATGACAAATTTATGACGGAATCAAGATAGTCATACCGTCTTTGTCGTAGAAGTGTTCCATGACATTACCAAAATTATCATCACGGAAGTGTCCACTTCCATGACGATAAATCGCGTGTCACGTAAGTGCTTTTCGTCAAGGGTGACCGACACGTGGCATCCACCATAACAGAACGCCGTTAAGCTATCGGGTCGGGTTTTGGATCCGATAACCCGTTAACAGCCCCGACCAATGGGGATTTTCCACATGTAAAATCATCATTGGCTGGAGGAAACACGTGTTGGCTCACCGTTGGGACAGATGTCATCCGTTCATTGGACCGAACTCGCCAATGATACGGCGACATGTGGCACGGCCCAACAGAGGCCCATTCCTATGAAAAGGCCGGCCCGTTTGACTTGGTCAAAAGGTGGCAGCCCAGCCCACGGAAAGCCTGTTAACGGCCTGTTCGCATATAGCCCATTTATAGCCCGCTAACCCAGGGCCCGTTACGCCCTATCCGAATTAGGCCCAGTAGCGTCATCTGGGCCGTCCCATATGATTCAACCCGTTTTAACTTCCGGCACATGTGTGGCCCATGACTTCTTTCGGCCCATATGAGGACCTTTGTAACTCTTGGCCCATTAACAGCCCGTGGTGGCGGCCCGTAATGAAAAGTGTATCACTTTAAACCCATTAACGGCCCATTATTCCATTGGGATGTTTCCAGCCCAAGTTATCTTTCGGCCTTCTCAGGGCCCATTGATTCTTGGGCTCATTTGCAGCATTCGGTTACATACGGCCCGTCACTGTCATTTTCTGCTTGTGGGCCAAATTCAGCACGTCGTTACAGTCGGTCCGTTTGCAGACCGTTAATACGTTGGGCTGTTTTCATGTAAAAAAAACCGTTGGGCTGTTTTCATAGAGTTATCAAATACGGCCTATTAACGGCCCGTTGTGGTCCACGAATAGTATGACCCATGATTGGCGAAATTGATACGCCCCGTAGAAGGCCCATGGATCCTACGGCCCGTATGAGGCCCATGGATAGTATGGCCCATGGAAGGCCCATGGATCGTACGGCCTGTAGAAGGCCCATGGACCCTACGACCCGTAGAAGGCCCATGGACCCTAAGGCCCGTATAGAAGGCCGATGGATCCTACGGCCCGTATAGAAGGCCAATGGATCTCTGACGGACGAAGGCCCATGGATCATACTGACTGCAGGAGGCCCATGGTTACAACGGTCAGGTGTGTTGCCATGATTATTTTGGCCTAGTTACCAAAAATAGGTTATTGTGGCCACTAGAAAAACAGAGAAAAAGAACTGCAGTGACTACAAGCAAGCAACTAAACAAGACAATAAGGAAATAAATAAGCAAGCAATTAACGCTAGCCTATTACCGCTATTACACATATTACATGCATTGGGCATCAAAGTTCGCCACCAGTGCAAATATAGGGAACAAAGCAGCATATTACATACACAAGCCGTCAAAATTGGCCACCAGTGCAAATAAACGCGGCAGCAAAACAAGAGCATAACCGAAACAACTTCGTAAGAGCTCAAGAAAGCGTTATCCAGGTATCCACCATGCGGCAATAAGCTTAGCAAGCTGATTAGCTTTGTCCTGTTTGGCGCTAAAATCCTCCAACGCTTCTTTGTTGCACCGGAAAGTATGCATCTGAATGCTCCGGGACTTCCGTTGTTCGCAGATCCTTCCGCTTCTTGTCGCAAGACAACCGATCGATGTCTTTCAGCTTGTAGTTGAGACTCAAGAAACCGAACTGATTCAGAACGGTGAGTTTGAATAGCTTGTGCAAGCGGTAGTGGCGATAATCGAACACTAAACCAAGACAGACTTTGGGGTTGTCTCATTTGTCTTCAAGATAGTCTTCCTTAGCTGTTTTATCAGCTTTGTTGGAGACCAACGAGGATGTGTCACTATCCCTGAACCTTATCTGCATTACTTCCTTTACCATTGCTTAATAAGGCACTCTTCCCCAATATTACATCGACATTCTAAAAGAAGAAACAAGCGGACACATAACAAGTTTAGCATGTACTAGTATATGAAACTCATTTCGTGAACCAGTTCATTAGTAAGGTGGACAGGATTAAACTACCAAGTCTTCTATTGCAGTACTAGTACATAATAAAAGCATCAAACAAACATATATCTATGTCCTATGGTCACTTTGCATTGTCTTGCCAAATCAAAATAGAGACAGTTCAAATCATATCAGTTCAAGACAAAGCGGCGGTGAAAGAATACAAAGCGTGGGAAACTACACGGCACAACAAGATTTCAGATGGGTACCACGGGTCTACATGTACAACAACACTATTGGCTCTGTTGTGATGCTAGTAATGTGCATGATATGAAAGTCAACTATATACACAATTGAAATTGAAATCAACAGAGCTATTGATAAGAGCAAACCTGTTAAACAAACATGCATGAACATACCTGCTGTGCCATTGGAGTTTCGATTGGATCCTTCAATTTAAAAATAAGTTTGTATGAGTAAGTACAGTGATACAAGAGCAAAGCAATCATAGTTAAAAAAGGCGCGCTTAAGCGAGCACTTAAGCGCGCCTAGGCTCTAGGCGTTGGCAAAACGCATTGCGCATAACTATGCATAATCTGTGCATAACTGCGCATAAGCATGCGCTTAGGTCAGTAAAGCGCAAGGAGGTTGTCGGATTTCGGGTTTCGGCAGACCCTTGAGGTTCGAACTCTGGGGTGCGCACGGAGATCTTTCCCCTACCAGCTCACGCGTTAATGGTTCGCAAGGGATCTAAACTAGGAACGATGAACAGCGCAAGAGACACAAGGTTTATACTAGTTCGGGCCACCGTTGTGGTGTAATACCCTACTCAAGTGTGTGGTGTGGTGGATTGCCTCCGAGGCTGATGAAGAACAGTACAAAGGAAGAACAGCCTCGCGAGGGGCTGTTCTTGAGCCGGTGCGATGGACTGCTTGGGTGAGTCCAGTCGCTTCTCTCTCTCTCTCACAGTAGGTTCGACCCCCTTTTTTTACGGTAGGTTCGACCTATTTATAGAGGAGGCCACAGGCCTCTTCCCAAATAATGAGCGGAAGGGCGCCAACAATTGGACATTTTGAAGGGGAACATCTAGTACACTTATCCCGACTAAAGTTGGTCTTGGCTGCCAAAGGCTCGACAGTGGCCGCCACAGGCTCCACGATGACCTCCGATCCTGCCGCTCTTGGTCTTGGTCTTGTTGCACCGGCGGTAACCTTTGCTGATGCCTTGGCACATGCTTGCCTCCTTTGCACCAAAGGGTAAACAAGGACACTGCGCAGGCTGGCGCCCGCCTGATCTCGATCGTCATGGCTTGCGTCATGGGGCACCCTCGTGAGGTACCCTGCCTTGATCTCTCCGCCTCCTCGTGAGCCTACCTGACGAGGCTGCTCCTGAGGAAGGTTCCTATCGTCCGCCCCGCGAGGGTCTTGAGCTTGAGCTGATGAAGCTGGTCCATGCTGGGCCCCCACTTGAGCCACGCCACAGCCACGTGCAAGCAAGTCTAGGGACCCCCATTGCCGAGCATGACAGTAGCCCGGGCCCAAAGCGCGCCGGACTTGGCTTAGCGGAGAAGCGAAGGGCAAGTCTTGAGCGCCTTGAGCCCCAACAGCCTATGACCTTGGGCGCCGCATGGCGATTGATTGGTCATGGGCGTCTCCGCTTCCCCACGACGCCTCGGCAACCGTCCTTCTGACAAAAAGGAGGCCCGGGCCAGACTTGGTGCTCGTTCTTGCTCGCCTTGCTCCAGATCCCCTTTCTCTCCCTTCTCCTCCTCGCTTCCGAAATTCTCCAGATCTATCTCAATCCTTCCCATCCTGCAAGCCATGGCGCCTCACAAGACCCCGTCTGAGGCCTGGTACCTCCCGGCTCTGGATCCTCCGACTGTGTCGGAGAAGAATCTCGTCCTTGTGCGCCAGAGGACGGTGGCGCAGGGCAACGAGGGAGCGACTGTGCTCAAGGCCGGCTCCGATCATCTTGAAGGCAAGGGGAGCACCTTCTACTCGTTCTTTGTGAGCGCCATCATCGCCGGTCTGGTCCCTCCTTTTTCTGAGTTCTTCCTTGTTGTTCTCCGCTAATACTACTTGCAAGCTCTGCATCTCCACCCCAACTCTGTTCTTCTCCTGGCGATTTTCTCCTACTATTGTGAGGCTCACGTTGGGATAAAGCCCTCGGTGGCTTTGCTGCGCCATTACTTTTACCTCCGGGTCTCTTGGGGCCCTATTACTGCATGCGCGAGCTTTATCGCATATTACAGCTCCAACTCCAAGCCCGGGAAGAGGATCGAAGGCTTCAGGAGCAAGTGGGTCCTAGTGGATGTCGGGCGCATCCACCCTCGAGTGGCGCTGCCGTCGGGGCAGCCCAAGACCGTTGATATGTGGTCTCGCGGGGAGCTCGTCGACCCTCGTGCGAAGATGGTGCTGAAGAGGATTGACGCGGACCTAAGGCCAGGCAGCTTGGGGGAGGCGAAGCTGACCGGGGCCACGCTCCTGAGGGAGTTCCTGGAACACCGGGTGGCCCCGCTCCAGGAGCATTCGCTCCCGTTGTGGAGGCTTGGGGAGGCAGGTGACGCCCTTCGCCTGAGATCTGAGGCCCTCTCTGACGAATATCTGGTCGCGGCTCTCCATTCCTTGGTCGGGGGAGACGTGGCGAGGCCGGAGGGCGCTCCCGTCCCCCTGTTCTTTCGTGACGACTGGGAGCAAGTGGTGAACGCCATGCCCACCTTCAATGGTGAGGGGCTGGTTCCCGCCGGCTCTCCCGAGGATCTGGCGATGTTGGAGACGGTGAACGTTTCCTCCAGCAACTCCAGCGGGAGTGGGGAGGAAGAAGAGGAGGTGGAGGAAGAAGGTTCTGACTTGAGGCGATGGCGAGTCGAGGGATTCCTTCCTCGGCGCAGGTCCCACGCCTTCGCTCCATGCCGGACGATGACGAGGCCGGTGCGAGCGAGGAGGAGGATTCTCCCAGTTCCGAGGAAAGGCAGGCGGGGCTGGTTCCCCGGGGCCCGTTCGGCTCCGGGCGGTCTGAGGCCAGCTCGGCCTTCCCGACGCACTCCATCGCTTCGGGCCTCCCAAGGCTGACCCTAGCTGCAGGCTTCGGGCTTCAAGTTCGGCGGAGGCTGCTTGAGTCCGTGGGCGGCGACCAGATGGCGTTTGATCCGTGTCTTGCTTTGCTTCTGCCGCCGAGGCTTGACGTCTGTATTCTCTTGGCCAGGTCGGCACCTGCAGCAAAAAGGCCGAAGGGGGCTTCTGCGGCCCTGCTTGAGGCGGGTTCGCCTGCCGGGGCTGCGGCTCCATCTGTGGGGAAAGGAGGCAGCGAAGCTCGTGCCTCCCCTGCCCGGTCATCCTCGCGAGCCCAGCAGGGGCACTCTGGCAGTGAGTCAGCCCCCGTGGCCCCGCTGACTCTGGAGGTGCCTGCGCTTGACGTTGTCGCTGAGGTGCCCCAGGCCCAGGGGGCTCCTCCTTCCCAAGCCGCGATCACGCTGCCATCTTCTACACCTGCTCCACCGGCTCCAGTCCCTTATGATCCCTCGGCCATCCTGGACCAGGCTGCCAGCGAACTGAGCCGGCTGCAAGAGGATCTCCGGAATGCTGACCCTCGTCTAGTGGCCGGGCGCCTGGAGCTAGCTTCTGGCTGGGCCCGCTCTGCCGCCTCTGTCCGAGCGGCGCTGAAACAAGCCGCGTCATCCTCCGATGGGGAGAAACAAGCCGCCTGCCAGGACAGGGCCGCTCGCGATGCTGCCCAAGGCGACGCCGCGGACGCCCAGAACCGCTGCAAGGCGCTGGAGTTTGAGCTGCAAGGCCTGCGCGACGAGCTCGCCAAGGAGGTCCGCGGCCACCAGGAGAAGGAGAAGGAGATGGAGGCTCGGGAGGCCACTGTCAGGGACCTGGACGCCGAGCTTGATGACTGCCGTGGCCGGGTGGAGGATCGAGCTAGACAGGAAGGCAAAGATCCTGGCTGAGGATCGGATGGCCTTTGCCAGGTTGGAGGAGAAGGCTCGCGCCGCGTTGAAGACGCTCTACGAGGGTGGCCTGGAGAAGCCGTTGGCTGGTGCAGAGGACGGTCCCGCCGAGCTGCTTCCTTTCTTAGTCCGTGCACTTGAAGATGTCGCGGACGGCCTTGGCCCCACGGCCGAGGCCGAGGCGCATGCCCTATCTTCTGCAGCGCTGACGCGTGTCCTTAGCTACGTCTACCTTCATGACCCCAGCGTCGACCTTGACGGCCTGCTGGAGCCTGTGAGCGGCGACCTTGCCGCTGCTGCTCCTGAGGCCGTGAAAGGCCGAGCCGAGGCCCTGCTGGGGAGGTTCCGCGCCTTCAGCACCTTGCCTGGGCGTGGTGCCGCCAGCTCCGCGGCCTCGGGAGGTGGAGGCGCCACAGGAAAGTGATCCCTTCGCAGCTTCCGCTCTGTTTTAATTCCTGCAACATGCACCATGCCTCGTGGAGGCGTTTAAACTTGTGTTTGGCGTTGTGAAATGACTTATGGCTTGTAATATTTGCTTTGAATTCGCATTCTTCCCTCCTACTTGCGTGTGTTCTACGTCGGCAGGGCCCGACCCCGCGCATACCCCAGCCGCCGTTAGCCCAGACCGGAAACCAGGACGGGACCAAGGAGTGAGGGGCTACGTGGCAAGTTAGGCTCCTGAGTCGCAATGCTCAGGAGTCCCCCTTGACGCGCGAACAACAAGTAGGGACGGGAGGCATAGGAGTGGATTGGTCGTTCTACGTCAGCAGGGCCCGGCCCCGCGCATACCTCAGCTGCCGTTAGCCTCGGCCAGAGACCAGGACGGGACTAAAGAGTGAGGGGCTACGTGACCAGTTAGGCTCCTGAGTTGCGATGCTCAGGAGTCCCCCTTGACGTTCAAACGAATTTTCATACCTTGGCTCCGCTCGGGGAGGCGCGCGACGACCAGGTCCGAGGGACCTGGCTGGGTGGCGTACGTTCGGGCGTGGCCCGGGTACATCCCCCGTGTCCAGCCCCCTCGCGCGGCACTCCCGAGGGGAGGTGTTGCGATGGCGCCAGACACTGAGCTCTGGGCTCCGTGAGATTGATACGGTTGTGAGCCGCGATCAGTTGTTTATCACCAGCGCGGAGCATAGAGCTTCCGTATGTGTACGTGCATAGACGCTCCTCGGCAGTGTCGTCGGCCAGCGCGGAGCATGGTGCTTCCACTGGTACATGGGAGGGGGCTCCCCTCCGGGAGGAGCCCCCGGGGCGTGTACATCCCCGCCCTGACACGTGGCCGGCACGGTAGGGCTAGGAGAGGTGTATCTGGGCACCCGTGAGCCAGTGCGGGACTCACGAGGCCCTACCTCGAGGCGGGTTGCGCCTGGCTCTGGGCCTTTATCAATGGTGTGTTCCTGCAGGGTGGTTAGAATGCAAATGCTCTACATCCTCAGGTCCCGGCCCTCGAGCGGGCTCAGCCGCCGCTGGTATGACAGGTCGCGATGCCGTGGGTCAAGGCCAGTGGGTGAGGGCTGGAGAGCTAGTAAGATCCCATGAGTCACGATGCTCAGGTACCCCCCTTTTAACGTGCAAGCGCTTTGCATTAGGGCGGAGAGGTCCGAGACAGGTAGTAGGCAATAATTACGTGAATCAGGTTAAGCACGGAGGAGCAAATCCATTTAGATAGGTGCGGAGAAAGCACACGCCACTGGAGTGCAGCCCGAGCAGCTTGGGGATAATGCAGCCCGAGGGGCGCCCCCAACAAGGTAAGTAAAGAACATAAGCAAAACGGATACATGCCGCAGGGACGGACCCACGCGGCCTGGGAATGTTGCAGCCCGAAGGGCGCTCCCAGCTGAAAACGGAACTTGGGAAGGTGTCACCTGATATAGTCAGAGATGCCGGGATGTTGAGGTAGCGGATGACACGTGATGAGGAAGCCGACCCTCACGAGTCCTCCGGACCTAGAGCCTCGGGAGGCTCCGGGGGCACGGGGGGTTCCTCGAGAGCCATCTCCATCTCTGCCAGGACCGCGCACTGCTTGACCTCCTAAGCCTCCAGAGCGCACCTCAGCAGGCGCTGATGGGCGGCAACCGCGTTCGCCAGGCCGAAAGGTATGCGAACGTAGCTGTGAGGTGGACCCTCATACGCCCCCAGCGTGAGGGGCCATAGGCGCCACGAGGCGGCCGGTTGAGCCACAGTATGTCGATGCAGACTCGTAGCCCAACATCCTCGCCTGGATGTGGGGCCACGGCGGGCAAGCAGCAACAGCTGCACATGACTCTTGACTTCTGTAGCTCCTGGATGTTCCTCGTGATGAACTCCTGAGGGTTTGGAACGGTGGAAAGTTGCATGGCAATATATCTCGGAATGGCTATGGAAATGCCATAATAGGTAGGTATGGTGGCTGTTTTGAGGAAGATATAGGGAGGTTTATGTGTGATAGAGCGTATCGTATCACGGGGTTTGGATGCACCGGCAAAGTTGGCACCAACTCTCAAGGTGAGAAAGGGCAATGCACGGTACAGAAGAGGCTAGCAAAGGCGGAAAGGTAAAAGTGTGTATAATCCATGGACTCAACATTAGTCAAAAGAACTCATATACTTATTGCAAAAATTTAGAAGTCATCAAAAATCAAGTACTACGCACATGCTCCTAGGGGATAGATTGGTAGGAAAAGACCATCGCTCGTCCCCGACCGCCACTCATAAGGATGCACAAGCCAAGTACACTTCATGTTTCAAATTTGTTACACAACTTTAACCATACGTGCATGCTACGGGATTTGCTAACTTCAACACAAGCATTCTTTAAATTCATAATCACCCAACTAGCATGACTTTAATATCACTACCTCCATATCTCAAAACAATTATCAAGTATCAAGTTGATCATAGCATCCAGTTCACTTCCTATGATAGTTTTTATTATACCCAACTTGGATGTTCATCATTCTAGGACCAACTTTATGACCATAGCAAATACCATGCTGTTCTAAAAGACTCTCAAAATAATATAAGTGAAGCATGAGAGACTAACAATTTCTTCAAAATTAAGACACCACCGTGCTCTAAAAGATATAAGTGAAGCACTAGAGCAAAAACTATCAAGCTCAAAATATATAAGTGAAGCACATAGAGTATTCTAGCAAATTCTAATCAAATAGGCTTCTCCCAAAAGGTGTGTACAGCAAGGATGATTGTGGTAAACTAAAAAGCAAAGACTAATATAATACACGACGCTCCAAGCAAAACACTTATCATGTGGTGAATAAAAATATAGCTCCAAGTAAAGTTACCAATGAACAAAGACGAAAGAGGGGATGCCTTCCTGGGGCATCCCCAAGCTTAGGCTTTTGGCTATTCTTGAATATATTGGGGTGCCTTGGGCATCCCCAAGCTTAGGCTCTTGCCACCCTTTATTCCATAGTCCGTAAAAGCTTTACCCAAAACTTGAAAACTTCACAACACAAAACTCAACAGAAATCTCGTAAGCTCCGTTAGTGAAAGAAAACAAAACCACCACATAAGGTACTGCAATGAACTCATTATTTATTTAATTTGGTGTTAAATCTACTGTATTCCAACTTCTATATGGATTATAAACTATTTTATTGTCCATAGATTCATCAAAATAAGCAAACAACACACGAAAAACAGAATCTGTCAAAAACAGAACAGTCTGAAGTAATCTGTAACTAACGCAAACTTATGGAACTCAAAAAATTCAGACAAAATAGGAAGACCTAGGAAATTTTATTATTGATCAGCAGCAATTGGAATCACTATTTTATCACGTTCTGGTGATTTTTAACAATTATTTTCGTGAGCCAGAAGTTTCTGGAAATTACAGCAAGATCAAATAACTATCATCCAAGAAGATCCTATAGGTTTAACTTGGCACAAACACTAATTAAAAGATAAAACCACATCTAAACAGAGGGTAGATGGATTATTTATTCAACGACAGAAAGGAAATAAATTGGGTTGTCTCCCAACAAGCGCTTTTCTTTAAAGCCTTATAGCTAGGCATTGAGATTTCAATGATGCTCACATGAAAGACAAGAATTGAAGCACAAAGAGAGCATCATAAAACACGTGACAAACATATCTAAGTCTAACATACTTCCTATGCATAGGCATATTATAATCAAACAAATTTGCAAGTCAAGCAAAAACTAGTATACGCAAGGAAGAAGAAAGAGACAATAGCAATCTCAACATGACGAGAGGTAATTTAATAAGATAAAAATTTCTACGACCATATTTTCCTCTCTCACAATAATTACATGTAGGATCATAGGAAAATTCAACAAAATAGCTATCACAAAACATATTTTCAACATGATCCACATGCATCCAAAGTTGATACTCTTCCAAGATAGTGGGATTAACATTAACTAAAGTCATGACCTTTCCGAACCCACTTTTATCAAAAATATCATAAGATTGAACATACTCCAAATATGTGGGATCTAAAGTTGACACTCTTCCAAACCCACTTTCAATATTATTGCAAACACTATTATCAATCTCATATTCATCATGGGGCTTAAATAAATTTTCAAGGTTATAAGAAGAATCACCCCAATCATGATCATTGAAACAAGTAGTAGACATAGCAAAACTAGCATCCCCAAGCTTAGGGTTTTGCATATTATTAGCATAATTGACATCAAGAGAATTTATAGGAAAATCATTGCAATCATGCTTTTTATTCAAGGAGTTATTGTGAATCTCTTCATAAATTTCTTCATCGTAATTTTTCAGATTCACGAATTTCAAGCAAAACTTCATAAAGATAATCTAGTGCACAAAACTCACTAGCAATTGGTTCAACATAATTGGATCTCTTAAAAAGATTAGCAAGTGGATGAGGATCCATAGATCTTAGGTTCTCTGTTTAGCAATAAATAAGCATCTATTCCAACCAAACGAGCAAACGAAAGGGCAAGCGAAAGAGAGGAGGAGATTGGGAAAGAGAGGGCGAATAAAACGGTAAGGGTGAAGTGGGGGAGAGGAAAACGAGAGGCAAATGGCAAATAATGTAAATGCGAGGGAGATGGGTTTGTGATGGGTAATTGGTATGTCTTGACTTGAGCGAAAACCTCCCCGGCAACAGCGCCAGAAATTCTTCTTGCTACGTCTTGGGCTTGCGTTGGTTTTCCTCGAAGAGGAGAGGGTGATGCAACAAGTGTAGCGTAAGTATTTCCCTCAGTTTTTAAGAACCAAGGTATCAATCCAGTAGGAGGCTCCTCAAAAGTCCCACGCACCTACACAAACAAACTGAGAACTCGCAACAACGCAATAAAGGGGTTGTCAATCCCTTCACGACCACTTGCGAAAGTGAGATCTAATAAATATAGTATGATAAGATAAATATATTTTTGGTATTTTATAATATAGATGCAAAAAGTAACAATGCAAATAAAAGTAGATTGAAAGAAAATATGATAAGAGATAGACCCGGGGGCCATAGGTTTCACTAGTGGCTTCTCTCAAGATAGCATAAGTATTTCGGTGGGTGAACAAATTCATGTCGAGCAATTGATAGAAAAGCGCATAGTTATGAGATTATCTAGGCATGATCATGTATATAGGCATCACGTCCATAACAAGTAGACCGACTCCTGCCTGCATCTACTACTATTACTCCACACATCGACCTCTATCCAACATGCATCTAGAGTATTAAGTTCATAAGAACAGAGTAACACATTAAGCAAGATGACATGATGTAGAGGGATACATTCATGCAATATGATATAAACCCCATCTTGTTATCCTCGATGGCAACAATACAATACGTGCCTTGCAACCCTTTTACATCCTTTGGGTAAGGACACCGCAAGATTGAACCCAAAGCTAAGCACTTCTCCCATGGCAAGAAAGACCAATCTAGTAGGCCAAACTAAAATGATAATTCGAAGAGACTTGTAAATATAACTCAATCATACATAATAGAATTCAGAGAAGATTCAAATATTATTTATAGATAAACTTGATCATAAACCCACAATTCATCGGATCTCGACAAACACACCGCAAAAAGAGATTACATCGAATAGATCTCCACAAGAGAGGGGGAGACCATTGTATTGAGATCCAAAAAGAGAGAAGAAGCCATCTAGCTAATAACTATGGACCCGTAGGTCTGTGGTAAACTACTCACAACTCATTGGAGGGGCAAGGATGTTGATGTAGAAGCCCTCCATGGTTGATTCCCCCTCCGGCAGAGTGCCGGTGAAGGCTCCAAGATGGGAACTCGCGGATACAGAAGGTTACGGCGGTGGAAATTGTGTTTCGTGGTGCCCCCGGATGTTTTCGTGGTACGTAGGTATATATAGGAGGAAGAAGTACGTCGGTGGTGGCCTCGAGGGGCCCATGAGACAGTAGCGCCCTATAGGGGGCGCCTTCCTATCTCGTGGCTTCCTCGAAAGCTTCTTGACTTGCACTCCAAGTCCTCTGGATCACGTTCGTTCCAAAAATCACGCTCCGAAGGTTTCATTCCGTTTGGACTCCGTTTGATATTCCTTTTCTTAGAAATACTGAGATAGGCAAAAACAACAGAAATATTGGCTGGGCCTCCTGTTAGTAGGTTAGTCCCAATAATGATATAAATGTGTAAAATAAAGCCCATAAACATCCAAAAGGGGTAATATAATAGCATGGAACAATAAAAAATTATAGATACGTTGGAGACGTATCAGGCGTGCCTTCCTATGCGACAGAGGGTGGCGCCCCTTGAACGGGCGCGGGTCCTGTTGCCACGCCTCCGGAGGTGCCTTCCCTACGAGGGCTTGGACCAGGCGAAGCCTTCTTCTTCTTAGGGATCGCATCGGGAAGTCTCCCGCTCCTGTGATCTGGGTCTTCGGTTGCTGCGGCTTGGAAGGCGCGCTCAAGAGAGCACACTGCATCCCTTTCCTCACAAGGCACCGTGATGACTCCTCCGCTTCCTGGCATCTTGAGGACATTGTAGCCATGGTGAGTCACCACCATGAACTTGGCCAAAGCTGGGTACCCAAGGATGGCATTGTATGGCAGGAGAATGTGGGCGACGTCGAAGTCGATGAGCTCGGTGCGGTATTTGTTGCGCTGTCCGAAGGTGACGGGAAGGAGAACTTGCCCTATCGGGACGGTGGAGCCATCGGTGACTCCTGAGAAAGGCTTGGTCGACTGAAGCTGATCGTATGGCACTTGGAGATCGTTGAATGTCTCGACAGGTAGGACGTTGAGTCCTGCTCCGCCGTCGATGAGGGTCCTGGTGACTTGCACGTTGCTGGTGATTGGTGAGCAAATCATGGGGAGGACTCCGATCGTTGCCGCGCACTTGAGCTGATCCGCTGAGCTGAATGTGATAGCGCACGACGACCACCTGAGAGGGCGTGTGGCCTCGGGCTTGGGGAGGACTGCATTCACCTCGCGAGCAAACTGCTTGAAGATGCGCTGAGAGGTCGGGGCTGGCGCCACCCAGGATGCAAGCGATCGCGTGCGGCTCTTGGAAGCCCCCAGCCCCCTCGTCCTGATGATGGTCTTCATACCTCCTTGGCGGCTGCGGCAGAGGTGGGAGCCCTGCGTTGCCTTGAGGGCGGTCCTCACGAGGCTGGTCCCTCCAACCTCCCTCACGAGGCTAGTCCTGCCAGCAGTCCTTGCGAGGTCTGTCACGCCATCCTTGGCGAGGGCCACGGTCTTCCCAGCGTCCTACGCCTCTTCCTCCTCCTCGGCCGTAGCCCCGATCATTGCGCTCGGGGCGTCGGCCGATACGCCCTTCTCGCACGGTCCTGAGCTCCTGGCATTCGTTGGTGTTGTGGGCGTGGAGGTCATGGTATATGCAGTACCGGATGCCTTTGGATGACTCGGGCTGATCCCTGCCTTGCTTGGTGTCTGGTTCTGCCACGAGCATGGCAGCCCCCTTGCACTTCACGTCCTTGACCTTGGGCTTCTTCTCTTCTGGATCGGCAGCCGGAAGCTCGAGGAGGGAGAGGCGCCCTTCCTCAGCCCTGGAGCATTTGGTCGACAAGTTGAACAGCTCCAGGGATGTGCACAGGTCTTCATGCATTGCTAGCTCCTCCTTCATCTTGACATCACGCACGCCATCGGAGAAGGCTGAGATGATGGCTTCCTCAGTCACCCTGGGGATCTTGAGGTGGGCGTTGTTGAAGCGCTGGATGTACTTCTGTAGGGTCTCTCCTAGCTGCTGCTTGATGCGGCGCACGTCGCTCATGGTCGGAGGCCGATCGCGAGTGCCTTGGAAGTTGGCGATGAAGCGGGCGCGCATCTCGTCCCAGGAGGAGATCGTGCCGGGAGCCAGGTTAGGGCTCCGTCCTTGAGTGCCACGGGGAACCAATTCACCATGACCTTTTCATCCCCGTTGGCGGCTTCGATGCCCAACTCGTAGAGCTGAAGGAACTCCGCGGGGTCGGAAGTGCCATCGTAGCGAGGAGGTAGGTCTGGCTTGAACTTGCCAGGCCATGGACACTGCGTAGCTCGGCGGTGAAGAAGCGGCAGCCTGCAGTGGCCACCGGGGCTCTCTGCTGATGCGGAGCTTGCTCTTGTGGATTCCCGCGCCCCGCTGCCTGGAGCAGCGCGGGGTCTTGAGGCGGTGGCGCTGGAGCGCGATCGCGGCGTTCCGGTGCTGGGAGCACGCGAGCACCTTCTTGGGGACGAGGGATCTCCTGGCAGCTCCTTTCTTGTTGCGCGGGCGCCGGACGCGGAGGGTCTCGGCTCAGGGCCACGCGCCTTGGAGCCAGGGCGCCTTCATGGGGAGGAGGTGGCGGGGGCACCTCCGTCTCCCTGCCTCCAGCCCAAGGTGAAGGGGCGAGGCAACGAGAGGGGACGGCAGGGGAGCCCCTGCACGCAGACGAGCTCGGCAACGCGGTCGAGCCACTCCTCGTGAGCGTCGTCGGACAGGCGGTAGCGCAGGAGCTCGTTCGCCCGCGATGGCGCGGCTCGAGCCTCCATGGGGCGCGGTGCGCGGGGCGAAGAACCAGCCGGGGAGCGAAGGAGTAGCGGTGCTGCCTTCTCGCCTCACCGATGGATGCGAGGCGAGCCTGCTGCTCGTTCCCGCCGGGCAGTGGTGGCATTGGCGGCAGCGACGGGAACGATCGGGTGTCCGCCCGGAGCCGTCTGGCGACTTCGGCGAAGCGAGCAAGCCCGGCGCTTCAGCGCAGCTCGGCGAAAGGTCGACCATGACACGATGGAAGATCACACGCGACCAGCGGAAGAAAGATTCAGCGCACCTACCTGGCGCGCCAAATGTCGGATTTCGGGTTCCGGCAGACCCTTGAGGTTCGAACTCTGGGGCGCGCACGAAGATCTTTCCCCTACCAGCTCACGCGTTAATGGTTCGCAAGGGATCTAAACTAGGAACGATGAACAGCGCAAGAGACACAAGGTTTATACTGGTTCGGGCCACCGTTGTGGTGTAATACCCTACTCCAGTGTGTGGTGTGGTGGATTGCCTCCGGGGCTGATGAAGAACAGTACAAAGAAAGAACAGCCTCGCGAGGGGCTGTTCTTGAGCTGGTGCGATGGACTGCTTGGGTGAGTCCAGTCGCTTCTCTCTCTCTCTCTGGTAGGTTCGACCCCCTTTTTTCTGGTAGGTTCGACCTATTTATAGAGGGAGGCCCTGGGCCTCTTCCCAAATAATGAGCGGGAAGGGCGCCAACAATTGGCCATTTTGAAGGGGAACATCTAGTACACTTATCCTGACTAAAGTTGGTCTTCGGCTGCCAAAGGCTCGACGGTGACGCCATCCTCAGGCTCCACGATGACCTCCGTCCTGCCGCTCTGCTGGTCTTGGTCTTGTTGCACCAAGCGGTAACCTTTGCTCGATGCCTTGGCCTGCTTGCCTCCTTTGCACCAAAGGGAAAGCGAGGACATCTTGAGTGGCGCCTCACCGATCTCGATCGTCATGGCTTGCGTCATGGGGCACCCTCGTGAGGTACCCTGCCTCGATCTCTCCGCCTCCTTGTGAGCCTTCCTGACGAGGCTGCTCCTGAGGAAGGTTCCTGTCATCCGCCCCGCGAGGCTTGGTCCCTCGCGATGGTCTTGAGCTTGAGCTGATGAAGCTGGGCCGCGCTGGGCCCCCACTTGAGCCACACCGCAGGCCGCAGGCAGGTAAGTCTGGGGACCCCCGTTCCCAGAACACCGACAGAGGTGGCAAAACGCACAATTAACGCCTAGCACTTTTTTGAACTATGATAGCAATGGAATCTTAAATTAGAACAATTGTTCTTCAGGTTTAGGCACTTGTTCTACATGAACAGAGTATAGTAAGACACAAGAATAAAATACTTAAAAATAGAAAATGAGCTCATAGACCTTACCACATTCTTGGTTCGGGACCAGTACCGAACAAGGCGTTCGCAGTCATCGTCCAGTAAATGTGTCTCAGGAGAACGTAAGGGAATTTTATGAGTTTCTTTGCCGGTGAAGTACGTTTTCTTCAAGTAATACCGATACTGCCACCAAGCATTCTTGAAGATAGCAGAGGTATTAGCACAAGTTACCTCATCCTGAGTTTCCAAATTGGTCCTTCTCTATAGGGAAAAATGGGAAAATTTGCTATATTATAACCATCATGGAGGTAGGATGTATGGGACGAAGCAAAGTAATTGCCATGAATAACATTACTTACACATAACTCCTGGACAAACACAACCAACTGGCATTTTCCTTCATCTTCGGTATAATATTTCCAAGATGGGAAGATACGCTTTATACGGTTTAACAACATCAAATGCGATAGATGCTAAACTACGATCGATCTGGTTGTGCTTCCTCCACAGGAATAGGCGTACTAACTGGTGGAGTTGGGGTTCGCCATGATAGTACTGGCCCTTTGGGCACTGGAGCTGCCTTACTAACTGCTCTTGTTTGGGAGCTCTGTGGTGGAGATGGTGCTGTGTCAACAGGAACTGGGTTACTATCGGCTGGGGTTGGGGTTAGATTGGGTGAAGCTGGTTCTCTGTCCATCGCAGTATGGCTACAATCTGCGAGAGTTTGGGTTATGTGTGGTAGGGCTGGTTCTTGTGCATGTACAACCGGGGTGCTATCTCCACCAAGAGGTAGCACTGTTTTATTTGAAGACCATGTTTTTATTCCGCTAGATACTGGCATCACCCGCTCCAATTCAAATGACTGATAAACAGGAAACATAGTTGAATGTACAGACATTGTATGAGAGACAGATGTAATAGATAGTGTGGAAAAAAGAGGGCATGAAATACTTGACATGTATCTTATATTTACTAATTGGAGGCACCATGTGAGCTTCCACGTTAATCCACATCATCAACATTAATTTAGCCATTAGATTGAAAATTTAATGGTCAAGATCTATTAGAAAACTTTTCCTTATAAAAAGCACACACATGCAAAGATAAGAGACACTTCCTATTAAAAAAATAAGACATCACGTGGAAAAAAGGAGTCCTCACGCTATCAAATAGAGCCACCGTGATTAAAAAATGTCATTTGAACCCACACGTACACAGATGAGACACTTCTAATTATAAAAGGGTGACGTCACGTGGGAAAAAAGGAGTCCTCATGCTATAAAAGAGAGATACAGTCCAACTTCAAAAAAACACGTGCCTTCTCCTTTCTGAAAAAAGAAAAAAATATGTACAAAATAAAAAATATTCTGCTCACACTACAAAAATGTGCATATATCCTAATTCCTAGCAAAACAAAAACCACGTCCGTGTACTCTTGAAGAAATAAAAAAGGACACGTACAAATAAGGAGTCCAGAAATTACGAAAACGATTATGCCTAATAATTGAAAGAAATTTCAGTACCCACACACAAAAACCGGATCCAGTTAAAATAAATTAAACACAAACATACATAAATCGCGCCATGTGCCTCCTAGATATTATCGGTAGAAAGGTCATTGATTTAATATGCGAAATCAATTAACCCTTAAATAAGAAGGAAATATGCATAAATTGTGGCATGTAATATATATAAAATTAATCAAGATATTAAAAATAATTAAAGAAACACCATTGCTTTTTTTCTAGGGGTTGGAATATCAATGTTTTTGGTTGGAAAAGCAGAACATCCAGTATTTCAAATAGTGACACTTCACAACCAGACCCAGTTAAATTAAGCTAAAAAAATCGCCAAGTTTTATGAGATACTATATCGTTTGATTTCATTCTAGATAGATACATTCTGAATTTCCATATAAAAAGGATTACACATCCCAATTCGCATGAAAACATAAACTATGTACCTGTCAGCTTGAAGTAAGAAAATATAAACGTACAAATAAGGAGTCCTAGCCTTGCGTTGAGGAAAAATAGCCTATTAATGATGGAAACATAAATTCACATCCCACATACTGTAATACCTTAGTGGATCACATATATCACCTCTAACAAGGTCATTAATATTATATGTGAAATCACCTAATTGCAAGGCAAGTAGAAAAAAGTGCATACATTGTCGTGCATTCAAAACCATATGTGAACATAAACATGTTAATAAACATCGGTTGAAGGGATATCAATTATTTTCTTATCAATATGTATAACTTAGTATTTGTTCAATGTGCGATATTTCAAATTTAAACTCCAATATTATACATGTTAATACACTAATAATACTTATGTATCCCTGTAGTAGCTAGGCCGTGCAGATGCACGGGTGTATGACTAGTATTGTTTAACTAAAACGGATAGCATGACATAATTTCACATATATGATGTCTATCTAAACTGGATAGCATAACATAACATAATTCAAAGATATGATGAATAACTAAATAGGATCGCATGACATAATTCACCTACATGTTATCTAAGTAATCAGGATCACATCATTTAATTCACATATGTGATTTATATGCTAAACAGAGGGCATTCATATGATGTCTGAACTAAGAACATGGTGTTGAATATTGTGTATATGATGTCTAAACTATGAAATGCAAGACACCGTATGCATGATATGAGCAGTAACTGTGCCAAGTTAGAGCATACACCTCGTGGGGGAATAGGACTGGTCATCTGTCTCTCAATCCATCTCTCGAGGAGCTATCGGGACCCAACAAGAGATCTGCTTGACAGTAGCAGCACCGCTCTGAAGGCCTTGTTTTCACTCCAGATTATTCCATCTCCCACCCAAATGGCTGATTAACAGAAAGAGTAGTTTAATGTACAAACATTGTCGACAAATTAAAATGTAATGAAGAAAAGGATGGGCAAGATATCATTCAAATATATGATGCCCGGTTAAACAGGATGGCATTGCACATTTCACATATATTATGGCTGGCTAAAAGACATGAGACTGCATAATTCTCATATATGATATAGAAACTAAACAGGTGGCATTACGTAACATGTCTAAATCTAAGCGGATGACATATATGATGTCAAAAGTAGGCACTACAAGGCAACATATGCATGCTATGGCTAACATCATCATGCCAAGGTAGAGCAAACACCTTGGGGGTAAATAGGAGTGGTCGTGGCGTGCAGAATCCGCCTCGAGCAGATATCTTCCTCTGGATTACAATCTGGAGAGGGGTGGGGAGGGTTTGCCATTGAACCCACCATGGAGCGATGTCTGCATGACATTGTATTGCCACGCAAAACTCCTCTCTTTTTCTCTACATGTTCAGCATGACTGTGTACAATATCTGACATGCATATGAAAAATATGGTGAGATTATGTAAGGAGAGCATGTAGAAATTTAGAGTGATGGTAACAACCAGTGGATCGACGTTTTTCCGTTGAACCAAAATAGCCCTAATGGATCGACGTGAATGTATAGTAATAAGTGATGCAACAAGTGTACAACCTCTTTGCCGTGGCCGTGTCGACCTCAAAGATCATTGGGTTGGTCATTTGGGCGATTGAGGCAGAGGTGGCTGTCGGAGGTGTGGAGGAAGATCTGAGGAATCTATAGACGGCGTCTAGGGCACTACTCTATTGTGATGGATCGTTCTGTCGTTGGAGCAGCTCTGGTGAGCCGTAAGACATCAAGGCTGAAGCAGCACAAGACAAACATCGTCAATCTCAAGTGGGATTCTAATAGCATCTCCAATAGATAATGTAAAATGGATGTAAAATTAACATCACCAAAAACCACCTGACTACAACAGATGAGGTAAAAACTGTTGACTCTGAAATTAACTGTTAAAACTGTAATTTACTGTGGAATCTGAATGCTACTGTCTAAACTGAACACAATGGTAGCAGAGAGGCACTTGACATGTAGTTTAGGGAGGGCCTGCAGTTCATCTTCAACCTGCACCCCCCTGAGCCGCCAGCCACCACCGGCCGAACCGCCCGGCCCAGCCGCCGCCCCAAAAACTTCGCCACTGCCGCCCCGGCCAGCCCTCTAGGCCCCCGCCCCCACCCTAAACCCTAAGATAGATAGTGGGGTACCTCTCCAGCGAGCCCCCGTCCCCGCTGTTCCTTAACTCCGGCGAGCCCCCCCCAACCCCTAAAAATCGACTGACCCAAAAGTCGACTCAGTCGACTGAAGTGTGGCTTAATCGGAGCAGAGCAGCAAGACGAAAGCGAGGGGGAGAGCAGCAACAATACCGGCGAAGCGAAGCGACCGAAAGCGAGAGCCGGAGAAGCAAAGAAGAAGCGAGCAAGCGAAGCGAGCTGGAGCAGCAGCGAGATCCGGCTGGTATGGCTGCCGCCCGCCGAAGGGGCCTCTCACCGGGAGAGCCGCTTGAGATGTCGCCATGCGCCCGGCTTCAAGGTAGCCGCTCCATGGGGTGCGGGATGGAGCATCGTCGGTGCCGGGAGGTCGAGTTAAGGAGAAGGTGCGATGCGATGAGTGTACAACCTCTTTGGTGGCGCCGAGTAGGCCTCTCGGCCCGTCAGGAGTCGGTGAGGATGCTGCGGTTTCGGTGGAGCAGCTTAAGGTGGCGCTGTGGGGATGGAGCAGCCGCGATAGACGAGGCGATCGTCGGAGCAGCTCCTTGGAGGTGGAGGACGGGGCGGCTGAACCGGCGGGACAGCGAGATGGACGACGCATCCTCATCCGGGGAGGTGGACGAGGGACGTCGAGCTGTTGCGGTGCACGACATCGTCGGGGAAGAGGCTCCAGCTGGGCAGCAGTGACGTGGCGGACGGAGGAGGGTGGGGTTTCGCGGCTGGAGCGGAGAGGTTATGGCGGCCTGGGATTTCGAATGGCGAAAAGGGGGCGATGGGAGGGGATGAAGCATGACTTAGGGACGCCGCTTGTCCAATAGGTAGGGTGTGTTACAAAAGTAACCCCCACCGATTTGAACTAGCGGCCCTTTCGGCTCAGGGTTAGAAGAGGGATTTCGCGTGTCGGGATTTGGCAGCTGGAGGGAGTTTTAGCGCGTGTTGTAATTTCGGGATAGCAAGGCGCGGGTTGTGAAGGCGCCGGTTTTGGGAGCACGATATCTGAATTTTTGGGATATAACAAGACGCGGGTTGAATTTTAGGGACAAGCCTAACGTGTAGTAATATTGTACTTGTACGTACCAAATCAATTCGCACTTCCCTCAACCAAAAAGAGAGAGTCTTGCCCCGTTTTACTATACAAATGCTATTCAAAGCTACTCCCTCCTTCCATCTATATAGGGCCTAATGCGTTTTTCGTTGCTAACTTTGACCAAATATTAGAGCAATGATATATGACATGCAACTTACACAGAGCACACCGTTAACTTTGTCTGTGAAAGGTTCTTTCAATGATATAATTTTCACATTGTGCATGTCATGTACTATTAATCTTGTCAATAGTCAAAGGCGGTCTTAAAAATCTCATTACGCCCTATATAGATGGAAGGAGGGAGTATGAATCCATGTTATGTCCGATTAAATTTTTTAAACTTGTCAGATAATGCATGTAACCTACTCATACCAACATTTTAGTGCATTCCAAATGTCTATACTACCGCTGCAATTTGAACTAAATTTGAATTCGTTTCTCTATTTCAATAAGAATCTACAATCATGATTGTTGCCAACTTCAACCATCATAGTTTCCTTGCTATCCGCCAGATATAAATCGGACGGCCTATAATGCAGGATGGCAGGCACACCATCATCAACAACTCCTTATAAGAGTAGAGGTAAAATATATTAAATGTAGTATAACATGTTCATAAACACACCATGTGTATCACCGTTATATATATTCACACATGCGTCAGCTTAAAACACTATGATAAATTCTTCAAATATCCGAATTCGCTTTTTATAATGAAGTATATATGATCTCTATTCGTCTTTTACACCCACACAACCCTCTTATCTTTGTAGCTAGCGCTAACTTTGTCTTGTGCATGCACGCACCCACATCCCTCTCACCCTCCCTCAGCATTCTCTAGCTCCATCGCGCAAATTCGTCTTTTCACTTTAGGTCGTTCACCCATGGTGTGTGTAGGCCCCCCAGCTCCTTCTTTACGGCACACATCGATCGATATGCCTCTCTAGCCAGGTGTGGCTAGCACAAACACAAGCTTCCCCTCTTCTCTTGTCACCGTCCATGCCTCACTCCCACCACTCTTTTCATTGTTCTCGTGCTACTTCCTCCTCCCCTTCGATATAGTATGCCTCTCGTACCACCTCCTACATGCATCCCTCTCTCTCTATCCTTCTCCTCGTGCCTCATTTGCTTCTAACACACACATGCATGTATACCGATCGATCTCCCAACATATACCTAGATCGAATTTAACTACCCCCCCCCCCGTCGATCGACGTACCTCACAAGTTATGTCTCTCCTTTCTCTAACAAAGGGCAATTGATCTTCCTATGTAGTTATGTCTGCTCACCACAGCCACATTGTCCCCCCTCATCATTCGTGCATGCCTCCTGACCTGTCTCTCACACGCACATGCATAGACAACAAGCCGCGAGCTCCTCGCTGATTGATATTATGGTGTGCCCTCCGTTTGTCTAGCAAGCCTATCCCACCATTTGTTAGAAGCAACTCCACTACCACCCCCTCCAACACTCTAGCTTTGCCTCTCTCCCAACCTTATTCCTCTCCTGCACATATGCATGGATGCCGATCGATCTCCCTTAATACATGAGGCAGATCAATCTCCTTAATACATGAGGTAGGCCTCTCTCCTCCTCCACACATATACCAGCCATTGTACCTCTATAGTTAATTGGGCCTCCCTCTTCCCCCACCACACACCGATAGTCGAGTGCTGCAGGTAGGTATCCATGCCACAGAGACAAACTGCACATGTCCCCTTTCACGTTCCAGTAGGCCAGCCACTCTATATCTTTGACGTGGGCACACACAAATTCGATGTCACTCTTTATCGATCGCGCGCGCGCGCACACACACACACATCATCCCTCTTTTCGATTGTATGGACACCTCAAGCCGATGATACCTCCACTCTATTCTCATGGATCGCCCCCTCTATATATATGTTATATCCAGGACTCTATTTCACACACATTGCATATGTTACATTTTTTTATTGACCCCCCCCCCCCCCCCAAAAAAAACTCGCAAGAACCCACACACTATATCTCTCTAGGTTTGTATCTCTCACACAACCCCACGTAGGTTGTGTACGTATACAAGTAGAGACTAGGTGCACCGGGCACGGACTCACGCTGCGTGCCCAGCCACACCCGCGTGGGGACACGGTGGAGCTCATTTCTTTACGAAATGGCAGCCCACGTGCTAATTTGAACGCCTGTAGCGGTTGTTTACCTAGGGAGGTCGTGTACCACGCGTGCACAAAACAAAGTTCAACTTGACGCGTTGCAGCGTTATTTTTAAATAAAGTTATAGCACTCAATGGCACGCATTACACGTAATATAAAAGCGATTTTAATGGAGAAAAAGGTAGTCCGCTCACTATATACAATGGAGCCTTGCGTTACGGTTTGTCGCTTCTTCGTAGTATCTCACACAAGGCTGTGGTGGCCTCTCTCTCTCTCTCACTGTTGGTCACTGATCCGGCCGCATCCTGTCCGCCGGGGGAAAGGGAGTGCAGTGGCCTCTCTCTCTCTATCACCCTTGGTCACTGATCCGGCCGCATCTCGTTCGCCTGGGGAAAGGGAGGAAGTGCATCGTTTCTCCATTCGACGGCGCCGAGGCAGCACGTCCCGATCTGCGGTACACGCTGTTCTCTCTTACCAAGCTCCGGCGCGGCAGGGCCTACGCCACCTACTCGCAGATTCCGCCCGCCGCCGCTCACATAGTTATATCCCGATGACCTCCAAGTATCCCCTCCATCCTTGCTCCACTGCCCGTCTTCCCACGTCGCTGCATGTGGATCTTCCATAGTTCTTTGCCCAAAACGTAGCTCATCCAGTGTACTTTCCATATTGCATTCTCGTCCTCACACCGTTTTAGACAAACACAACCGTGTTGTTATCTTCCCTTAGGGCAAGGAATATGCTTCTTTTTTGTCGTCGCATGTGTCATCAACTGTTATTGCCAGTAATTGTTTCCTTTTTACCTATTTTTTGCAAACAGGGCTATCCATTTCACCTCGTTTCTATTGCGACCTTTTGGTGAACTGCACAAATCACTTTTTTCTTAAGAGTGTTTTGTGCAGTTGTACTAAAATGTCACACGGGCAACGTCTCTACATTTCAAAGTCTTGTTGCACAAAGGGAGATTGGTTTTGCTCTATCCTCCTCATCCAACTCCGAGCCTAATCTTCTCCAACTAGTTAGTCTTAAGAGAGACTGCAAAGGTGACCGGCTTCTATTTGTGTGTTTATTGTTTTATCAGCAGTCCTCTATTATCGTAATCACACTTAATATCTTTGGAACAGGGACACTCAGCTCTATTTTAGTGGAACTGCACAAAATGATCGAAATGTTGCATGCTCCAGACAACTACTTTTTTTCCCAACATGCCTTGTTTATTTAGACAGAGCTGGGGGGACGTTGCTGCCAATGAAAGCATGGATCAATTTTAATTTAACACCTTCTCACAACTCTTTCTTCAGTTGTGATGTAATTATTAGCTCTCATCTGCTAATAATTGACATGCATTAGCAAGGAAGTTAGTTTTTTATTATTTCCGAAAGAGCATCGATGTCAAGACACGCGAAACAAAAGCTGAAAGCTCATACCATTGTACAATTTCATATCGCTGGAAAATTATTTGTATAGTACGTCAATTATGTAAAACAAATGATGGAAGCTTGATAGCATTGCCAGAAGCCTCTTCATCATCCGGGTCCATGTGCCATGCACAAAATTATACTCCTTCGTTCCTAAATATTTCTCTTTTTACAAATTTCAAATGGGCATATTTTAGAGTGTAGATTCACTCATTTTGCTTCAGATGTGTACTCCTCCGTTCATAAATATTATTTACGTCTTTCTAGAGATTTCAACACGTTACAACATACGGAGCAAAATGAGTGAATCTACACTCTAAAATATGTATATATACAACCGTATGTGCCAGTCCATTTGAAATCTCTAAAAAGACAAATATTTGAGTAGTCACTTGTTGAAATCTCTAGAAAGACAAATATACTCCGAAGTATATTTAAGAACCGAGGGGGTAGTGCACAACCGCATGGGAGACTCAGCCCGGTCGTTGCGCCGCATTAATAGTGAGTAATGAGCAGTCAAATCATAAGCCCCACCTTTCCCACTGTAAGTTGCTCTAAAGAAGCAACCATCAATACACTCTTCTTTGTAATACTCTCAAACCTTTCCGATAATTGAAATTAAAATTCTTTATTTGTACACATTCTCACACGTTTCCGATAATTTGGCACATTTGTGGTTGTTCACTTAAGGGAGGGTAGTGCACCACACGTGAAGGACAGGAATGTCGGTGTACTAGAGTAGGGGTACCCTAGTATCCCGAACTCGTGCAGACGGGCGATTCTGACACCCAGCAAGGCTTGCCTGGTCACCGCCAATATCCTCCGTGGTTCCCTTGGAGCCATTCAAGAACAAAGTATTTAACCAAGAAGACAAGGCCCCACAAGAGGAGCTTGCCGAAGGCCACTCAAGGCACGCAGAAGACAAGACCCGGCAAGAGGAGCTTGCCGGGAAGGCTCGGAGAGCGACAAGCCTCCGGACACGACAAGGATTCAGCCGCGGCAAGGCACTTGCCGCGGCAGGCAACCTCTCTTCATCTCCGCTCCAGCTCATCCACCAACGTGTCGCCATGGGACCATTCCATGCGCGCGTGTCAAGAGGCTGTGCAGCCAGCGGGGAGCAGCGATAAGCGGCGCTGACAAGCTTGCCATCATGGCGGACGGTGGCGCTCCTGACGGTCCCTCACAGATTGTTTAGGGCGAGTGGACGGGCATTTAATGCTTTTGTCCCTTGCCGTCGTGGTTAGGTAGAGTACACTGCATAATCGCTCAAGTAGGTGTACCAGCTACTGTTTTTCCATTTGTACCCTCATCTACGTCACCACCTGTCGGAGACCCCTTGAGCATATAAAAGGAGGCCCATGAGCAATGTAGAGAGGGGTTCGAACACTCTCACGCTAGGTCTCGTTAGCAGCTGGAGTATACTGTAGCTCTCAGCGCTCCCTAGCAAGAACACAATACAAACCATACAAGCAGCGGAGGAGTATTATCTCTCCGGAGAGCTCCGAAGCTGGGTAAAACTGCTCGTGGTGCTTCGCCTCGATCCGCTCTTCAGGCGATCTCCGCCCCTCCGAACCAAAAGGCCCGGTCCGCCGGCCCCATAGGTGTTCGTGGGTCCGATCAGCATCCCCGACATCTTTGGCGCGCCAGGTAGGGGGCGTCGAGGCTGTGTGAACCTGATCTGCGTTCACACGAGCAACATCTTCATCATCTTCAACATCTTCATCAACATGCCACCGAAAAAGAAGGCTTCGGCGGCAGCGGAGCCGTCCGCGTCGAACCCACCATCACCGGGGCAAACGGGTGGTGGAGCAGACGCTGGCGGAAGAACGGGCGCCGGCGAAGGAGTTCGTGACGCTGCCAAGTCCAAGGACAGGGCCGCGCAAACCTCGGCGTCCGTACATGTCCCGCGCCCATCTCAGGAGCAGCGGGACCAACAGCGTCATGGTATTCACAATACCATACGCTCGTTGGATCAAGACCGAGATGGAGGATCTCGAGGCCCTTAAGACCAGCGTGCGCGCCAACATGCTGGCACGAGCGAGGTATCGGCCGCTGGGCGGGATGCTGCTCCTTCTAACATAGTTAGAAGTCCGAGCATATCCGCTCCTCGCACCGCTCACCATTGCCACCCACCACTCGGCAGAAGCTCTGGCGAGAGCTCAATCTGCTCCTCGATTACCCTCAACGCCCGACAAGGTCGACGAGTGGAGGGCCACCATCTGAAGTCTCATCGGCCGCCAACGGTGACGCTCGCGGCAACCGAGTGCGTCGCTGCTGCAGCGGTAGAACGCTTAAACGCGAGCCGGTGGCGACGAGACCGGTGGGGGTGCAACCACCATGCATTCTCCACCCCGAAGGCCAAGGTCGCCGACTCGCCGGATCCACCTCGACAGCGACTCCACTGCGTCATCGGATCCATGAGCTCATCGCGATCAGCGCCAAGTGCTACACGATCGACAACAAGAGGACGCTCGAACTCGCATCGAGCACCGAAGAGAAGCGCGACGTCAATCCGACAAGCGCGCCAGGCCCTCTGTTGACATGCACGCGCCAGAGGAACCAGGCGACTTGCCGTACGTGGTAGGTTGCCCTGCGTTCACTCGTGAGCTGCGGCAAGTCCAAAGGGCCCAGCAAGAAGAACTTCAAGCCGCACGCATCGAGAAGTATGACGGCAAGACGCATCCGTTGGAGTTCCTCAAGATTCACACCATCGCGGTGCGAGGCTGCGGGGGCGAGACGACAAGATCCTTGCCAACTACTTCCGCCGGGTACTCAAGCCCAACGCCGATCCTGGCTCATACACTTGCCGGACAACTCCATATCTTCTTGGGCAGACCTATGCCATCAGTTTGTCGGCGCCTTTACAGCGTGACCACAAACCCCATGGCTAAGAAAGCGACCTTCATCTGCTCGCCCGAAGGAAGGAGAGCCCCGCGCAAGTATATCCGAGAGATTCAGCCGTCTACAAAGACAACATCCCAGATGTCCACCCCGCCACAGTGATCGGTAGCGTTCCATCGAACGTGCGGAACCGCAGGATGCGGAGGAGATGGCGATGTGCAAGATCGAAGACGTCGATGAGCTATACGCCTGGCCGACAAGTGCGCACGTCTTTGAGGAGGAGGAGACTTCCGGAGAGAATACCGGCGGGAGGATCTCGACAAGGAGGAGACCGCTCCGGCAAAGAAGAGCCGCGGCGGGCAACAGGAAAAAGAAAGGCAGAGATGTGCTAGTCGTCGAGCGGTCCCGCAACGGAGGTGGCGACAAGAACGCCAAGGCTGGTAGCTCCAAAGAAGGAGGTTGTCACCGGCACCAACCACCAGCTGCTGGCGGCCGCCGACAAGGTGACGGCTCCGCAAGCGCATCGCAAGATCCACCGCACCAAGGGCCATGACCTCCAGAGCTGCAAGAATGTAGAGCAGCTTGTCGAGCAAATGTAAAGCTGAATATGAGCGACGCGACAAGGAGAAGGCCCAAGAAGGTGCTGGAGGAGCCAGCAAGAAACGTCCCGGCCGGGGAGGGCGCCGCGGCAAGGCCAAGAAGGGGCAAGGAGACAGGCCTCCCCGCGGCCGCGACAAGGATGAAGACGAAGACGACGATGAAGATATGGAAGACGACGAGACCGATGAGCAGGAGTTTCAGAAAGCTACAGAGGTCCTCTGCGTTGACGGAGGTGCTTCCCTGCATACTTCCCATCGCCAACTCAAGCAGTGGATGCGGGAGGTCAATGCAGCGGAACCATCCGTAGAGTCACGCAAGCCTCTGAAGTGGTCCAGCACGCCTATCATCTTCGATATTGAGGACCACCCTGATGGCATAACTGCGGTCGGGTGCTTGCCGATGTTGGTCGCACCAACTATCCGCAACCTCAAGGTCACCAAGATGCTAGTTGATGGCGGGGCCGGCTTAAACCTGATCTCCTCCGCGGTGCTCCAGAAGCTTCAGATCCCTGACAAAGCTCGAAGAGATCGGCACATTCCAAGGAATCAATCCGGGAAGGAGCAAGTCAAGGGGAAGATCACGTTGCGGTAACATTTGGCAGCGAGCTGAACTTCAAGATCGAGAGGGTCACTTTTGACGTTGCTGATTTTCCATTGCCTTACAATGGAATACTCGCCTGGCCCAAAGACTCGCCAAGTTCATGGCGGCCTCTCACTATGCCTACAACCTCCTCGAAGATGCCAGCCCGATAAGCGCCATCTCTGTCCCTGGTGACAAGAAGGATGCTCTTATCTGCACCGACAAGATCTACCGGAAGCAAAGCAGCAATGTAAAGCAAAACACTTGCCGAAGCTCCCGGGGAAGAAGAAGACCAAGTCCGGCAAGAGCTCGATGCCCACTCCGGCAAGCGCACCTCCTGAGTGCTGCGCTACCGTCGAGGACGCACCATCGAGCTCCACCGGCAAGTGCAAGAAGACGATGGCAGCTCCGCCAAAGACCAAGAAGGTGTTCGCCAAGGAGGACGGCACCGGTGGTACCTTCACCATCGGCCTCTCTCGACCCTAAATAGGAAGGCGCGCCGTTGCTTTCCTATGGGCGAACGTCGACGTGTTTGCGTGGCAACCGTCGACATCCCGGTGTTCCTGTGAAAGTAATTGAGCACCGCCTTGCCGCTTGCCCTCATCTTGCGCGCCCGTCAAAGCGAAAGTCGAAGCAAGCGGTGGAGCGTCAAGAGTTCATCGCGGAAGAGATCAAGAAAGTGGAAGCAGCAGGCCTTGTCAGAGGAGTGCTCCATCCTACGTGGTTGGCCAATCCTGTAGTTGTGCGCAAGGCTAACGGGAAATGGAGGCTTTGTATCGACTTTACAGATGTCAATAAAGCTTGTCCCAAAGATCCATTTCCCTTGCCGCGCATCGACCAGATTGTTGACTCCACGGCTGGATGTGATTTGCTTTCGTTTCTTGATGCATATTCAGGATATCATCAGATCTTCATGGCAGAAGAAGATGAGGAGAAGACCGCATTCATCACCCCATGTGGCACATATTGTTTTGTACGGATGCCCTTCGGGTTAAAGAATGCTGGTTCAACGTTTGCAAGGGTAGTTCATGATGCTTTTGAGCCGCAAATGAACAGAAATGTAGAAGCCTACATGGATGACATAGTGGTCAAGAGCAAGGACAAAGCAACTCTGGTTCAAGATTTGGATGAGACCTTTGCAAATCTGCAAGATCAACCTCAAGCTCAATCCCGAGAAGTGCGTGTTTGGAGTCCCTTCCGCAAGCTTCTCGGGTTCTTCGTGGTCTCGCCGGGAATTGAAGCCAATCCCGACAAGATCAAGGCCATTGAGCAGATTGAAGCACCAAAGCGCGTCAAGGATGTACGAAGACTTGCCGGTTGCGTGGCTGCTCTCAACAGGTTTATCTCTAGGTCTGCTGAACGCGCCCTGCCATTTTTCAAGATTTTGAAAAAGGCAGGTCCAATGAAATGGACTCCCGAAGCGGAGGCTGCACTGCAGGACTTAAAGAGGTACCTGTCCTCCACTCCAATACTTGTCGCACCTAAGCCACAAGAGAAGTTGCTGCTATATATAGCGGCAACCAATCAAGTGGTTAGTGCTGCGTTAGTAGCGGAGAGGGAGGCGGATGATGAGCTAGCAACCACGGCAGCACACATCCGGCGACAAGCGAGGGGCTTCGCCGGCAAGCTCGGGTCCCGATAAGGACGGATCTGCGCAGACGCATGAGCAGATGCGTAAAAGGATGGTGCAGCCCAGTTTACTTTGTCGGGCCTTCTGCAGGGGGCTAGGTCAAGGTACTCTGGTGTGCAGAAATTGCTTTTCGGCCTCCTCATGGCCTCGAGAAAGCTGCGCCATTACTTTCAGGCACATGAGATCACATTTGTCACTCGCTTTCCGCTGAAGAGGATACTGCAGAATCCAGAGGCGACATGCAGGATTGTCGAGTGGGCACTGGAACTGTCAAGCTTTGGCCTCAAGTTTGAAAGCACTTCAACTATCCAAAGCAGAGCATTGGCGGAGTTCATAGCAGAATGGACGCCAACACCAGATGAAGAAATTCCAGAGACTAGCATTCCCGTCATGGAAGCTAGCAAAGAGTGGCTGTTGTACTTTGATGGTGCCTTCTCGCTGCAAGGCGCCCGGTGCCCGGCGTGCTGCTTGTCGCACCCACCGGAGAGCACCTCAAGTACGTAGTCAAGATGCACTTTCCCAAGGAGCAAGCAACAAACAACACAGCAGAGTATGAAGGTTTGCTTGCCGGTCTCAGGATTGCAGTGGACCTTGGGATCAAGAAGCTCATTGTCAGGGGTGACTCACAACTTGTTATCCGCCAAGTGAACAAGAATTATCAGAGTTCGTTGATGGAAGCTTATGTTGATGAAGTGAGAAAGCTAGAAGAACACTTTGACGGCCTACAAATGGAACATGTTCCAAGAGCTCAGAATGATATTGCTGATGGTTCGTCAAAGTGCGCAGACTTAAGTTGCCTGTGGAACCAGGGATTTTTGTGCTCAAGCTAACTCAACCAACCGTAACACCATCAACTGGGCAGAACAAGAAGAGGAAGTTGATTTCTGGTGACTATTTTCCGGCAGAGCTTCCCGAAGCCGCCACCAAAAAGGTCCCCATGATCAACACCAAGAATGCTGAGGGGCAGTCTGCTCCGACAAGCCCCAGGGTTTGTTTCATTGAAGCAAACGCTCCCGACAAGTTTTGCTCCGGCAAGCTTGCCGGGGAACGTCAAGCTCCGGCTGAGCCGTAGGTTCTTGCCGTGGAAGCTGATGTTCCGCAAGCAGCAGATGTGCCTTTAGTCCTTGTTGTCGAGCCGCAAGCTCCAAAGATGGGCGCAGCAGATTGTCCATTTCCTTCAGACAGAGAACTTCCCAAAGAGCAAGAAGAAGCGGAAAGAGTAGCCCGGCGGTCAAGTATGTACCAGTTTGTCGACAAGACACTGCATATAAGGAGACTCAACAGTGTGAAATTGAAGTGTATTCACCGAAGAAGGACAAAAGCTGTTGGCAAAGATACATGGAGGCATATGTGGTCACCACATTGGCCAGAGCACTTGCCGCAAAGCGTTCCCTAAGAAGGTTTCTTTTGGCCGACAGCCCTCCAGGATGCAACTGCACAAGTAACCAAGTGTGAAGTGTGCCAGTTCCATTCCAAATAGATACACCAGCCAGCTCAAGCTCTCCAGACGATCCCTTTATCCTGGCCATTTTCGGTCCGGGGCTCGACATCCTCGGCCCCTTCCCCGAAGCTGTCGGGGCTTTGAGTACTTGTACGTCAGAATCGACAAGTTCACAAAGTGGCCGGAAGTGGAAGCGATGAGGAAGGTGACAACACAACAGCGATCAAGTTCTTCAGTCGATTGTTTGCCGCTTCGAATCCCCAACAGGATCATCACCGACAACGGCACACAATTCTGAAGTCGCACCTTCATGCAAGACGTCCAAGATCTTGGCGCCAAGGTCTGCTTTTGCTTCCATTGCTCATCCGAGAAGCAACGGTCAAGCGAGAGAGGGCAAATCTTTGAAGTGCGTTGCGGGCTCAAGACCGTAACTTTCAACAGGCTGCACAAGTGCGGAAGAAACTGGATTGAGGAGCTGCCGGTGGTTCTTTGGTCGATCAGACGACGCCAAATCGAGCCACCGCCGACACCTTTTGCTCTAGTCTATGGAGCGTAGGCGCTTCTCCCCACGGAACTTCAGATACGGATCGCCTCGAGTGCTCGCTATGATGAGCTTGAGCAAGAGCAGCTGCGACAAGATGACGCGCTACTCCTTGAGGAAGATCGTCTTCAGGTCACAGACGAGCTGCTCGTTACCAGCAAGCTTTGTGTCGCTACCATAGCCGCAGTTAGTGCCGAAGCCTCGAATAAGGCGACCTTGTTCTTCGTGTTCAGTCCGCCAAGAATTCAAACAAGTTGACGCCTTGAAGTGGGAAGGCCCTTATCGGGTGAAACGAGTCACTAGGCTGGCGCTGTCCGCTTTGAGACCGAAGATGGCATTCCAAAGGAGAAACTCCTGGAACATTGAGCATCTTCGTAAGTTTTACTCAGAAGCGTTGTTTAACCTGTTCGGCAACCACCTTTTGTACAAGTCTTGCCGATGTTGCATGTAATCCTTTGTACAAAGCCAGGCGCAGATCCCGTGCATAAGTAAAGCTCATGTGTTGCACACAACTTGTCAAATTCATGCTTTCATCATTTTATTGCATGTTTTGGCTAACACTTTGTGCGTAACCCACACCCGTAAGCAATATCGAGTCACTGGGCTCCATAACTTTATTTTCTCTTCTTTCTCTTTTCTCAAAGAAAGGAAGGTTCCCTCGCACACAAGTTAACCAGGGGGGAAGGAGAAGATAATACTATGGACCAAGCGTTGCTCGAGGAAGTTTCACCTTATCAGGAAGCAAACGACAGAAAAGCTAAGTTGCCCAAGTTTGAGCAATCAGTTCTTAAATTTTTAAGTTATCTTCCTCGAACGATAGTACTTTGTATGGAAAACTGCGTGCGGAGGAACCAACTTCATGACTAGTCGCGCCTTTACTTTGTTTCGAGTCCGCTCAACAACTTAAGTGAGCTGCAGCTAGTCGCGACAAGGTTGCTTGTCGGAGGCGGCACCGCCAAGAAGTCTTGACGTTCGCACTTTTCGGCCTTCATGAAAAAGGTGCCTACACCGACAAGTTCCCTAAAAGCATAGGGCAAAACGCATAAAGGAAGGAATCAAGTAAAGGAAATAACATTGCAATCATCGCCTAAGATAGAGTTATATTACAAAATAGCTTGTCGCAGATCTAATAAATTGTTCTAAACATGATCAATGACAAGGGAAAGATAAAATTGGCGGCCTAGTCTCACGCAATGCAATCAACCCGCTTGATCTTGCCCACCTTGTCCACAATGGGTGCGACAAGGGCTTTGAGCGCCTCCACATCGGCATCTGGCGGCAAGGATCTAAGGACGCCGTTGAGGTTGAGGCCTGGATTGCGGAAGGCCACCTTCATCAACACCTTCCGGAGGGCTCCTACACGTATCTGGCGCGATTCCTCGCCAGCTGCTTTGGGATCTCTTCCCGAGTCGCTGGAGAGCCGCCACCACGCCTTGAAGAATAAGCTAAGCTTGGCGCTGGGTTGGAGGTGCTCACGGAGGAGTATCCAAGATCCACCATCCCCAGCTCCATCAACTCGTTGTGGATGGCGGCGGCAAGATCCACAAGACCTTCGGTCCAAAGGCTCCACACTCTCCCTCAAGGCGTTACGGGTGGCAATAGATTCGCCAGCCAGCTCCTCGTTGGCCTTGATCTTCTCCAACAGCTCACCTCCCGCCTCCTTGGCGCCATCCAAATATTCGTGATCGAGTGGTCAGCTTCAGCTGAAGATCTGCCTTGGAATCCTTGGCGGCGTCGAGCTCCTTGCTCCTATCAGCGAGACGGCCCTGCAGCTTGCCAAGAGTGTAGGCGTCCTTCTCGCGCTTGTGCTTGAGCGCAGCAAGCTCCTCGCCGCTCTTCCGAGATCGGCTTCCAGGCGTCACCTTCGCCTCCAACTCTTTCTTGGCGGCCTCGGCGGCTGGCAGCATCCTTCGCTTCCTTAAGAGCCCCGCCAAGTGACTCCTCGCGTGACAAGCTCTTCCTCATAGCTGTCAAGATTGATCTTCCGCTGCACCAACTCGCCTTCTTGCGCAGATAGCTTCGGCGGCAAGCCGCTGCTCCTTCCTCACCGCGGCCTTCTCGAGGATGAAGGCCGTGCACTCTTCAAAGAAGTCGCCCCGCTTCTTCCGCTACGTTAGGAGAGCTTCTTGGTTGGCGCCCGAGCTCTTCTCAGGCGCTTTCTCCATGTTCCGCTTCCCGCCCTCGCGACAAGTGCTTCCCTGACTCCAACTTGGCTTGTCGGGCGCGGTAGAGCGGCAGAGCTTCTTCAAGCAATGCTCCTCCTCGAACTTCGCCCGATCTTGCTTGGCGCGTCCACCAGCGTCAGCCAGTGGAGGCGAGCAGCTCTCCGTCAAGGTCTCTCCTTCGACCGGCGCCTGAGCTCGACTCCCATGGGAGCTTGATGAAGACGCCGTCGCCCGGCCTTCAAGTAGGCGCTGGCTGGGGCTCTTCGAACTGGCAGCTGCGGCGGCGGGGGAATCGGCGGTCGGTGTAGCGCCTGGCGCTCCTGCGGCCCCAGGGCCGTCAGTGCGATTGCCAAACCCCTCGCCAGCTTCTGCAGCGGCAGCCTCGGTGGCCTCTTCGCTGGCAGGCTCGTCAGCACCGGCTTCTTCTTCCATGGCGGCGGCTTCGTCAGTGTTGCCGCGCGCGTCCTCCTCGCCGGCGACCTCGGTCTCCATCGGCTCTGTGGCGGACAAAGAAAGAACGATCAAGCAAATGTTCAAAATAAAAACAGAAGAAAACAAGCCCAAGGGAAATTTTCAAGAAGAGGATTTCCTGCAATGGGATCTGCAGCCATGGTCTCGACCACTGGAGGATCACTGGTGCTGTCCCTTGCCGGAGTAGTCTCCCTTGCCGGAGAACGCTCCCTTGCCGAAGAATCCTCCCTTGGCGGTGTAGTCAAAGCAGATAGAATTTCGGGGGCGGCCTCCGGGCCCTCCTGATGAGGCTGCTCTGCTCCTACACAAACCAACAAATGATATCAATGAAGAAGGAGCACCCATGCACACCTAACAAAGAAGGAGAAAACCACATACTTACTCTGGGGCTGTGCTGGGGCTACTCTGAGGAAGGGTTGCCGGGTCCGCAAGGGGTCTCAGACGCGCCTCCTGTTGCCACGGGTGGATCGTCCTCAATGACGCACCACCGGGTCTTGGCTCTCCTCGACGCCTTCTGGGCCAGCCCCTGAAAAGGAAAGAGTTCGTAACGAAGCAAATCAGATTCAAGATGAAGCAACAAAATTGAAGAAATACAAGCACAATATTGAAGCTTACTCTTGTTCTTCCTCGTCGGAGCTGAGCGGAGAGATCAAACTCGGCTCGCCTCGAAAAGCGACGAGGCGGAGGAGTGGGCTCTCTTGACCGCTTGGCGGAGGTGTCGGCGGTGGCTGGGAGGATCCCGCCCCGCTTGTCGCAACAGTGTGGGGGCGCTCCAGCAACGTTGCTTGTCCGCGTAGAGCGCGTCGCTGCGGTGCTGCGGCCTGTTGGCCCGTCTGCCGCCCGTCTGCCTCGCCTCCGGCCTTGCGGAGACGCTTCTTTGGCGGAGCTGGGGCTCCGCTTATGCAAGCTGCTGGATGGTGGGGAAGAAGCGCCCTCGGCTGGTTCGCCGACTCGCCTCGGTTCGCAAGCTCTTCCTCACCGGGCGAACTCCCTTCGCTCGGCAAGGCTTGCCGCCTCTGCTGCATCTGCCTCCTCCACGATGTACCCGAAGACGCCCAGCCGGCAGTGCGCCGCCTCCTCCACCTGGTGGCAATGCGCCGCATCTCGCCGTCGGTGGTGTCGCTGGTGAGCTTCTTATGCTCGTCGGGCGGATCGGGCATTTCTTCCAAGCTGTCGAAGAATTGCCGCACGACGACGTCGCCCTCGTGCTCTTGCCAGTTGGAACGATCCCATGGGAATCGCATAACGGCATCATGGCACGGATGCGGTCGAGCGCAGAATTGTTGCACAATGGGACGACCCCTCGGCAACCTAAACCACTCGGGTGATCGGGTCATGCTTGAACAGTTCTAGCGCATTGCATCCAACTCCAAGACAGTGAAATTCCAGCTTGAGGCCCGGCAATTTCATGTTGTCCGCTGCATTTTGGAACTCCCAAGCAGGTCTCCTCCTCTCCTGCAAGGGAGTGATGCGGCGGCGAAGGAAATCTGCCAATCGCGCCTCAAAGTGAGTCCGGCAAGCCTGAGGCGCAAGATCCGGGTCACAGCAATCTTCAACCTAGCATCTTCCGGCGCCAAGTTGCTCCAATCGTTGTTGCGCACTATTGGGGTTTGGCGCAGGGTAGTGAAGGGCTGCGGGTTCTCCTCAACGATCCAACACCAGTTGGCTCTCCACTCCTCCCATTTGCTGCGGAACTCTCCTTCCAGATAAGCTTCTTTCTTGCCGATCCTGGAGACCCAAGCAATCCCTCCGGCAAGCGGCTCCCCTCTCTCAACGCTTGGCATGAAGAAGTGGCGGAAGAGGGCTACGTTTGGGTGGATCCCGACAAAGTTTTCGCAAAGGTGTGCGAAACTGCCATGGTCGAGACAGCATTGGGGTGAAATCAAGGAGGCGAAGCCCGTAGGTGTTCATGACATCGCAGAAGAATTCAGAAAAGGGCGGGCAGAGCCCGCAATAGAAGAAAAGTGCAAAGAAAGGATACCCAATTGGGGCTAGTTCCAAAGCGGTGGCGGGGAGTACCTTCGTGCGCGGATGCGCACGCGTCTCCGTCAACCAGAAGAGGTAGTAACCCTCCCTCAGCTCCTTTGCGTCGAGCTGGGGGGAGAAGATGGCCCGCTCCTTTCGCAGCGCCATGAGCAGCTGCGCCTCGGCCGACTTCACGCCCTTCCCTTGTCGGCTTTGAGCCATGGCGGAGGCGGTGGAGGAGACTGACGGCGTTGATGGCGCTGGTGGCGAAGGGGGCGGAGCGCTGCTCTCTTCGCACTAGAGAAGAAGGGGGAGCGGTGGTTTTCGAGACGAGACAGCAATGGCGCAGGTGGGCGACCTGCCCCTGTTTCCCCTGTTTATAAGGAGGGAGAGGGGCGGACGCCCGCTTTTCCTAATAAAGAAACCCCCACGATCTCTCCCACGATGCCACGCTCGACGCAGCGTCTGTTTGTGGGGGACGTGGTGGGTCCAGAGCAAGTTACGGCGTGATCAAGGCGCGTGTGACTGCAGACTGTTTTGGGCCTGGCCCGACAGCGCTCGGCACCGTGTGCAGCCCAGGCAGGGGCTCCTGCCGGTGTACTAGAGTAGGGGTACCCTAGTATCCCGAACTTCGTGCATCGGGCGATTCTGACACCAGCGGCAAGGCTTGCCTGGTCACCGCCAAGATCCTCCGTGGTTCCTTTTGGAGCCATTCAAGAACAAAGTATTTAACCAAGAAGACAAGGCCCCGGCAAGAGGAGCTTGCCGGGAAGGCCACTCAAGGCACGCAGAAGACAAGACCCCGGCAAGAGGAGCTTGCCGAAGGCTCGAGAGCGACAAGCCTCCGGACACGACAGGATTCAGCCGCGGCAAGGCACTTGCCGCGCAGTAACCTTCTCTTCATCTCCGCCTCCCTCATCCACCAACGTGTCGCCATGGGACCATTCCATGCGCTACAGGTCAAGAGGTCAGGCAGCCAGCCGGGAGCAGCGATAAGTGGCGCCGACAAGCTTGCCATCGTGGCGGACGGTGGCGCCCCGACGGTCCTCAAGCAGATTGTTTAGGCGACATGGACGGGCATTTAATGCTTTTGTCCCTTGCCGTCAGGGTTAGGTAGAGTACATTGTACACTGTTCAAGTAGGTGTACCAGCTACAGTTTTTCCATTTGTACCCTCATCTACGTCGCCACCTGTCGGAGACCCCTTGAGCATATAAAAGGAGGCCCATGAGCAATGTAGAGAGGGGTTCGAACACTCTCACGCTAGGTCTCGTTAGCAGCTGGAGTATACTGTAGCTCTCAGCGCTCCCTAGCAAGAACACAATACAAACCATACAAGCAGCAGTAGGAGTATTATCTCTCCGGAGAGCTCCGAAGCTGGGTAAAACTGCTCGTGTGCTTCGCCTCGATCCGCTCTTCGTGCGATCTCCGCCCCCCTCCGAACCAAAAGGGGCCCGGTCCGCCGGCCCCATAGGTGTTCGTGGGTCCGATCAGCATCCCCGACAAGGAAGTGCGACCAGGACACGTGGGCGTGGATCGTTAGTTCATCGGAAGTAGTACTAGTTTTCTTCACTATACATTAAATAAAGAGTTTCATTTCGTACTTACACAATTTAAAACGATTGTTATGGAGAGAATAAGAAAACCACTCCACTAGTATATATTAGTCGTATACACGAGAGTACTATATGGACGCGACTTGACTTAGTGCACCTGCCTTTGGGTTTATGACAGGCGGGCCCAAAATGTGGCTGGCTCACTTGTCATACAGCCAAAAGCAGGTGCAGTGAAGGCATCAGAGCTCAGTCCGTACTACAGTAGTATATGTATAAGTGGGAGCCTCAGCTCTTGTTCGCTAGGGTTTGCACTCTCCACACGCTCGCCGCACTACATATACGTTACACGCTGGAGGCTCAGCGTTCATTTGCTAGGGTTTGCTATATTCACAGTCTCTCACCCTCTCTTCACCAGATCTAAACAAGACTGCGTTGGCCTCTTGTCTCTCTCTCCCCCCTCACAGTTGGTGAAGGAGGCGTCTGTATCCCGTCGCACCGGGAAGGGGAGGAGGTGCAGCGTTCACTCTATCGCCTTCGGCGAGGGAGGCAATCAACTGCCGGCTGCGCTGTTCTCTTTCACCCAGCGCATGTGCGGGAGGTCCACCGATCCCTTCTTCCTCGCTGTCGTACGTAGTGTGGGCAGATCCGGCCTCCCGCCGCACGCCTTGCCACATCCGACGACCCTAAGGTATAAGTTTCTTTGAAACCGTCGTTGCTCTAGCTGCATGTGGATCTTTTCCAATCTGTAGTCGAATCTAGGTCTTGGTTCAAAGAGGAAAGAAGGGTGCGGTGGGCTGGAGCAAGAATCTAGGACGTGGTTCAATGAGGAAAGGAGGGCGGAAAGTAGTATAGACTGCTACCGAGCCGCTTTATAGGTCGTAAAAGGGAAAAAGGGGTAACCCAAAGACACACATCTGTAAGGAACCGATCTCTTTGTTGAAAAGGGAAAGAAACTGGGGGGTCGGGTAGTTTCTGCAGGACTAGATTTGCTGCCCTCACTTAGGAAAAAGGTTCAAAGAGAACAAATATGGGACCAACGCATATATGTTGCTTGGCTACATACTCTGCATCACCCATTTATACGTGTGGACGCACATGGTGCTGGCATGTCCCATACAGCTATTTTGCTTTTGTTAATCTAAGAATGCCGCCGGAAAATTGAAGCGATGCCACTGTTAAAAGTAAATTACATTTTTTAACGAATGTTATTTCAAGAGAATGTCTCTGTTAATATGAATCAATGCAACCGTTTTAGAAATGCTACTATCCTACTTTGTTTTCCATCCAAGATAAGTTAGATGCTTCTTTCTGTCACCGCTTGTTTCATCCTCCTTTATCGGCAAGTAATTGTTTCCTTTTTTGCCTCTGTTAAAATAGGGGTATCGATTCAACTTGTTGCTATTGCGACATTTTGCTTCGCTACTCGAAACACTTATGTTTTAAGTGTGTTTTGTGCATTTCAACTTGAATGTCACACGGTGACTTTGCTTAATTTTTGTGGAACTGCACAAAAGGAGATCGAGATTTGTTTCCACTCTTCGTGGCGAGTTGTTTCAAATCTTGGTCTCATCCACATGATGTGCAGTGTGCTTTGAGATGTTGTGCTACTTGTTTTGGTACTGTTTTAAATAAATGTTGAATTGAAGCTATTGTATTCTTTGTCTTTTCCCATTAAGTAGTGAACAAAAATGGGACCAACCTGCACATGATGCTTGTTGCTTTGTTACAACAAATTCAGCATCACCCCTTTATAAGCCGATAATTGATGCCACTCGTAATTAACTACTGAATCTTATTTCAAAACTGCAACACTTGTTAGGGATTGGCGGGATTACCATTTTTGTGGCCGCATGTTTCATCCTCCTTTATTAGCCAAGAATTGATTCCTTTATTGCCTCTGTTTAAACAGGGATATCTATTCAACTTGTTGCTATTGCGACATTTTGCTTCGCTACGCGAAACACTTTGCTTGATTTCAGTGCAACTGCACAAAACGAGATTCGATTTCCTATTCATGTTGGCAGATTCATATTTTATACCGGTCTTCTCATGAAAGGTCAGTACAGGCCTTCATCCACATGATTGTGTAGTGTGCTTTGAGATGTTGTGCTACTTGTATTGGTACTGTTTTAAATAAATGTTGAATTGAAGCTATTGTATTGCTGTCTTTTCCCATTAAGTAGTGAAAAATGGGACCAACCTGCATAAGATGCTAGTTGCTTTGTTACAACAAACTCGCATCACCCCCTTTATAAGTAGATGGAAGCACATCTTTGTTGTTGCGCCCACTCTCCCCCTCGAACTGTTTATGCTTTTCGTTAATCTAATGTCACCGGTAAAATTAAGCAATGCCACTCTCGTAATTAATTAACTACTGAATCTTAGTTCAAAACTGCAACACTTGTTAGGAATGGTACTATCCTGCTTTGTAGTTCTTTCTACATGTTTAACCAAGGTATTGTTAAGATAATGTCTCTGTTAAAATGAATCAGTCACATTGTTTTAGGAATGATACTTTTCTGCTTTTTCGTTCTTTATACATGTTGAAACAAGGCATTGTTAAGATAATGTCTCAGTAAATATGAATGAATAACACTGATTGAGAATTGCTACTCTCCTGCTTTGTTTCCCATTAAGATAAGGTAGATTAGTAGATGTTTTTCTTCCGGGAGTACAAGTCATCAACCGTTATTTCTCAGTAATTGTTTCCCTTATACCTTTTGTTTCTTACAGGGATATCACAATTAAAGCTCAGTTTTATTCCGACTTTGATTTTAGTTTAACTGCACAAAAGGAGCCAATGTGTCCAAGGCAAACTGCTGCATTACTGGGTCGAGTTGGTCATTCCACTTTGCAGAAAGAAGCAGTCACTGTTTGCGCTACATTACATAAGGAATGACCGAGAATTTTTACAGAGTATTAGGCCTTCCACTATGTAGGCCAAAAGAGGTGCCAATTTCACCTTTTCTTAGTTTGGCACCGAATCCCTCCATTGCTTCAGCCGGTGCCATAAATATTAGACACCGGTGACATGACTAGTCTGTAGAGACCATTGGCAATTTAACAACACGTGGAGTGCCCTGGGCAAAAAGTGCCCAAACAAGTACAAGAAGCGACAGGACTCCACGATCATAGGCATTACATATTTTGAATGGGAAAAGCTTGTCAAAGTTTAATCATTGATGTTAGCAAGAAGCAGACAGGACTCCACGATCATAGGCATTACATATTTTGAATGGAAAAGCTTGTCAAAGTTTAATCATTGATGTTAGCAAGAAGACGTTAGTTTAATATATTGGAATTGGAAAACCTTGTCAAAATTTGCTCATTGATGTTAGCCAGAAGACATGCATTTGATATTTTTGAGTGGGACGCCTTTGCCGTGAGCAGCGTCGAGTGTTTTTCCTATTTACGTGTTCAGTTTAGAAGTAAATAGTTACTCTGCTGAGATATTCCTGTGTTAAGAGTTTGTTCTGAATATTTTCTATATAATGCCAGGCCTTGTGTTTGATTGCAAAGTTGAGCTTGGAATGTTGTGGCATGCGGCATCACGAGCTGTTCACTGTGCCTCATGAGAATAATGCTTCGTATTGTTTTGCATGTCGATCTAATGCCAGTGATTTTCTTGTTAAGAAGATCATCCTCTTCTGTTGTTTCCGTGCTTAAGAAGTTCATCGTCTGATGTTTCATTCATAGCCTACACGACAAGTCGGGTAGGTTAGACGTGAAACAATATGATCTTCCGACCAACTCGTGATATTAGGTCGTGATTGGATCATCGTTTTCCAACCAAAACCGCTTGTAAAACTGACGCTTGTAAATTAAAGCAGATGGTCTCGGGCGAAGGCGCTTGGTTGGTCGATTTCGACTAGTAAAATATCGGAAGTACTTCACACACGATAAAAACTCTGAACGACACTCGGGCGCGATTGCTAATCCAGCCGTTAGCTGTTGTTTCAGCCTTTCCCATGGATGGCATGATACGCACGTCGTGCATGTATTGTCTGGTAATGTCGTCCATATAGCAGTGCTCGTAAAATATACACTGGTCTCTCAAATTACACATGTAACCCGCCGGTTTTACTTACGCACCTCGGGCCCTCGGTTTCATTACGCCTGTATTTTACGCGTTGTTTCGATGACGCAGTAAATTACACTTGTATGTTAATACAGGTTTGAAATAAACCAGATCTCCCAAGCGCGGCCTTACCGTTTCATGCCGTCTCAGTTTCTCGAAGGTGCTCATAGGTGTCCGATGATCCTGGCTTCCTGAATGAGCAGCGGGCGCTGTATCAGACCTCTGTAGGGCCCGCGAGGCCCTCCCCGTTGTCCTTCGAGTTGTTGCGCTCGCCGTGGCGTCGAGCATTGTTAACATGGTCAACGAACATGAGGATTCAGGAGATGACTTAATTTTGACTGGATGACACTAGGGACCCACTAGGGCCATAGCCGTACGTACACAAGTGCCTCCTTATTATGTACAACTATATTTTTTTTTGCTTTCTCCTGGTTTCCTGACATCACGGTCCCACACCATTGTAAACCTATGTAGTCAATATAAACGAGAGAATTGCACACGGTGCGGCCGATACCGGGACCAAGCAGCTCGAGCAGTATTTGTGTTTTTGAGGCGTGAGCACTGCAGAGTTTTTCTTGGCGATTATTTCGGTGTTGTTCAGAGGAGAGCAGGGTATTAACTGGGCGGGCTGTGGCCCATCTAGCCCAGGCCAGATATCCAACCCAGATACTAATTTTTTCAAGATGAAAATGGCTAGCCCAGCTATACGTCTTTTTTAGGAATACCCAGGCAAGGTCAACTTGTTATTCTCCGCCTACTGGCTGCAAATATTTCCTAGGAGGGATGCATTAGGCTTAACAGGAAAATGGGCTTTAAAAAATAATAAATGGGATGTAATTATAAAAAGAGGGCAGTAACTATAAAAAAAATGCACCAAACATGAAATTAGTTTATAAAATATTATTTATGGATTTTGAAAATCTTAAATTTTCATTGTTGCGCGCACAATGTTTCGTTGGATTTTTACGTAATACAAATTTATATTTAGTCTGACTAGAAATTTCGGGATAAAAATATTTTGGATCCCATCAAAATGTGGGAAATTTTATTGAATTCTGTCTTCAACGGTTGGTTGAAATTATTAATCGTTGTCCTAGCTAGAAAATGGGCTGTACTTTTAACAAACTGTAAATGGGCTGTTGTAAATTCCATTAGAATTAAAAATGGGCTGTACATTGCTACAAAAGCATAAAATGGGCTATAAGTTCTCTGCCACACACTTGTGGGCCTACTAAGTGACGCTGCGTCCCTAAAAAATAAGTTGACGCGTATGCAAGGCTTTGTCAACTTATTATAGTCAACACACGGTTCTAGCAGCAGTGGCCGTTGGATGTCTATCCAACGGATGTCGTGCTTATTCTTCAATCTCGGATATTCTTAGCTTCGGCCGCCCAAAAAATGATTCCTCCTCGACATCCGGGGCACACCGCTTTGGAGGCTGACTCAGGCCTACTAAGTTGGAGCGTACCAAGGGCTTTGTCAACTTAGTCAATATAAACGATTCTAGCTTCAAAGGACTGCATAATGTCCATCCAACGGCCGTAGTGTTTCTTCAACCTCCTGGTCTTCTTGGTCCAGCCGCCCAAAAGCAACGCCCGGTCGTGCCGTCTGCTCCTGCCTCCCATGGCCGCCTGTGCTGCCGCGGAGGCCTCATCGCCAACATACTACTCCCATCGCTGGCCAGGCCATCCTCCACTCACCCACACCCCCTGTTATTCTGCGGCGACGGCAGCCTCACACCGCAGCCGAACCAGTGAACCCTCGTACTCCTCTCCGCGCGGGCTTCCTCTGCTGCGTCTTCCCCGGCTCCGCGTCGTCCCCTTCCTAGGCATCGCCGTCGTCCACCGCCTTGGTGCTCTCGGCACAGCATGGTCAACGGGGTCAACGAGCGACTTCCATCGGAAGAGTATTGTACATGGAGAGGCTGACAGCTGGGTCCACGGCGGCCGCAAGGAAGTGCCTCCTTATTACGCGCAAAATAATTATTCCTCCACCTGACAGCAGGGACCCACCGGACGGGCCACCTTATTTCGCGAAAAAATGTTTCCCCCTGACTGCTGGGACCCACCGGACGGGCCACCGTATTTCGCAAAAAAAGCATTCCCCCCGCTATCAGCTCGGACCCACCGGAAGTGCCTCTTTATTACGCACAAAAAAAATGAATACTCCCCCTGCTAGCTGGGACTCACCTTGGTGGGTAGCTGACTTGTGGGCCTACTAAGTTGACGGGGACGGAGGGCTTTGTCAGCTTAGTCAATATGAACGATTCTAGCTCCAGTGACCGTACGATGTCCATCCAACGGCCGTAGTGCTTCTTCAACCTCTGGTCTTCTTGCTCCAGCCGCCCAAAGCAGCGCCGGTCGTGCCGCCTGCTCCTGCCTCCCGTGGCAGGTTGTGCTGCGCAGAGGACTCACCGCCCCTACTATTCCCACCGGCTGGCAGCCTGCGGCGACGGCAGCCTCACACCGCAGCCGAACGAGTGAACCCTCATACTCCTCTCCGCGTGGGCATCCACTGCGGCGTCTTCACCGGCTCTGCGTCGTCCCCTTCCTAGGCCTCGCCGTCGTCCACCGCCCTGGTGCTCTCGGCGCGGCGTGGTCAACATGGTCAAGGAACGACTTCCATCGGACGTGGACTTTACGTGGAGAGGCTGACGGCTGGGTCCATCGCCGCAGAAAGGAAGTGTGTCCTTATTACGCGGAAAATAATGATTCCTCCAACTGACAGCAGGGACCCATCGGACGGGCCACCGTATTTCACGAAAAAAACGTGTCCCTCCTGACTGCTGGGACCCACCAGCTACACCTTCACACGCAAGGAAGTGCGTCCTGGTAAAAAAAAACAATTCGCCCCCTGACAGCTGGGACCCACCAGCTACATCTTCGCACGCAAGGAAGTGCGTCCGAAAAAAAAAACGATCTGCCCCCCTGACTGCTGGGACCCACCAGCTACATCTTCGCACGCAAGGAAGTGCCTAACAGTCGGGACCCACCTGGTCGAAGCGTACGTAGCTTTGTCATTCTGGTCGCGAACGTGTACGCATATACCGGTCGATGTAGAAGCGCCGCACGCGTCGTAGTAGAGGCGCGACGTGTCGTAGTAGAGGCGCACACGTAGCATGTACACGCACGCATAGCCGCCGTGGTGCAAGAAAGAAAATACGCCACGTATGTGTATGCGTCTGGCCAGGCTCGTGTACATGGCTAGGTCGGAACGGAGAAACAGCGTCGTCGTCGTATTCATGGGGAGGCAATGGAATGCGTCGTGTTCATCGGGAGGCAACGGAACGCGTGGGAGCCAACCGGCTGGGTCGGAACGGAATACGTGGTCATGTTCATCGGGAGGGCTTGGACGGAACAGGTGATGGAAACGAGGCCTGGTGTACCGCACAACGGAGGAAACGGACCTCCTACGTTCGGAATGGGGTCCTGTTGATCGGGAGGGGTGTGGCGTACCGCAAAACGGAGGAAACAGACCTCCTACGGTCAAAACGGGGGTCCTGTTGATCGGGAGGGGTGTGGTGTACCGCAAAACGGAGGAAACGGACCTCCTACGGTCGAAACGGGGGTCCTGTTGATCAGGAGGGGTGTGGCGTACCGCAAAATGGACGAAACGGACCTCCTACGGTCGAAACGGGGGTGGAGAGGTGTGGCATACCGCAAAACGGATGAAACGGACTTGTGTTGGAGCGCTACGGTCGAAACGGGGGTCCTGTTCATCGGGAGGGGTGTGGCATACCGCAAAACGGGACTCCACGAGATACTGTTCACCTCCACCATCGACCTCCTCCAGCCTCCACGGGCTACCGTCGACCTCCTCCAGTCTCCACGGGCTCCTGTTCATCCAGCCTCCACCGTGAGCTACTCCACCGGCTCCTGTTCAACCACCCCTCCACGGGCACCCTCCATCGTCTCATCGCTCATCCAGCCCTCCACACCACGGGTCCTGTTGAACCACCCCTCCACGGGCACCCCTCCACCGCTTCATCGTTCCAGCCTCCACCACACCACGGGTCCTGTTCATCCAGAGGCAACGCCACCGCTCATCGCTCATCCAAACCCCCGCAACACTCACTATTCATCCCGCAGGCAGCATCGATTGGCTTCGATTAGCAGCAGATGGCGAAGGAATTGCTCGACCGGTTCGATTAACAGCCATCGATCGATCGCTTTCGTGTTCGATGTAGCGTAGCACTGCGGTCTGCAATCGCTCGGGTTCGATGTAGCGTGAATGCGATTCTGTCCTTTCGGGTTCATTAGAGCAACGCCTCGCTTCGGGTTCAGTTAGAGCCAACGATCGCACACACGCCAGCAGCGTCGTGTACGAGAAACGCAGCGATCGCCGCCCCGACCTCCCACCATAACCGGAACTCCCGAAATTTTCCTCGCCCTCGCTTCTACCACGGTTTTTTCATCATGAACGGCCCAAAATTGTCATGCAGCTGCATCTCCGCCCGCCCAGACGAAAAGCCCATTTTCTGTCATGATTTTTTGTCATAGAAGTAGGAGCCCACCACATCTATGATGATACCGGTTTTGTCACAATTATCGTCATAGAAGTGTCATATGTATGACATAATTTTTTTCGCTCGCCCAAAATTTCACGGATGTGTCTTTTTTGTAGTGACTGCTGCTAATCAAGCCGATCGATTGGATGAACGATGGCGCTATGGGGGTGTTTGGATGAACAGTGAGCGGTGGCGTTGCCTCTGGATGCAGGACCCCGTGGTGTGGTGGAGGGCTGGATGAATAGTAGACGATGGAGGGGTGGCCGTGGAGGGGTGGTTGAACAGGACCCCATGGTGTGGAGGGCTGGATGAACAGTAGACGGTGGAGGGGTGGTTGAATAGTAGCTGGTGGAGTAGCGCGATGGAGGCTGGATGAACAGGAGCCCGTGGAGGCTGGAGGAGGTCGACGGTGGAGATGAACAGTATCCCGTGGAGTCCCGTTTTGCGGTATGCCACACCCCTCCCGATGAACAGGACCCCCGTTTCGACCGTAGGAGGTCAGTTTCGTTCGTTTTGCGGTAGGCCACACCCCTCCCGATCAACATGACCCCCGTTTCGACCGTAGGAGGTCCGTTTCCTCCGTCTTGCGGTACGCCACACCCCTCCCGATCAACAGGACCCCCGTTTTGACCGTAGGAGGTCTGTTTCCTTCGTTTGCGGTACGCCACACACCTCCCGATCAACAGGAACCCGTTCCGAATGTAGGAGGTCCGTTTACTCCGTCTGCGGTACGCCATGCCTCGTTTCCATCGCCTGTTCCGTCCAAGCCCTCCCGATGAACACGACCACGCATTCCATTCTGACCCAGCCGGTTGGCTCCCCATGAACATGACGACGACGCTATTTCTCCATTCCGACCCAGCCATGTACGTATGCGCGAGTAGGTGTTCGAGATCCCGCCCATATGTACACATACATGGTTGTATTTTCTTTCTTGCACCCTGGCCGCTGTACGTACGTGTACATGCTACGTGCACGCCTCTACTACGACATGTGCACACCTCTACATCGACTAGTATATATGTACGTACACGTTCGCGACCAGAATGACAACGCTACGTACGCTTCGACCAGGTGGGTCCCGACTGTCAGACACTTCCTTGCGTGCGAAGATGTAGCTGGTAGGTCCCAGCAGTCAGGGGGGCAAATCGTTTTATTTATTTTTTGCCCGGACGCACTTCCTTGCGTGCGAAGGTGTAGCTAGTGGGTCCGAGCAGTCAGGGGGGCGAATCGTTTTTTTTTGCCTGGACGCACTTCCTTGCGTGCAAAGATGTAGCTGGTGGATCCCAGCAGTCAGCGGGGCGAATCATTTTTTTGCCCGCACGCACTTCCTTGCGTGCGAAGATGTAGCTGGTGGGTCCCAGCAGTCAGGGGGAAACATTTTTTCGCGAAATACGGTGGCCCGTACGGTGGGTCCCCGCTGTCAGGTGGAGGAATCATTATTTTGCGCGTAATAAGGAGGCACTTCCTTGCTGCGGCCGTGGACCCAAATCGGCCTCTCCACGTCTGATCCACGTCCGATGGAAGTCGTTCCTTGACCATGTTGACCACGCCGCGCCGAGAGCACCACAGCGGTGGACGACGGCGAGGACTAGGAAGGGGATGACTCGGAGCCGGGGAAGACGCAATAGTGGATGCCCACGCAAAGAGGAGTACGAGGGTTCACTGGTTCGGCTGCGGTGTGAGGCTGCTATCGCTGTAGAATAACAGGGGGTGTGGGTGAGTAGAGGGATGGCTTGGCCAGCATTGGGAGTAGTAGGGGGCGGTGAGGCCTCCGCGGCATCACAGCCGGCCACGGGAGGCAGGAGCACGCGGCACGACCGGCGCTGGTTTGGGCGGCTGGAGCAAGAAGAGTAGAAGACCAGAGGTTGAAGAAGCACTACGGCCGTTGGATGAACATCGTACGGTAATAGGAGCTAGAATCGTTCATATTGACTAAGTTGACAAAGCCCTTTGTCCCAGTAAACTTGGTGGTCCCACAAGTCAGCCTCCCACTATGCTGGGTGTCAGCTGGCAGGGGGAGTATTCATTTTTTTGTGCGTAATAAGGAGGCACTTCCTTGCGTGCGAAGATAGCTGGTGGGTCCGACATGTCAGCGGGGGGCACGTTTTTTTCGCGAAATACAGAGGCCTTCTGTGGGTCCCACATGTCAGGTGGAGGAATCATTATTTTGGCGTAATAAGGAGGCATTTCCTTGTGTGCGGCCGTGGACCCAATTGTCAGCCTCTCCACGCAGCCTACTTCCGATGGCGCTGCTCGTTGACCACATTGACCACGCCGCCAAGCGCATCCAAGGTGGTGGACGGCAACAGGGCCCCTGCAAAGCAATGAGCCGGAGATGGGAAGACGTGGGAGTAGAGTCACGCATCGGAGAGGTGTACGAGGGTTAACTGGTTCTAGTGCGGTGTGGTTCGGCGGTTGGTGGAGAAGAACAGGAGGTGTGGAGGGTGGAGGGATGGCCTGGCCAATGGTGGAAGTAGCTCTTCATAGCGGTTGCATAAGTAGAGCTGCTAGCAGCAGGAGGCGGGAGGTGGTCCCAGGCGGCGCTGGAGGAAGAAGACGAGAGATTGAAGATGGATGCCGGTCATTGGATGTAAATCCAACGACTAACATGTCAGAATCATTTGTTGACTAAATTGACAACGACTTGCGTTGGCTTCGACCTATTGGCCCACATTTCAGCCTCCAAAAATGTGGCACCTATTCAACCCATTTTTCAGAATTTACAGTCTTTTTTTGTGCGGTAGAATTTACAGTCAATTTTGAAGGAAATATGCCCTAGAGGCAATAATAAAGTTATTATTTATTTCCTTATTTCATGATAAATGTTTATTGTTCATGCTAGAATTGTATTAACCGGAAACATAATACATGTGTGAATACATAGACAAACAGAGTGTCACTAGTATGCCTCTACTAGACTAGCTTGTTAATCAAAGATGGTTATGTTTCCTAACCATAGACAAAGGAGTTATCATTTGATTAACAAGGTCACATCATTGGTTGAATGATCTGATTGACATGACCCATTCCATTAGCTTAGCACCGATCGCTTAGTATGTTGCTATTGCTTTTATCCATGACTTATGCATGTTCCTATAACTATGAGAATATGCAACTCCCGTTTACTGGAGGAACACTTTGGGTACTACCAAACGTCACAACGAATCGGGTGATTATAAAGGAGTACTACAGTGTCTCCAAAGGCGTATGTTGGGTTGGCGTATTTCGAGATTAGGATTTGTCACTCCGATTGTCGGAGAGGTATCTCTGGCCCTCTCGGTAATACACATCACTAAGCCTTGCAAGCATTACAACTAATGAGTTAGCTGTGAGATGATGTATTACGGAACGAGTAAAGAGACTTGCCAAGAACGAGATTGAACTAGGTATTGGATACCGACGATCGAATCTCGGGCAAGTAACATACCGATGACAAAGGGAACAACGATGTTGTTATGCGGTCTGACCGATAAAGATCTTCAGAGAATATGTAGGAGCCAATATGGGCATCCAGGTCCCGCTTATTGGTTATTGACCGGAGACGGTGTCTCGGTCATGTCTACATTGTTCTCGAACCGTAGGGTCCGCACGCTTAAGGTTTCGATGATGCTTATATTATGAGTTTACATGTTTTGATGTACCGAAGGAGTTCGGAGTCCCGGATGAGATCGGGGACATGACGAGGAGTCTCGAAATGGTCGAGACGTAAAGATTCATATATTGGATGATATGTTTAGGCTAAGGGGTCAAGCCCATGAGGCTTTAGGTCGGTGCAAAAGGAGTTTTATGAGGTTGTGGGGCCAAACGTCGGAGACCAAGGCGTCGGCCTGGGCTGAACGCCGAGGCCCATGGCGTCTGGGCCAGCGCCAAGGATTGTGGCGTTTGGTCCTGGAGTCCGAGTGGGACTCTTGACTTTCGGGCAAAACCGACTTTGAGGAGGCTTTTGCTCCAAGTTTCAACCCCAGGGCTCAACATATAAATAGAGGGGCAGGGCTAGCACCAAAGACACAACAATTGATCTCTTGGATCTCTTAGCCGTGTCTGGTGCCCCCTCCACCATATTCCACCTCGGTCATATCGTAGCGGTGCTTAGGCGAAGCCTGCGTCGATAGAACATCAAGATCGTCACCACGCCGTCGTCTTGTGGAACTCTCTCTCCCCGAGCTTTCTTGGATCGGAGCCTGAGGAGCGCCACCGAGCTGAACGTGTGCCAAGAACTTCGGAGGCGCCGGAGTAACGGCGCTGGGATCGGTTGGATCGCGAGGAGAACGTCTGACTACTTCCTCTACGCCAGATCGCTTCCGCTCGGGTTCACGAGGGCAATGAGACAACACTCTCCCCTCTCGTTGCTATGCATCACCATGATCTTGCGTGTGCGTAGGAATTTTTTTGAAATTACTACGTTACCCAACAAATTTGATCTTTTTTTTTGAATTACAGCCATTAGCTGGGCTGGGTGAACAAATAATGTAGCGTCCATGCGGCCCATTTATTTTATTTCCTAAGAATTACAGGCCATTTGCACTTTCTCGAAATACACGATTTTGCTGGGCTGAATCTAATTATAATGTTGGGTTGGGCCAGCAATGTTATCAAAAATAAAAAGGGGATGAGCATTTTGTTATAAATATATTTAAATAATAAGTGATATTATTACATTCGTCCTTAAATCTTACCAAGCTTTTGTACACAAGCACTAGGATTTTCATGCTAAAACAATCCAGGATTTTATTTGTTAAGAAATTATTTTTATAAGTTAATAAGATGTGGGATATTGTTTTCTTACATATGTAATTATCTGTTAAATATATGATGACAATAAAAATAATATATAATAACATATAAAATAATTTAAATATATAAAATATAGTTAGAAGGGAAACATAAGTTGGACCTGGCGTTCCTATTCTTATATAGAAAAATAGAACAGACCTCTGCGTTTTCTTCAAAAAAATACATAAATTGGGCTGCCAAAAATAAAACCTTGGATGGGAGGTCCATAGGCTGGTCGATACATGACGGCCCTAAGAAAATACAAACAGGCCTATGGACCTCCCATCCGAGGTCGTGGGCTGCGCATATTAAAAATGAAAGCCTAGACGGGGCAGCCCAAAACCACGTTCAACACTTGCCAAAACTTCGTTCCTCGTTTTCTCCGTGTTTCGCACACTCGACATTGTGTGGGAATTTTGACTGTGCATCATATGAAGATGTGCTATGCATGAATGTTGATCAGCATGATGTTAATCGGGCTGGTAGTTCCATTTCCGACCATGAATAAAACTTCCAACATGATGTTAACCCTGTTTGAAAAGGCCGTGTTAATATAAATGCTCGCCTCGAAAGTTGCAATTTCTTATCTAAAACTGAACTTGCGCTTATTTGAAACTGAATCTTGTAGTTTCTTCTCTGAGAATCACATTGTCTGCACTTTTATGCTCCTATGAAACTACATTTTTTTAGTGCTAAAAATGGATCTCTAGAATTCATAAAATACTTCATATGCTCAATACTGCAAATCTGAAATTCAAAAGACATTCATATCTGAAAGTACTCTCAAAATACACAACACAAAACACAATTCACAACCTGCCCGACTATTGGGCTGGGGGGGGGGGCAGCCCCCTCCTATTACTCGGCGGCAGACAGCCGCCCCATGAGACGATGTGAATGGCGAGGGAGACGATGGCGGGGAAGCGTCGTCGGGCCAACTGCTTTTCTCCTCTTGCAGTTGGGTTCGATTGACGAAGACTCCACCGGCTCGCTCTGGCAGGACACCCTCACAAACGGCACCTTGTAGATGCTCGATCCTTCAATCTCTGGTGGATGCTCCATCTGGGATCGATACTCCCACCACCGCTCCCTCACGATCGGATTCGGTGAATCTGTTTGCTCCATGGCCCAGAGGAGCAGCTCTATGTACTTCGGCGCGACTCCCTCCGGGAGTATCGCCGCCTTTTCGCTCTGTTGCAGATATTTGGCCATGGATGTCGCCGTCGCCGCTAGTTGGTCCTTGTTGTCAAACCAAGACTGTATCTCCAACATCCTAGCTAGCTTCACAGGGTCACCATCTGCGATCCTCACGTATCGGTTTTACTCCTCCATCGATCTACTTCTCCACAGCACCTTCACTCACCGGCGGTGGTTTTTGAATGGAAGAGGAGAGGAGCAACGCTGGTTTTGGATTAGAACGGGAGAGGAGCGACGCAGGTTTTGGACTGGAACATGAGAGGAGGGGCGGTGGTTTTGAAATGGAAGAGGAGAGGAGCGGCACTGAATTTATATTGGAACAGGAGAGGAGCGGCGGTGGTTTAAGAGGAGAAGAGCGGAAGAGCGGCGCTGGTCTTGGAAGTAATTCTTTTTGTTGTTTTGCGTATTTTGGGTCAAAGTTTGACCACATACTGTATTTGACAAGCAAAATGTGACTGCATGTCACCAAAAATTGTATCGTTTGGTTCGTATCTGAATGTACTTTCAAATTATATTATATAAGCAACGTATAAAATAAATTTTATGTGTGAAAATCATGGTCAATTGTGACCCAGAATAAAAGGGAGACTAGTTAATGTGGGGTCGCTTTCTTAATTGAAGGGTAAATTGATTTTGATTTTGATCCAGTCGCAGCGCGCCGGCCCTCTCGTCCAATCCTAAACCGCTGCCACACGCTCCTCTCCCTCTTCTCCATTGCAAAACCACCTCCTCTCCTCTCCATCATCTCCATTCCAAAACCACCGTTTCGCCTCTCCCTCTTCTGATCTTCTCCATTGCAAAACCACCTCCTCTCCTCTCCATAATCTCCATTCCAAAACCACCACCTCGCCTCTCCCTCTTCTGATCTTCTCCATTGCAAAACCACCTCCTCTCCTCTCCATCATCTCCATTCCAAAACCACCGTCTCGCCTCTCCCTCTTCTCTATTGCAAGACCATCGCCTCTCCTCCCATCTTCCAAAGCTAGCACCGGACCACTCAGAAGGACATCTATGGAGAGGATGCAGCAGCGAATCAGGCATATCGCCGCCGGCGACCAGGCAAAGTTAGCCAAGTTGAAGGAGATCCTTAGTTGGTTTGACAATGAGTGGGAGATTTCGAGGACTAAATGGCCATGTGGCAATGCATGCGAAAGAGCGAGACGGGCGGCGATGAGGGCGGCGATGTACATGTACTCCTCGGCGGCGATCACGCCTTGATCCTCCGAGTTCATCGAGTATCTCCTCTGGCGATGGAGCCGGCAGATTCGCCTGGGCGTGATCAAAGCGGAGGTGGTGGGCATACAGGTCGAAGGTCGAGCACCCAGAGGATAACGAATCGATCGAGTATGGTGTGCCGTTCGTGAGGGTGCAGAGTCAGCCGGAGCCATAGGAGTATTCGTTCCCCCACCACAAGAGGAGGCCGGATGGCGCGACGTCGCTTCCCCGCCATTCTCCACGGTTCCCTCGGCGCTCGCCTCGTTTCAACGGCGACAGTAGGGTTTAAGGTAAGCTTCACACTAACCTAATCTTCCACCTTCTCATGCTTACAATTAGTGTGACAGCTAATGAAAATCATGCTTACAATCAGTCTCCGAGTACTACGCCAATCACCCTAAAATAGCTCTGGACCTTTGGGTCAAAGTTGTGACACAAAGGTACAAATAAAGAAAAATAGATTGGTGCTTCTTTCAGAAAAGAGTACTCCCTAGAAAACTGCCAATAAAAGCTACTAGTATTTGGTTAGAGGATTTGCTGCCGAGAAAGATCCGTCCACAGAGAGTGCCACACATCCCACTGGTGGTGGTGGATGCCAATGCGTGCATGCAGCATGTTGTGTCGGTAATTTTTACTTGGCACACCTCGCACTCTGCATATATGCCGGTTCCATACGTACATTTGTGTAGTTCCACCAAAATGCAGCTGAATAACCCTGTTTGCACAGATAATGAAGAAGCGTGATTACATTATAGTGGCACTAGTTGATGAAACACACAAAATAAATAGAAGAAAATTTTGCGATAGTATCATAGTATGCCATGCTGCGAGGGCGAGATGGCCCCTGTGATGCCTCATACGGTACGCCTCATACTGGACATCGTCCCAAGTCTCCTAGATACACCTTCTGCCAGTGATGAACATCAGCGTACATCGGTAGTACAAGGAGGCGCCTTGAGACATTCAAATCTCTATTTTTGTACATATCAACTAAAATCAAGCACCCCAGTTTGCAGAAACGCTTAAACATTAACAATGGGACTAGTTGATGAAACATACATTAACGAAGAGAAGCACTTTCTTTATCTACATTGGAAATGAAATGATAGAGATGACACTCGCTCTATTTTAACTGTATTATTACTTCATTTTATCAGTGGCACTAGGGTCGAGCAGGTCGCAAGCGAGGTGTACCGTGCATCGCAAGGATGGAGGCCGGGGGTGCTTAGACTGGGATGTCAAGTCGGCTCTTTCTCACCACCAACATGGATGATTCAATCCATGGGACCTTTTGGTGCAGTTCACCTAAAATGAAGCAATGTCCCATGAGCTAGCAGCTTCTTCTTCAAAAAGAATTAAGAAAAGGGCTCCAGCCCCGGTTCCATTTCCATCAGAAAACAAAACCCACAGAGCTTCTTCTTCTTTAGTTGCAACAAAATTGAGCAACATCAAGGTTGGTTGTGAAGCTCCTGGAATGCTCAACTATAATTTTGATATCATTTGTGCAGTTCAACTAAGATCGAGCGTGAAATGTATATCTCTGTTTGCACAAAAAAGGTGGAAAGGAGGGTGACTAACAAGTGATGAAACATGCATCAAATGAAAAGAAGCATGTTCCGTATCTGAATGGAAATCCTACAAGGACAATAGCAATTTCTAAAGCAGTGGCATTGCTAGATATTAGTGTGGGCATTAGGATTAACTATGACAATTGTTAAATACGACATTACTTTGGGCACGGGAGAGTAGGCGGACCAGGATGCTTGCATTTCTAACGAAAAGAACCAACTTATCTTAATGGGAAATTTTAGCAGGACATGTAAAGAAGTGCCATTGATTCATATTACTGGAGGCATTACATTGAAAACAACATTGGTTTAACGTGTCCTTACTTTTAACAGTGCGACTGCTACATTTTACCAGTGGCATTACATAAGAGTGGCTCGGGCAACAAACATCGTAACAGGATATCCGGTTGGTCCCATTTTTGTTCGGTATAGCCACCTTATACTGTGTGAGGCTAGCAAATCTAGTGCTGGACTTACTCTGTTGGCTTGTCCCCCAGTCCCCACTTTCTTTCCTTTTTCAACCAATAGATCGGGTTTATATTGAAATTGTACTGCGTTTCCCTTTATTTCCCTATTAGACCTAGAGACCAGTTGGATAGCCAGTCTCTGCTACTTTTCGCCCCCATTATTTCCTCTTTCGAACAAGTCCTAGATTCAGGTAACAAATCATCCCCACCACCACCCCCTTTCTTCCTTGTTTGAACCAAGTAGTACTAGATTCGAGTGCATGAACTAGTTTTACCTCTTAAACGTAAAAAATAGGTGGTTTTCGAACAGCCGATCGATCCTATCTACGAGGGGCCTGAGAAATAGAAAAAGATATAAATGCAGCGACCTATGGAGCTCGGGAAGTAGAGCAAGGCCGGTTTCGAAGGAAGTTATACCTGATGGTCGCCGGGATGTCGCTAGGTGGGCAGCGGGAGGCCAGATCTGCCCACACTACGGCAGCGAGGAAGAAGGGGTCGGAGGCCCTCCCTCGCCATCAGTGCTTGGAGAGAACGGCAAGGCAGGCTGATCGGGACATGCCCAGCAGTGGGTAAGAGCCGTCGCCGAGGACGACCGCGTGAACGTTGCACCTTCTCACCATCCCCGACGGAGAGGATCTGGCTGGATCTGTGACCAGTGGTGAGCAGAGAGAGAGAGAGAGAGAGAGAGAGAGAGAGAGAGAGAGAGAGAGAGAGGCCACCGCTGTCGTGTTTAGATTTGGAGAGGCCGAGACAGTGTGAAGAGAGCAACACTAGCAAGCAAGCGCGGAGGCTCCTGCCTATATAGTGGAGTAGTACTAGTTTTCTTTTGTCTACGGAGCCGGCTTGACCTCGTCAATGATTGTCGAGAAGTCTCCATGCACGTGGGTCTGAGGCGCAGTTGTCGTCATTTTGATCTGAAGCGCCGAATTATAACATATAACACGAAAAAATGCCACATGACAAGAAATCATAACCTCACTGCCCAAAGGATACAACATGAATCCCGACGGACAAACTAGACGAGGAACAAAGATCAAATTAAAGATAAACTCGTAGAAAAGGGGTCCGTCGGTAGATGTCCTAATTAACATAGCCGACTTGACCTAGATGGCAGCCGAGTAGTCACTGTTCATGCATGTGTCCCCAATGACTAGCCCAACTCAGTTGTCGCTGTTTAACCCTCGCAGTGATCCGAAGCACATGACACCTAATTTTGCGAGATGACAAGAAACCTTTTTTTAGATTTCTCACCACAACTACAACCATGTACAACACATCCTGCATGATATGTAGACGATAGCCAATCCAGGCGTGTCTGCTGGAGTCTGGTCACATACATGGACGAACTGATCTTCCGTGTATTGCAGGGATCATCCAGGCACCAACGTAGTACAACACTTCTCTAGTACTATCGCTCGTCTCCCTCTTCTATTAAGTCACCTGACTTGCGGGGCCGGGGAGTGTGCCTATGGTCGGTTCTCAATTGCCGTCCCACATGTGTGTGCAAACGCAATATGACGCGCGTTCCATTCAGAGAGCAGCGTGCCGGAACCGACCGTGCAGGGTGCAGCGAACGTGACGGGCGTGCTGTATACTCCGTACATGTGTACCGCCGTTTTTTAGACGCTTTGCTCCATGGCGCGGGCGCAATCCGTGGATACAAAATTAGTATATTGTATACTATTTAAAAGTCGGGGGCGGGGCCTAGTAGGTTCGACAGAAACGTGAGAAGATGAGGGAGTAGGCTGCTTCAAACGTAGGGCTGTGTGATTTGACATCGAGTTACTGCTGGACAGGTGGGGCCCCGTTATTTGACTTGCCATTATCATTTTAACAGCGGCGCTACGACCGGCGTGAGTCTCCTGATTCGTGATCACCTCCATACAGGTGCCTCTCCCAATGCTCCACCATGTAGTAGAGGCTGGCTCTTGCATGAGAGCCCAGTTCTCCACTTTTTCCTTGCCTCTCTTTCCTCCACATATGCAAAAATGCCATGTAAAGCGCACTATTGTACTTACTTTTACTTGCTCCTACATGTGCTTAAGCTTGCCACATAGGCATAAAGTCTGATGTGGCAAGTTAATCAAGAAGAGAGAGACTAGTTTGGTGACCCAAGGAAGAAATGGTGCTAAGCGCGTGTACCTAGGTGAAAAGACAATTTTGAGTCTATAGCTAATTAAATGAAGCAAACTTAGCAACGCCATGTCATTGGAAGAAGTCACTCCTTGGCAAATGCAATAGATACTAGTACTCCCTATGCCCCATAATATAAGAACGTTTTTGGCACTACACTAGTGTCAAAAACGTTCTTATATTATGGGACGGAGGGAGTGCGGAGAAAGAGATAGAGAGAAGTAAAAAGTTACACTTATAGACAAAACCTTGTTGTAGTATGAGTGACTAAGTGATGACTATGTATGACATGCCAACATCAGATAGCTTAACGCACCGTGTTAAATCTCCAAGGGCGCGGCCGCACGAGCGACGCGACGGTCATGGTAGGCGCGACCATGATACGATACTCTTGGCAGCCCTTGGATCTGAGATCAAATGGTCGCATGCTAAGTTGCTGAAAATTTCCAGAATAACCCTCCAGGATAGGATATTCACACATAGGTCTATAATCACGCCATGCAACCGTTCAATCTCAGATCCAAGGGCTCTCGGAAGCCCGTATCATGGGAGAATGGAAAGCCACTACCCTGCCGTTCGCACGCTGGCAGTTCGCTCCTACTTGTCCCCGCACGTCCTTCAATACTACGGCGGTTCGCTCCTAGTCGTCCCGTCCATTCACATTACAGCAGTTCCACTAATCCTAACCCTCCTCCCAAATCCATGGTGTCCCAAATCTCCCCGATCGGCGGTGAGTACAAGGTTAGAACCATCACCGGCGATGAGTTCGACGTCATCTATACCCGTTCTTCCGCGACGGCGAAAGGATGCCTTTCTCGCTTCAGACGCATGTTCGAAGACTCAGATGATGAGTGGGTCGCTGGGCTAGATGTTGAGTACACCACAGTCCTGGGACGAGAGAAGGATCTAAAGGACGAAGAGAGGAAGAAGCCCGCCGTGATCCAGGTTTGCGTGCATGACTTATGCTTGGTCTACCACATATGCCATGTCGACGTTGATTGCCAGGATTTTAAGGACTTCCTCGAGAGCAACTTAGTCAAATTCAATACTGTAGACTTTGGTAACAACAAAGAAGTCATGCGTCGGATAGGCCTCGTTGTAGGCAACACCTTCGACCTCCAGAAGAATCTGCTGGTGTCCTCTCGCCAGACTTCAATGCTGACCCTGGCAGGAGCCATGGTTCATCCTTCGTACGGTAAACTGGAGAAACCTCCATACACGTTTCATCGTCATGCATGGTAGCGGAATGTACTAGATATATACCACATCCACTATGCTGCAATGGATGGCTACCTTTGCTTCAATATCTACAAGGGTTGGATGAAGAGCAAGAGCCAAGTGTGCGGTTCAAGCAAAGAAGTATCAGCCAAGAGGAAGAGGGGCAAGGACGAAGTCGAGGACGTGGACGAGGACTGCGAGTAAGGTGGCAGTGTCGTTGCTCATGGTGGTTCTAATGCAGTGTCTACCGGAATAGTTGCAAAGTTTAATTTCAGGTGTGCTTAATTTAATTTGAGGGGTGTGTTGTGCTGAGCCCCCAACAGAACTATGTTATGTTTCTTCCCGTTACTTTAACTCTTCAGTACGTACATACTAGTATTTCTTACATTTCATCATTTAGTTGGTATAGTACTACCACTCAGTTCTTCACATTATATACATACAATATATATGGCCAACATCATATAGCCAGCAATTTAGTTGCCAAAGAATTTTAGGGTGCTTAGTTTTGTCAAAGAATTCCAGGATGCTTAGTTTTATTTGAGGGGTGGGTTGTGCTGGACACCATTATTGTGACTATCCTTTTTAATAGTACTATATGCATAATTTGGAGACGAGCGCTCTCTATATGTACCACCTTTTTTTATTTCAAGTTTTGCTCCATGGCACAATCCATCGATACTACTGTTGTACAAAAGTATACATTTTTTAAAAGGCTAGAGGGCGGGGCAGTCTAGCTTGGTCGATTTCCACGAGGCGAGGGCCTTTGTGATTTTGACTCATTATTCTTTGGAAGGCGGGGCCTTGTGATTTGACTGCTTGTATAAATGCAATCGACGACCTGATCGAGGAGGAGCAAAGAACCGTTTGGTATACTCAAGTTTTCCACTGGAGTAGTACAACGGAGGAGCACGAAACACGGCAGCCCAGTGCCATATGGTGATAAAAAATGATCTAATTTGCTAGTCATCTCATTGTTAGCATTGTTCTATTCATTCCCTAAAAAAACCATTGTTCTATTCATGCCTCGCAGAGAACGTGACACGTGCGGCGAAACACCCGAAGCAAAAGATGAAACACAAGAGCAAAAGAAGAAGGAAGATTATCACCCCAAATGATCTAATTCGCTGCGGAGTCACAACTGCTTCTTCATCGCCTCCACGACCTCCATCTCCTTGCGCCTCTCCTCCACCATCTTCTTCATTCCGTCCATGACGCGGGATTTCTCGACGCGAGCCTTCATCATCTGTTCCACGGCCGCATTACATACCTTGACAAAGCGGCGGGTGCTCGATGTGGAGCTTCGCCAACTCCTCCTTCTGATCCATGACGAGGGCCTGCAACATCTTCATCGAGGAACTACTATTCTCATGCAGCTTCTTCCAGCCGGCGTTCTTCTCCTTCAACAGGTCGATCTCGTGGCAGAGCTTCGCCTTGTGCTCCTGAAGTCGCAGGATTTCACGGTCGCCTTCTTCTCCGAGGCAATGCTCTTCTTGGCTGACATCACCAAGCCAGCGGTCAACTCCCCCTGCTGATTGAGCTCAGCGGGCATGTCGTCGAGGCTCTCCTTCAGCAACTCCATCAAGCCTAGGATGACCTCCTTCTGCTTATTGAGGTGCTTATTGAGCTGATCGAGCATGTCGTCGAGGGATAACGACTCCAGCTCCGCCGGCTCGGCATGTTTGCCTCCGCGGCTAGGGCGCTCCTGGGAGCCATTGCCTGCCCTTGAGAGATCTTTCGAGGTCTCTGCGTGGCGGCGAGCCCTCTTTTTTTTCCGCAGCCTTGGTTGCCGCTCCCTTGTTACGAGTAGTTCTCGACCTAGAACTCTGCTCACCGGCCATGGCAACGACGGACGAAGAAGAAGCACTTATGAGGAGGAAAGGTAGAGTAATTTTCAGTTAGGTAGTTCCCCTTTTTATAACCTAAGTACTAGCACTAGTACTAATACCTGCATAGTGGGAACACGTTCAGGTTTGGTACGTACTAGTAGGTATGAGCAGGCTTTCGAATGTGATGGGAACAAGGTAAAGATTAATTGATGGTTTTGGCTTCGAGGCCCGAAACGGCTCCTGATGAGTTTAGCGGAACATAAATTTCAAGTACTACACTGCTCAAATGCGTGAATATTATGTTACTGTCAAAAATTGGCACAAAATACGAAGGAGACCAATGGAAGTACTACTAGGAACCCACGATTTAACTACTCGCATGCGCGCAGTGGAGTAATAATGTCTTTCTTCCGCCCTCACGTCCACTCAATTTGCATGCGCTGTATTAATTGACCATCAATGAAGTGAACGACTTTACACGCAGCGTCAAATTATCACATGGGGTGGATCTTGGTACAAAATTGCGTCGCTAGTGTACCAGCGTGTGCGTAGAGGAATGAGTGCATGCGTGGCGTGCGTGCACATCTTCGCTTCGTGCATGTACCGCCAGTATGGCTCAGGGAGGATGAGTACATTCTTCTGGAACCAGCAGCACGTCACTGTGATCAATCCACGCAAGGAGGTTGCGACAACGCCTCCACATGTGCCATGTGGCTTCATGAACTGTAAGAGAGACACTGTGTAGCGTGCCATTGGTATTCTAATTTACGTGTTTTGCACATACTCGAAGTACTAGTGAGGTACACGTGCATTGCACGCATCAGATTTTGCAACCAAATTATGAATAAATTCCACACTATAGCATGTAAGCTCTGAGTCATATATGCCTGATGTAGCCCTTCGTTTAATTCCTATAGTTCATCTCATTCAAAATAAATTAGTTTTTGGAAAAAAGCTAAGAACGCGGGAATAGGAAAAACATGGGATTATAGTGGAATGTCGCCTTGAATCCTACAGGATTGTACAAGTGTTTGATTGTGCATAGAAAAAACGCAGAATTCTTTCAAAGAGGTTTGAGTGGATGGGATGTTTCCTATGAAATCTAGTGCAAATGAATCATATGGAAAAATTCCTATGGTTTACAATCCTACGAATCAAACAACCAAGATAAGAAAAATTCCTAATGATTAGAATCCTCCAAAATTCCTTTGAGAATCCTTTGAATCAAGGAAGCCCATAATCTATTTTATGGTTCATGGAATTGTGCGTTGTAAAGCATAAAGTAAAAACAAATAATGACAATTCAACTAGAAATTTTTTTGGGCAGTTATGATACGGAAGACTCTAGAACAAAAGAGAACCACTGTTGTTTTGAGGTTTGTGCATTATGCTTAAGTTCAACCATGGAGTCTGCTAGATTGTACATGTGGTAAAATCCGGTGGGGGGCTAGAAGATGGTGCGAGGGTCCGAGTGAAGGGAGACTATGAAGGAATGCACAAGTGCGAGATCGATATTTAGAGAGAGAGAGGCGAACACGTGCGCTATTGCCTTGATGGCGGAGCCATGAAAAATAAATGAGCTAGGGGGCCAAGCATTGCTAATCCTTTACAAGGAGGGTCAATTCATGAACTTAAACCATTTTTAGGAGCAATTGTCTAATGATCACATTCATATTAGCCTCGATATATAGTGATGTTAGGGGGGGGCAGGGCCCTTACTGCCCCTTGTCTTCGCCATTGTGCACGCGTCTGAGAGATGAAGCGGAAGGCATGGATGATGAGAGGGGGACGTTGGATATATAATTAATGTGGGTGTATTAGCTATATATGTTAATCCTATATAGAGAGGTATAGATTGATCGATGTGGGCGTGGGAAAGAGGGTGAGACCTCACTGGATATATCGATTGATTGGTTTGTGTGGAAAACTATGAAAGACCTAGCCATATACACACATACATAGAGGAACATCGATCGTTGCGCATGCACGCGTGAGAGATAAAGAATGCCCGATATGATGGAAAGGGGGATGTGTGTGGGTGTGTGCCTTCATGGGAGAGCGACCTGAAGAAAAAGATTGCATGCGTGCGTTGGATAATGCCGACTGGTAGTGTGTGTGCATGCATGCACGAGAGAAAATTAGTGGTACAATTATAAAGAGAAGACTACTGTGTGGGTGTAAAAGAATAGGTGAGGTCATAATCAATGTAAAGTTGAATTCAAATATTTGAATAAGAGATCCTGATGTTTGAAACCCATGCATGCATGAATATTACGGAGATCTGCACGGTGTGGTTTGGAAACGAGCACGTTGTAATGTATACACATTGAACAAGGTCAGACTGATTTGAATTTGAGATACCGATGGCGGGCATCATTTGGCCACGCGTCGCATCCATGCATGGACACACTATTCTAATTGGAGATGATGGGTGACTTTACATCACATATCTATATCTATACCCCTATATATATATTATATAATATATTTTTTATATTGTGTGCGGGTAACTTTAACTTTGAAAGATGGTCGTTGGATGAGGTGAATCCGATGGTCCAAAGATGGCAAATTTGAGCACTCTTGGCGTTGGATATCATCTAGATTCCACCAAATTTCGCCACATGTACAATCTAGAAGACTCCATGGTTGAACTTAAGCATAATGCACAAACATCAAAACACAAGCACTTCTTATTTGTTCTAGAATCTTCCGTATCGTAATTGCCCAAATGTTTTTCTACATGATTTTCCATTATTTGTTTTTACTTTATGTCTTACAACGCACAATTCCATGAATCTTAAAATAGATTAGCTTTCTTATAAAAACTAGATGATTTTGAATGAAATGAACTATAAGAATTAAGCGAACATCTACATCATGCATATATGACTCAAAGCTTGCATGCTATAATGTGGTATTTATTCATAATTTGGTTGCCAAATCTCATGCGTGCAATGCACGTGTACCTTACTTTAGTCTAAATGGTGTTTGTGTGTGTGTGTGTGTGTTGTGCGTGTTGAGGTGCAAATTTTCTTTTTTTGGGTACACGTTAAGCTTGTTCTTCCGAAATTTCAAGCCGCGCCTTGTTATGCCGAAAATTCAAGCTAGCGTCTCTGTCTATCGTGCTGCGAAACTCTCGCCTCTTCAACCCACGCCTTGTTAGCCCAAAATATTTAAGATATATCTTTGTCTCGTTGTGCTCTGACAACTCCCTCCATCTCAACCCGCGCCTTGCTATTCCGAAATTACAACGTGCACGAAAACTCCCACCTCCTGTGAAATCCCGACACACGAAATGCCCGTGGTACCCCTGAAGCGAAAGAACCGGCTCAAATCGGTGGGGGTACTTTCCTAACTTACCCACATTTCGGACAAGCGCGTCTCTAAGCCATTGTTCCACACTGCCATCCCATCCGCCCACCCATTCATACACCGAGGCCGCGAAAACCCGCGACGAAACCCCACACCCTGCTCCATCCGCCACCCAGCCGGAGCCTCTTCCCCGACGACGTCGTCCACAGCAACACCTCGACGTCCTTCATCCATCATACCGGATGAGGACCCGTCGTCGATCTCATCGTCCCGCCGGTTCAGCCACCCCATCCTACACCTCCAAGGAGCTGCCCCGATGTTCCCCTTGTCTTTCGCGCCACCTCCATTCCCACACCGCCGTCTTCACCCGCACCACCGGAAGAGCATCATCATCACCATTTCCTCAGATGAAGCTGCGGCCTAATCGGCGCCACCAAAGAGGTTGTACACTAATCGCCGCATTTTCTTCTTGATTCGATCTCACGGTGCTGCCGGCGCCCGGTCCCGAGCCGACACGGCGTGGCTCCATCCACGGCGGCGTCGCCGCCACTTCCTCCACGGCGTCGCTCCCTCGGCGGCGACGTCCACATCAGTAGGAGCTGCTGCTGCTTTAGCTCTCGCTCGCGCTGCTGCTCTGCTCTTGCTCTCGGTCCCCTGCCTGGTCTGCTCTTGCTATTGCTCTTGCTCACGCTGCTGCTCTTGCTCTTGCTTGCGATGCTGCTCCGATTTAGCTACACTTCAGTCGACTGAATCGACTTTTGGGTCAGTCGATTTTCAGGGGTGGGGTGGGGTGGCTTGCCGGGGTGAAGGAAGAACCAGCCACAGCGGGGTGGGGGCTCGCCGGAGAGGTACCCCACTATCTATCTTAGGGTTCAGGATAGGGGCAGTGGTCGCCGGTGGTGGCGGGGCGTTGGCGGAGCGGTGGCGTGGGAAACGCCGGAGAAAAAGCTCGGCACAGGGGGGCCTAGAGGGATGGCCGAGGCGGCGGCGGACCGGCGGTGGGGAGTGTTTTCGGGGCGGGCGGGGCGGCGCACCGCCGGCCGCGGGCGGCAGGGGGCTGCTGTTTGGCCGGTGGTGGCTGGCGGCTCAGGGGGGTGGAGGTTGAAGATGAACCGCAGGCCATTGATTTCGTATCCAACAGCTGCAAAATCGACTGACCAGAGATGAAAAAGTCAGTCGACCGACGTGTAGCCTCACCTTGCTAGTGCGTTCAATTTCTACAGCAAAATTCACTTTTGACAGTTAAGTTCAGTTTTGACAGTTAAGTTCAGTTTTGATAGTTAAGTTCAGTTTCGACAGTTAAATTCAGTTTCGACAGTTAAGTTCAGAGATGAGCGGCTGATGTTTTTTACATCTAGCACTTTGTGGTTATGTATTTTACGTCATGTATTGGAGATGCTATTAAAATTCCACTCAGGTTAACGTTGTTCGTTGTCTCTCTTGTCCTGCTTCAGCCTCGGCGTCGTACAACTCACCGGAGCTGCTCCAACGACGAAACCCTCCATCACAACAGAGCAGTACCTCGGGCTCCATCTCCAGACGCCTAAGATCTTCTTCCCCTCCTACGACAGCCAAGTCAGCCGGAGCATCCTCACCGGCCAACCCAATCACGCTGAGATCGACATGGCTTCGCCAAAGAGGTTGTACACTTGTTGCATCTCTTTTTTACTCTACATGTTATATATATTGTCCACTGAGCACTCGTAGTAACGGGAAATATAATTATTTTATCCTACTATATGACAAGCAGTGAGGTACCAGGAAACTTAGCTATCCGTGATGGACTCTCTTGAACACCATCATTATTTATCTCTGCGCGTTTGAGCTGTGCATTTGTCGATGGGCACGGGAGTTGAGCTAGTATGACAAAGTGGCACAGGTCCAAAGTAATAGAAGTAGCACAAAAACATTTTTTTTTAGTGTAGGATTTTCCTGGCTCAAGCCTGCCTACTAGAATCACCGATTGCACGAAAGGAAAAGTGCATGAAAAACATCGGAATTGGAAAGTTTCCTATGGTACTACTTTTCATGAATTTGGTGCAAAGGAATGGAGCAAAGGAAAACTATAGGATTTGTTCCTTTAGTGTCTCCTTGAAAGAAAAACCGTAGGAATTCTAATTTCCACTTCTCCTCCTTTTCATATTCATATTCATCAAGCACAAGACTAAGAGATAGTAGCATAATAGCATTATAACGGTACATTTTCTTGTGGTTTGACTTAATCTCACCATGATTTTTTGCATCATGTGATCTTCCAATTGTTGTGAATCAAACACCCAGATTGGCAGAAATCCTGTCTTCTTAAATTCTCTATTTTGCACGTGCATTCCTATCCTATTCATGTCTATTTCCTATCCCTGCATTGTTAGAATCCTCAAATTCAAACAAGCCCTTACTCAATTACTTCTATTACAGATATGTGTCAAAGAAAACCTTGTGTGGTTTTTCCTGCTCCTGCGGCGCTGTGTTCCATCCCAGCTCAGCTGCTCCAACGACGGAAGGGTTCACCACAACATGGATCCGCTCTCCAGACTATCTTTTGCCGCCTCAGATCTTCTTCCCCGCAGCCGGCAGCCACGACAACTGCATTACCATCATCAACTGAGTAGATGACCTTGAGGACTACACGGGTCCGCAAGAGAGGTCGCACTCTTCCGTGTCTGCTTACGTTATGCGTCGCTTAATATGATGACATGCTACATTATCGTCGTGTTCACCTATTAGACTCTGAGTCAGGTCCAAACTAATGCTGAAACTTGAGTTTTTAAATGGTTGTGGGGTACATATTGGGGCAGAAATCAATACTATCTATCTACTATCCGTTAATCTCCGGTGTCTACTATGAGTTTCATGTTGGGTGCAAACAAACATTAAAGGAGCCATTATCTCTGTATTTTTTAACTAAAGCTATTATCTCACTCGCTATCATTGGTTTTGGGTCTATCCACAGTTTGCTACCATCACTCTAGATTTGTGCATGCACTCCTTACATAATCTCACTATGTTTTATTCCTATGCATGCCAGTTATTGTACACAATGGAACTGATCATGTAGAGCAAAAGAGACGAGCCTTGCGTGGTAATAAAATTTCATGCAGACGTCGTTCCATGGTGGGCGCAAAGGCAGCCCCCCTCCACCCATTTCGGATCGTAATCAAGAGGAAGATAACTATTCTGAGGGGGATTTAGAAGGAGAAGACCACTCCTATTTACCCCATGAGGTCTTCGCTCTAACTTGGCATGCTGATGTTGGTAATATCATGCATATGGTGCCTTGCATTGCTTATTGAATATATTAAAGATGTCATCTGCTTAGTTTAGACATGCTTTGTGTCAATGCCATCTGTTTAGTTTCTTTATCGTATATGTGAATCATGCAATGCCATCTTGTCTAGCCAGGCATCATATATGTGAATTTTGCAATGCCACCCTGGTTAGCCAGTCATCTTATATGTGAATTATATCATGCCATCATTTTTTATTACGTGTTAAATTTGTCAACAATTTTAGTACATTCAATTACTCTTCACTGTGCATCAGCCATTCGGCACGGTCATGGAAAAATCTGGAGTGGAAACAAGGTCTTGAGCAGACAATGCTATTTTTGACGCATGTCTTGTTGGTTACCGATAGCTCCTCGGAGGAGGATTCGAGACAAATGACAGTCATATCCCCAGAGGTGCATGCCCTAACTTGGCAGGGTTATGTTGCTCATATCGTGCGTATGGTATCTTGCATTGCTATGTCATTTGCTTAGTTTAGACATGCTTTGTGTGAATGCCACCTGTTTAGTGTCTAATTACCATATATGTGAATTATGCAATGCCATCTTGTTGCAAGACATTATATATGTGAATTATGCAATGTTATCTTGTTGCAAGGCATTATGTATGTGAATATGCAATGACATCTTTGTTTAGGCAAGCGTCATATATGTGAATTATATCATGCCGTCCTTTTTTTGTATTTCTCATTGCTTTTGTCGACAATGTTTGTATATTCAACTGCTCTTCCCTGTCATCAGCCATTTGAATTGCTGATGGAGAAATCTGGAGTGAAAACAAGGTCTTGAGCGAGACAATGCTACTGCCGAAGCAGATATCTTCTTTGATTCTGAGATAGCTCTTGAGAGGAGGATTCGAGGCGAGATGACCAGTCCTATTATCCCCCGAGGTGTATGCTCAAACTTCAAGGCGAGGGTTATATTACTCATATAATGCATATGTTGTATTGCAATGCTTAGTTTTTACATCATATACACAATATTGAATGCCATCTCCTTAGTTGACACATCATATATGCGATTGCCCTCTGCTCACTTCCTTAGTATATAAATCATATATTTGAATTATGTCATGTCATGATGTTTACATAGACAACATGTATCTGAATTATGGCATGCCAACCCATTTTCTAAAGACATAATATAGTTATATCATCTCATCCTGTTTACATAGTCATCATATTTTAAATTATGTCGTTCTATCCGTGAATTATATCATGCCATCATGTTTCCATCTACGGCATGTTTGTGATTTATGGCAAGCCAACCACTTTAATAGACACATCGTATAGTTATATCATGTCATCATGTTTACATAGTCATCATATTTTGAAGTATGCCATTCTATCCTGTTTAGTTAGCCATCATACATGTGAAATTGTGTCATGCTATCCTGTTTAATTAGCCATCATATATGTGAAATTATGTCCTGCTATTCTGTTTGCTTAGACAACATAAATGTGAATTATTTCATGCCCTGTTTTCTTCCCTACTATCCATTGCACCTGTCTATCTTACAATGTCTGTGCATTCAATTACTTTTCTTGTTTATCAGCCATTTCAATTGGAGGGGGTGATGGCGATGTCTGTGGGAGTAAAAACACGGTCTTCAGAAAAGATCGTGCTATCTGTCGATGCAGATAGAACCACGGTTGTACTTGCCCAAGAACCAGCCCCACCACACATAACCCACACTCATGCAGATTGTACCCCTACCCAGTTGGACAAAGAACCAGCTACAACCCCAACCCCAGCAGATAGACACCCAGTTGCCGTTGACACAGCACCGTCTCCACCACAGAGCACCCAAACACGAGCAGTTAGTAAGGCAACTGCAGTGCCCAAATCACGAGGACCACCACTCCGAACCTGAATTCAACGCTTAAAGCAGAAGAAGAATTGTTCTCAGGTCAGGTTCCATAGCTATGGTTCATACTACTTTGCTCTTGCATCATCAGTATTCTTGATACCAACTAATTTCAAATTTGATGGATGCAATTGAAACTCCAATGGCGCAACAGGTATGTTTTAAACCTGTTTCTTCAACGTGTTTGGCTATTTGCTGTTGTAACTTGCTCTTTGTTGATTTCAGTTTCAATTGAATAAACAATTATGTTCTCATGCCATGCACATTACAAGTGTTGTTATTCTTTGTGTAGTTTCCCACACTTATATTACATCTATGCTGCTTTGTCTTAAATAGATATGATTCGAACTGTATCTATCTTGATTTGGCAACATAAACTAGAATGATATAGACCATACAGTGACCATACTACATAGATATATGTTTGTTTCATGATGTTATGTTGTCCACCTTACTACTAAACTGGTTTACCAAAATGAGTTTCATATACTACATAGTAAACCTGAGATGTGTTTGTTTGTTTCTCTTTTAGGACGCGGATAAAATATTGGAGAAGAGTGCCCTGTTATGCAATGGTAAAGGAAATAATGCAGATAAGGTTCAAGATAGTGAGACATCCCTGTTGGTCTCCAAGAAAGCTGATAAAAACTATATTGAAGACACCGAGACAACCCCAAAGTCCTGTCTTGATGTAGTGTTCGAGTTACTGGCTACCACTGCTGGCACCAGCTCTTCGAACTCGTTGCCTGAATCAGTTCGGCTTCTTGAGTCTCAACTTCAAGTTGAAAGACATCGATCAGATGTTATGCGCAAGGAAGCCGAAGGACTGAGGAACTCCCTGCAGAATTCAGATGCATACTTTCTAGTGCAACAGCAAGCGCTGGAGGACTTAAGAGCCAAACAAGAGAAATTTAATAAGCTTGCTAAGCATCTTGCCAGCATTATGGGTACCCAGGATATTGTTTCTTGAGCTCTTCTGAAGTGGTTTCAGTTTTGGACTTGTTTTGCTGCGGCGTTTATATGTTGTTGTGTTCCCTATATTTGCACTGGTGGCGAACTTTGATGCCCAGTGGATGTAATATGTGTAATAGCCGTGATAGCCTAGTGTAAGTTGCTTGCTTATTTATTTCCATGTTGTCTTGTTTATTTGTTTGCCCGTAGTCAGTGCAGTTCTTTTTCTGTGGTTTGCTAGTGGCTGCAATAACCTATTTTTTAAAACTAGGCCACAATAACCATGGGCTAATATTTACTGTAGTGACACTGGGCCTCCTACGGGCCGTATAAACAGTGGGCCTTCTACAGGCCATAGAAACAGTGGGCCTTCTGTGGGCCATAGAAACAATGGGCCTTCTACGGGCCGTAGAAACAATGGGCCTTCTACGGGCCATATTATAAATGGGCCTTATACGGGCCGTATGATCGATTGGCCAAACATGGGCCAAACAGACCGCATTCTGGCCGTAAACGGGCTAGAGTTGGAATCGTCCGTTCATGGGCCGACCATAACGGGCCATCGTTAATAGGACGCATTTGATGACGCTATGAAAACAGCCCAACGTATTAAGGGACCACAAACAGGCCGACTGTAACCACGGGCTGAATTTGGCCCTAAGCGAAATGAAAATAGCGATGTGGCCGTAAGTAAACGAATTTTGGATATGAGACCAAGAATAAATGGGCTCTAAGACGTCCGAAAGATAACATGGGCTGGAAACGCATTAGCGGAATAATGGGCCGTTAATGGGTATAAAGTGATACCTTTGTTCTTTACGGGCCAGTTTCACCATGGGCCGTTAACGGGTGTAAAGTGATACACTGTTCATTGCGGGCCAGTTTCACCACGGGCCGTTAATAGGCCAAGAGTTACATAGGGCCTCATATGGGCTGAAAAGACGTCATGGGCCATACATGGGCCAGAAGTGAAAACGGGCTGGAATCATATTGGATGGCCCAGATGACGCTACTGGGCCTAATTCGAATAGGTCATAACGGGCCTTGGGTTAGCGGGCTGTAAATGGGCTATATGCGAACATGCCGTTAACAAGCTTTCCATGGGCCGGCCCGCCACCTTTTGACCAAGTCAAACGGGCCGGACTTTTCACAGGAATGGGCCACTGTTGGGCCGTTCCACGTGTCGACATATCATAGGCGCCTTCTGTCCAATGAGTGGATGACATCTGTCCCAGTGATGAGCCGACACGTGGAAAATCCCCATTGGTGGTCGGCTGTTAATGGGTTATCGGATCCAAAACCCGACCCGATAGCTTAACGGGCGTTCCGTTACGATGGATGCCACGCGTGTCGGTCACCTTTGACGCAGCACTTCGTGGCGTGCTATTTATCGTCATGGAAGTGGACACTTCCGTGATGATAATTTTGGTAATGTCATGGAACACTTCTCTGACGGCAAGTATGACTATCTTGATTCTGTCATAAAATTGTCATGGATGTACATGCATGACAGAAAACGCGACCTACTGTGACAAACACGTATCATCACGGAAGTGTATTTTTTTGTAGTGAAACCTATGGACAAGCTGTCCAAGAAAAGCATGATCACATAGTAGTCTTACAATAAAAACTACCGGGTTCAGATGGGGAACCATCATTGAGGATATCGAAGTCCTTGTATACTTATCGATGAACTTCTTATCCTTGAACAGATCAATCAGTGGCTTGGTGTGCTAGGGAATACATACTGAATGAAGATGATCAGTCTATCAGACCATAGAATACTTCGCACATGCATGACTAACTTGGGATGATTCCAGAGGAAGCAAAAACGAACTTTCTTGAATTCACGGCGGCAACTTACATCAAATGCACGCGAATCAAAGGAAGTCACTTCTTACACCAAACATATAATTCATGAGCTAGAATGAAGAAATGCTTACAAAGTTTCCAACACTAGCTTAACGTTCAACATGAATCATGGAGGAGACAAAATGCCGCTGATGGGCTCAACAGCAACTCATCGGAATTTCCATATCATTGGACTTCCACCATTATTTGAAAAATGTGATAGTATTGGTCAGACCAAAAGATGTAATGGTGTATGCTCGAGGAATCAACCACGAGTAAGACAACATTACGAATATCGTTGGTTCTGATTTGATTTGAAGATAGCCCATGCTCAAATCAAAGTTTTGATAAGTCAATAGGTCCAACAACTGATCACCGGGACCAATCGGTGAAGATATCATCTTTCTTCAACAACCACACAAACACAAGGATATCCCTTTGAAAATGAACTAAGTTGGACAAGCTTTCATCTTCCAACTCTCCAAATTATTGTTTAGCTTATCGAACTAGTTCATGGGTATCCAACACAGAATCTTGGAGAATAGATGGTTTGCAAGAAACCAACTTGAGCTCAACATATGTGACACTCCAAAAATAATAATTTGGTTTTTATCAAACTCTTTATTTGATTTGAAGGAGGCTATTTAAAATCTTTCTAAAAAGACTCTCGTTCTCAAAAAATTTCTCTTATGACAAATATTTTATTTTTGTGTCTTCCTCAACCTTGGTGTTTGGTATTGAAGGCTTCTCATTGGTGTTGGCTCATCACAATTATTTTGGAAATTATCTCTATTAAAAAGAAATCCTTGGGGTTTTTGAGATTTTTTTCATTTATTCAAACCACTCTCTTTTCACATGCCCCATGTTAAAAATCTCTTCCAAAACCCTCCCTCCACCTTGGGTCAAGCCAAATATTCAATTCCAACAAGCTCAACCCATTTTTGATTTTTATTCCATTTATTTTATCCCCAAAACTATTTACGCCATTATTTTTGGACCTAGGTGGTTTACAAAGGAAGTACCAAATTTGCTTTGAGTTTTGATCCCAAACCAACTCCTCTGACTAGTCCTTAGCATCCCCAACCTAGATCCATCAAGATCCACTCTTACACAGTTCAAAATTTTCAAGTTTTTCTCACTACAAGTTTGGACCAGATTTGACAAATTTGGTGAAATTCATATTTTTCCTTTTCCAAAAATTCTAAGAAAAATCAGGCAGCCCCCAGATACATTGAGAGATCAGATCCAGATAAATTTTCCACATGCCAAAAACATTTCATCGAGCACCTGGCGTGCACTGTTTCTGCCACAAATTCAGAAAAGTTCAGGTTCAGTGTTTGGATTAAGACGACAGTGTCGTTTTCTTCAGTGTTTGGCATCCATCTCGCCAAGGTTTCGCGCTGGCCTCTTAACTGCTCCCCTCCTTATCCAGATCGCCGAAGGTCGCTTGGCGGGCGCGTCGGTGGCGACGTGGCTCGCCAGCTCCGGCGTCTTCTGCGGTGGCAGAGCCACCCGTGGCGACCAACAGTGGCCGACCCTGCTTTCGGCGCCAACCACCGCCGCCCGAGCTACCCGAGGCCTCCACGTGGCCAACCCCTCCTCTGTGCATGCTGCGGCACCGTCGCCGTGGCCTGGCGAGCACAGGGCGCGCTCTCTGCCGCTGCGAACCCGCTGCGCCGTTCCATCGAAACCGCGAGCGAGCCAAATCCAAACGAGGTTAGCTTTTGATTGTAACCAGAGGACCATCACGTTGATGCCCAGCCACCTAAACCATCCGTCCGGCCATTGCCTTGCCGTAATCACCGTCGGAGTTATCCCGTTCACGGCAACCGCCTCGGGCCGGCTATAAATAGCCACCCCGAGCTCGCCTTCGACCAGCACCACTCACTGCACCTCGCCAAGATCAAGCCGACCCTAGGAGGACCCCGAGGAGGCCTTCTCCTCCGTCTCCGGCCGCCCCGATCCACTTCGGGCTCTGGCATGATCCGCTCCGGTGAGGGCACCCCCACCTCCCAAACCCTGCCCATAGCATCTTAGGGCACTCAATCACCTAACCCGTGCCTCAATTTGGCATTTGCAACCTTCCCCGACGAAACCCACCATCACCTGAGCCGCCGTCCGCCGGAGTAAGGGCCACCGTCGACGTGGTGCTCGCTGACGACCACCTCCACCACCCACAGACGCGGGAGAGCACGCTGAGTCCGTAGGTAACACCCGCTCCTCCTAACTCGCCGTGGATCGTCGCCGGCGACCACCGCAAGCTTCGGGCGCCGGCGCGCTCTATTTCTCTCTCAAATATTCAAACCTGACGGGTGGGACCCCCTCGTCAGCCTCTCTTTTATATTCGAACCGTTTTTTTGGAAAGCGCAGTCGGGCAAATACGCTTTCTAACTGAAACGTTTTTACATCTCTTTACATTACGCTTACAGGAACTTTCATTTCATTACAGATAAGTCCCTGGACTAAAGCTTTAATAACTTTTAAACAGAAAGTGATTTTTGATTGATTCTTTTTCTGTCACCTTTATTTTTCTGTCTAGTTTTTTATCATATTTATTTGGAAAATATTTGGAACACTCTTTGTGCACACACGGTATTTACGATAGTGCGTATTTTTCTCTATACCGTAGATACCGGAGGAGGTGACGGAACCACGAACTTCACCGAGCTAAACTCTGACTACACCGAACCAGGCAAGCATGTTTGAAACTTTGATATGATGAGTGTTTTGCATGTTTGCTTAAGTGGTTACCTCATGGCATGTTTATATGAACATCCGTAAATGTTATGTTGCATGCAAGACTTTTGTGAGTGAGCTTCGAAACTCGATGTGTGATTAGATGTGAGTTTACATGATCATGTGGTGACATGATAGGTGGTAAGATGGTATTGTTGAAGCATGCCAGTCTTATGCCAAACCAGTTAACTCCAGTGTCAACGTGGATCAAGTCACGTCACCGTTCGTTCCTTTTCTTGTACTACCACATGTTTTCTGCAAAAAGTATAGTTTAGTAAGTTGCAAACCTCTTTCCTTGTACACACCAAATAGAGGGACCGGGATGAGGGTTCCAAGGCCCTGGATTAAAGCCCGTCATCCGGTCAGGGAGCATGGGTGTTTCCGGTTGGGACCGAGAGGGGGGCACCCCTTAGAGCGCGTGAGATAAATTTGATCCCATGCTATTTGAGGTTGTGACCTCCCCGTCTTAGAGTTTTTCTTGAATGTTGCCTAGGGTGATTCCTGGCAGCGGAATGTGGAATTGGGTGTGTACTGGTTAGATGTGTTTCTTCTAAAATACCGTAAACGGAACTAGTCCCTTCTGACTACTGAAATCCGTTGGCTGTGGTTAAATAGTACCAACTCTGCAGAGTCAAACTCATTCAAGTAACCGTATCTATGGTCAAGGTCCGTGTTCAACTTGTCCTTGTTAGTCTCAGTGTCAGTCTCCTTGACAATCTCCTGTGAACAAACATGAGTGGTAAATCCGGCTTAATGATTACACCTATGGATGGACTAACCCGTTTATTATTATGAACTGAGTATTTTCCTTGTAATGGTCTATACTGCTTGAATACGACAATGAAATATAAGCCCTTTATGTGATGTCGCTCAGACGTCCGACTGTGGCATTTATGTTATTTACTTTTCAATATAAGCCCTTTATGTGATGTCGCTCAGACGTCCGACTGTGGCATTTATGTTATTTACTTTCGATAAAAGCCCTTTATGTGATGTCTCTTAGACGTCCGACTGTGGCACTCTTGTTATTTACTTTCGGTAGAAGCCCTTTATGTGATGTCGCTCAGATGTCCGACTGTGGCATTTATGTTATTTACTTTTCAATATAAGCCCTTTATGTGATGTCGCTCAGATGTCCGACTGTGGCATTTATGTTATTTACTTTCGATAAAAGCCCTTTATGTGATGTCGCTCAGACGTCCGACTATGGCACTCTTGTTATTTACTTTCGATATAAGCCCTTTATGTGATGTCGCTCAGACGTCCGACTGCGGCACTCTTGTTATTTACTTTTCGATATAAGCCCTCTACGTGATGTCGCTCGGGACGTCCATCGTGTACCGCCTTGTCATTTACTTTACAATATAAGCCCTTTATGTGGTGTCGCTTAGACGCCCGCTGCGGCATGTTAATTTATTTGTTCACCTTTCGAGGCGTCGCTTCAGACACCCGGTCGGCTTCCGGTTATTTTGTTGGGATTTTGGGAGGACTACCGCCTGACTTCCTTTTTATTTAACATGTCGTGCAAGTTTATTATTTGAGTGTGCATTGCAAATTGCTCATGACGCATCATGCTTGGATTTGTTATATCTTATGTCCGAACTGTCTTGCGAGTACATTCAAAGTACTCACCTGGCTGGTTGATTTGGCGGATGTTGTGAAAGCGATCTTATGGATGAAGAGTTCGATAGCGAGTCCGACGCCTAGAGGAGTCCCGGTCGATCCGTGCGATCCTGGAATTTGTCACTTGTATCGTATACGCTTCCGCTACCCGAATAAAATCATCGAGCCTCACTTGGACGCTCGATGAGCTGCACGAGTAGGGATCATGTCACCCACTTCATTGTGACATATCCACCACCATTTTTATTACGAGTCTGTAGTATGCCACCACACCCGTGTGTCATATCTGCCCTTATGTATAATTATTGGCATGCTTGTAATAAATTGTTGAGCAACCTCAGCTTAACCCTGTAATATAATTAGTACTTCTGGACTTCTGTATCAAGAATTTGTCTACCAATAAGGAGGATTTGCCTATACTGGAAATAAAAGGGTTGGTTTCTCAATAAGTATTTTATTGAAAAACCGGTCGTGACAAACTTGGTATCAGAGCCAGGCTGACTGTAGGAAGCCACTAGGTGCGATCGCTAATCGGTTATTAGCGTCTTAGTGCGATTTTAGCATTTTTGCAAAATGTAGCAATTTTCTGTTAGTCATCATAAATTTATGATCTGATTATTCAAAATTTTTGTCTACTTTTGTAGATGGCTAGCAGCTACTGTGAGTCACAGGTGTTCGCCAATGTACCTGAGGGGTTCATCAAGCTCCTCACCTACATCATCAAGATAGCGATTGGGCCATCGGTTCGCCCAGTGTTCACACTCTACCAGCACAAGATCAGCGACAGTCTGTCCATGCACCAAGCCGCGGTGCAATTCAAGGGAGGGCGTTCCGAGTCACGCCAATTCCGATTTGTTGGTAGGTCCATGCCTACGGAGAGGCATGCCATGCAGATGGCCGCCCGTGAGGCGATAGCTCGTCTCCGTGATGTTCTTCCTTCGATGAAGACTCGCCGCTACCGCTACCTCCCATGCCACGTGCCGTACACTTGTCACTATGCATTCGCTTGCCCGAGGGGAGAGCGAGATGAGGCTATTGGGATGCTTGTTGAATACCTCCAGACTCTTGAGGCAGCTTTTGATAACCTCGTGGACGACCTTGTTGCTACTCGTATGGACTCAGTTCATGGCTGTTCCGCCAACAGGAGGGAGCTCCTCCACACAGCACCACCTCTGACCTTCGTCTCGTCCTCAGCATCCTATTCACCTGCCATCCTCACCACCGCTCGTCGCCTGCCAACCACTGAGGAGTTTGACCAAGTCATCGCGCCCACTCCAGTCCGTGTTGCACCACCTATTGCGCCCACTCCAGTCCATGTTGCACCACCTATTGCGCCCACTCCAGTCCGTGCTGCACCACCTATCACGCCCGCTCCAGCTCCTCAGTGCAGCACTTCACGCCTGGAGCCTATTAGTGAGGAGGAGGTTGAGTCCCCAGCATCACTGGGTCTTACCCTCGGTAGGCCAAGGGAAATCCTTACCATCTCCAACTGAGTGCGCCTAGCAGCCATGCGACGTACCAGCTTGTGTGATATGTTTATATGTATATAGGTTGTGAGAAGTAGTTTGTGTGCGCCTCATGTAGGAACTGAGAGAAGTGCACTAGCCTAAATAACATGTCAGGAATGTGTACGCACATACTGAGTGATGTATTGTATAATTACTGCTTGTGTGTAAGATATGTACTGAGCAGTCCTTCTCCATGCGCAATCAAATATTTTCTTGAAAAATCTTGGAGCATTTAAAAAAAATTCCGCCTTTATGAATTTATTTATTTTTGCGACTCAATTTCCTTTTTCTTATGAGTTTTACAAAATATATCCCCAGAGTGGAAAATGTCTCGTCCTTGGACTCGTTCCATGCCAAATCCGCTAGAAGAGAATTATGGTACCCAAACAAGCAACAATTTCACACAGGGGCAGTCAAGTCAACAGGGCAGTGAAGCAGCTTTTTCTCAAGTGTGCCACCTTTATGAGCAAAGCCAGCAACGACACCAAGAAATGATGAACCATGTCATCAATATGGGAAATCACTATGGACCGTATCAGCAGCAATCCAAATTGTCAGAACTACAAAAGACGCGTTCCCCAACGTTCTCGCACACTAACAAACCTCTTGGGGCCGATGATTGGCTTCGAGACATTGAAAGGAAATTAATTATTGCTCAATGTTCAGACCATGAGAAAGGTGCTATATGCACCTCACTACCTCACTGGAGCAGCTGCATCATGGTGGGAAAATTTCCTACACATGCACCCCAATGAAAACAACATCACCTGGGAAGAATTTAAGGAAGGTTTTAGGTAGGCGCATATCCCCAAAAAGCGTCATGAAGATCAAGAAAAGGGAGTTTGATGACCTCGAGCAGAGGGGCATGACGGTGGATCGAGTACAATAGTCAATTTACTCAATTATCTCGTTATGCCAACGAAGAGCACATGACTGAAAATAAAAGATGGAAAAATTCCTGGACGGTCTTGCACCAAAGACTTAAATGCCAGCTGGTCGTACACACCTTTCCGGATTTCAAAACACATGTGGACAAAGCCATTACCTTGGAAAATGAGCGCCGCAGCTTGGAAGATTTTTGCAAGCGCAAGAGGGACCAAACAACTCAAGCTCGCAACAACCGGAACAAGACTGATTTTCATAAAGGTGGAGCAAACAAGTCCACAACCAATGTCCCACGCTCGATCAAGAATTTTCATGCAAGGGACAAGGATTTTACATACCGCCCAGGTGTTACTTGCTATGCTTGTGGAGAGGAAGGGCACTATGCCAAACAGTGCCCAAAGCCAAGAAACTCAGCTCCCAAGCCGAACAACGGTGGGAATAATTCAGCACCTAAGCGTAACAACTTCAACCCCAATAACAATCACAAGAAGGGTCACTTGAACCATGTGACCAAGGAGGAAGCACAGAATGCCCCGGATATCGTACTCGGTACGTTCCCTGTCAACACAATACACCTTACGGTTTTGTTAGATTCTGGAGCTTCTCACTCGTTCATTTCAAAGGAATTTGCTTTGCAAAATGATTTTTCGATGCTTCCCTTGGAAAAATCCATGATCATCAAGTCCCCCGGGATTAAGCAAGTCACTCAGAGTTACTGCCAAGGTGTGGTTATTGAGTTTGACGGATTAAAGTTTCATGCAAACCTCTTTGTATTGGAAAATAAGGGACTGGATGTTATCCTAGGAATGGACTGGTTAACCACCAACAAAGGATTTATTGACTGCTTCAACCGGACGGTAATTCTTACCCATCATCACGGAAAGAAAATAAAAGTTTCAGCTCAAGAAAGACAAATATCACGGCAACCAAGGTTGAACAAGGTGGGCGTTTACGAGTTAAGCAAAGTTCCAGTGGTGTGTGAATTCCCGACGTATTTCCGAAGAACTACCGGGCATGCCACCGGACCGGGAAATAGAATTCAGCATTGAACTAGCACCGAACCACCCCATTTACAAGAAACCATACAGAATGGCATCCTCGAGTTGGTGGAATTAAAGAAGCAAATAAAAGAATTCTTGGACAAAGGATTTATACGAGCCAGCTCCTCACCTTGGGGTTCACCAGTTTTATTTGCCAAGAAGAAGGATGGGACACTGAGATTGTGTATAGACTATCGAGCACTCAACATGGTCACAATCAAGAACAAATATCCGATGCCACGGAAAGATGATTTATTTGACCAGCTCGCTCAAGCCAAGGTTTTCTCAAAAATTGATTTAAGGTCGGGATACCATCAATTAAAACTACGGACAGAAGATATCCCCAAGACAGCCTTCACCTCCAGATACGGGCTGTATGAGTTTACATTAATGCCGTTTGGACTGACCAACGCCCCCGCATATTTTGTCCACCTCATGAACAAAGTGTTTATGAAATTTATGGACAAATTTGTTGTGGTGTTCATCGATGATATCCTGGTATACTCCAAGACACCAGAAGAGCATGCTGAACATCTCAGAATTGTACTGGGAGAATTAAGGAAACACCAATTATACGCCAAGTTCAGCAAATGTGAATTTTGGCTAAGAAAGGTTGGTTTTCTAGGCCATGTGTTAACACAAGAAGGTGTTGCCGTAGACCCAGAAAAAGTCAAGGCCGTACTTGGCTGGAAGCCACCAGCCAGCGTAACGGACGTACGAAGTTTCTTGGGAATGACAGGATATTACCGGAGGTTGATTGAAGGGTTCTCCACCATAGCAAAGCCAATGACACAGTTGCTCAAGAAGGATAAGAAGTTTGAATGGACTGAAGCTTGGGAGAAAAGTTTCCAAGAACTCAAAAGAAAATTAACAACAACACCAGTATTGGTTGTGCCAGACATACACAAAAGTTTTGAGGTGTATTGCGACGCATCCAGGAAGGGCCTCGGATGTGTATTAATGCAAGAAGGCAAGGTAGTCGCGTATGCTTCCAGGCAACTTCGCAAGCATGAAGAAAATTATCCTACTCATGACCTAGAGTTGGCAGCAGTCATTTATGCACTCAAATAATGGAGGCACTTTTTACTTGGAAATCGTTGTGAAATATACACAGACCATAAAAGCTTCAAGTATATTTTCACACAACCAGAACTCAATTTACGGCAACGACGCTGGTTGGAATTAGTGAAATATTATGACGTTGGTATTCACTACCATCCAGGAAAGGCAAATGTAGTGGCAGATGCTCTTAGTCGAAACCCCAGTTCAGGCAACGACGGTCTGCCAAACTTGAGGCATGAATTTCAGCAGGAGTTCGCCAAACTCAACATGGTGATGGTCGCTGGGGGCGATGTGTCAAATTTGGAAATACAGCCTACCTTAATGGAACAAATTAAGGAGGCTCAGCATGGGCACCCCAGCATCGAAGGCATAAAAAGAAAAGTGACTTTGGGCAAGGCCTCAGAATTTGTCATAGATGATAAGGGAATACTATGGTACGGAGATAGACTTTGCGTACCAAATATAGAAGACCTCAAACAGCAGATTCTAGCCGAAGGCCACACCGCCCCATATTCAATCCACCCGGGAGGAACCAAAATGTATAAAGACATTCAGGAAATTTTTTGGTGGCACGGTATGAAGAGGGATATAGCCACCTTCATTGCATGTTGTGATTCGTGTCAGCGCATTAAGGCCGAGCATCAAAAACCAGCAGGGTTATTACAGCCAAATAGAGTACCTGAGTGGAAATGGGATGAAATTGGGATGGACTTTATTGTTGGACTACCTCGGACACAACACGGAAATGATGCCATATGGGTCATCACAGATAGATTAACTAAGGTGGCACATTTCATTCCCATAAAGACAACCTACACCACTCAGAAGCTTGCTAAGCTTTATCTCTCCCGCATAGTTTGTCTGCATGGAGTCCCGAAGACTATAATATTAGACAGAGGCACTCAATTCGTCTCTAGATTTTGGGATCAATTACAACAAGCTCTGGGAACTCAACTGGCGTTCAGTACAGCATACCACCCCCAGACTGATGGACAAACTGAACGCGTAAACCAAATTCTAGAGGACATGCTGAGAGCATGTGTCCTCACCTATGGAACCAGTTGGGAAGAAAGCTTGCCATATGCCGAGTTTGCATACAACAACAGTTACCAAGCCAACCTTCAAATGGCACCTTTCGAAGCCTTGTATGGGCGGAGATGTCGTACTCCACTGAATTGGTCAGAGACAGAAGACGGTTGTATCTTCGGCCCAGATATGCTCAAGGAAGGTGAGGAGAAAGTTAAGCTAATCAGGGACCGACTCAAGACATCTCAAAGCCGACAGAAAAGTTATTACAATCGAAAACATCGGGGAGTCAGTTTTGAACCCGGTGAGTATGTGTACCTACGAGTATCTCCCATGAGGGGCCTGCAACGATTCAAAGTTAAAGGAAAGCTAGCACCATGATTTATCGGACCCTTATGTGTAATTGCACGAAGAGGCACGGTAGCCTACCAGCTAGACCTACCCGAAGAACTGTCAGACGTCCACGACGTGTTCCACGTCTCACAGTTGAGGAAATGTGTGAGCAACCCTGAAAAGCAGGTATCTCATGAGGACATTGGCGTACAGCCAGACCTCACCTACCGGGAACGCCCAATAAAAATATTACAGGAGTCTGAAAGAGGACCCGTCAGAAAAGAATTAAGTTTTTCAAAGTCCAGTGGAGCAATCACACCGAAGATGAGGCAACATGGGAAAGAGAAGATTTTCTTCGGGCAGAACACCCACACCTATTTGAGGACCAGCTGAAATCTCGGGGACAAGATTTTTCCTAAGGGGGTAGGTGTTGTGACACTCCAAAAAAATTAATTTGGTTTTTATCAAACTCTTTATTTGATTTGAAGGAGGCTATATAAAATCTTTCTAAAAAGACTCTCCTTCTCAAAAAAATTCTCTTATGACAAATATTTTATTTTTGTGTCTTCCTCAACCTTAGTGTTTGGTATTGAAGGCTTCTCATTGGTGTTGGCTCATCACAATTATTTTTGGAAATTATCTCTATTAAAAATAAATCCTTGGGGTTTTTGAGATTTTTTATCATTTATTCAAACCACTCTCTTTTGACATGCCCCATGTTAAAAATCTCTTCCAAAACCCCTCCCCCCACCTTGGGTCAAGCCAAATATTCAATTCCAACAAGCTCAACCCATTTTTGATTTTTATTCCATTTATTTTATCCCCAAAACTATTTCTGCCATTATTTTTGGACCTAGGTGGTTTACAAAGGAAGTACCAAATTTGCTTTGAGTTTTGATCCCAAACCAACTCCTCTGACTAGTCCTTAGCATCCCCAACCTAGATCCATCAAGATCCACTCTTCCATAGTTCAAAATTTTCAAGTTTTGCTCACTGCAAGTTTGGACCAGATTTGACAAATTTGGTGAAATTCATAATTTTCCTTTTCCAATAATTCTGAGAAAAACCAGGCAGCCCCCAGATACATTGAGAGATCACCTCACTAAAGATCAGCTCCAGATAAATTTCCCACATGCCAAAAACATTTCATCGAGCACCTGGCATGCACTGTTTCTGCCACAAATTCAGAAAAGTTCAGGTTCAGTGTTTGGATTCAGACGACAGTGTCGTTTTCTTCAGTGTTTGGCATCCATCTCGCCAGTGCTCGCGCTGGCCTCTTGCGCACTGCTCCCCCTCCTTATCCAGATCGCCGAAAGGTCGCTTGGCGGGCGCCCGGCGTCGGGCGGCGTGGCTCGCCAACTCCGGCGTCTTCTGCGGTGGCAGAGCCACCCGTGGCGACCAACAGTGGCCGACCCTGCTTTCGGCGCCGACCAGCGCCACCCGAGCCACCCGAGGCCTCCGCGTGGCCACCCCCCTCCTCTTTGCATGCTGCGGCACCGTCGTCGTGGCCTGGCGAGCACAGGGCGCGCTCTCTGCCGTCGGCGGGCCCGCGAAGCACCGTTACGTCGAAACCGTGGAGCAGGCCAAATCCAAACGAGGTTAGCTTTTGATTGTAACCAGAGGACCATCACATTGATGCCCAGCCACCTAAACGATCCATCGGGCCACTGCCTCGCCGTTATCACCGCCGGAGTTATCCCGTTCACGGCAACCGCCTCGGGCCGGCTATAAATAGCCACCCCGAGCTCGCCTTCGACCAGCACCACTCACTCCACCTCGCCAGAACTGCGCTCGACCCCTAGGAGGACCCCGAGGAGGCCTTCTCCTCCGTCTCCGGCCGCCCCGATCCGCTTCGGGCTCCGGCACGATCCGCTCCGGTGAGGGCACCCCCACCTCCCAAACCCTGCCCGTAGCCTCTTAGGGCACTCAATCACCTAACCCATGCCTCAATTTGGCATTTGCAACCTTCCCCGACGAAACCCACCATCACCCGAGCCGCCGTCCACCGGAGTAAGGGCCGTCGTCGACGTGGTGCTCGCCGACAACCACCTCCACCACCCACAGAGCGGGAGAGCACTCTGAGTCCGTAGGTAACCTCCGCTCCTCCTAACTCGTCGTGGATCATCGCTGGCGACCACCGCAAGCTTCGGGCGCCGGCGCGTTCTGTTTCTCTCTCAAATATTCAAACCTGACGGGTGGGACCCCCTCGCCAGCCTCTCTTTTATATTCAAACCGTTTTTTTGGAAAGCGCATTCGGGTAAATATGCTTTATAACTGAAACGTTTTTCTGTCTCTTTCTGTTCTGCCCCCGGGAACTTTCTGTTTCATTACAGACAAGTCCCTGGACTAAAACTTTAATAACTTTTAAACAAAAAGTGATTTTTGACTGATTCTTTTTCTGACAGCTTTATTTTTCTGTCTAGTTTTTTAACATATTTATTTGAAATATATTTGGAACACTTTTTGTGCACACACGGTATTTATGATAGTACGTATTTTTCTCTATACCGTAGATACCGGAGGAGGTGACAGAACCGCAAACTTCACCGAGCTAGACTCCGACTACTCTGAACCAGGCAAGAATGTTTGAACCTTTGATATGATGAGTGTTTTGCATGTTTGCTTAAGTGGTTACCTCATGGCATGTTTATATGAACATCCGTAAATGTTATGTTGCATGCAAGACTTTTCCGAGTGAGCTTCGAAACTCGATGTGTGATTCGATGTGAGTTTACATGATCATGTGGTGACATGATAGGTGGTAAGATGGTATTGTTGAAGCATGCCAGTCTTATGCCAAACCAGTTAACTCCAGTGTCAACGTGGATCAAGTCACGTTACCATCCGTTCCTTTTCTTGTACTACCACATGTTTTCTGCAAAGAGTATGGTTTAGTAAGTTGCAAACCTCTTTCCTTGTACACACCAAATAGAGGGACCGGGATGAGGGTTCCAAGGCCCTGGATTAAAGCCCGTCATCCGGTCAGGGAGCATGGGTGTTTCCGGTTGGGACCGAGAGGGGGGCACCCCTTAGAGCGCGCGAGATAAATTTGATCCCATGCTATTTGAGGTTGTGACCTCCCCGTCTTAGAGTTTTTCTTGAATGTTGCCTAGGGTGATTCCTGGCAGCGGAATGTGGAATTGGGTGTGTACTGGTTAGATGTGTTTCTTCCAAAATACCGTAAACAGAACTAGTCCCCTGTGACTACTGAAATCCGTTGGCTGTGGTTAAATAGTACCAACTCTGCAGAGTGAAACTCATTCAAGTAACTGTATCTATGGTCAAGGTCTGTGTTCAACTTGTCCTTGTCAGTCTCAGTGTCAGTCTCCGTGACAATCTCCTGTGAACAAACATGAGTGGTAAATCCGGCTTAATGATTACACCTGTGGATGGACTAACCCGTTTATTATTATGAACTGAGTATTTTCCTTGGAATGATCTATACTTCTTGAATACGACAATGAAATATAAGCCCTTTATGTGATGTCTCTCAGACGTACGACTGTGGCATTTATGTTATTTACTTTTCAATATAAGCCCTTTATGTGATGTCGCTCAAACGTCTGACTGTGGAATTTATGTTATTTACTTTCGATAAAAGCCCTTTATGTGATGTCGCTCGGACGTCCGACTATGGCACTCTTGTTATTTACTTTCGATATAAGCCCTTTATGTGATGTCGCTCAGACGTCCGACTGCGGCACTCTTGTTATTTACTGTTCGATATAAGCCCTCTACGTGATGTCGCTCAGACGTCCGACTGTGGCACACACTGTCATTTACTTTTCAATATAGGCCCTTTATGTGGTGTCGGTTAGACGCCCGACTGCGGCATGTTAATTTATTTGTTCACCTTTCGAGGCGTCGCTTCAGACACCCGATCGGCTTTCGGTTATTTTGTTGGGATTTCGGGAGGACTACCGCCTGACTTCCTTTTTATTTAACATGTCGTGCAAGTTTATTATTTGAGTGTGCATTGCAAATTGCTCATGACGCATCATGCTTGCATTTGTTATATCTTATGTCCGAACTGTCTTGCGAGTACATTCAAAGTACTCACCTGGCTTGTTGATTTGGCCAGATGTTGACGAAGGCGATCTTATGGATGAAGAGTTCGATAGCGAGTCCGACGCCTAGAGGAGTCCCAGTCAGTCCCATGCGATCCTGGAATTTGTCACTTGTATCATATACGCTTCCGCTACCCAAATAAAATCATCGAGCCTCACTTCGACGCTCGATGAGCTGCACGAGTAGGGGTCATGTCACCCACTTCACTGTGACATATCCACCACCATTTTTATTATGAGTCTGTAGTATGCCACCACACCCGTGTGTCATATCTGCCCTTATGTATAATTATTGGCGTGCTTGTAATAAATTGTTGAGCAACCTCAGCTTAACCCGGTAATATAATTAGTACTTGGACTTACAGATCAAGAATTTGTCTACCAGTAAGGAGGATTTGCCTATACTGGAAATAAAAGTGTCGGTTTCTCAGTAAGTATTTTATTGAAAAACCGGTCGTGACAACATATGGGTCAGGGGACAACCTGGTAATACTTCCGAGAAGATATTCAGAAAATCATGAACCACCAATATGTTATTAAGCTCGAGAACAATCTTGCTTCCGAGGCAAGATGATGTGATCAATTAAGCAAGGGATTGAAATCCTAACTCATTGATCGAACAGTGCACCAGAAATAAGGACTAGGTAGCATGATCTGTCTTAGAATGATGATTCAATAACCAACACGCTAAGAATGAAAATATTATCCATTTACTACCAAGCAACAGAGTTGCTAGGAGTATTGATTTCACACATCACATTTCATTTGTCGGTATTCCGGTTGCAACAACACAGGGACCGAGGAATGAAAAATGATGGCAAGAGTATCACTGTATCAAGAATTCATAAGAGGTTGTGCAATTCTCACGTCATTCTTTATAAGAAAGAGGGTGACACTCCACGGTAGAAACGAGCAAAAAGCTGGGTGGCATTTTGATCTGTGGAATACAACTGCTTTGACCAAATTCTAGATATGGATGAGGTACTGGTAGAGTAAAAGGCAACGATGAACACGAATGCACAACTACTCCTGACTATCAATTGATAGAGGAGGGTCAGAAAACAACTAAAGAGGGGCAACCCAAAGGAACATATGATTTTCTGAGTTGTGGGTGCATAGATTAGCATGTCAAACGAGTTCAACATATTTCTTCCGGACAACCCATGCAGAAAGGTAGAACTGGCAGAGTCACAACATAGAATCGTGAACTCATCAAGAGCACTCTGGTTGTGATCTTTTGGTTCAAAATAACTTCTGCCATAAGCAATTCATGGTATCTGGAAGAAGGAAATACCACAGACCTCGAGGACTATCGCAAAGGTTACTAATATCCTAAAGGAAATAGCAAACACTATCAACATGAATGAGTAGAGCGAATCTCGGTTCAAAAACCCAGGAATAGAATGCCTACTAACTAAATGGCATCACGGGATGCTTTCGAGAAAGATGGCCAGAATCATCACACTAGGAACACAAAACATGGCTAGATTATTACGTTATCCTCTAAGACACCTAGGGTCATAATAATAGCTCCAACATATATGTCGAGGCAACAGAGTACCTCAACTCACCGAATAGTGTGGTTAAACTGGCCCAGAGAAACATCGGGAATGGAAAGAAGGGGTTTGCAAATGCATCAGACTATTTAGAAACCTGGGATGACTCGGACAACATAACTGATGTAAATGCTCAAAAAAATTTGAGACATCCGGCAAAATGGTGGCATAACCTCTCAACATCATAATATCAAAGTTCTGAGATTAACTGTCAACACACAGAAGTAGTAGGAACTGAACCGGGGCTTGAAACCAACAATCCTATAAGTCTACGGATTAGTAACACGTGATCCTGATAGAAAGATGAGAAGCCTAGTTCTTAATCCCCGTAGAAAGGAAGAGGTTGACTCAGATCAGAAGGGCATAAGGTAAAGGAGTAAAAAGAGCCTTACGTTCCCTTCCACAATCAATTCCCTTATATAGCTAAAGCATTTCTAGACTCAACTTCGACCAGTTTGGCTTGGTAATCCTACAGACAGTCAGGCTCTGATACCAAAGCTGTCAGGACCCTGATTCCAAGTCACATCGATCTAGCCGGTAACACCTCATATCACTTTGCGTCCTCACGCACGGTATTCCCACGGGTGTCACATTACCATGGCCCGGGACCATTTGCGCCTTTTGGCTCACGTATATGATAGTGTTGCTAGCATCCATATGACAGAGAACCCGGGCCGACATGACTAGTCGTGAACCCAAAGTGGCACTAACTCACGGGGACAGGCATACATGAATCAACATCGAGCATGTCGGTCAGCAGCATGCGAATTCGGGCTGTAGCACTGGGCTAACAGGACTCCGGTGAATGGGGCTGTAGCAGGCTAGGCAGGACTCTGGATGTCACCGCGTGACATTTCCCGAAGGGCAGAACCGAGAGCAAGTGAATCACATGCCGGCCAGTCAAGTGTTCCGGAGGAGTAGTGTTGGGCTAGCAGGACTCCTGTGAACCGGGCTGTAGCAGACTACTATGGCTCATGGAAGCACAATACTACATTTCCCCATAAGAGAGGCTACCAAGGATAAACAACTAGGTTGTCAGATCCCACACATACCAATCATTTCAATCATACACACAATATGCTCGATATGTGTAAATACAACATGGCATCACAACAAAACTCTACGACTCAAAGTATTTATTCATTAGGCTCCGAGGAGCGAGATATTACAAACATGGGTCTCATGACCCAACATTCACAGCATACAAGTCAAAGCACATGCGGAAGCTTAACATGTCTGAGTATAGACATCTACAAATGAAAAAGGCTGAGAAGCCTGACTATTAGCCTCACTATCTACCAGATCCTGCCGAGGGCACAAGATCGTAGCTAAGGTATCAAGCTAAATGTCAAAGTCCACACGGAACTACTAGCGAGACTGACGTCTCTCTGCAAAACATAAAATAGGCAAACGTGAGTACAAATGTACCCAACAAGACTTACATCAGAACTAGCTACATATGCATCAGTATCAACAAAGGGGGTGGTGGAGTTTGACTGCAGCAAGCCAGCTTTGACTTGGTGGCTATCCTAAACTACGAATGCAAGTAACTCTTTTGAGGTGGCGCACATGAGTCCACATGTCGGTGTACTAGAGTAGGGGTACCCTAGTATCCCGAACTTGTGCACGGGCAGTTGCAGCCCTCCGCGGCAAGGCTTACCGGGTGACCGCCAAGGTCCTCCGTGGTTCCTTTGGAGGCATTCAAGAACAAAGTATTCAAGCCAAGGAGACAAGGCCCCGGCAAGAGGAGCTTGCCAGGAAGGCCACCCAAGGCACCTAGGAGACAAGGCCCCGGCTAGAGGAGCTTGCCGGAAGGCCCGTGAGCGACAAGCTTCCGGACGCGACAAGACAACCGTGGCAAGGCGCTTGCCGCGGCAGACCACCACTCTGTACCTGCGCTCCAGCACATCCACTAACGTGTCGCCCTGGGACCTTTCCAGGCGCGCGTGGCAAGAGGCCGTGCGGCCAGCGGAGCGCGGTGGCAAGCGGCGCTGACAAGATTGCCATCGTGGCAAGCGGTGGCGCCCCTGACGGTCCCTTTTTGCACTGTTGGGGCGGCGTGACGGGCATTTAATGCCTTTGTCCCCTGCCGTCAGGGTTAGGTATGATACACTGTACAAGTAGCTGTACCAACCACTCCTTTTCCATTTTTACCCTTGTCTATGTTGCCACCTGTCGGAGACCCCTTTAGCATATAAAAGGAGGCCCATGCGCAACGTAGGGGAGGAGGCAAAAAAGAGAGGGGGTTCGAAAGGCTCGAAGCCAGAGAACACTCACGCTCGGTCTCGTTAGCAGCTTGTGTGTACTGTAGCACTCAGCGCTCCTGAGCAAGAACTCAATACACTCAGACATGCAGCAGTAGGAGTGTTATCTCTCCGGAGAGCTCCGAAGCTGGGTAAACTGCTCGTGTGCTTCGCCTCGATATGCTCTTCGTGCGACCTCCGCTCCCCGCCGAACCGAAAGGGGCTCGGTCCGTCGGTCCCATAGGTGTTCGCGGGACAGATCAGCCTCCCCCGACATCTTTGGCGCGCCAGGTAGGGGGCGTCGAGATTGTGTGAACCTGATCCGACGTCCACACGAGCTAGATCTTCATCATCTCCATCGACATGCCACCGAAGAAGAAGGCTTCGGCGGCAGATGTTCCGTCCGCGTCCGAACCCACCACCACGGAGCAAAGCGGGTGGTGGGGTAGACGCCGCGAAGAATGGACGTCGATGGGGAGCCCACGGTGCTGCCAAGTCCAAGGACAAGGCTGCGCAAACCTCGGCGTCCGTACATGCATCGCGCCCGTCTCGGGAAGGCGCGGGACCGACAAGCGTCATGGTATTCCACAACGCCATACGCTCGTTGGACCAAGATCGAGCTGGTGGATCTCGGGATGCTCAAGACCAGCATGCACGCCAACATGCTTTGGCGCTTGAAGCGAGCATGAGTCGCTGGGCGGGATATCGCTCCTTCTAACATAGTTAGAAGTCCGAGCATATCCGCTCCTCGCGCCGCTCGCCATCGCCACCCACCACTCTAGCGAAGCTTTGGCAAGAGCTCAACTGCTCTGGATTACCCTCCAACAGCCGACAAGGTCAACGAATGGAGGGCCACCATTCGAAGTCTCATCGGCTTTGCTAACGGCGACGCCCGCTGACAGCCGAGTGCATCGCCGCCGCCCAGACTGCCAAACACGAGCCGGTGGCGACGAAACCGGTGGGGGTGCAACCACCCTGCACTCTCCGCCCCGAAGGCCAAGATCGCCGACTCGCCGGATCCACCTCGACAGCGACTCCACCGCATCATCGGATCCACGAGCTCGTCGCGATCAGCGCCAAGTTCTTCACGACAGCGGCAAGAAGACGCTTGAACTCGCATCGAGCGCAGAAGAGAAGCGGCGTCAATCCGACCAGCGCTGGGCCCTCTGTCGACATGCATGCGCCGAGAGAACCAGCGACTTGCCATACGCGGTAGGTTGCCCTGCGTTCACTCGTGAGCTGCGGCGAGTCCAGTGGCCCAGCAAGAAGAATTTCAAGCCAGACGTACCAGAGAAGTACGACGGCAAGACGCATCCGTCAAGAAGGTCCTCAAGATCAACACCAAGGGTGCCGAGGAAGCGATCTGCTCCGGCAAGCCCTAGGGTTTGTTCCGTTGAAGCGAGCGCTCCCGACAAGTTTTGCTCCGGCAAGCTTGCGAGAACGTCAAGCTCCGGCCGAGCCGCAGGTTCTCGCCCGTGGAAGCAGATGTTCCCGCAGCGGCAGATGTGCCTTTAGTCCTTGTTGTCGAGCCGCAAGCTCCAAAGATGGGCACAAAGCAGATTGTCCGTTTCCTTCGAACGGAGAACTTCCCGAAGAGCAAGAAGAAGCGGAAAGAGTAGCCCGGCGGTCAAGTATGTACCAGTTTGTCGACAACACACTGCATGTAAGAAGACTCAACGGTGTGAAATTGAAGTGTATTCACCGGGAAGACGGACAAAAGCTGTTGGCGAAGATACATGGAGGCATATGTGGTCACCACATTGGCGCGAGCACTTGCCGCAAAGCGTTCCGGCAAAGGTTTCTTTTGGCCGACAGCCCTCCGTGATGCAAATCGCACAAGTAACCAAGTGTGAAGCGTGCTAGTTCCATTCCAAGCAGATACACCAGCCAGCTCAAGCTCTCCAGACGATCCCTTTATCCTGGCCATTTTCGGTCTGGGGGCTCGACATCCTCGGCCCCTTTCCCCGAGCTGTCGAGGGCTTTGAGTACTTGTACGTTGCAATCGACAAGTTCACAAAGTGGCCGGAAGTGGAAGCAGTGAGGAAGGTGACAACACAGTCAACAGTCAAGTTCTTTAGGTCGATTGTTTGCCATTTCGGAATCCCTAACAGGATCATCACCGACAACGGCACGCAATTCACGAGCCGCACCTTCATGCAGTACGTCCAAGATCTTGGCGCCAAGGTTCCGCTTTCGCTTCTGTTGCTCATCCGAGAAGTAACGGTCAAGCGGAGAGGGCGAATGCTGAAGTGTTGCGCGGGCTCAAGACCAGAACTTTCGACCGGCTGCACAAGTGCGGAAAGAACTGGATTGAGGAGCTGCCGGTGGTTCTTTGGTCGGTCAGGACGACGCCAAATCGAGCCACTGGCCAGACACCTTTCGCTCTAGTCTATGGAGCAGAGGCAGTTCTCCCCACGGAACTCGTATACGGATCACCTCGAGTTCTCGCTTATGATGAGCTTGAGCAAGAGCGATTATGCGACAAGATGACGCTGCTCCTTGAGGAGGATCGTCTTCAGTCTTGTCTGAGCTGCTCGATACCCGACAAGCTTTGCGCCGCTACCATAGCCGCAGTTAATGCCGAAGTCTCGAGGAAGGCGACCTTGTTCTTCGGTAGCGTTCAGTCCGCCAAGAATTCCAACAAGTTGGCGCCGAAGTGGGAAGGCCCTTACCGGGTGAAACGAGTCACTAGGCTCAAGGCGCTGTCCGCCTTGAGACCGAAGATGGCATTCCGGTGAGCAACTCCTGGAACATTGAGCATCTTCGTAAGTTTTACCCGTAAGGCGCGGTTGCTGGAACCTGTTCCGGCAACCACCTTTTGTACAAGTCTTGCCGATGTTGCATGTAATCCTTTGTACAAAGCCGGGCGCAGACCCCGTGCATAGGTAAAGGTAATGTGCTTCGCACATCTTGTCAATTTCATGCTTTCTAATTCTATTTTTGCATGCGTTATCTGACACTTTGTGCAACACCTACCCCCGTTAAGCAATAACGAGCCATAAGGCTCCATATCTTTATTTTCTCTTCTTTCTCTTTCTCAAAGAAAGGAAGGTTCCCTCGCCCACAAGTTTGCCGGGGGGAAATGAGAAGATAATGGTGTGGACCAAGCGTCGCTCAAGGAAGTCTAGCCTTACCGGGAAGCAAACGACAGAATAGCTAAGTTGCTAAAGTTTGAGCAATCAGTTTTAAATTTTTTAAGTTATCTTCCTCGAACGACCGTACTTTGTATGGAAAACCTGTGCGCGGAGGTACCAACTCGTAGCTAGTTGCACCCTTACTTTGTTTTGAGTCCGCTCAACAACTTAAGTGAGCTGCGACTAGTTGCAGCTAGTTGCGCCCTTACTTTGTTTCGAGTCCGCTCAACAACTTAAGTGAGCTGCGACTAGTTGCAGCTAGTTGCGCCCTTACTTTGTTTCGAGTCCGCTCAACAACTTAAGTGAGCTGCGACTAGTTGCGACAAGGTTTCTTGTCGGTAGCAGCACCGCCAGCAGGCTGCTGACGTCCCGCACTCAGCGCCGCGTCTGGTGCTCATAATGACAAGTTCCCTAAAAGCGTAGGGCAAAACATACAAAGGAAGGAACCAAGTAAAGGAAATAACATAGCAATTGCTACCCGAAATAGAGTTATATTACAAGATAGCTTGTCGCAGCTCTAATAGATTGTTCTCATAACATGACCAGCAGCGGCAAGAAAAAGGTCTTGAGCGCGTCCACATCAGCATCCGGCGGCAAGGATTTGAGGATGTTGGTGAGGTTGAGGCCTGGACGCCATCGCCGGCCTTCAAATAGGCGCCGGGCTGGGGCTCTTCGGAGCCCGACGCTGCCACAGCGGCAGAGGGATCGGCGGTCGGCGTAGCGCCTGGCGCTCCTGTGGCCTCAGGGCCGTCAGTGCGATCGCCGGACCCCTCGCCAGCTTCTGCGGCGGCAGCTTTGGCGGCCTCTTCGCCGGCGGGCTCGTCAGCGCCAGCTTCTTCTCCGATGGCAGCGGCGTCATCAGTATTGCCGCGCGCGTCCTCCTCGCCGGCGGCCTCGGTCTCCATTGGCTCTGTGGCGGATGGATCTGACGACCGGAAAATGAAGAAAAGTCAAGCAAATATTCAAAAAGAAAATCAGAAGAAGAAGAACACAAGGAAAGTTTTCAAGCAAGAGGATTACCTGTGCTAGGGTCTGTAGTCATGGTCTCCGCCACCAGGGGATCACTGGTGCTGTCCCTTGCCGGAGAGCTGTCCTTGCCAGAGAACTGCCCCTTGCCGGAGAAGTCTCCCTTGCCGGAGAACGCTCCCTTGCCGGGGAATCCTCCCTTGGCAGTGTAGTCGAAGCAGAAGGCATGTCAGGAGCGGCTTGTGGCACTCTGGTAAGGCTGCTCTGCTCCTACACAAATCAGCGATCGGATATCAGCAAAGAAAGGGCACCCATGCACGCCTAACAGCGAAGTAAACCATATACTTACGCTGGGCTGCGCATGCCGTGCCTGTTTTGGGCCCAACAGCGCTCGGCACCGTGTGTGGCCCGAGCACGGGGCTCTGTCGGTGTACTAGAGTAGGGGTACCCTAGTATCCCGAACTTGTGCACAGATTCTGCAGCCCTCAGCGGCAAGGCTTACCGGGTGACCGCCAAGGTCCTCCGTGGTTCCTTTGGAGCCATTCAAGAACAAAGTATTCAAGCCAAGGAGACAAGGCCCGGCAAGAGGAGCTTGCCGGGAAGGCCCGTGAGCGACAAGCTTTGGACGTGACAAGACAACAACCGCGGCAAAGGCGCTTGCAGCGGCACCACCACTCAGACCTGCGCTCCAAAGCACATCCACTAACGTGTCGCCACAGGACCTTTCGGTAGCGCTGCGGGCAAGAGGTCTTGGCCAGCGGAGCACGATGGCAAGCGGCGCTGACAAGATTGCCATCGTGGCAAGCGGTGGCGCCCCTGACGGTCCCTTTCTGCACTGTTAGGGCGACGTAGACGGGCATTTAATGCCTTTGTCCCCCGCCGTCAGGGTTAGGTATGATACATTGCACAAGTAGCTGTACCAACCACTCCTTTTCCATTTTTACCCTTGTCTACGTTGTCACCTGTCGGAGACCCCTTTAGCATATAAAAGGAGGCCCATGCGCATAGCGTGGGGAGGAGGCAAAAGAGAGGGGGTTCAAAGGCTCGAAGCAGAGAACACTCACGCCGGGTCTCGTTAGCAGCTTGTGTGTCTTGTAGCACTCAGCGCTCTGAGCAAGAACTCAATACACTCGGACATGCAGCAGTAGGAGTGTTATCTCTCCGGAGAGCTCGAAGCTGGGTAAACTGCTCGTGTGCTTCGCCTCGGTCTGCTCTTCGTGCGACCTCCGCCCCCCGCCGAACCGAAAGGGGCTCGGTCCGCCGGTCCCATAGGTGTTCGTGGGCCAGATCAGCCTCCCCCGACACCACATATTCACCATATTAATACACCACTATGGATCCGCTCCCGTCTCCCTACGAGAACGCCATCCATAGTACTCACGCTTATCTTGCGCATTTTAGAGTATCCACTTTCACTTGTCTATGAACTGTACAGGCAACCCAGAAGTCCTTTTTCGCAGACATGGCTATTTGAATAGATGATGTTAACCCTGCAGGGGTGTACTTCTTTACACACGCTCTCGCCACTTACCACCATGTACACATCGTGTATCTCGGTAACCTTCAAGTGGAAGCTTGGCGAGGGAGTCGGCCATGACCTGACTAACCATACAAGTCTCTAGTACAGATTTATCGCCTATTCGGGTTCCATCCGCAAGGAGATCCGGCCGGGGTGTCTCTCACGGCCCCAAACGATGAGAGCAGGGTTCCCGACGCACCAAACGGGCATCCCGGTACACCGTGCCTCGTGTCTCTACCGCAACATAGCCCACCCCTAGGGTCAGTGATACGTCTCCGTCGTATCTACTTTTCCAAACGCTTTTGCCCTTGTTTTGGACTCTAACTTGTATGATTTGAATGGAACTAACCCGGACTGACGCTGTTTTCAGAAGAATTGCCATGGTGTTGTTTTATGTGTAGAAAACAAAAGTTCTCGGAATGACATGAAACTCCACGGGATGTCTTATAAAAAATAATAAAAAATCCTTGCCAAAGATGAAGACCAGGGGGCCCACACCCTGTCCACGAGGGTGGGGGGCGCCCCCCTAGGGCGCGCCCCTACGTCGTGGGCCCCCTGGAGCCCCTCCGACGCCAACTCTAACTCCATATATTGGCTTTCGGGGAGAAAAAATCAGGGAGATAGTTTCATCGCGTTTTATGATACGGAGCCGCCGCCAAGCCCAAATCTCTCTTGGGAGGGCTGATCTGGAGTCCGTTCGGGGCTCCGGAGAGGGGGATTCGTCGCCGTCGTCATCATTAACCATCCTCCATCACCAATTTCATGATGCTCACCGTCGTGCGTGAGTAATTCCATCGTAGGCTTGCTGGACGGTGATGGGTTGGATGAGATTTATCATGTAATCGAGTTAGTTTTGTTAGGGTTTGATCCCTAGTATCCATTATGTTCTGAGATTGATGTTGCTATGACTTTGTTATGCTTAATGCTTGTCACTAGGGCCCGAGTGCCATGATTTCAGATCTGAACCTATTATGTTTTCATGAATATATGTGTGTTCTTGATCCTATCTTGCAAGTCTATAGTCACCTACTATGTGTTATGATCTGGCAACCCCGAAGTGACAATAATCGGGACCACTCCCGGTGATGACCATAGTTTGAGTTCATGTATTCACTATGTGCTAATGCTTTGTTCCGGTTCTCTATTAAAAGGAGGCCTTAATATCCCTTAGTTTCCAATAGGACCCCGCTGCCACGGGAGGGTAGGATAAAAGATGTCATGCAAGTTCTTTTCCATAAGCATGTATGACTATATATGGAATACATGCCTACATTACATTTATGAATTGGAGCTAGTTCTGTGTCACCCTATGTTATGACTGTTACATGACGAACCGCATCCGGCATAATTATCCATCACTGATCCGGTGCCTACGAGCTTTCCATATACTGGTTCTCGCTTATTTACTTTTCCGTTGCTACTGTTACAATCACTACAAAAATACCAAAAGCATTACTTTTGATGTCTTTACTTTTGTTACCGTTACCTCCACTATCATATTACTTTGCTACTAAACACTTTGCTGCAGATACTAAGTTTCCAAGTGTGGTTGAATTGACAACTCAGCTGCTAATACTTGAGAATATTCTTTGGCTCCCCTCGTGTCAAATCAACAAATTTGGGCTGAATACTCTGCCCTCGAAAACTGTTGCGATCCCCTATACTTGTGGGTTATCAAGACCTTTTTCTGGCGCCGTTGCTGGGGAGCATAGCTCTATTCTTTGAGTCACTTGGGATATATATCTGCTGGACACTATGAAGAATTTGAAAGATGATCGAACTACTATTTTGCCCTCAACTACGAGGGGAGGTAAGGAACTGCCATCTAGCTCTGCGCTTGATTCACCTTCTATTATAAGTAAGCTTGTGACACCTAAACCTGCTACTGCTATGAATTCTGATATGTTGCATGTTATTGATGATGCCACTTCTGCTATGCATGATACTTATGATGAAACCACTTCTATGCTAGATACTCATGCCTGGGTGAATTTCTTGATGAGCAAATTGCTAGATCTAGAGAAAGAGAAATTATTGAAACTGAATACAATGATGAAAGTGATGATGAAAATATGCCTGCTATTCCTGAGGGTTACCTTTTTGATGCTGAATCTTCTGCAGCTATTTTTGCTTGCCGTGATAGAATCTGAACTTAAGAGGCTGCTAGTTAAATGGAGTAAAGAATCTCTTAGAGATAGGATGAGACCCGACCCTGCTTTTGCTACTTCACCTATCTGTGTTCCTGATAAGGATTATTATGAATTCTCTATTGATCCTAATATAATTACTATGGTTCAATCTGATCCTTTTTATGTCTATGAAACTGAAACTGTTGTGGCACATCTTACTAAGTTAAATGTTATAGCTCCCCTGTTTACTAATAATGAGATATCACGCTACCTTTATTTACTCAAAATATTTCCATTCTCATTAAAGGGTGATCCTAAGATATGGTTTAATTCTCTTGATCCTGGTTGTGTGCAAAGTCCCCAGGATATGATTTATTGTAGGACCTTGAAGTATGTCTAGAGGGGGGGGGGGACTAGACTACTTGACCAATTAAAAACTTAACCGTTTCCCAATTTTAGACTTTGGCGGATTTTAGCTATCTTTGCACAAGTCAAGCAATCTTCACACAATTCAAGCAAGCATGAAAAGAGTATATAGGCAGCGGAAATTAAAGCATGCAACTTGCAAGAATGTAAAGGGAAGGGTTTGAAGGATTCAAACGCAATTGGAGACACGGATGTTTTTGTCGTGGTTCCGATAGGTGGTGCTATCGTACATCCACGTTGATGGAGACTTCAACCCCACGAAGGGGTAACGGTTGCGAGTCCACGGAGGGCTCCACCCCACGAAGGGTCCACGAAGAAGCAACCTTGTCTATCCCACCATGGCCATCGCCCACGAAGGAATTGCCTCACTAGCGGTAGATCTTCACGAAGTAGGCGATCTCCTTGCCCTTACAAACTCCTTGGTTCAACTCCACAATCTTGTCTGAGCCTCCCAAGTGACACCTAGCCAATCTAGGAGACACCACTCTCCAAGAAGTAACAAATGGTGTGTTGATGATGAACTCCTTGCTCTTGTGCTTCAAATGATAGTCTCCCCAACACTCAACTCTCTCTCTCACAGGATTTGGATTTGGTGGAAAGAATATTTGAGTGGAAAGCAACTTGAAGGCTAGAGATCAAGATTCATGTGGTTGGAATGGAATATCTTGGCCCCAACACATGAGTAGGTGGTTCTCTCTCAGAACTAGTAAGTTGGAAGTGTAGGTTTGTTCTGATGGCTCTCTCCACGAATGAAGAGGAGGTGGAGGGGTATATATAGCCTCCACACAAAATCTAACCGTTACACACAATTTACCAAACTCGGTGGGACCGAATCAACAAACTTGGTCGGACCGATTCAGTAAACCTAGTGACCATTAGGGTTTTCGATGGGACTGACATGCAACTCGGTAGGACCGACATGGTTAGGGTTAGGGCATAACGTAACCTCGGTGAGACCGATTACACAAACTCGGTGAGACCGATTTTGGTAATTAGCTAACCAGAGAGTTGGTCAGGTAAACTCGGTGGGACCGATTAAACTCTTTCGGTGAGACCGAAAAGTTACGAAAGGGAAACAGAGAGTTTACATTGCAATCTCGGTGGGACCGATCGCTCACTTTGGTTAGACCGAAATGTTACGAAGGGAAACAGAGAGATTACAATCCCATCTCGGTGAGACCGAGATCCCTATCGGTGAAACCGATTTGCCTAGGGTTTGTGGCAGTGGCTATGACATCTGAACTCGGTGGCGCGGATAGAAAGAATCGGTAGGACCGATTTTGACTTTAGGTTTAGGTCATATGTGGATGTGAGAAAGTAGTGGAGGGTTTTGGAGCATATCACTAAGCACATGAAGCAAGAGGCTCATTAAGCAACACCTCATCCCTCCTTGATAGTATTGGCTTTTCCTATAGACTCAATGTGATCTTGGATCACTAAAATGTAAAATGTAGAGTCTTGAGCTTTTGAGCTTGAGCCAATCCTTTGTCCTTAATATTTTGAGGGATCCACTTTCATCATCCATGCTATGCCATTCATTGAGCTTCCCTGAAATATTTGTCTTGGAATAGCATTAGCTCAATGAGCTATATGTTGTTATGAATTACCAAAACCACCTAGGGATGGTTGAACTTTCAATCTCCCCCTTTTTGGTAATTGATGACAACATACATATCAAAGCTTCGACAAATGATAATAAGATTGAAAAACATCATCGCTTTGAGAAGTATGTGATAAGCAAGAGCTCCCCCTATATTTGTGCATGTTTTAAGATTTTCTTTGGACTGCAAATGCACAAGGAATTAGGCTCATGGGTTACTCTTCCATGTCACATACATCTTGGTGGAGCGCTCAAAATAATAAGGATTGAATACATGTAGCGACCCGACCTCAGACGGTCAAGCCTCTGTGTTTTTGTGCCATCCACAGATCAAGATATCTTTGGCACACAGTACATCAATGTATATATCAAAGTGCAATCACATGTATAATTAACGCAAAAGATATATATACCTCATAAGTCACAGTGAAACAAATAGTCGTGTGTGGAGTCCCATCAACGCCATCGGCAGGTTGAGTGTAGACCATAACCACAGATCGTAACTCTTACTCGTCGAAGAAAATCCTGCAACATGATACGTTGCGGCCGTGTAGGTCAGTACATTGAATGTACCGCAAGATCACAACATGAGAAAACAGATGGTAAAGCTATACTATATGCAATTTGGCTTTGTGGCTCGTGTATGCGAGTTTTGTTTGCGTAAAAGCTGGTTTTATTTTCCCTACATCAAAGGAATAAATGAAGTCTGTCTTTGTAGAGTTTTCTATCATGACATGGTTCCGCCAACCGATGTCTCATAGCCCAAATTCATCATAAGTTGCCCACAATTAAGTTATCAGTCCGGTGTTGAGAGTTCCGAGATAGATCCAAGTCCGGAGGCTCAAATTGTCCGTGAATCGGGACACGGCTAATCGATTAGGTTATAACCCTCTGCAGAGGTTTGTACACTTTACCCGCAAGATTCGATCCCTCTCTTTACGTTCTCGCACTTCGTGGTGTTTGAGAACAAGATGACGAAACATGGTCTTCCGAAGAGTTCCTCTGACCACTGTCCGGTACTCATCCCATCCTACCGTAGTTCTACATCTGCTAGTACCGTCCCGGCCGAGTCACCACTAAGGTCAACCAAGCCAGAGCCCATAATGACTTGCGGTTGCACAGGTAAGCTTCCGGTCATGAAGTATTCTTCCGTCTCTTTGAGTCTGGGTGAAGCTTTCCGCAAGATGTCATGGCGCTTCTCCATGCATCCTGGCCAACCACTTTGGGTTCTCCAGGTGCCCGTCAACCGTCCTTCACCCAAGAGTGTGTATTGAATTCTTGTCTCGAGTCTTGAATTCTTGAGGTCTTGAAGGTGCAGTCCTTGCAGATTCCATCATGGAGTTGTCGTCATTTACGTAGAGTCCTCCTTCTTCACACCACTCTCGTGCACTCATACCAAACCCCGTCTACTATAGCGTAGCATTAAAATAAAATATCGTCCCGGGCTTGGTAACAGGGTGATGGGTTCCTACCTCATGCATACTACTCAACTACAAGAATTTCAATATCACTACTGAGGGGTGGTTGCAAAGATGCCACTAAATGCAATAAAACATAGGTATGAAAGCATGGTCAAAGTGAACTTGCACGGTAATACTTGATGAAGATAACAACGTCATGAAAATGACTTGGTAGAACTAATCGTCACTCCGTTGAAAATCTATATAGTCAAACATAGCATTCACATAAGCAAACATCCTAGCAAACAATTTTAGCACTCGAAATAACAATCAAAACAGCAAGGAAAATCGATAATAAAACTCAAACAAAATCAAAAGAAACTTCAAATAAAACTACAAAGAAAAACTACTAACGAAGATCTATGACTTTGCTACAAACATCTAATAAAGTTTTGCCGTAAGTAAAAACTTAACAACAATTAAAATACTAAACTAATAAATTAACAGAAAATAAAATGTAAAATAACTAATTTAACAGAAAGTATTTTTTTCCATAAAATTTTATTTGCAAAAAGAAACAAATAAAAAGCTTTTGTAAAACTCTAACTATGACCTATAGAAGGTTTCATATAAAACTAAGGAAAAAAATTTAAATAAAAATAAATTTTCTCCTGTTGTCTAACAGAAACACAACTAATTTTGTCAAAAATGACAAAAAGAAATAATTTAAAACTAATAAAAACAATAAATAAAAGCTAAAACAGAACTAATATTAAAACAGTACTGTTTTGCTAAAAACCTAATTTAAATTAACCTGAAAATAAAATACTAAATACTACTGGATAAACAAAGGTCCTAGAGACCAGGAGCAAAAAGAATTAATTAAAAACCTATTTTAAACTCCCGGAATAAGCAAAACAAGCTTTAATTCAAATCTGATCTAACTCAATTTTTATAAATCCAAACATAGACAAATAATATATTTTTGGAAACTACAAGAAAATTGTGATCTAACGCAAAAAGAATCAGCATCATTGGGCTTCTAGATCAAAAGTTATAAGCTAAACAAGAACGGAACTAAATCTGTTACGGAAATAAATATGAAAAACGAGAACGGAGTTACCTGTACGTGAGGCAGAGATGGCAGGAAGGAGATGGCGATGTGGAGGGCTGCTCCGGCGAGGGGGCGAGGTCGCCGGCGAGGGTGGGGGTGGCGGAGGAGGGGGTCGGCGCTTGGGGAGGTTCCAGGAGAGCTCCTGGTGAGCGTTTCTAGGTAGGAAAAGGAGGACGGTGGCGAGAAGGCTACGGGCAGGGAGGGGGCGTGGTGATGGGAAAAATGGAACGAGGAGAGGGAGGGGGTTTTATAGGCGGTCTCGGGAGGCGCTGGGATGGAAAGACGAGGGAGATCGGGAAGGTGGAGATTCCTGTCTCCATGGATATGGAAAGCTTCAGAACGTGAGAGGAAACAGAGGAAGGAGATGATCTCTTGTTGGGCTAGAATAGGAAAGTGCTTAATGGGCCAGCAGGTTTTTCCTAATAAAACGATTCCATTCCTATTTTTAAAATTAGGAAACTAAAACAATAAAAAGGAAATCAAATCAATTGAATAAAGAGTTTTTATATACTAAAATTATCAGAAAAATAAAATGTAGATGATGAGCATTATTCCACGGCCAAAATAAAAACTTAAAAAAATGTTTTTTAGAAAATCCCTAAAGGCTTTATTTCTTTTTGCAAATAATTTTTAAATAAAAACTTTGGTTTTTCTTGGCTCAAATATTTTCAAAAATGCCCCTGATTTTGGAGGGTCATTTTCCTCCGCTCTTTCTTGCTTGCAAGAATTTATTTTTCGAGGGTATTTCTCGGGAAGAAAAATAGAGAAGCAAGTGCAAATATTTGAAAGAATTAAATTGCAAAACTCCGTTCAAATTCTTTATAGTTGAAGAAGGCATGTCATCTTCTCTCATTGATTTTAATAGGATGAATTTGAATTTACGGAGAAGGGAAAGTCATTTTATTCCCTCTCATTCAAAAGTTTTTGAAAAGGTTCAAATTTCACTCAAGTTTAATTCACTCAAGCAAACAAACAAACAATTCAATTAATTATATTAACATTCCAAAATTTGGGATGTTACAAACCTACCACTTAAAATGAATCTAGTCCTCGAGATTCAAGAGGCTAGCAAGAAAAAGGTTAGGGTTGGGGTCTTCTAGCAAATGTTTTGGTCGAGAAAGGTCGTGGGTGCTACCACGCTTAAAAACAAGGTCATGGTTCCAATAAACTCAGATATTTCCTCCGGAGGGCTGACAATGTATGTCTCTTCACATATCTTACAATAGCTCCTTCATTAAAGCTCTTCATCGGAAGCATAGAGTTTTCCTCAAAAGCTTGGGTCGGTTCGTCAAAGTTGAAGTTCATCCAGACTGGATCTTCTTAGCCGATGGGTCTGCGTCCATTCTAAACAACTATCGAAACACTCATGGTGGTCTACAATTTATGGTTTTCTCCTGCAGAAAAGCGGGTGCAGGTCGAACCTCACCGTATAACCTACGTTTGGCAACGGTTGCCTGTAATGGGGTTCCATCGTCCTACCATTTTATGGTTTTATGGCTTATCGTGTCGACACTCTTCTAAGGTTTTCAAGGCTCCCTGATTTTCCATCAACATATGATACTTCATGATAGAAGTCTCCGGTATGGGGGCTAGTCCATCCCGTACTTGAATCATTACCACATACGTAAACAGTGAATCACGTATTCTAACACTTGGGCATACTCACAAGCATTGCAGAATTTCTCTTGTTCTCGAACTGGTTTCGAGTAAATCCATGGTTTCGCAAGCCAAACGAAACATCTATCGTTACTTCACCACTCTCGTGTTTTTGGCGTAACCTCCTCTAAAGCGTATGCTGATTGGATCACCGATTCTTCCAAATTTATTCCTTTATCAAGGTTACATCTGTTCCTTATCAAAATCCACGGGCCCGTGGGTTATGGCCCACTTCAACACCGGTGCAGCTTTAACTCATCCTTGGAGTAACTCTCATGTTACACCTCCTTTAAATCCAATAGTACTCTGTTACTTCATACCATCATATCAAGAACAAAACTCCAAGTTATTTTGTCCAGCTCCCTTCTATGGACCGTCGTGAATAACATGTTTTTTCTCCATTGATCTTGTGGCTTTACAGAGTACTATGACCAAAAGAAGTGCACAAGTTTATCCATAAAATCTCATTATTTTCATATCAATCCTTCATTACATCCTTAATCATTTTTCGTAAATCCAAATTCCAAAAGTACTTGTTACAAATGCTGCCACCCACATGATTTGGTATGGTCGACATTACTTCCACTTTATTTATTTATCCTCCTCGAGGATTCTTCTTCACCCCACCGAATTGTGCGACATGAGCCTTGAAATCTTCAATCTTCTGTTTCATCATGGTGGTCTTGAGCTTCACCTTCATCATCTCTGCATGCACTCCGCTTAGGTATTCCCTGAGTATAACGGAGTCTTGCTTCAAGTATTTCTCCGATCCGCGTATGGCTTCCATGGCTGCTTCACGAACGGCATCAAGAAAGTTGCTTGTGGCACACGTGAGATGAAAAAGTAATGCCCCGTCCTCTTTGGGCAAACTCCTTTCAAAGCGGTGGAGGTGTACCTCCACATACCAAAGTTCCACTCCCTTTTGCATGAAGGGTAGCCTTTGTAGACTGCATCTCCTTCAAGGTGAATATGCTTCATCATGTCCTTCAAGATCTTCGGGTAATCATGATCACTTGTCGTGGTCATGATCGTTTGAGGCCCTTAAGGAAAGACTCATAAAGGGTTGCCATCTGCATGTGTAGGATAAGAGGAGTGCTCGTAACAAGCGATGTATCTCCATGGGAAGTTGCAATTGTCTCCAAAGGTTTGGTGTTCGATTGTCCATGGGTTCAAGATTTCGGGGTGCAGTTGAGATAGAAAGAGAAGGCAATTACCCACTCATCAACAAAATTATCGTTTGTAATGAGCCGTTCTACTATGGTTTCATTTCTAAGTCCTCATTTCTTCAGGTCTTCAATGCTCGGGAGTTTCCAATTCCTGATGCTGTTCCCATATGAAGGCCTTCTACCATTCTTCCGTAACTTACGTCTCTCATGGTTGAAATAATTACAAGCCTACGAATATCGCATCTATCCAACCATTCAATAAACATACAAAAATAATAGCAACCAAGCATTCATTTATTCAATCAATACTACAGATCGCCACCCACATAAGTTGGTATGGTCAGATACTTAAATCGAGAAAGCGTTCATCTTTATTTCTCTCATGGTGGGATACTACTAATTTATTAGGAACTTGGTCATTGTCCCCACCGGGCTTCTTCCTGTGGACTTGATCTCCTCCGGTTCTTCCGCTAGATTTTCTCAATCGACACGGAGTTTCTTGTGACGACCCAGTATGTCCTGAAGATGTTCCTTGAGCTTCTGGATTTCAATCTCCTTGGCATGAGACATGGTCTTGATGTTCTTCAGTTCTTGACGCATCCTCGAGATCTCGAGGATCTCCTCCTCCAGCTTGTTTACCTTCGGTCTACGAGTCTTGACCTCTTCTCGTAGTGCTTCATTGTCGAACAGGGCTTCCGGAAGGTCCATCCAAGATTCTTGACGTATTGTTCCAGATCCTGATTGTACACTAAAAGTGGGGAAACTTCATCTTTTGCGCTTCCGTCAAGGCAATAGTTGCTCCATCGGACTTCTGCCATCCCATCCTTCCAAAGAAGTGTGGGTTTAGTGCAAGACGATGACGATAGCACAAACGCGTGCAATAGCATCATGGACGGCGGTGTTGATGCCCATATCACGATCACCATTTATAGTTCAAGATGATGTCTGCAGTCTTGGGGGCTTCTTTACGACCAAAAACTTGGGTCTTGACTCCCCATGATCTGGACGTCCTCTTAGTTGCCTTGATCTCAGGTATCGGTAACTTCAGCAGCCTGACTACCTCCACAAGGAAGGGGCCTCCAAGAACCTTCTCGTAGTGTTCTCTTTTGTTCAGAATGTAGCTCTCCATCTATAGTTGAAATAAGGAAGGTTCAGTAGAAGGAATCAGGTGTTACGAGAGTAGTACAAAACAAAGGTCATTCCTATTGGGGTCTTCATATTACTAAGTCATTTTCTAGGGTCACGTTCTACAGCCAACATGTGCTCGATACCATATCAGAGCGACCCGACCTCAGACGGTCAAGCCTCCGTGTTTTTGTGCCATCCCTCGATCAAGATCTTTGGCACACACGGTACATCAATGTATATATCAAAGTGCAATCACATGTATAATTAACGCAAAACTGATATATACCTCATAAGTCACAACGGAAACAAATAGTCGTGTGGAGTCCCATCAACGCCATCGGCAGGTTGAGTGTAGACCGTAACCACATATCGTAACTCTTACTGTCGAAGAAAATCCTGCAACATGATACGTTGCAGCCGTGTAGGTCAAGACATTGAATGTACCCCAAGATCACAACATGAGAAAACAGATGGTAAAGCTATACTATATGCAATTTGGCTTTGTGGCTCGTATGCGAGTTTTGTTTATGTAAAAGCTGGTTTTATTTTCCCTACATCAAAGGAATAAATGAAGTCTGTACTGTAGAGTTTTCTATCATGACATGGTTCCGCCAACCGATGTCTCATAGCCCAAATTCATCATAAGTTGCCCACAATTAAGTTATCAGTCCGGTGTTGAGAGTTCCGAGATAGATCCAAGTCCGGAGGCTCAAATTGTCCGTAATCGGGACACGGCTAATCGATTAGGTTATAACCCTCTGCAGAGGTTTGTACACTTTACCCGCAAGATTCGATCCCTCTCTTTACGTTCTCGCACTTCGTGGTGTTTGAGAACAAGATGACCGAAACATGGTCTTCCAAAGAGTTCCTCGACCACCGTCCGTACTCATCCCATCCTACCGTAGTTCTACATCTGCTAGTACCGTCCCAGCCGAGTCACCACTAAGGTCAACCAAGCCAGAGCCCATAATGACTTGCGGTTGCATAGGTAAGCTTCGGTCATGAAGTATTCTTCCGTCTCTTTGAGTCCTGGGTGAAGCTTTCCGCAAGATGTCATGGCGCTTCTCCATGCATCCCGCCAACCACTGGGTTCTCTGTGGTGCCCGTCAACCGTCCTTCACCCAGTGAGTGTGTATTGATTTCTTGTCTCGAGTCTTGAAGTCTTGATGTCTTGTAGGTTCAGTCCTTGCAGATTCCATCATGGAGTTGTCGTAATTTACGTAGTGTCCTCCTTCTTCTCACCACTCTCGTGCAATCATACAAAACCACGTCTACTATAGCGTAGCATTAAAATAAAATATCGTCCCGGCTTGGTAACAGGGTGATGGGTTCCTACCTCATGCATACTACTCAACTACAAGAATTTCAATATCACTACTGAGGGTGGTTGCAAAGATGCCACTAAATGCAATAAAACATAGGTATGAAAGCATGGTCAAAGTGAACTTGCACAGTAATACTTGATGAAGATAACAACGTCGTAAAATGACTTGGTAGAACTAATCGTCACTCCGTTGAAAATCTATATAGTCAAACATAGCATTCACATAAGCAAACATCCTAGCAAACAATTTTAGCACTCGAAATAACAACCAAAACAGCAAGGAAAATCGATAATAAAACTCAAACAAAATCAAAAGAAACTTCAAATAAAACTACAAAGAAAAACTACTAACGAAGATCTATGACTTTGCTACAAACATCTAATAAAGTTTTGCCGTAAGTAAAAACTTAACAACAATTAAAATACTAAACTAATAAATTAACAGAAAATAAAATGTAAAATAACTAATTTAACAGAAAGTATTTTTTCCATAAAATTTTATTTGCAAAAAGAAACAAATAAAAAGCTTTTATAAAACTCTAACTATGACCTATAGAAGGTTTCATATAAAACTAAGGAAATTTTTTTTTAAATAAAAATAAATTTTCTCCTGTTGTCTAACAGAAACACAACTAATTTTGTCAAAAATGACAAAAAGAAATAATTTAAAACTAATAAAAACAATAAATAAAAGCTAAAACAGAACTAATATTAAAACAGTACTGTTTTGCTAAAAACCTAATTTAAATTAACCTGAAAATAAAATACTAAATACTACTGGATAAACAAAGGTCCTAGAGACCAGGAGCAAAAAGAATTAATTAAAAACCTATTTTTAAACTCCCGGAATAAGCAAAACAAGCTTTAATTCAAATCTGATCTAACTCAATTTTTATAAATCCAAACATAGACAAATAATATATTTTTGGAAACTACAAGAAAATTGTGATCTAACGCAAAAAAGAATCAGCATCATTGGACTTCTAGATCAAAAGTTATAAGCTAAACAAGAACGGAACTAAATCTGTTACGGAAATAAATCTGAAAAACGAGAACGGAGTTACACATGCGTGAGGCAGAGATGGCAGGAAGGAGGCAGCGATGTGGAGGGCTGCTCCGGCGAGGGGCGAGGTCGCCGGCGAGGTGGGGGTGGCGGAGGAGGATCGGCGCTTGGGAGGTTCAGGAGAGCTCCTGGTGAGCGTTCTAGGTAGGAAAAGGAGGACGGTGGCGAGAAGGCTACGGGCAGGGAGGCGTGGTGATGGGAAAAATGGAACGAGGAGAGGAGGGGGTTTTATAGGCGGTCTCGGGAGGCGCTGGGATGGAAAGACGAGGGAGATCGGGAAGGTGGAGATTCCTGTCTCCATGGATATGGAAAGCTTCAGTAACGTGAGAGGAAAGCAGAGGAAGGAGATGATCTCTTGTTGGGCTAGAATAGGAAAGTGTTTAATGGGCCAGCAGGTTTTTCCTAATAAAACGATTCCATTCCTATTTTTAAAATTAGGAAACTAAAACAATAAAAAGGAAATCAAATCAATTCGAATAAAGAGTTTTTATATACTAAAATTATCAGAAAAATAAAATGTAGATGATGAGCATTATTCCACGGCCAAAATAAAAACTTAAAAAATGTTTTTCAGAAAATCCCTAAAGGCTTTATTTCTTTTGCAAATAATTTTAAATAAAAACTTTGGTTTTTCTTGGCTCAAATATTTTCAAAAATGCCCCTGATTTTGGAGGGTCATTTTCCTCCGCTCTTTCTTGCTTGCAAGAATTTATTTTTCGGGTATTTCTCGGGAAGAAAAATAGAGAAGCAAGTCCAAATATTTGAAAGAATTAAATTGCAAAACTCCGTTCAAATTCTTTATAGTTGAAGAAGGCATGTGAACTTCACTAATTGATTTTAGTAGGATGAATTTGAATTTACGGAGAAGGGGAAAGTCATTTTATTCCCTCTCATTCAAAAGTTTTTGAAAAGGTTCAAATTTCACTCAAGTTTAATTCACTCAAGCAAACAAACAAACAATTCAATTAATTATATTAACATTCCAAAATTTGGGATGTTACAATACATGCACTCATCACCAAGCAAAGTGAATGATCATATAAGGATAAGTAAGATAATATCAACTAACAAGCATAAGTGTAGCTTATGATCAAACACATGATCATCAATGTCTCACAGGAAATAGCATAGTATCTCAAGCAATCAAAGGCAAACAAAGTTCAACCAAGAAGACAAGAGAGAACAAAAGCAAACTCTCTCTCGAAGCCCTATGATCTATACATTTTTCTCCCCTTTGGCAACAAGTTACCAAAAAGTTCCTAGAAAATGCATAGGACTATATCGTCTCTCAGGCTAGGTCTTCTGCTGGTGGCGTAGAGATGGCTCCTTGGACGAAGATTTCAGTTGATGTGGAAGGAGCTGAAGGAGTTGGTGCTGGGCTGGTTGCGCTGGAGATGTAGCTGGAGCAGATGAAATGACTCTGGTGTCTGGTACTGGCTCTGCAGCTGATCTCTGAGCTCGAGGCACTCTCGCAAATGCATCAGTTGTTGTCCTGCCCTTCCTCTCCTGCATGTCATCCTGTAGCTGCTCCACAACCGGCCCGAATCTCGCATTACTTTGACATCAAGATCATAGAATTTTTGTTCCATGATTCTTTCCGAGCTCTCCTGGTTTTGAGTTAGGGTGGCCAACCCCTTCTCAATCCGCAGAGTTGATGCTATCAAGTAACCAAGCTGCTCCTACTTGTTCTTCAAAAAGTACTCAGATGCCTCTGCTAGAGTTGGCATCTTGGCAGCCTTCTCTTTCCTTGCCTTCTCCTTCTTCTCTCGAGCTTGTACTGATGATGGTTCATTCTCAGTCATGACAACTTGATTGTCCTCAAAGTCAGGATAAAGAACAAAGTGTTCGTTATCCAACAGATACTTCCCTGTGCCCATCTTTGAGTTAATCAACTCCTGAATTTGAGGGGCATATCCACAGCTCCTCTTTTGGTCTGCTGCTGTCCTCTTGATAGTTTGAACTATGAGGCTCATGACCTTGAATTTCTGGGGCACATCAAATATGTGAAGCAAATTAATTTCATGCCCTCTGATCATGTTGTGGTCACCAGATTTGGGCAACAGAGTGTGCCTAATGATCCATTTGATCGGTGGCAGCCCCGACGAGAAAATGAACTGATCCAAACTTGAAAGTCTCAAGTGCATCATCTTGGATCTCCTTGTACATCTATGACATAGAGTTGTGATCCATTTTCTTCTTGGCATATACATCCAAGTCATCTTCACTCTCCTTTGGGGCATTGATCAGACTTGCCCATTCCTAAATGGTTGATTGGTATCTCGTTCCTTCAGACATCCAAACTATCTTGCCATCTGGATAGAAATGTGTTGTGGAGTAGAATTGCATAATGAGCTCATCATTCCAGTTTGTGAGCTTCTGCCCAACAAAATCTGCAAACCCACACGCACTGAAGCTGTCATACACTCTAGGATAGTGTTCTTCATTTTCCTGTATGTAGGTCCAGTCGCTCGTACCTCATATCACATACTATGGGCTTCTTATCCAACAAGTTTGTCTCATAGAAGTCCTGTTGCTCCTTGGTGTGGAACATGTAATCTACATCGGTCCTTCTCCTGGTGGCATATGGATCTGACTCTCTCCATAGCCTCAACCCTGAATCTCTCCTGATCTTCATGTTCTCAGCCACAGGATGAGCATCATTGTGGTCTGGAATCTTGGGTTTGAGCTTCCTTAGGACTTGCCCTTCATCATCTTCCTCAGCAGCAACATCAGGCACTGGGGCCTTGTTCTTTTCAGCAGCTGGTATACTCCTGGTATTCCTCTTAGGTGCACTCTTGGGCTTGGGGGCAGCTTTGGGTGCTACTTTGGGCTTTGAAGTTGCCGCCCCTGACTTGATAGCATCACCCATCAGCTTTTGTGCCTTGGGTGCTGGTGCAACAACCTCTTCTTCTTCTTCCATCATGGAAGGCTTTCCAATAACTCTGGCCATGGTCTTCTTGACCCTTTCCTTCCTTTTCTTTCCTTCTGCAGCAGGCTCTTTGGGTTGGGATTCCAAAGAAGCTTGAGTGGAGACTCTGGCTTTGGACATTGGTTGTCTACCTGCTGGCCTTTTGATCTTCATCCCTGGCTTTACTGCAGTTGAGCTGTACTCCTTCTTGAGCACTTTCTTCTTTGAACTAGCCTCATCCTCAACTGCCACATAATCCTCATCCTCAGACTCTGTCGGCGTTCTGGGAACGGGGGTACCCAGACTTGCCTGCCTGCGGCCTGCGGCGTGGCTCAAGGGGTGGCCCGGTACGGCCCGTCTTCACCAGCACAAGCTCAAGACCCTCGCGAGGGGCCAAGCCTCGCTGGGCGGGCGACAGGAAGCTTCCTCAGGCACGGCCTCGTCAGGCTGGCTCGCGAGGAGGCGGAGAGATCAAGGCGGGGTACCTCACGAGGTGCCCATGACGCAAGCCATGACGACCAAGGGCGCCAGGCGGGCGCCAGCCTGCGTAGTGTCCTCATTTCATCTTTGGTGCAAAGGAGGCAAGCGCAGGCGAGAGCATCAAGCAAAGGCAACCATTTCAGTGCAACAATACCAAGACTAGCAGAACGGCCGGAAGGAGGTCATGGTGGAGCCCAAGTCGGCGTCACAGTCAGAGTCTTTGGCAGGCGAGGACCGACTTTAGTCAGGATAAGTGTACTAGATGTTCCCCTTCAAAATGGCCAATTGTTGGCGCCCTTCCCGCTCAATATTTGGGAAGAGGCCCAGGGCCTCTCCCTATAAATAGGAGTAGCAACCCATAGGGTAGGGGCAATCTGGAATAGAGCCAGAGATCAAGCAATCTAGAGAGAGAGAGAGCGACCGAACTCCCCCTAGCAGTTAAATCGCACCGCCAAGAACAGACCCTCATGAGGTTGTTCTTCCTTGTACTGTTCATCATCAGCCCCTGAGGCAATCCACCACACCACACACTGGAGTAGGGTATTACACCACAATGGTGGCCCAAACTAGTATAAACCTTGTGTCCCTTGTGTTGCTCTTTGTGTAGCTTAGATCCTTGCGAGGCGACGAGGTGTAGGTAGGTTGGAGGTGAGATCTCCGCGTGCACCCCAGAGTTCAAACCTAGAGGGTCTGCCGGAATCCGAAATCCGACATTTGGCGCGCCAGGTAGGGGTGCACTGAATCCGCCTTCCGCCGCCTGTTCTTTGCCGCCCTCGCATCCATGTCGGACGCTTCGCCGGGCCGCTGAAAGCACAGGGCCGCTCTCGCTACTCGCGTCGCCAGACAGCCCCGCCGTTCCCGTCAGCTTCGCTGCCGTCAACGCCGCCACTGCCCGGCGGGAACGAGCAGCAGGTGTCGTCCCAGCATCCATCCATGAGGCGAGACGGCCGCACCGCTACTCCTTCGCTCGCCCCAGCTGGTTCTTTGTCCCGCGCACTCCGCGCGCTCATGGAGGCTCGAGCCGCGCTCATCACGGCAAACGAGCTTCTGAGCTACAGCCCCATCGACGACGCCTATGAGGAGTGGCTCGACCGCGTCGCCGAACTCGTCCGTGCCGCGGGGGGCTCCCCCGCGCCGTCCTTCTCGCTGCACCGCGCCCTGCCTTGCACGGGCGATGAAGCTCCGGGGGCGCCTCAGCAGCCTCCCCCCCAAGAAGGCACCTTGGCCCCAAGGCGCGTGGCCCCTGGGCGGAACCCACTACGTCCGGCACCAGCGCAGCAAGAGCAGAGCTGCCAAGAGGTCCCTCGCCCCCAAGAAGCTGCCCGAGTGCTCCCTGCACCGGCCCGTCACAACCGCGCCCCTGCTCCAGCACGCCACGACCCCGCGCTGTTCCCAGCGGTAGCGCACGGGGACCTGCAAGATCAAGCCCTCCGTCACCAAAGGCCTCCCGTGGCCACTGCAGGCTGCCGCACCTTCACCACCGAGCTACGCAGCGTCGCATGGCCCGGCAAGTTCAAGCCGGACCTGCCTCCTCGCTATGACGGCACGGCCGACCCTGCGGAGTTCCTCCAGCTCTACGAGCTGGGCATCGAAGCCGCCAATGGGGACGAGAAGGTCATGGCGAACTGGTTTCCCATGGCGCTCAAGGACGGTGCCCGCACTGCTCCTCGAACACAGCTCTGCACGATCTCCTCCCAGGGACGAGATGTGCACTGCTTCATCGCCAACTTCCAAGGCACTTCACGACCGGTCTCCTGCCATGAGCGACATGCGCCCGCATCAAGCAGCAGCGGAGACCCTGCAGTACATCCAGCGCTTCAACAACGCCGCCTCAAGATTCCCAAGGCGACCGAGGAGGCCATCATCTCAGCCTTCTCCGACGGTGTGCGTGGCGTCAAGATGAAAGAGGAGTCATGGCGATGCATGAAGACTGTGCACATCCCTGGAGCTGTTCAACTTGGAGACCAAGTGCGCCAGGGCCAAGGAAGGACGCCTTTCCCTCCTCGAGCTGCCGGCTGCCGACCCCGAAGAGAAGAAGCCCAAGGTCAAGGACGTGAAGTGCAAGGGAGCTGCCGTGCTCATGGCGTAACCGGACACCAAGCAAGGCAGGGATCAGCCCGAGTCTTCCAAGGGCAGCCAGTACTGTGTGTACCACGACCTCCACACCCACAACACCAATGAATGCCAAGAGCTCAGGGCCGTGCGAGAAGGGCGAACCGGTCGACGCCCCGAGCACAATGATTGGGGCTACGACCGAGGAGGAGGAAGAGGCGCAGGACGCTGGGAAGACAGTGGCCCTCGCCAAGGATGGCGTGCCAGACCTCGCGAGGACCGCTGGCAGGACCAGCCTCGCGAGGGAGGTTGGAGGGACCAGCCTCGTGAGGACCACCCTCAAGGAAACGCAGGCCTCCCTCCTTTGCCACCGCCGCCAAGGAGAAATGAAGACCATCATCAGGACGAGGGGGCTGGGGGCTTCCAGGAGCCGCGCGCAATCGCTTGCATCCTGGGCGGAGCTCAAGCCCCAGCCACTCAGCGCATCTTCAAGCAGTTCGCCCGCGAAGTGAATGCAGTCCTCCCCAAGTTTGTAGCCACGCGCCCTCTCAGGTGGTCAGCATGCGCCATCACGTTCAGCTCAGCGGATCAACTCAAGTGTGCAGCCACAGCCGGAGTCCTCCCGATGCTTTGTTCCCCAATCATCAGCAACGTGCAAGTCACCAGGACCCTCATCAATGGCGGAGCAGGGCTAAATGTCCTGTCCGTCGAGACATTCAACAATCTCCAAGTGTCGTACAATCAGCTTCAGCCAACCAAGCCTTTCTTCGGAGTCACCGATGGCTCCATAGTTCTGATAGGGCAGGTCCGCCTCCCTGTCACTTTCGGGGCGCGCGACAACTACCACACCGAGCTCATTGACTTTGACGTCACCCACATTCGCCTGCCATACAATGCCATCCTCGGGTACCCAGCTCTGGCCAAATTCATGGCCTAGAATCATCACGGCTACAATGTCCTCAAGATGCCAGGAAGCGGTTGAGTCATCACGGTGCCTTGTGAAGTGAGAGACGCAGTGTGTTCCCTGGAGCGTGCTTTTCAAGCCACGTCAATTGAAGACCCATATCACAGGAGCGAGAGGCTCCCCGAGGCTGCTCCTAAGAAGAAGAAGACATTGCCTGGCCCGACCCCTCGGGAGGCCGGCCCCTTAGGGTCCGCGCCTGTTCAGGGGGCACCACCTTCTGTCGCATAGGAAGGCACGCTCGGCGCCCTCCTCGAGCAAGGCTCGGGGGCTCTCTCCTGGAGGGCCACCGACATTGCTAAGGTCACGATGGAGGCGCTCGGGCACCACTTGGAGGCGTGTTTCAAAGCACGTTTCCCTCAGGAAGGAGCGAGGCAAGGAGGGCCAAACCCTCAGGAGTTCGTCAGCAAGATCATTCAGGAGCTGCAGGAGTCAAGAGTCATGAGTGGCAGACGCCGCTTACCCGCCGTAGCTCCCCATCCAGGCGAGGATGGTGGGCTGCGCGTCTACATCGACATACCAGGGCTCAACCGAGCCGCCTCTCAGGAGCGCCTCTGGCCCTCACGCGTGGGGCGCTGTGAAGGTCCACCCCACAGCTACGTTCGCATGCCTTACGGCTTGCCGAACGCGGCTGCCACGCGCCAGCGCCTCATGAGGAGCATCTTGGAGGCTCAAGTGGCCAGGCGTTCCGCAGTCCTGGCGGAGATGGAGATGGTCCGCGAGGAGCCACCAGCGCCTCCGGAGCCTCCCGAGGCTCCTGGGCCTGGGGGCTCGTGAAGATCGGCTTCCGCAGCGCACGACGTCCGCTACTTCAGCATCCCTTCATCTTCGACATTATCAGGTGACATCCTTCGAGTTTCATTTTTAGCTGGGAGCGCCCCCCAGGGCTGCACCATTCCCAGGCCGCGTGGGTCCGTCCCTGCGGCATATATCCTCTTTGATTCATGTTTCTAGTTTACTTTATTGGGGGCGCCCCTCGGGCTGCATCATCCCCAAAGTCGCCGGGCTGCACTCCAAATGTCTCCGCCTTCCCTGCACCTATCTAAATGAACTTGCTCCTTCGTGATTAACGTGTTTGACCTAGTCGCCCGCTCGATTGACACCAACTGATGGAGCTGCTCCCTAATGGCACGACGCTTGCGCATGGGTCCGTCCCTACAACGCCGACAAACCTGACTGGCTGAGCTCGTCGCGGCAGCCTCGCATGGCGCCACCTCGTCAAGCCTTCAGTGCCTCATCACCCCTCCAGAGCAACCAACGGTTGACTGTCAATTGTCATGGCGAGCTCTTGTTCTTCTTGTGATGAGCCTGCAGGATCTCTTCAAGGAGCAGCGTCAGGCGAGGCCCTCACGGCATATCCTTCACTCTCGTCCGCGCGAACCGCTTGCACGTTAAATGGGGGGTACCTGAGCATCACGACTCATGGGCTCCTACTGGCTCTCCAGCCCTCACCCTCTGGCCTTGTCCACGGCATCGCGACCTGGCATACCAGCGACGGCTGAGCTTGCTCGAGGGCCGGGACCCGAAGACGTAGAGCAGAAAGGGGAGTAAAGGCGAGAGGGAAGAGGCACGCGGAGACCTCATCAGGCAACTCCTCCTCTGCTGATGCGCGGACCTAACACCACACTAAGAAGCGGTTCTTGACCCCCGAGATAAGTCCTCTTCTAGAAATACTAGCTATCGCAGCACCGACCTCTCACCTAAGGCAATCCTGTGTTAGCAACGTCGCGCTCCTTTCTCACTGAACGATGGCTGCTTGAGCGCTAAAGGGGACCTCCTGAGCATCGCGACTCAGGGGCTCTTACTGGACCCTGGGCCGCTCACCTCCTGGCCTTGACCACGGCATCACGACCTGGCATACCAGCGACGGCTGAAGCCTGCCTTGGGACCGGGACCTCTCGGCGCAGAGCATCAAGCCCTCGTAAGGTTCGAAAGGAGGAACTAAGCTAAGATGGGATGAGCATCTCGCACCACTTCACGACAAGGATCATATTAACAAACAGAACCACAGGCACCTTACAAGCCCCCACGGGGCGCGTTTTTCGATTCCTCGCAGGGAACAAATGGAGTAGATCCTAAAGAACGCTAACTACATGCGCCTCTGCAAAAGACGCCATCATGAACAGTGGGCCGTCAGGCACCGGCGCCAACCCCATCCAGATCAGTGGCGGCGGCGGCCTGACGAACCCGCCCTGCCCCGAGAGCGACGCAAGCTCGGGGGCTCGTAGCTGTCGTCGCTCGTCTCCGGGGTCGCGAAGAGCTCGACGGAGTCGCTGGATCTTCCGACGCCTCCGCCGCCTGAGGAGCTGCTGGGGGAGCGGTCGGTGAGCCTAGTCCTAGCCGCGGCAGGGCCCCGACCACCTCTCTTAGGGCAGCACTCCAGCCGGCGTCCTTCTGTGTCAAAGACCTTGAACAACATCACCGAAGCGCTGTCGTACTCCAGGTGGATCGCGAGGGCGCCCCTCGTCCTGCAGACCCGGGCGATCTCGCCCTAGCCTCGAGTCATGAAGACCTTGCCCGGAGCGACGACCGCAACCTCCGCTCCGGTCGCAAGGGTGCTGCAGCCGGCGTGCTGCAACCAGAGCTCCAGAGATTCCCTCTGCGTAATCACGAAGGCGAAGGAGGGAGGAAGGCGAATCCAAGACTGAGGAGGCATGGTGGTGTGGAGCACAAACTCTCGAGAGGAGCCCTCGGCATGGACTCCAGGAGGAACAACACGCACCGCCGTGACCCGCCGGCGCCGACGGCGGCGTCGTCCATGGCGCTCGGCATCGACTCCTTCAGGGCCCTCAATGCGGGCGTACAAGGGCAGCGGGAACCCTGGCGGTGGCCGCTCGTACCAGGGCCTCGACACCTCCTGCCGGGCGCCCTCATCTCGACGGCAGAGGGCTAGCCGTTTCTTCGGTGGAAGCGGATCGGGACCCTCTCGGGGGGCCTTTCCTTTCCCTTCTGTGGAGAACCGGCGGATCGGAGCCATCGCCGCAATGTGGAGCAAGGGCAAGGATGGAGAAGAAGGAGAAGCAAGAAGAGATGGACTGGAAGGGCACACTCCGTTCCGTACTTATAGCCGGGGAAGGCCAACCGTCGACCTCCACGATCACAGGTAATCATGACCCGCTTTGCATGCAGGGACTTGTCAATTCGTGCAGTTGCCGAGGTGTCGTGGGGAAGTGGAGGCGCCCACGTCCTATCAACCGCCACGCGGCGCCCAAGGCCGCAGGCTGTTAGGGCCCGCGGCGCTTCGCATTTGCCCCTTCGCTCTCTGCTAAGCCAAGTCCAGGCGCGCCTTGGGCCCGGGGGCTACTGTCGGCGTTGCAGGAACGGGGTACCCAGACTTGCTCGCCTGCAGCGTGGCTCAAGGGTGGCCTGTCAGACGCCCGTCTTCACCAAAGACAAGCTCAAGACCCTCACGAGGGGCCAAGCCTCATGAGGCGGACAACAGGAAGCTTCCTCAGGCACAGCCTCGCCAGGCTGGCTCGCAAGGAGGCAGAGAGATCAAGGCGGGGTACCTCACGAGGTTCCCATGACGCAAGCCATGACGACCAAGGGCGCCAGGCGGGCGCCAACCCGCGGAGTGTCCTCATTTCCTCTTTGGTGGAAAGGAGGCAAGCACAGGCGAGAGCATCAAGCAAAGGTAACCATTTCGGTGCAACAAAACCAAGACTAGCAGAACGGCCGGAAGGAGGTCATCGTGGAGCCCAAGCCAAGCGCCACCGTCGAGTCTTTGGCGGCGAGGACCGACTTTAGTCAGGATAAGTGTACTAGATGTTCCCCTTCAAAATGGCCAATTGTTGGCGCCCTTCCCGCTCAATATTTGGGAAGAGGCCCAGGGCCTCTGCCTATAAATATGACTAGCCACCCACAGGGTAGGGGCAATCTGGAATAGAGCCAGAGATCAAGCAATCTAGAGAGAGAGAGAGAGCGACCGAACTCCCCCTAGCAGTTCGTCGCACCGGCCAAGAACAGACCCTCGCGAGGCTATTCTTCCTTGTACTGTTCATCATCAGCCCCTGAGGCAATCCACCACACCATACACTGGAGTAGGGTATTACACCACAATGGTGGCCCGAACCAGTATAAACCTTGTGTCCCTTGTGTTGCTCTTTGTGTAGCTTAGATCCTTGCGAGGCGACGAGGTGTAGGTAGGTTGGAGGTGAGATCTCCACGTGCACCCCAGAGTTCGAACTTAGAGGGTCTGCCGGAACCCGAAATCCGACAGACTCTGAGCTCTTCTTCTTCCTTGTCCTAGTGGCAGCCTTGGGCAAATTGCTGGGAGTGCTTCTGCTCCCCTCATCTGAGCTGCTAGAGGGACTAGTGCCCTCACTCATGTGAATCTGCTCTTCTGACTTGTTCTGCTGTCACTTTGGTCCGACATGCTGCACACCTTGTTGCTGACCCTATGAATAGTTGTAGATGAGGTAGAGTGGATGAGCATCACAAAATGCAGAGATTTTTGCAAAAGAATGATTCAAAAAACTTAGTTTTAGTTTTCCACAGAAAGCATTTCGGATCTACCGATTTTCAAACTCGGTGATACCGAAGTAGTTTTGGAATGTAAACTAGTGTACTCGGTCAGACCGAGTCACAGTTTGGTGGCACCGAGACTGCTAGGGTTTCACAAAGTTCTAAAATCGGTCACACCGATTAGCAATTCTTGGTCAGACCGAGAGTTACTAGTGCAATGGCCTTAGCCCAATCGGTGGGACCGAGTTTTTCAACTCGGTGGGTCCGAGATGGTTTTGGCGGAAACCTAACCCTAAATTTCTGAATCGCATCTATTCTAAGGATTGTATTGACTGGATAGAGGTGTTTCAATCGTGGCAAGAAGCATTATGAACACAATGTGCTGAGAATCAGACGAGGATAGCACTGTGATCGAGTTCATACCCTAGTTCGGTAGTGAACTCGCTACGGCGGCAACGGCGGAGATGAATCCGTTGGACGGGCGGAGACCAGCTGACAGAGGCGGTGGCGGCGAAGTCGACGATCCGGAGACCTAGTAGGCAGAGCGAGCTATGCTTGTGAGGCGAGGAGTTTCGGAGAAAGTTTTCCAAAATTTGCCCGTGTGAATATATAGCCCGACCTTTGCCGGTGTGACCGAGTGGAACAACTCGGTGGCACCGAGATGCATAACTGATAACGATTCTGACAACTCGGTGTGACCGAAAGTTCAAATCGGTTGCACCGAGATGAAAACCTAGATCGACTTAGTAATCTCGGTATGACCGAAATGGATGAATCGGTCGGACCGAAAATCACAAAGAAGTTTTGGAAGTTTTAAGTCTATGACAAATCGGGACTCAGTGCTCCTCACATAGAGTGGTTCGAATCGACTTGATCAAATTTTGTGATGTAGCATGAATAGAGTTTGATACGAGAAAAGCATAGATAGCTAGAGAAGGTTCTTAGGCATTCTTGTCCATCCACTTGGCCAAAGAAAAAGAAGCCAATCAATCAAAACAACAAGTGGATGTCCTTGAATGAGTAAAAATATGCAACCAACATGCTCACACAATGAAATGACAAATGAAATATGTGACAAAGCATGCACAACCAATTCTAGCATCTATCAAACAATTGGCGATGACTAGGTCATCTATGTATGAGTATATTGACTTAGGAGTCAAATGAGAACATTTGATCATAGGTCATACTCATCATTTAAGCTCAAGTGGGGTTACCACTTTTACATAAAGCATTTATGAGTTCACATCATTAGAGTTTCTTTGACTCTATTCTTAGAGTTAAGCTCCCACTAGATGTGAGATCCCCCCTTAGAGGGATGAACTAACCTTGGGTTTTGTCGATGATGACTTCATGTAGGTGTTGAAGATGTGGATGCTCAATGTTGATGTAGATATTTTGGAGCAAACCTTTGGAGTGAGTTGCACTTTCAATACCTACATGGGTTAGTCCCACAAGGAACAAACAAGAATATCCATAGACACAGAGTGATGTACACACAAAATGATGTCCATGAAAACATTAGGTTACCTTGTCCCTTTCCTTACCAACATGAGGGTTTGTGACTCCTTTAACTAGTGCCAGATATGGAAGATGATTGCACTTGTCCTTGCCATAATGATATGAGTGAATAATGTTGGCGAAGTCACCCTCAAGAACTCTCTAGTTCTTCTTCTTCGGGATCCACATCATCTTGATGGGAATCCTTGGTGTAGTAGTTGTACTCGATGAAGTAGAACTTGACGTTGTCTTGGGAACCCACTTGACCAAGGCCTTAGGTGCTTCTTGAAATGCATCAATCTCCTCTTGAAGCTTGTCGTTGCCTTTGTTCTTGTGGTCTTGTGGTGGAAGATCATCTTGTGCTTGTGTTCCCTTGAAGGAAATAGGATCATACTTCTCTTGTTGAGGAACAAACTTCGTCTTGGGGTATTGATCTTCTTCCCACTCTACTCCATTGGCATTGAACTTTCATTCAAAACCAACACCTTGATTCTTCCGGTGCTTTCCTTGCTTGCGTACAATTTCCTCAAATTGCTTACTCCCGACAAGGCTCTTGTATACACCTTTCTCTATAATTCCCTTCAATAAGCTGTTTTCTTGCTCAAGTGTAACTTGGCTAAGAGGATCATTAGTGGAATCAAGAGAACTACTAGAAGCAACAATATTGGATTTAGCATTGTTATTGTTACTACTAGAGGAAGAATCTTTCTTGTTCTTGTTACTTGACTTCACTTGAGGCATGTAAGTAGATAAGAGTAAACGCTTGGCAATGTAAGAAGAACTTTTCTTACGGAGATCATCATTGATTGCTTTTAGGAACTCGTGCTCTTTCTCAAGATTGAGCTTTTCAAAGTGTAACTTCTCATGAGCCCTTAAAAGTTCTCGATGATCTTCGAAGATAGTTTCATGAGCTAACTTAAGAGTGTTTAGTTCTTTAGTTAGAAGCTCAATCTTATCCTTATCATTGTCATTCGTTTCATCTTGATTAGCATGATTAATTGACGTTTCATCATAGTATTCAACACTAGAGTTGTCAACAAGTAAATCATCATCACCTAGCAAGTCATCTTCATCACTATTAAAATCAACATACTCGGGGTGTGTTACCTTAGGACCTTTGGCCATGAAGCATCTTCCAATTCCTTCATTTGGTGAATCAAATATGCCGTAGGAGTTGGTTGACACAAGTGCTAGACCGGCAACACCTTCATCTTGAGTGTATTCGAAGTCGGAGTGATAGCTTCTCTCAGAGTGATTGTCGGAGTCGGAGCCGGATACCCATTCACCAACGTGAGCTTGATGTCTTTGTTTTGTGTAGCTATTTGATGACTTGTCCTTCCTTTCCGAATCCTTGCTTCTCCGTGAGGGTCTTCGTTCATAACGATCATCTCTACTCCTTCTCTCTCTTGGTGGTGATTCTTATTTTCTACTTCTTCTCTTGGGAGAATCTTCTCTTCTTTTTTAGGGTGACGTACACTCATTGGAATAGTGTCTGGGTCTCCCACAATTGTAGCAATTGCACTCTCGACTAGAAGATCTTTTGTCATTGTAGGACCTTGACTTAGAGCTTCTTTGTTTGCTTCTACTCTTGTAGAATTTGTTAAAGTTCTTCACCATTAAGCTCAATTCTTCATTGAAGGTTTGTTTCTCACTTGATGATGTGGGGGCTTCACATGAGGCTTTGTAAGCACCACTTGACTTGTTGTGAAGTTCCTCCTTATCCTTGAGTGACATCTCATGAGCAACAATTCTTCCAATGACTTCTGTTGGCTTGAGATCTTTGTAATTTGGCATCATTTGGATCAATGTGCACACGGTATCATATTTTCCATCCAATGCTCTTAGGATTTTCTTGATGATGAATCTGTCGGTCATCTCTTCACTTCCTAAGCCAGCAATCTCATTTGTGATAAGAGCAAGCCTAGATTACATTTCAGCGACACCTTCACCATCCTTCATTTTGAACTTGTCAAGCTGACTTTGGAGCACATCCAACTTGGTTTCCTTGACGGAGTTGGTACCTTCATGCATATCAATCAAAGTATCCCAAATTTCCTTTGCATTCTCAAGACGGCTGATTTTGTTGAATTCTTCGGGGCACAAGCCATTGAAGAGGATATCACAAGCTTGAGCGTTGTATTGCAGTATCTTCAACTCTTCCGCTTAGCTACACGGTTCGTATATCTCCCATCAAAGAATTCACCTTGCAATCCAATACACACAATAGCCCAAACGGCGGGGTTATGTCCGAGAATATGCATTTTCATCTTATGCTTCCAACTAGCAAAATTAGTGCCATCAAAGTAAGGACCTCTACGGTGATAATTTCCCTTGCTAGACGCCATACTCTCCTAGGTTGTGAAACCAAGGCTATGACCACCAAAAGCTATGGAAATCAAAGCAAATGGAGACCAAAGCTCTGATACCACTCATAGGACCTTGAAGTATGTCTAGAGGGGGGGATTAGACTACTTGACCAATTAAAAACTTAACCTTTTCCCAATTTTAGACTTTGGCAGATTTTAGCTATCTTTGCACAAGTCAAGCAATCTTCACACAATTCAAGCAAGCATGCAAAGAGTATATAGGCAACATAAATTAAAGCATGCAACTTGCAAGAATGTAAAGGGAAGGGTTTGAAGGATTCAAACGCAATTGGAGACATGGATGTTTTTGTCGTGGTTCCGATAGGTGGTGCTATCGTACATCCACGTTGATGGAGACTTCAACCCACGAAGGTAACGGTTGCGCGAGTCCACGGAGGGCTCCACCCATGAAGGGTCCACGAAGAAGCAACCTTGTCTATCCCACCATGGCCGTCGCCCACGAAGGACTTGCCTCACTAGTGGTAGATCTTCATGAAGTAGGCGATCTCCTTGCCCTTACAAACTCCTGGGTTCAACTCCACACTTTGTGGAGGCTCCCAAGTGACACCTAGCCAATCTAGGAGACACCACTCTCCAAGAAGTAACAAATGGTGTGTTGATGATGAACTCCTTGCTCTTGTGCTTCAAATGATAGTCTCCCCAACACTCAACTCTCTCTCACAGGATTTGGATTTGGTGGAAAGAAGATTTGAGTGGAAAGCAACTTGGGGAAGGCTAGAAATCATGATTCATGTGGTTGGAATGGAATATCTTGGCCTCAACACATGAGTAGGTGGTTCTCTCTCAGAACTGGTAAGTTGGAAGTGTAGGTTCGTTCTGATGGCTCTCTCCATGAATGAAGAGGAGGTGGAGGGGTATATATAGCCTCCACACAAAATCTAACCGTTACACACAATTTACCAAACTCGGTGGGACCGATTCAGTAAACCTAGTGACCGTTAGGGTTTTCGGTGGGACTGACATGCAAATCGGTAGGACCGATATGGTTAGCGTTAGGGCATAACGTAATCTCGGTGAGACCGATTACACAAACTCAGTGAGACCGATTTTGGTAATTAGCTAACCAGAGAGTTGGTCAGGTAAACTCGGTGGGACCGATTCGCTCTTTCGGTGAGACCGAAAAGTTACGAAAGGGAAACAGAGAGTTTACATTGCAATCTCGGTGGGACCGATCGCTCACTTCGGTTAGATCAAAACGTTACAAAGGGAAACAGAGAGATTACAATCCCATCTCGGTGAGACCGAGATCCCTATCGGTGAAACCGATTTGCCTAGGGTTTGTGGCAGTGGCTATGACATATGAACTCGGTGGCGCCGGATAGAAAGAATCGGTAGGACCGATTTTGACTTTAGGTTTAGGTCATATGTGGATGTGAGAAAGTAGTGGATGGTTTTGGAGCATATCACTAAGCACATGAAGCAAGAGTCTCATTAAGCAACACCTCATCCCTCCTTGATAGTATTGGCTTTTCCTATAGACTCAATGTGATCTTGGATCACTAAAATGTAAAATGCGTAGTCTTGAGCTTTTGAGCTTGAGCCAATCCTTTGTCCTTAATATTTTGAGGGATCCACTTTCATCATCCATGCTATGCCATTCATTGAGCTTCCCTGAAATATTTGTCTTGGAATAGCATTAGCTCAATGAGCTATATGTTGTTATGAATTACCAAAACCACCTAGGGATGGTTGCACTTTCATTTATTACTTCTCTTCTAAATATTTCCCTGCTCATAAGAAACAAGCTGCTTTGAGGGAAATATACAACTTTATGCAAATTGAAGAAGAGAGTCTCCCACAAGCTTGGGGGAGGCTTCTCAAGTTACTTAATGCTTTGCCTGATCATCCTCTTAAGAAACCTGAAATATTTGATATCTTTTACAATGGACTAACTGATGCTTCCAGAGATTACCGGATAGTTGTGTTGGTTCTCTTTTCAGGAAAGAACACGGATGAAGCTGAAATTCTATTGAATAATATGTTGGCAAATGAAAATAATTGGACACCTCTGAGCCAGCTCCAGAGCCAATTCGAGCCTATTCCTAAACCAACTCCGAAGAAGAGAGGTGTTCTATTTCTCGATCTCAAGATATGCAAGAGGCAAAGAAATCTATGAAAGAAAAAGGTATTAACGCTGAAGATGTTAAGAATTTACCTCCTATTGAAGAAATACATGGTCTTAATTTACCTTTGTTGAAGAAGTATATGATCTCAATTCCTTATTTCTTGAAGAACCTCCGATATCCCGACCACGGGTAGTAAAGGTAAATTCTCTCTATAGATATGATAAAGCTGAAGTCCCTCCTACTAAAATTGCTAGTCGATTGCTTGGATGAGTTTGATAACTTTATGTTTAAGCAAGATGACTTTTATGCTTATTTTGGTAGACAATTGAAACAGAATACCTTTATGATTAAACGCTTGAGTGATTATATGGCTAATATTAGAGGTGAACTTAAACTTGTTAGCAAACATGCTTCCATGGTCACCACTCAAGTAGAACAAGTACTTAAAGCTCAAAAAGAAGTGCTTGATGAAATGAATAGTAAGAAAAATGATTACGTTGTTAGAGTGGCTACTAGAACTGGTAGAATGACTCAGGAACCTTTGTATCCTGAAGGCCACCCTAAGAGAATCGAGCAAGATTCTCAGAGAAATAATATTGATGTACCTAGTTCTTCTAAAAGGAAGAAAAGAAAAATGGTAGAACTGTGCAAACTTCTAGTGAACCTATTCTGCTGAACCACACGAGAATCCAAATGATATCTCTATGTCGATGTTGAAACACAATCTGGTAATGAACATGAACCTAGTGAAAATGTTAATGATGATGTTCATGATGATGCTCAACCTAGTAATGACAATGATGTAGAAGTTGAGCCTGCGTTGATCTTGATAACCCACAATCAAAGAATCAACATTATGATAAAAGAGACTTCGTTGCTAGGAATCATGGTAAAGAAAGCGAAACATGGGTTCGTAAACCCGTGCCTTTTCCTCCCAAACCATCCAAGAAAAAGGATGATGAGGATTTTGAGCGCTTTCTTTGAAATGATTAGGCCCATCTTTTTTGCGTGTCACGATTGGTGATATGCTCAAAATGAATCCTTATGCTAAATATATGAAAGATATTGTTACAAATAAAAGAAAGATACCGAAGCTGAAATTTCCACCATGCTTGCTAATTATACTTTTAAGGGTGGAATACCAAAGAAACTTGGAGATCCAGGAGTACCTACTATACCATGCTCCATTAAGAGAAATTATGTTAAAACTGCTTTATGTGATCTTGGAGCCGGTGTTAGTGTTATGCCTCTCTCTTTATATCGTAGACTTGACTTGAATAAGTTGACACCTACTGAAATATCTTTGCAAATGGATGATAAATCAACTGCTATACATGTCGGCATTTGTGAGGATGTGCCTGTTGTGGTTGCAAAATTTACTATTTTAACGGACTTTGTTATTCTTGATATTCCCGAGGACGATAGTATGTCTATTATTCTTGGAAGACCTTTCCTTAATACTGCAGGGGCTGTTATTGATTGCAACAAAGGCAATGTCACTTTTCATGTTAATGGTAATGAGCATACGGTACACTTTCCAAGGAAACAACCTCAAGTTCATAGTATCAACTCTATTGGAAAAATTCCATCGATTATATTTGGAGGTTTTGAATTTCCTCTCCCTACTGTCAAGAAGAAATATGATATACCTTGTAACGCCCCGGATCCGATGCGCCAGGTGTCTGCCAGTTATTCGCCGTCTTTGCCATGTAATTTGCTTGCGTGTTGCACTTTGCCATGTCATCATATGCATTTCATATCATGTCATCATGTGCATTTCTTTTTGCATACATGTTCGTCTCATGCATCCGAGCATTTTCCCCGTTGTCCGTTTTGCAATCCGGCACTCCTATGTCTCCCGCCCCCTTTTGCCTCTTTTTAGGTATGCGGGTGTTAAACTTTCGGAATGGCCGAGGTTTGCCAAGCGGCCTTGGTATGCCACCGGTGAACCGCTGTCAAGTTTCGTGCCATTTGGAGGTCGTTTGGTACTCCAACGGTTAACCGGGTAACCGTAAAAGCCCTCTTTGTGTTGCAGCCCAACACCCCTTCCAAACTGGCCCAAAACCCATCCTAACCCCCTCCATGCTCTCGGTCGTTCGATCACGATCGCGTGGCCGAAAACCGCACCCCATTTGGACTCTCCTAGCTCCCTCTATCTATATATATGTGCCTCCCGTCCAAATTCGCGGATGTTTTCCCCCGAAACCCTAAAAATTCTCCTCTCCGCGCCGGACGTGTCCGTCCGACGAAGCCCGCGCCGCCGCCCGCAGCCAACCCGCGCCTGCCACGTGGCACGCGCCACCCGCCTCCGCCGCGGCCCGCCCGAGCCCGTTGCGGGCCCGCGCGCCGCCGCCGCCGGCCCGTGCCCCGCGCCCACGCGACCGCGTCACTCGCCCCGAGCTCCGCCTCGCTCCGCCGCCTCCCTGCGCCGTCGGCCCGCCTCCGGCGGTGAGCCGCCGGGCTTCGCGGGCTCTGCCCGCCGCCCGGTCATGCGGAGCCGCGCCGCCCATCTCCGCGTCGGCCGCGACCGCCGCCGCCGCACCTCGCCGGCGCCGCCAACCTCCGTCGCCGGCCGCCTGCCGCGCCTCCGCCTCGCTTCGCCCGGCGTCTTGCCGCCAGGAGCGCCGCCCGTCGCCGCCTTCGCTCCGGCCAGATCCGGGCGGGTGGATGAGATCCACCCGTCCCGGGATCCAAACGCCCCGCCGTCCCGCTTCGCTCCGTCCCGGGATCTCCCCGTCCAATTTCCGCGGAGGTGAAATTCCACTAAGTCCCAGATATGTGTAATTTTCATGCCATGTTCATCATGCCATAACTTTCTGCATACTGCTCCGATTTGTGCGTGTAATATGTCAAATTGTTCTTCTCAACGAGTAAATCATTTCATTCCATTGCATCAAATTCATTTGAGGTCATATTAATGCCTGAATATTCGTTGACAAACTGCTATATGATGTTAACCTGCTGAAACTGTTATAACTTGATGATTTGTCATTTTTGCCATGATTGATGTGTGCATCCTATGAGGTTGATGTCTACATGTGTTTTGATCTATGCCAGGCCATATTTACAGTGGTGCCATCCATGTATTTTTGTGGGTCCTGTAGTGAGTGCATCAAGCTTGTTAAGTAGGTTACTTGCTGTTGCTGTTTTGCATGTCTGAATCTGCTATATTATGATGCTATGTAAACCTGCTGCTACAAGTCATTCTATGCATAATCTGGAGATGTTCACTAAGGGTGTTTTGTTCTACATGTCATGTTATATCCATTCATTCCCCTGGTTGCATTTATAGCTTGCTGTAGCTTGTTGTAATCTTGCTCTCAAATTGCTAAATGATGTTTGTCAGCCTGTTAACATTAAGTTCAATGTTGCCATGACCGTTGCTAGTGATCCATGCACCCTATGAACTTTCTCTTGCAATGGTTAGCTTCATAAACATGTCTTCTTACTGTTGGTTACCTTGACATGCCATTTATTGCTCTGTGGTGAGTGGTTCAAGCTCAACAACATGCCTACTTATTGTTGTTCCTGACATGTATGAATCTGTAATATAACTTGCCATGTTTACATGGGTGCCATCATATTTTCTGGTCCTTTTTGGCTCATGGTCACTAAAGGACATTTGATCTATGAATTCAGTAGATTCTTGCCATGCATTTGTTTGCCATGATAAGTTCCTGTAGCATATTGTTTGATAGCTCTAAACATTACAACCTGATGTTATTTCTGCAAAGTCTGAAACTGCTATTAATTGCAATCTTGCCATGTGTGTTTGAGCATGTTCTAGTGATTTCTGGAGTTAGCTCAGTGTTCATGTTTTGTTGTGCTTTACCTGTAAATCATGCCCATGCCTTTTGTTCTCATGTTAAGATGCTGTAGCTTGTTATTTTGATGCTTGCAATATGCCTAGTTGCTGTTTTGGACAGATTGTTGTCATAACTTGTATAGGGTGTATGTGTTGATCCGTTGCTCCGTTTTGAGTGTGCTATATATGATACTTGCTTGATTTTGCACGTAGTTTCATATTATCATGTTGCATCCTTATTTTGAGGTGTTTGCTTGATGTTTGTATGCATTTGGCGTCAATGCCATGCTTATCTTGTTTTGCTCATATCTTCTAGGCCGTAGCTCCGAATCTAATGAACTTTATATGCAACTTGACTAGAATTTCGTGTAGATCATCGTGGTGCATCTTAACTTGCTGTTTAATAACTTGAACTTAAGGGTTATTCAGATCTGGACCAATTTCGAAATTTGCATATGAGGACTTACCGGAATTGTTATATGTTGTTCCCGGCCTCATTTAAACTTGCCTTGAGGTGTTGCTCTTGTTTGCATCATCTCTTGCCATGAGTAGCCTCATCTAGATTTGTCATGCATCATGCTTGTTTGTACATCATGCCTTGTTCATGTGTGGTGTGTTTACTATGTTGTGTGTTTCTTCTTGTTAGTTCCTGTTTCGTTGCGATCGTGAGGATTCGTTCGTCTACGCTTGGTTCGGCTTCATCCGTTCGTCTTCTTCATGGACTCGTTCTTCTTCCTTGCGGGATTTCAGGCAAGATGACCGTCACCTTGGATCTCATTACTATCATTGCTATGCTAGTTGCTTCGTTCTATCGCTATGCTGCCTTACCTACCACTTGCTGCTCAAGACTCCCAAATTGCCATGAACCTCTAACCTTTGTCACCCTTCCTAGCAAACCGTTGTTTGGCTATGTTACCGCTTTGCTCAGCCCCTCTTATAGCGTTGCTAGTTGCAGGTGAAGTTGAAGATTGCTCCATGGTGGACAGGATTTTGTTGGGATATCACAATATCTCTTATATTATTAATGCATCTATATACTTGGTAAAGGGTGGAAGGCTCGGCCTTATGCACAGTGTTTTGTTCCACTCTTGCCGCCCTAGTTTCCGTCATATCGGTATTATGTTCCCAGATTTTGCGTCCCTAACGCGGTCGGGTGATTTATGGGACCCCCTTGACAGTTCGCTTTGAATAAGACTCCTCCAGCAAGGCCCAACCTTGGTTTTACCATTTTCCTCATCACCACCTATTTTTCCCTTGGGAGTAATTAACCCAAGGGTCATCTTTATTCAGCCCCCCGGGCCAATGCTTGTCTAAGTGTTGGTCCAAACCAGAGCCACTTGCGGTGCCGCCCCTAGGCAACTTGGGGTATCGTCGGTTGCCGTCGTAGTGTTCATCCGGTGTTGCCACGAGAACGAGATATGTGCAGCTCCTATCGGGATTGTCGGTATCGGGCGGCTTTGCTGGTCTTGTTTTATTCTTTGTCGAAATGTCTTGTAGCCGGATTCCGAGACTGATCGGGTCTTCCGGGAGAAGGAATATCCTTCGTTGATCGCGAGAGCTTATCATGGGCTAAGTTGGGACACCCTGCAGGGTTTAAACTTTCGAGAGCCGTGCCTGGTTATGTGGCAGATGGGAATTTGTTAGTATCCGGTTGTAGTAAACTTGAAGCAAACTCTTCTAAAATACACCAACCGTGTGCCTAACCGTGAGTGTCTCTTTTCGGGGTTGATCGAGAGGAGAACACGGTTTCTGGGTTATCTCTGACGTAGGTAGGAGTTCAGGATCACTTCTTGATCATTACTAGTTGACGACCGTTCCGCTTGCTCTCTCCTCACTCTTATTTGTGTATGTTAGCCACCATATCATACTTAGTCGCTGCTGCAACCGCACCACTTTACCCCTTCCTTTCCCATTAAGTTTTGCTAGTCTTGATACCCATGGTAATGGGATTGCTGAGTCCTCATGGCTCCTGATTACTACACCAACAGTTGCGAGTTCAGGTTGTCACGATGATCATGGCGCGAGAGCGATGTTTGCTTGTATTGGAGTTCTTCTTACGCTTCTTCTTGATCGAGGATAGGTTCGGTCGGCACATGGGCTAGCGAGGTGGATGTCGTTTGAGCTTACATTTATGTTTCATCCGTAGTCGGATGTTGATCTTGTATATGATGTTGATGTATTCTTGTGGCATTTGTGCCTTATGTATGTATCCCCATCTATTATGTAATGTTGATGTAATGATATCCACCTTGAAAAAGCGTTTCAATATGCGGGTCTATCCTTGGTGGGACCATCGAGTTCCTTTTGGATAGGGTCGCATATTGGGCGTGACATACCTACTATTGGGGATGTCCATATCCCTGTTGAGGTAACATAGTGTTATTCGAAATTTCTCCGGTTCCATGATTATCGGAATGAGTTTGTTAACAAGACTTGATCAACCTTGTTAGTGGATTCTTTTTTATGAGCATGAGATGGATGAAACTAGAAGCACAACCTTACATACCCTCTTTATATTTTCTGTTCCTTAGTAGATATAAAGTAAAAATAGTATTTTTACATGCATTTCTGACTTATCCGTGCAATATAAAAATATCCAGTAAAAGTCCTCAGAATCCATGCCAATTTAATATGATTTTTTCGGGAATATTTGAGGATTTTAGTGCAAAAATTACATGAGGGAGCTGCCACTGGCCACGAGGGTGGAGGCGCGCCACTGCCTAGTGGGCCCACGGTGGCCCTCCTCCACTTATCCCTGCACCCATCTTCTTCCTCTATCTCACACAAACCCGAAAAACCAACTCAAGCTCGTGTTCCAGCCACTTTTGCTGTGATTTTTTATCTCTTTGCTCAAAGCACCTCTCGCAAAACTGCTTGGGGAGATTGTTCCTTGGTATGTGACTCCTCCATTGGTCCAATTAGTTTTTGTTCTATTGCTTTATTCTTTGCAAATTTGTGCTGCATAGGTGACCATGTTCTTGAGCTTGCATGTCAAATTTATATGGTTCCAAGTAGTTATAATGCTTGATATATGCTCTAGGCACTTGTATGAGTAGTTGCTATCAGTTTTATTGAAGTTGGTTCACTTTTGTTTGAAGTTACTAAAAATTTCTTTCAGAGAAAACAATATGTTTAGGAAGATGTTCCAAGGTGGTTCTTCAAGGAAGCAAGGTCCCAGGCTTGCAACGCGTGATGCTGACGAGGAACCACCAAGAGACGCTCTTGTGAGGCCACATGAATGGCCTTGGAAAATTTTATGGATCAAGCGGGAATTAAAGAAGAATTTATCGCATATTTGCTTCTTGCGGTCTTGAGGACTTTGAAGCTGACAAATGCCCCCAGTATCGTGACCTCACAAGTTCATTTGTGGGGAGGTTTGAGTTTTCATCTTCGCGTAATTCTCCTTTAGTCATGTTTGACCTTTATGACAAATCTTATACCATGGACTTAGAGGATTTCACTTTTGCATGCAAACTTCCATCTTGGGGTAGTATCGAGGATCCCCTAAATCTGAATATAGAGACTTTCTTGCTAGAATAACTATGGGGAATCTAGAGATATAACGCAAGCCACTATAGGGAGCATTCACTTTCCTGCTATACATTATTTTGCTCTCTTCATAGGTAGATGCATAAATGCTAAGGATGAAGCATGTCACATGTGTGCCCCGATCTCGGCATTCTCAGAAGTGCTGTGTTAGGAGACCAATCTTATCATATGGGAGCCATGTAGCTCGTAGGTTGCATCATAATAGACATAACGGAGATTTCTTTGGAGGAATTTATGCAACCCGCTTAGCTAATTGTCTGGAGATAGACATTCGTGAGGGTGATATGGAGTTACCCCCTACTTATTTAGAATTTGATTCTATGGTTTCCCACCAGTTTGTTGAGAGGACTGAACCACCTCTCCAGTATCGACTAGTCTTTAACAAACGACATGTTGTCCATGTTACTCTTCCCGCTCCTGCCTTCTTTGATTTTCAGACGAGAGGAATATATATTATTACCAGAGAGGAGGAAGATGAGTACGAGAGGAGAGCGGAGGCGGCTCGATGCCACGCTGCAGCTTAGGAGGAGATAGCCGCTGCATCGCAGTACGACCCCAGCTACACCTACGGGTATCAGCCAGGCTATCCCTGGCAATAGACCAACTTAGGCCAAAAGCCTAAGCTTGGGGGAGTACGTATTTCTCACCGACATTACAATTATGTTCACACACACTCATTGCTAGATGTCGGTGCTCATACTCTTTCACTGTAGTATCCATGCTAGTTTATTTTCTTTTTCCAGCTTTCTTCTTGTGTGTTTAATAAACCTTAGAAAAACCAAAAAAATAGTAGTAGTTTATTTTTTCCTGCTGCAGTAGTAATAATTAAAAAGAAAAACCCAAAAATATTTCCCGTCCTTCTTTTGCTTGTTGGGAGCTTTCCCGTGTAAATAGTTTTCATTTCTTTTCCTTTCTTTGGGGGTCGAGAAGACTATATTGAAAATGCTTAGTGGCTCTTATATGCATTATTGTTGATTTAACCAAGAGCCCATATTGCCTTGTCTTCTCCTGTTTATTGAATGCTCGCATGATTCGAGTTAGTCCAATGCACGTGCACTCTTATTATTATTCACACCGTTCGGTCGTGCAAGTGAAAGGCAATTATGATGACATATATGATGGACTGACCGAGATGGGAAAAGCTGGTATGAACTCGACCTCTCTTGTTTTGTAAATATGATGAGTCCATCGTTCTTGATTCAGCTTGTTACGAGTAAACATGTTTGCAATGACAATTAGAGATCATAGTTGCTCGTGCCATGCTTGATTAGTTATGAGTTATAATGGTTTACCTTGCGTGCCAACATGCTATTGAGATGATTATGATGTGGTATGATGGGGTGGTATCCTCCTTTGAATGATTAAAGTGACTTGACTTGGCACATGTCCATGCATGTAGTTGAAACAAATCAACATAGTCTTCATGATATTTATGTTCATGGTGGATTATATCCTACTCATGCTTGTATTCAATGTGAATTAATTTTAATGCATGTTTATGACTGTTGTCGCTCTCTCAGTTGGTCGCTTTCCAGTCTTTTGCTAGCCTTCACCTGTACTAAGCGGGAATACTGCTTGTGCATCCAAACTCCTTAAACCCCAAAGTTATGCCATATGAGTCCACTATACCTTCCTATATGCGGTATTTACCTGCCGTTCCAAGTAAATTTGTATGTGCCAAACTCTAAACCTTTGAATAAACATTATGTTTTGCATGCTCTAATAGCTCATATATCAACTAGTGCTGCCCTTATCTTCCGTGTTAGGCGGTTATTCTCAAGAGGAGTGGACTCCGCTCCTCATTCACGAGAAAATGGCTGGTAACCAGGATGCCCAGTCCCATGCTTTACGCAACCTAAATCAAAATAACTGCAAACAAAACTCCCCTGGGACCCGTTGAATGTTGGAGGCACTCGTTGTTTCGAGCAAGCCATGGATTGATGCTTGTGGAGGAGGGGGAGTATAAACTTTACCATTCTGTTTGGGAACCGCCTATAATTTGTTTAGCATGGAAGATATCGTCATCTCTTAGTTGTTATGTTTACAATGAAAGTATGCCGCTCAAAATATAATTTATCTCTATTTCAAAACCGAGCTCTGGCACCTCTACAAATCCACTGCTTCCCCTCTGCGAAGGGCCTATCTATTTACTTTTATGTTGAGTCATCACCCTTCTTATTAAAAAGCACCCATTTGAGAGCACATCGTCGTTTGCATTCAGTATAATTGGTTTATATTGGGTATGACTTGATCGGATCTCTTTTACCATGAAATACAATGTTTAGTCAGTCCTTGATCTTCAAAGGTGCTCTGCATTTATGTTTTGCGGTCTCAGAAAGGGCTAGCGAGATACCATTTTGTTATATAATGTTATGATTATTTTGAGAAAGTGTTGTCATCCGAGTTTTATTATTATGGCTCGCTAGCTAATTATGCTATTTATATGAGTAATTGTGAGACCTACGTGTTATTGTGAGAATGGTTAGTTCATAATAATTGCTGAAACTTGAATGTTGGCTTTTCATGTTTACAACAACAAGAGCAAAGCGAGTTTGTAAAGTTTTTCTTTTTCTCTTTCGGTTTATCAACTGAATTGCTTGAGGACAAGCAAGGGTTTAAGCTTGGGGAGTTGATACGTCTCCGTCGTATCTACTTTTCCAAACACTTTTTCCTTGTTTTGGACTCTAACTTGTATGATTTGAATGGAACTAACCCGGACCGACGTTGTTTTCAAAGAGAATTGCCATGGTGTTGTTTTATGTGCGAGAAAACAAAAGTTCTCGGAATGACTGAAAATCCACGGGATGTCTTATAAAAAATAATAAAAATCCTCGCCATAGATGAAGACCAGGGGCCCACACCACATCACGAGGGTGGGCCCCCTAAGGGTGCGCCCCTACCTCGTGGGCCCCCACAGAGCCCCTCAAGCGCCAACTCTAACTCCATATATTGGCTTTCGGGAGAAAAAATCAGGAGAAAGTTTCATCGCGTTTCACGATCACGGAGCCGCCGCCAAACCCTAATCTCTCTCGGGAGAGCTGATCTGTAGTCCGTTCGGGGCTCCGGAGAGGGGGATTCGTCGCCATCGTCATCATCAACCATCCTCCATCACCAATTTCATGATGCTCACCACCGTGCGTGAGTAATTCCATCGTAGGCTTGCTGGAAGGTGAGGGGTTGGATAAGATTTATCATGTAATCGAGTTAGTTTTGTTAGGGTTTGATCCCTAGTATCTATTATGTTCTGAGATTGATGTTGCTATGACTTTGCTATGCTTAATGCTTGTCACTAGGGCCCGAGTGCCATGATTTCAGATCTGAACATATTATGTTTTCATGAATATATGTGTGTTCTTGATCCTATCTTGCAAGTCTATAGTCACCTACTATGTGTTATGATCCGCAACCCCAAGTGACAATAATCGGGACCACTCCGGTGATGACCATAGTTTGAGGAGTTCATGTATTCACTATGTGCTAATGCTTTGTTCGGTTCTCTATTAAAAGGAGGCCTTAATATCCCTTAGTTTCCAATAGGACCCGCTGCCACGGGAGGGTAGGACAAAAGATGTCATGCAAGTTCTTTTCCATAAGCACGTATGACTATATACGGAATACATGCCTACATTACATTGATGAATTGGAGCTAGTTCTGTGTCACCCTATGTTATGATTGTTACATGTCGAACCGCATCCGACATAATTATCCATCACTGATCCGGTGCCTACGAGCTTTCCATATACTGGTTCTCGCTTATTTTCTTTTTTGTTGCTACTGTTACAATCACTACAAAAATACCAAAAACATTACTTTTGTTGTCTTTACTTTTGTTACCGTTACCTCCACTATCATATTACTTTGCTACTAAACACTTTGATGCAGATACTAAGTTTCCAGGTGTGGTTGAATTGACAACTCATCTGCTAATACTTGAGAATATGGCTCCCCTTGTGTCGAATCAACAAATTTGGGCTGAATACTCTACCCTCGAAAACTGCTGCGATCCCCTATACTTGTGGGTTATCAGTCAGCGCTACGCACGGCCCCCAACACATATCCTACAAACACCAGAAACTAGTTGCAACTCTTGGACAGAGATCTAGGCGATTAATAAGTCGAGAGGGGCACTTAAGCATTCCAATGTGTGGTAGTAGTTGTTCATGGATCACAAACACAGAACTCAGTTCCTGAGGACGGCTGCAATGAGACAACCCATCATGTACTCCTACATGGCCTCTCACCGCTACCTTTACCAAATCGTGTTCACACACTTAGCTCTCAACAGTAGGACATGTTCGCCACATTCCAATTCATTCCCGATGAATAGGACCTGATTCAACTCTAAGCAGTAGAAGGCATGACAACAAGCATGAATGAGTAGGCACATCAGGGCTCAAACAACTCCTACTCATGCTAGTGGGTTTCATCTATTTACTGTGGCAATGACAGGTCATGCAGAGGAAAGGGGTTCAACTACCGCAGCATGTAACAGTTGAAGCGTTGTTGTCCTAATGCAGTAAAAGAGAGCAGGAACGAGAGATCGGGATTGTATCGGAACGAACAAGGGGATTTTGCTTGCCTAGCACTTTGAAGATAGCATTGAGTCTTCATCAGTGTCAACGATCACAACGTCGGAACAACGTCTACCGAGGGGGAGCAACACTGGCAAACAGAGAAGAAACACAATCAATGCAATTCACAATATGATGCATGATCATGACATGGCAATATGTTGTGATTTGAGCTAATGCAGCTAAGAACAGAAGGGTTTGAGCTTATTTGAACCAAAGATTCAAATTCAAACTCAAACTATGAATTTATAAAGTGCATTATCATGTTTTGATATGAACAACAAGGTTAAGTTGCTTAAACATGCATGAAACCAGTACAGATGGATAGATTGGATTTTTCTGATCATTTTTCATATATAATTTATTTCATTCTGAGCTATAGATTAATTTCTATGATTTTTTGAAGTTTATACTATTTTTCTGGAATTTTCTGAACTATTTTAAATCTAGAAAATTATTAACTGCGTCAGCATTGCGTCATTGTGATGTCAGCAGGTCAACAGGGGCTGGTCCGGGTCAAACTTTATGTGTGGGGTCCACATGTTAGTGACACGGTGCTGGTTAGTGTCGCTGACAGGTGGGGTCGGGTCAACAGCCACGTCAGCATGGTCAACTCTGATGCGTGGGTCCCGCTAGGTTAATCTAAACTAAACAGGAAATAAAACTCGGGGTTAATTGGGGCATGGGGCCCATATGTCAGTGAGAGAGGGGGTTAGTTAGCGGGGTCATCAGTGGCTAATGACGGTGCCACGTCACCAGCCACCAGGGTTAGACGTCGGCGACCTCAAGTCGCAGCGGAAGGTCGCCGGAGCGGCGCTACGGGCGGCAGTGGGTCAAGCCAAGGGCACCAGTGGGTTGCTCTCGCTCGCTCGCATCCAGGAGAGGCACCAGCTGCTCACGGGGTGATCTGTAGCGGCGGCGGCGGCAAGTTGGGTGGCGGCTGGAGTTCGGCCGACCTCGGGGACGGGGCTACGGTGCAAGGCAGGGCGAACGGGTGGTTGCGCTCGTCTACTGGGAGCATTCTGAGCACGGTGACTCCCTCTGTGGTGAGCTTGCGCGGATGTGGCCACGGCTACGCCATGGCCGGCGGCGGGATGCTCTTGGCCGCGGTGGGAAATGGAGCTAGGGGACGAGCGCGAGCACGAGAGAAGAGGGGAAAGGAAGAGGCTCACGGCGAGTGTAGAGGGTGTCGAAATGGGCTCTGGGAAGCTTTGGTTGCCGCGAGTTCGACGGCGGCGATCCACGGCGGCCGAGGCCGAGGACGACGATGGTGGTGATGAAGCAGGGCCTCCGGCGTCGTGTAGCTCGGTGGAGAGGACGAGAAAGACGCCGCGGTGCTTATGGGCTGCTCGAGGGGACGAGGGAGAGGCGATTGCCACGGTGGTGCTCGTCGGTGGCGGCGTGCGTGTTCGGTGAGGAGAACAGAGGAGGGATAGAGCGTTCGAGGGAAAGAGAGGGAGAGCCGGACGGCTCTGGGGGTCGCGAGGCGTCGTCCAGGCGCGTCGAGGAGGAGCCAGGCAGGCAGGGAGGGAGGAGGTGGCCGCGACGTGTGGCTACGCGCGTCGGGCACGCGCCCTCGCCTACTGGCGTGAGGAGGAAGGCGACAGGAGAGCGCCTGGTGGGCTGGGCCGCCCATGGGCCCGGCAGTGGGCTGCCTGCAGGTGAGGCCAGGTACTAACTCTCTCTCTCTCTCTCTCTCTCTCTCTCTCTCTCTCTCTCTCTCTCTCTCTCTCTCTCTCTCTCTCTCTCTCTCTCTTTTCCTGTATTTCTTTTTCTATTTCATTTCCTATGTTCTGATTTAATTTAGTCACTAAATCATTTTAATAAATTCTATAGGTTATTATATGGCTTGCTAAAATATACACAAAGCCACTCACAAACTTCCAGAATTATCGGAGTTATATTTAATATATATTAAATATAAATCCAAAGCAAATAATTATTGGATTAATTCAAATGGCCAAAATAAATGTTTCTGAGCTCCTAAAAATATTGGTTTGAATTTTACCTCTTTCCAATATTTTTATAGAATAACAGGAACATTTTCTTGGACTCATTTGAGAAGATTTTAAAGTTGGTTATTTTTGAACTGATTTCTGAGGGTTTCAACAAACCTCAATTCAACTTTCAGAAATTTTAGACATGATGCATGAGTGCAGTTGCAACTATTTCACTCAGGTATTCTTGGGTTGTGACAGAGTTTTTACTTTCTTTACTTTCATGTTGCAAATAAAGAAAAGAAAAAAAAAGAAAGGAAGCAAATAAAAGAAGGGAAATAAATCAATAAGATCATATACTAATCCTATGGTAGGTGACAGCACCACATAAATAAAAGTATAAGTAAGAAAATTTTATTAGAGATTGGCAAACAAAGCATTAGTCAGTGATGCAACTCATGAAAGAATTAATAAGGGAAGGGAAGATTCACATATAAATATTATATCCTAGAAATCTTTTGTGATTGTGAGCCCTCATCAAAATATTATATGCCAAAAGTGTTGACGTTGGACAAGGAAGACAACGTAATGGTTTATCTATGTTTATATTCACATAGAAGTCATATTGTGATAGATCCTTTAACATGTGATGCTTGCCCCCTATCTTTGCTAGCCAAAAATTCCGCACTAAGTAGAGATACTACTTGTGCATCCAAAAGCCCTTAAACCCAAATCTTTTTCAAGTGCCCACCATACCTACCTAGGGATTAAACAAGATCCCTCAAGTAAGTTGTCATCGGTGCAAAAAGGCAATAAAAATTTCTTCTAAGTATGTGAGATCTTTTAGTGTAAGAGAAATTGAGTGTTGCACGAACTTGGATAACAAAGAATAAAAGCAACAGACTGCATAATTAAACCCGGGCAAACGTCGGGCCGGGCCGGGTTTCGGATCGGGCTTGTAAAAGCCCGACCTTCATTTCCCAAGCCCGAGCCCGGCCCAAATCCCGAAATACTCCCTGTTTTCAAGCCCGAGCCCGGCCCGATATCAAGCCCGAAGCCCGAAAGCCCGGCATGAACACTATTTTTTAGTGTACGCAAGTGCAAGCCCGGCCCGAAGCCCGAAAGCCCGGCCCAAAATACAAAAAATGAAGCCCGAGCCCGGCCTAAACTATCTTCCGGGCTGCAAAACAAGGCCCGAGCCCGGCCCGAACATCAAGCCCGACCGGCTCGGCCGGGTTTTTCGGGCGGGTCGTCGGGCAGGCTGCCCATGCCGGGTTTATGCATAATAAAGGTTGTCATCTTAAGGGGCAATGTAACGTGAAGTTCTTTTGCACTAAGGGGTTGAGCATCCAAACAAATAAGCGCATGACAACCTGTGCTTCCCTCTACGAAGGGCCTATCTTTTACTTTCATGTATTTACTTTTATGCAAAGAGTCAAAGTTTTCCTTCTATTCCTTTTATTTTTCTCTTTTGGCAAGCATCATGTGGTGAGGAAAGATCTAGGCACATATGTCTAGTTGAATATAGATAGCATGAGTTATTATTGTTGACATCACCCTTGAGATGAGTATGTTGGGAGGCGAAACAATAAGCCCCTATCTTTCCATGTGTCCGGTTGAAGCGTTTTGCTCATGTGTACTCGGTGAGTGTTAGCAATCATAGAAGACTATATGATGGTTGAGTATGTGGACTTGCCTAAAGGCTCCGACACGTGACCCTCCCTGAAAAAATGATGAATTGTAGTTGCAAAGTTGACTGAGAATATAGTTTGTTGGTTTCTAATAGAGTTTTTGCTTTATACTTCGATTGTGTGAAGAACTATTACTTATTCATGGGAAGTGTATGATAAAAGTTCTATGATAAAAGTCCTATGTTTAATTTTGTTGCTGTTTAATCAACATGATGCTTCTATGTCTGCATTTTTATTTTTATCGACACCTCTCTCTCAAAGCATGTGAACATGTTTTTCAATTTCGGCTTTCGCTTGAGGACAAGCGAGGTCTAAGCTTGGGGAAGTTGATACGTCCATTTTGCATCATGTTTTCTTACTGTTATTTACAATGTTTTTATCCATAATAATGCCTTTTTGAGTCATTCTAATACCTTTTCTCTCATAATTTGCAAGGTACACACCAAGAGGGGGAATTCCGGCAGGTGGAAATCTGGACCTGAAAAAGCTACGTCAGGCCACCTATTCTGCACAACTCCAAATGAGCTGAAACTTCACGTAGATTTTTTATGGAATATATAAGAAATATTGGAGCCAATAAGTACCAGAGGGGGGCCACCAGGTGGGCACAACCCACCTGGGCGCGCCAGGCCCCCCTTGTGCGCCCTGGTGGGTTGTGGCCTCCTCGGCCCACCTTCGGTGCCCATCTTCTGGTATATAAGTCATTTTGACCTAGAAAAAAAATGAATGGAAAACTTTCAGGACGGAGCGCCGCCATCTCGAGGGGAAACTTGGGCAGGAGCACTTTTGCCCTCCGGCGGAGCGATTCTGTCGGGGGAACTTCCCTCCCGGAGTGTGAAATCATCGTCATCATCATCACCAACAACTCTCCCATCTTGGGGAGGGCAATCTCCATCAACATCTTCACCAACACTATCTCATCTCAAACCCTAGTTCATCTCTTGTATTCAATCTTGTTATCGGAACTATAGATTGTTGCTAGGGGGTGACTAGTAGTGTTGATTACATCTTGTAGTTGATTACTATATGGTTTATTTGGTGGAAGATTATATGTTCAGATCCATTATGCATATTAATACCCCTCTTATCATGAGCATGTTGATTATTTGTGAGTAGTTACTTTTGTTCTTGAAGTCACGGGATAAATCATGTTGCAAGTAATCATGTGAATTTGATATGTGTTCGATATTTTGATGGTATGTATGTTGTGATTCCCTTAGTGGTGTCATGCGAACGTCGACTACATGACACTTCACCATATTTGGGCCTAAGTTAATGCATTGTGGAGTAGTAAATAGATGGTGGGTTGCGAGAGTGAAAAAAACTTAAACCCAAGTTTATGCACTATTCCGTAAGGGAATGATTGGATCCTAGAGTTTAATGCTATGGTTAGAATTTATTCTTAATACTTTTCTCGTAGTTGAGGATTCTTGTGGGAGGGTTAATCATAAGTAGGAGGTTTGTGCAAGTAAGAACAACACCTAAGAACTGGTCCACCAACATATCAAATTATCAAACACTACAAAAAAAGACACTTCCGTGATGATACTTGTTTGTCACAATAGGTCACGTTTTCTGTCATGCATGTACATCCATGACAAATTTATGACAGAATCAAGATAATCATACATGTGCCGTCGTAGAAGTGTTCCATGACATTACCAAAATTATCATCACGGAAGTGTCCACTTCCATGAGTATAAATCGCGCGTCATGGAAGTGCTTTCATCAAGGGTGACCGACACATGGCATCCACCGTAACGGAACGCAGTTAACCTATCGGGTCCGGTTTTGGATCCGATAACCGCTAATCTTGGGACCAATGAGGATTTTCCACGTATAAAATTCTCATTGGCCGGAGGAAACACGTGTAGGCTCACCGTTGGGACAGATGTCATCCATTCATTGGACAGGAGGCGCATATGATACATCGACACATGACACGGCCCAACAGAGGCCCATTCCGGTGAAAATGCCGACCCATTTGACTTGATAAAAAGGTAACGGGCTGGCCCGCGGAAAGCCTGTTAACGGCATGTTCGTATATAGCCCATTTATGGCCCTCTAACTCACGACCCGTTATGGCCTATCCGAATTAAGCCCAGTAGCTTCATCTGGGCCTTCCAATATGATTCCAGCCCATTGTAACTTCCGGTCTATGTATGGCCCATGACGTCTTTCGGCCCATACGAGACCGTTTGTAAGTCTTGGCCCATTAACGGCCCGTGGTGAATCTGGCCCGCAATGAACAGTGTACCCCTTTATACCCATTAACGGCCCATTATTCCATTGGGCCGTTTCCAACCCGTGTTATCTTTCGGCCTTCTCGGGGCCCATTTATTCTTTGGCTCATTTCCGGCATTCGGTTACTTACGGCCCATCATTGGCCTTTTACGCTTGTGGGCCAAATTCAGCCCTTGATTTACAATCGGCCCGTTTGCGGCCCGTTACTCGATTGGGCCGTTTAATAACGTCATCAATACGGCCGATTAACGGCGGCTGTTAGATTCTAAAAAATGACGACCTATTATTGTCGGCCCATGAGCAGACGATTCCAAATCTAGCCCGTTCTGACCCATAACTCGATGCATTATTGGCCCATGTTTGGCCTATCAATCATACGACACGTAGAAGGCCCATTGATGCTACGGCGGTAGAAGGCCCATTCTTTCTCTGACCCTAAGAAGGCCCACTGTTTCTACGGCCCGTAGGAGGCCCATGGTAACTACAGTAAATATGTAACCCATGGTTATTGTGGCTTAGTTTTAAAAAATAGGTTATTGCGGCCACTAGCAAACCGCGGAAAAAGAACAACACTGGCTACAAGCAAACAAATAATAAAACAACAAGGAAATAAATAAGCAAGCAACTTATGCTAGGCTATCACGGCTATTACACATATTACATCCACTGGGCATCAAAGTTTGCCACCAATGCAAATATAGGGAACAAAGCAACATATCATATACACTGGATGTCAAAGTTGGCGACCAGTGCAAATAAACGCCGCAGCAAAACAAGTCCAGAACTGAAACCACTTCAGAAGATCTCAAGAAACAATATCCTAGGTACCCATAATGCTGGCAAGATGCTTAGCAAGCTTATTAACTTTTTCTTGTTTGGCGCTTAAATCCTCCAACGCTTGTTGTTCACCAGAAAGTATGCATTTGAATTCTGCAGGGACTTCCTCAGTCCTTGACTTCACTGTCATGCACATCTCGATCGATGTCTTTCAACTTGAAGTTGAGACTCAAGAAGATGAACTGATTCAGCAAGTGAGTTCAAAGATCTTGTGCGCCAGTAGTGGCGATGCTTTCGAACACTACATCAAGGCAGAATTTAATTTGGGTTCTCTCACTGTCGTCAAGGTAGTTTTTATCAGCTTTCTTGGAGACCAACAGGGATGTCTCACTATCTTGAACCTTATCTACATTACTTCCTTTACCATTGCATAATGGGGTACTATTCTCCAATATTTTGTCCTGGCCTGAGAACAATTCTTCTTCTCCTTTATGCGCTGAGTTGGGATTCAGAGTGGTGGTCCTCGTGCTTTGGGCACTATAGTTCCCTTACTAACTGCTCGTGTTTGGGTGCTTTGAGGTGGATACGGTGTTGTGTCAACTGGAACGGGGTTACTATCTACCGGGGTTGGGGTTAGAAGGGGTGTAGCTGGTTCTCTGTCCAACAGGGTAGGGGTACAGTCTGCGAGAGTCTGGGTTATGTGTGGTGGGGCTGGTTCTTGGGCAAGTACAACTGTGGTTCTATCTGAAGGAAATATGCCCTAGAGGCAATAATAAAGTTATTATTTATTTCCTTATTTCATGATAAATGTTTATTATTCATGCTAGAATTGTATTAACCGGAAACATAATACATGTGTGAATACATAGACAAACATAGTGTCACTAGTATGCCTCTACTTGACTAGCTCGTTAATCAAAGATGGTTAAGTTTCCTAACCATAGACATGAGTTGTCATTTGATTAACGGGATCACATCATTAGGAGAATGATGTGATTGACTTGACCCATTCCGTTAGCTTAGCATTTGATCGTTTAGTATGTTGCTATTGCTTTCTTCATGACTTGTACATGTTCCTATGACTATGAGATTATGTAACTCCTGCTTCTTTGGAGGAACACTTTGTGTGCTACCAAAGCGACACAACGTGGCGGGTGATTATAAAGGTGCTCTACAGGTGTCTCCAAAGGTACTTGTTGAGTTGACGTATTTCGAGATTAGGATTTGTCACTCCGATTGTCGGAGAAGTATCTCTGGGCCTCTCGGTAATGCACATCACTATAATCCTTGCGAGCAATGTAGCTAATAAGTTAGTTACGAGATGATGCATTACGTAACGAGTAAAGAGACTTTCCAGTAACGAGATTGAACTAGGTATTGGATACCGACGATCGAATCTCGGGCAAGTAACATACCGATGACAAAGGGAACAACATATGTTGTTATGCGGTTTGACCGATAAAGATCTTCGTAGAATATGTAGGAGCCAATATGAGCATCCAGGTTCCGCTATTGGTTATTGACCGGAAATGTGTCTCGGTCATGTCTACATAGTTCTCGAACCCGTAGGGTCCGCACGCTTAAGGTTTCATTGACAGTTTTATTATGAGTTTATAAGTTTTGATGACCGAAGGTTGTTCGGAGTCCCGGATGTGATCATAGACTTGACGAGGAGTCTCGAAATGGTCGAGACTTAAAGACGATATATTGGACGACTATATTTAGACACCGGAAAGGTTCCGGGTGATATTGGGACAATACCGGAGCTCCGGGAGGTTATCGGAACCCCCCGGGAGGTATATGGGCCTTATTGGGCCTTAGTGGCGAGGAGGGGAAAGGAGCCAGGGAGGGGGCGCCCCCCCAAGCCCAAGCCGAAGTGGGAGGGGGCCGGCCCCCTTCCTTCCTCCCTCCTTCCTCTTCCTTCCCTCTCCCCTCCTAATAGGAAAGGGGAGTCCTACTCCTAGTGGGAGTTGGACTTCCCCCCTAGGGCGCGCCACCCCCCGTGGCCGGCCCCCTCCTCCACGCCTTTATATACGGGGGAGGGGGCACCCCATAGACACAACACATGATCTCTTGATCGATTAGCCGTGTCTGGTGCCCCTCCACCATAGTTCTCCTTGATAATATTGTAGCGGTGCTTAGGCGAAGCCACCTGGCAGTAGAACATCAAGACCGTCACCACGCCGTCGTCTTGTGGAACTCTTCCCCGACATTCTGCTGGATCGGAGTACGGGGAACGTCATCGAGCTGATCGTGTGCAAGAACTCGGAGGTGCCATAGTTTCGGTGCTTGATCGGTCGGGCCGTGAAGATGTACGACTACATCAACCGCGTTGTGCTAATGCTTCCTCTTTCGGTCTACGAGGGTACGTGGATACACTCTCCCCTCTCGTTGCTATGCATCACCATGATCTTGCGTGTGCGTAGGAATTTTTTTGAAATTACTATGTTCCCCAACAGTGGCATCAGAGCCTGGTTTTATGCGTAGATGTCATATGCACGAGTAGAACACAAGTGAGTTGTTGGCGATATAAGTCATACTGCTTACCAGCATGTCATACTTTGGTTCGACGGTATTGTTGGATGAAGCGGCCCGGACCGACATTACGCGTACGCTTACGCGAGACTGGTTCTACTGACGTGCTTTGCACACAGGTGGCCGGCGGGTGTCAGTTTCTCCAACTTTAGTTGAACCGAGTGTGGCTACGCCCAGTCCTTGCGAAGGTTAAAACAACACCAACTTGACAAACTATCGTTGTGGTTTTGATGCGTAGGTAAGAACGTTCTTGCTCAGCCCATAGCAGCCACGTAAAACTTGCAACAACAAACTAGAGGACGTCTAACTTGTTTTTGCAAGGCATGTTGTGATGTGATATGGTCAAGATGTGACGAGATATATGTTGTTGTATAAGATGATCAAGTTTTTTTGAAGTTATCGGCAACTGGCAGAAGCCTTATGATTGTCTCTTTATTGCATAAGATGCTAGCGCCAAATAATTGCTATACAATCCGATACCAATAGATGCAAGAGCAATAGTTGGCGAGACGACCATGTGACGACACATTGATATAGATCAAGATGATGGAGATCATGGTGTCATGCCGATGACGATGGAAATCATGACGATGCTTTGGAGATGGAGATCAAAGGCACAAGATGATGATGGCCATATCATGTCACATATTTTGATTACATGTGATGTTTATCTTTCATACATCTTATCTTGCTTTGATTGACGGTAGCATTATAAGATGATCTCTCACTAAATTTCAAGATAAAAGTGTTCTCCCTGCGTATGCACCATTCCCAAAGTTCGTCGTGCCCAGACACCACGTGATGATCGGGTGTGATAAGCTCTACGTCCATCTACAACGGGTGCAAGCCAGTTTTGCACACGCAGAATACTCAGGTTAAACTTGATGAGCCTAGCATATAACAGATATGGCCTCGGAACACTGAGACCGAAAGGTCGAGCGTGAATCATATAGTAGATATGATCAACATAGTGATGTTCACCATTGAAAGCTACTCCATTTCACGTGATGATCGGTTATGGTTTAGTTGATTTGGATCACGTGATCACTTAGACGATTAGAGGGATGTCTATCTAAGTGTGAGTTCTTAAGTAATATAATTAATTGAACTTTAATTTGTCATGAACTTAGTCCTGATAGTATTTGCATATCTATGTTGTAGATCAATAGCTCGCGATGTTGCTCCCCGTTTATTTTTTTATGTTCCTAGAGAAAACTAAGTTGAAAGATGTTAGTAGCAATGATGCGGATTGGATCCGTGATCTGAGGTTTATCCTCATTGTTGCATAGAAGAATTATGTCCTCGGTGCACCGCTAGGTGACAGACCTATTGCAGGAGCAGATGCAGACGTTATGAACGTTTGACAAAGCTCGGTATGATGACTACTTGATAGTTTAGTGCACCATGCTTTATGGCTTAGAACCGGGACATCAAAAATGTTTTGAACGCCACGGAGCATATAAGATGTTCCAAGAGTTGAAATTGGTATTTCATACTCATGCCCGTGTCGAGAGGTATGAGACCTCTGACAGTACTTTGCCTACAAGATGGAGGAGAATAGCTCAACTAGTGAGCATGTGCTCAGATTGTCTGAGTACTACAATTGCTTGAATCAAGTGGAGTTAATCTTCCAGATAAGATAGTAATTGACAAAGTTCTCTAGTCACTATCACCAAGTTACTAGAACTTCGTGATGAACTATAATATGCAAGGGATGACGAAAACAATTCCCAAGCTCTTCGCGATGCTAAAATCGGTGAAGGTAGAAATCAAAGAAAACATCAAGTGTTGATGGTTGACAAGATCACTAGTTTCAAGAAAAAGGGCAAAGGGAAGAAGGGGAACTTCAAGAAGAATGGCAAGCAAGTTGCTGCTCAAGTGAAAAAGCCCAAGTCTGGACCTAAGCCTGAGACTAAGTGCTTCTACTGCAAAGGGACTGGTCACTGGAAGCGGAACTACCCCAAGTATTTGGCGGATAAGAAGGATGGCAAAGTGAACAAAGGTATATTTGATATACATGTTATTGATGTGTACTTAACTAGTGTTTATAGCAACCCCTCAGTATTTGATACTGGTTCAGTTGCTAATAGTAGTAACTTGAAACGGGAGTTGCAGAATAAACAGAGACTAGTTAAGGGTGATGTGACAATGTGTGTTGGAAGTAGTTTCAAGATTGATATGATCATCATCGCACACTCCCTATACTTTCGGGATTAGTGTTGAACCTAAATAAAAGTTATTTGGTGTTTGCGTTGAGAATGAATATGATTTGATCATGTTTATTGCAATACGGTTATTCATTTAAGTTAGAGAATAATTGTTGTTACATTTACATGAATAAAACCTTCTATGGTTATACACCCAATGAAAATGGTTCGTTGGATCTCGATCATAGTGATACACATATTCATAATATTCAAGCCAAAAGATACAAAGTTAATAATGATAGTGCAACTTATTTGTGGCACTGCCGTTTAGGTCATATTGGTGTAAAGTGCATGAAGAAACTCCATGCTGATGGACTTTTGGAATCACTTGATTATGAATCACTTGATGCTTGCGAACCATGCCTCTTGGGCAAGATGACTGAAACGCCGTTCTCCAAAACAATGGAGCAAGCAACAGATTTGTTGGAAATCATACATACTGATATATGTGGTCCGATGAATATTGAGGCTCGCGGGGGGTATCGTTATTTTCTGACCTTCATAGATGATTTGAGCAGATATGGATATATCTACTTAATGAAGCACAAGTCTGAAACATTTGAAATATTTGAGTTATGAGTTTGGTCTTCAATTAAAACAATGTGAAATAGTTTCACAAACTCATGCCACCCGGAACACCACAGTGTAATGGTGTATCCGAACATCATAACCGTACTTTATTGGATATAGTGCAATCTATGATGTTTCTTACCGATTTACCACTATAGTTTTGGGGTTATGCATTAGAGACAGTTGCATTCACGTAAAAAAGGGCACCATCTAAATTCATTTGAGATGACACCGTATGAACTGTGGTTTGGCAAGAAACCAAAGTTGTCATTTCTTAAAGTTTGGGGTTGCGATGCTTATAAGAAAAGGTTTCATCCTGATAAGCTCAAACCCAAATCAGAGATATGTGTCTTCATAGAATACCCAAAGGAGACAGTTGGGTACACCTTCTATCACAGATCCGAAGGCAAGATATTCATTGCTAAGAATGGATCCTTTCTAGAGAAGGAGTTTTCTCTCGAAAGAAGTGAGTGGGAGAAAAGTAGAACTTGATAGTACCTTCTCCTGAATTGGAAAATAGTTCATCACTGAAATCAGTTCTAGTGATTCATACACCAATTAGTGAGGAAGCTAATGATGATGATCATGAAACTTCAGATCAAGTTACTCTGAGAACCTCGTAGGTCTTCCAGTGCAGTCCGCACTCGTAGTGGTACAAGAATCCTGTTCTGGAAGTCATGTTACTAGACCATGATGAACTTACGAACTATGAGGAAGCGATGATGAGCCTAGATTCCGCGAAATGGCTTGAAGGCCATGAAATCAGAGAAAGGATCCATGTATGAGAACAAAGTGTGGACTTTGGTGGACTTGTCCGATGATCGGCAAAGTCATAGAAAATAAATGGATCTTCGAGAGGAAGACGGACGTTGATAGTAGTGTTACTATCTACAAAGCTCGACTTGTCGCAAAAAGGTTTTCAACAAGTTCAAGGTGTTGACTACAATGAGTTTTTCCCAAGCGTAGCGATGCTTAAGTCTGTCCGAATCATGTTAGCAATTGCCACATTTTATGAAATCGCAAATGGATGTCAAAACTGCAATCCTTAATGGTTTCCTTAAAGAAGAGTTGTATATGATGCAACCAGAAGGTTTTGTCAATCCTAAAGGTGCTAACAAAATGTGCAAGCTCCAGCGATCCATCTATGGACTGGTGCAGGCATCTCGGAGTTGGAATATACGCTTTGATAAGTTGATCAAAGCATATAGTTTTATATGGACTTGCAGTGAATCCTGTATTTACAATAAAGTGAGTGGGAGCACTACAGCCTTTCTGATAAGTATATGTGTGTGACATATTGTTGATCAGAAATAATGTAGAATTATTCTGCAAAGCATAAAGGAGTGTTTGAAAGGAGTTTTTCAAAGAAAGACCTCGGTGAAGCTGCTTACATATTGAGCATCAAGATCTATAGAGATAGATCAAGACGCTTGATAAGTTTTTCAATTAGTACATACCTTGACAAGATTTTGAAGTAGTTCAAAATGGAACAGTCAAAGAAAGAGTTCTTGCCTGTGTTACAAGGTGTGAAATTGAGTAAGACTCAAAGACCGACCACGGCAGAAGATAGAAAAAGAATGAAAGTCATTCCCTATGCCTTGGCCATAGGTTCTATAAGGTATGCCATGCTTGTACCAGATCTATTGTATACCCTACACGGATTTTGGCAAGGGAGTACAATAGTGATCTAGGAGTAGATCACTGGACAGCGGTCAAAATTATCCTTAGTGGAATAAGGATATGTTTCTCGATTATGGAGGTGACAAAAAGGTTCATCGTAAAGGGTTACGTCGATGAATTTTTTTGACACTGATCCAGATGACTCTAAGTCTCAATCTGGATACATATTTAAAGTGAGAGCAATTAGCTAGAGTAGCTCCGTACAGAGCATTGTAGACATAGAATATTTTGCAAAATACATACGGTTCTAAATGTGACAGACCCGTTGACTAAACTTCTCTCACAAGCAAAACATGATCACACCTTAGTACTCTTTGGGTGTTAATCACATAGCGATGTGAACTAGATTATTGACTCTAGTAAACCCTTTGGCAGACTGAAGGAAATATGCCCTAGAGGCAATAATAAAGTTATTATTTATTTCCTTATTTCATGATAAATGTTTATTATTCATGCTAGAATTGTATTAACCGGAAACATAATACATGTGTGAATACATAGACATATATAGCGTCACTAGTATGCCTCTACTTGACTAGCTTGTTAATCAAAGATGGTTAAGTTTCCTAACCATAGACATGATTTGTCATTTGATTAACGGGATCACATCATTAGGAGAATGATGTGATTGACTTGACCCATTCCGTTAGCTTAGCACTTGATTGTTTAGTATGGTTCTATTCCTTTCTTCATGACTTATACGTGTTCCTCTAACTATGAGATTATGTAACTCCCGCTTACCGGTGGAACACTTTGTGTGCTACCAAACGTCACAATGTAACTGGGTGATTATAAATGTGCTCTACAGGTGTCTCCAAAGGTACTTCTTGAGTTGACGTATTTCGAGATTAGGATTTGTCACTCTGATTGTCGAAGAGGTATCTCTGGGCCCTCTCGGTAATGCACATCACTATAAGCCTTGCAAGCAATGTAGCTAATGAGTTAGTTACGAGATGATGCATTACGTAACGAGTAAAGAGACTTGCGATAGCAGATTGAACTAGGTATTGGATACCAACGATCGAATCTCGGGCAAGTAACATACCGATGACAAAGGGAACAACGTATGTTGTTATGCGGTTTGACCGATAAAGATCTTCGTAGAATATGTAGGAGCCAATATGAGCATCCAGGTTCCGCTATTGGTTATCGACCGGAAATGTGTCTCAGTCATGTCTACATAGTTCTCGAACCCGTAGGGTCCGCACGCTTAAGGTTTAGATTGATGCTTTATTATAAGTTTATAAGTTTTGATGTACCGAAGGTTGTTCGGAGTCCCGGATGTGGTCACGGACTTTCGAGGAGTCTCGAAATGGTCGAGACATAAAGATCGAAATATTGGACGACTATATTTGGACACCGGAAAGGTTCTGGATGAGATTGGGACAATACCGGAGCTCCGGGAGGTTACCGAAACCCCCCGGGAGGTATATGGGCCTTATTGGGCCTTAGTGGAAAGGAGGGGGAAGGAGCAAGGGAGGGGGCGCCCCCCCAAGCCCAATCCGAATTGGGAGGGGGGTCGGCCCCCCTTTCCTTCCTCCCTCCTGCCTCTTCCTTCCCTCTCCCTCTCCTAATAGGGAAGGGGGAGTCCTACTCCCGGTGGGAGTTGGACTCCCCCCCTAGGGCGCGTCACCCCCCTTGGCCGCCCCCCTCCTCCACTCCTTTATATACGGGGGAGGGGGGCACCCCATAGACACAACAATTGATCTCTTGATCTCTTAGCCGTGTGCGGTGCACCCCTCCACCATAGGTCTCCTCGATAATATTGTAGTGGTGCTTAGGCGAAGCCCTGCAACGGTAGAACATCAAGACCGTCACCACGCCGTCGTGCTGACGGAACTCTTCCCCGACATTCTGCTGGATCGGAGTACGGGGAACGTCATCGAGATGACATGTGCAAGAACTCGGAGGTGCCGTAGTTTCGGTGCTTTATCGGTCGGGCCATGAAGACGTACGACTACATCAACCGCGTTGTGCTAATGCTTCCGCTTTCGGACTACGAGGGTATGTGGATACACTCTCCCCTCTCGTTGCTATGCATCACCATGATCTTGCATATGCGTAGGAAATTTTTTGAAATTACTACGTTCCCCAACACTATCTGCATCAACTGGTAGCACTATCTTTTCTAAAGATCGTGTTGTTACTCCCTTAGATACTGCCATCACCCTCTCCAATTCAAATGGCTGATAAACTAGAAAAGTAATTGAATGTATAGACATTGTATGATAGACAGGTGCAATGGATAGTGGGGAATAAAAGAGGGCATGAAATAATTCACATTTATGTTGTCTAACCAAACAGGATAGCATGACACAATTTCAGATATATGATGGCTAACTAAACAGGATAGCATGACACAATTTCACATTATGATGGCTAACTAAAAAAGATGGAAAGACATAGTTCAAAATATGATGACTATGTAAACAGGATGACATGATATAACTATATAATGTGTTTATTAAATAGGTTGGCATGCCATAATTCACATACATGCCGCCTATGGAAACATGATAGCCTGGTATAATTCCCGGATAGAATGACATAATTCAAAATATGATGACTGTAAACACTAAACATGATGAGATGATTGATACGTCTCCAACGTATCTATAATTTTTTATTGTTCCATGCTATTATATTATCTGTTTTGGATGTTCAATGGGCTTTATTATACACTTCTATATTATTTTTGTGACTAACCTATTAACCGGAGGCCCAGCCCAAATTGTTGTTTTTTGCCTATTTCAGTGTTCCGAAGGAAAGGAATATCAAACGTAGTCCAAACGGAATGAAACCTTCGGGAACGTGATTTTCTGAACAAACGTGATCCAGAGGACATGGAGTGGACATCAAGCAATCAACAAGGAGGCCACGAGGCAAGGGGGGGCGCCTACCCTCTGGGCGCGCCCTCCACCCTTGTGGGCCCCTCGTAGCTCCACTGACCTACTTCTTCCTCCTATATATACCTACGTACCCTGAAAACATCACAGGGGAGCCAAAACCCTATTTCCACCGCCGCAACCTTCTGTACCCGTGAGATCCCATCATGGGGCCTTTTACGGCGCTCATTTGGAGGGGCATCAATCACAGAGGGCTTCTACATCAACACCATAGCCTCTCCGATGATGTGTGAGTAGTTTACCTCAGACCTTCGAGTCCATAATTATTAGCTAGATGGATTCTTCTCTCTCTTTGGATCTCAATACAAAGTTCTCCTCGATTCTCTTGGAGATCTATTCGATGTAATCTTATTTTGCGGTGTGTTTGTCGAGATCCGATGAATTGTGGGTATATGATCAAGATTATCTATGAACAATATTTGAATCTCCTCTTAATTCTTTTATGTATGATTGGTTAACTTTGCAAGTCTCTTCGAATTATCAGTTTGGTTTGGCCTACTAGATTGATCTTTCTTGCAATGGGAGAAGTGCTTAGCTTTGGGTTCAATCTTGCGGTGCTCGATCCCAGTGACAGCAGGGGAAACGACACGTATTGTATTGTTGCCATCAAGGATAAAAAGATGGGGTTTATATCATATTGCATGAGTTTATCCCTCTACATCATGTCATCTTGCTTAAAGTGTTACTCCGTTCTTATGAACTTAATACTCTAGATGCATGCTGGATAGCGGTCGATGTGTGGAGTAATAGTAGTATATGTAGGCAGGAGTCGGTCTACTTGTCACGGACGTGATGCCTATATACATGATCATACCTAGATATTCTCATAACTATGCTCAATTCTATCAATTGCTCGACAGTAATTTGTTCACCCACCGTAATACTTATGCTATCTTGAGAGAAGCCACTAGTGAAACCTATGGCCCCCGGGTCTATTCTCTATCATATTAATCTACTGTTATTTCTATTACCGTTTATTTTGCTTTCTTTACTTTTAGTCTTTATCATAAAAATACCAAAAATATTATCTTATCATCTCTATCAGATCTCACTTTTGCAAGTGGTCGTGAAGGGATTGACAACCCCTTTATCGCGTTGGTTGAAGGTTCTTATTTGTTTGTGTAGGTGCGTGGGACTTGAGCGTGGTCTCCTACTGGATTGATACCTTGGTTCTCAAAAACTGAGGGAAATACTTACGCTACTTTACTACATCACCCTTTCCTCTTCAAGGGAAAACCAACGCAGTGCTCAAGAGGTAGCAAGAAGGATTTCTGGCGCTGTTGTCGGGGAGTCTACGCACAAGTCAAGACATACCAAGTACCCATCACAAACTCTTATCCCTCGCATTACATTATTTGCCATTTGCCTCTTGTTTTCCTCTCCCCCACTTCACCCTTGCTGTTTTTTTCGCCCTCTTTTCCGTTCGTCTCTTTTTCGCTTGCTTCTTGTTTGCTTGTGTGTTAGATTGCTTACTTGTCATGATGGCTCAAGACAATACTAAATTGTGTGACTTTACCAATACCAACAACAATGATTTTCTTAGCACTCCGATTGCTCCTCTTACCGAAGCTGAATCCTGTGAAATTAATGCTGCTTTGTTGAATCTTGTCATGAAAGATCAATTCGCCGGCCTTCCTGGTGAAGATGCCGCTACCCATCTAAATAGTTTTGTTAATTTGTGTGATATGCAAAAGAAGAAAGATGTGGACAATGATATTGTTAAATTAAAGATATTTCCGTTTTCTCTTAGAGATCGTGCTAAAACTTGGTTTTCATCTTTGCCTAAAAATAGTATGGATTCTTGGAATAAGTGCAAAGATGCTTTTATCTCTAAGTATTTTCCTCCGGCTAAGATCATCTCTCTTAGAAACGATATTATGAATTTTAAGCAACTTGATCATGAACATGTTGCACAAGCTTGGGAGAGGATGAAATTAATGATACGTAATTGCCCTACTCATGGTTTGAATTTGTGGATGATTATACACAAAAATTATGCCGGACTGAATTTTGCTTCTAGAAATCTTTTAGATTCAGCCGCGGGAGGCACTTTTATGGAAATCACTTTAGGAGAAGCTACTAAACTCCTAGATAATATTATGGTTAATTATTCTCAATGGCACACTGAAAGATCTACTAGTAAAAAAGTGCATGCGATAGAAGAAATTAATGTTTTGAGTGGAAAGATGGATGAACTTATGAAATTGTTTGCTAATAAGAGTGTTTATTCTTATCCTAATGATATGCCTTTGTCTACTTTGATTAAGAATAATAATGAACCTATGGATGTGAATTTTGTTGGTAGGAATAATTTTGGTAACAACGCGTATAGAGGAAACTTAAATCCTAGGTCGTTCCCTAGTAATTCCTCTAATAATTATGGTAATTCCTACAACAATTCTTGTGGAAATTTTAATAAGATGCCCTCTGAATTTGAGACTAGTGTTAAAGAGTTTATGAATTCACAAAAGAATTTCAATGCTTTGCTTGAAGAAAAATTGCTTAAGGTTGATGAATTGGCTAGGAACGTGGATAGAATTTCTCTTGATGTTGATTCTTTGAAACTTAGATCTATTCCACCTAACATGATATCAATGAGTCTCTCAAAGACATCAGAATTTCCATTGATGAGTGCAAAGAAAGAACCGCTAGGATGCATGCTAAGAAAGATTGCTTTGTGAAGGCGTGTTCTTCTAGTTTTTATGAGAATAAAGATGAAGATATAAAAGTTATTGATGTGTCTCCTATTAAAATTTTGTTTTGCAATATGAATCTTGATTATGATGGGACTGGAGATGAGTCAACTTTAGTCAAAAGGCGTCCCAATAATTCGGAGTTTTTAGATCTTGATGCAAAAATTGGTAAAAGTGGGATTGAAGAGGTTAAAACTTTACATAGCAATGAACCCACTATCTTGTATTTCAAGGAATTTAATTATGATAATTGCTCTTTGATAGATTGTATTTCCTTGTTGCAATCCGTGCTAAATTCTCCTCATGCTTATAGTCAAAATAAAGCCTTTACTAAACATATCGTGGATGCTTTGATGCAATCTTATGAAGAAAAACTTGAGTTGGAAGTTTCTATCCCTAAAAAACTTTATGATGAGTGGGAACCTACAATCAAAATTAAAATTAAGGATCACAAATGCTATGCTTTGTGTGATTTGGGTGCTAGTGTTTCCACGATCCCAAAAAACTTTGATGATTGTTCTTTAAACTTGCATCTTGCGGATTCCACTATCAAGAAACCTATGGGAAGAATTAATGATGTTCTTATTGTTGCAAATAGGAACTATGTGCCCGTAGATTTTATTGTTCTTGATATAGATTGCAATCCTTCATGTCCTATTATTCTTGGTAGACCTTTCCTTAGAACGATTGGTGCAATTATTGATATGAAGGAAGGGAATATTAGATTCCAATTTCCGTTAAGGAAAGGCATGGTACACTTCCCTAGAAATAATATTAAATTACCTTATGAATCTATTATGAGAGCCACTTATGGATTGCCTACCAAAGATGGCAATACTTACATCTATCCTCGCTTTTATGCCTAGCTAGGGGCCTTAAACGATAGCGCTTGTTGGGAGGCAACCCAATTTTATTTTAATTTTCTTGCTTTTTATTTATGTTTAGTAATAAATCTTTGATCTAGCCTCTGGTTAGATGTGTTTTTATGTTTTAGTTAGTGTTTGTGCCAAGTGAAACCTATAGGATCTTCTTGGATGATAGTTATTTGATCTTGCTGAAAATTCCAGAAACTTTCTGTTCACGAAAACAATTTTTTAAAATCACCAGAACGTGATAAAATAATGATTCTAATTTAAGTAGATCAATAAACAAATTATCTAGGTCTTCATATTTTGGTAGATTTTTCTGAGTTCCAGAAGTTTGCGTTAGATACAGATTACTATAGACTGTTCTTTTTTTGACAGATTCTGTTTTTCGTGTGTTGTTTGCTTATTTTGATGAATCTATGGCTAGTAAAAGAGTTTGTAAACCATAGAGAAGTTGGAATACAGTGGGTTTAACACCAATATAAATAAATAATGAGTTCATTACAGTACCTTGAAGTGGTGTTTTGTTTTCTTTCGCTAACGGAGCTCACGAGATTTCTGTTAAGTTTTGTGTTGTGAAGTTTTCAAGTTTTGGGTAAAGATTTGATGGATTATGGAACAAGGATTGGAACGAGCCTAAGCTTGGGGATGCCCAAGGCACCCCAAGGTAAAATTCAAGGACAACCAAAAGCCCTTGGGGATGCCCCGGAAGGCATCCCCTCTTTCGTCTTCGTCTATCGGTAACTTTACTTGGGGCTATATTTTTATTCACCATATGATATGCGTTTTGCTTGGAGCATCTTGTATGATTTGAGTCTTTGCTTTTTAGTTTACCACAATCATCCTTGCTGTACACACCATTTGAGAGAGACACACATGATTCGGAATTTCTTAGAATACTCTATGTGCTTCACTTATATCTTTTGAGCTATACAGTTTTTGCTCTAGTGCTTCACTTATATCTTTTAGAGAACGGTGGTGGTTTTATTTTATAGAAATTATTGATCTCTCATGCTTCACTTATATTATTTTGAGAGTCTTAAACAGCATGGTAATTTGCTTTAGTTTTGAAATTAATCCGATAGGCATCCAAGATGAGCATAATAAAAAACTTCCATGTTGAGTTCATTGAATATCATGAGAAGTTTGATACTTGATAAGTGTTTTGAGATATAAAGGTGGTAATATTAGAGTGTGCTAGTTGAGTAATTGTGAAATTGAGAAATACTTGTGTTAAGGTTGGCAAGTCCTGTAGCATGCACGTATGGTGAAAGTTGTGTGACAATTTTGACACATAAGGTGTTCTTTTATTGCTTTCCTTATGAGTGGCGGTCGGGGACGAGCGATGGTCTTTTCCTACCAATATATACCTCTAGGGGCATGCGTAGTAGTACTTTGCTTCGAGGTCTAATAAACTTTTGCAATAAGTATATGAGTTCTTTAAGACTAATGTGAGTCCAAGGATTATACTGTCGGAAATATGCCCTAGAGGCAATAATAAAAGGATTATTATTATATTTCCTTGTTCATGATAATTGTCTTTTATTCATGCTATAATTGTATTATCCGGAAATCGTAATACACGTGTGAATACATAGACCACAATATGTCCCTAGTGAGCCTCTAGTTGACTAGCTCATTGATCAATAGATAGTCATGGTTTCCTGACTATGGACATTGGATGTCATTGATAGCGGGATCACATCATTAGGAGAATGATGTGATGGACAAGGCCCAATCCTAAGCATAGCACAAGATCGTGTAGTTCGTTTTGCTAGAGCTTTTCCAAGGTCAAGTATCTTTTCCTTAGACCATGAGATCGTGTAACTCCCGGATACCGTAGGAGTGCTTTGGGTGTACCAAACGTCACAACGTAACTGGGTGACTATAAAGGTACACTACAGGTATCTCCGAAAGTGTCTGTTGGGTTGACACGGATCGAGGCTGGGATTTGTCACTCCGTATTACGGAGAGGTATCACTGGGCCCACTCGATAATGCATCATCATAATGAGCTAAAAGTGACCAAGTGTCCGGTCACGGGATCATGCATTACGATGCGGGTAAAGTGACTTGCCGGTAACGAGATTGAGCGAGGTATTGGGATACCGACGATCGAATCTCGGGCAAGTAACATACCGATTGACAAAGGGAATTGTATACGGGGTTGTTTGAATCCTCGACATCGTGGTTCATCCGATGAGATCATCGAGGAGCATGTGGGAGCCAACATGGGTATCCAGATCCTGCTGTTGGTTATTGCCCGAGAGCCGTCTCGGTCATGTCTACGTGTCTCCCGAACCCGTAGGGTCTACACACTTAAGGTTCAGTGACGCTAGGGTTGTATGAATATGAGTATGCAGTAAACCGAATGTTGTTCGGAGTACCGGATGAGATCCCGGATGTCACAGGAGTTCCGGAATGGTCCGGAGGTAAAGAATTATATATAGGAAGTGTTTTGTCGGCCATCGGGAAAGTTTCGGGGTCACCCGGTATTGTACCGGGACCACCGGAAGGGTCCCGGGGGTCCATCGGGTGGGGCCACCCATCCCGGAGGGCCCCATGGGCTGAAGTGGGAGGAACCAGCCCATAGTGGGCTGGTGCGCCCCTTGGCCCACCTGCGCCTAGGGTTGAAACCCTAGGGTGGGGCGCCCACTGCCTTGGGGCACTCCACCCCTTGCCGCCGCCCCACAGGAGATTGGATCTCAGGCCGCGCCCCCAGGGGCCTATATAAAGGGAGGGAGGGGCAGCCGCACCTGAAGTTCTGGCGCCTCCCTCCCCTGCTAACTCTTCCTCCTCCGCCACGAAGCTTGGCGAAGCCCTGCCGAATCTTGCTGCTCCACCACCACCACGCCGTTGTGCTGCTGCATGAGCCATCTTCTTCAACCTCTCCTTTCCCCTTGCTGGATCAAGGAGGAGACGTCATCCGCTCCGTACGTGTGTTGAACGCGGAGGTGTCGTCCGTTCGGCACTCGGTCATCGGTGATTTGGATCACGGCGAGTACGACTCCATCATCCATGTTCTAGTGAACGCTTCCACGCGATCTACAAGTGGTATGTAGATGCAATCTCTCTCCCATGACTCGTTGCTTAGATGAACTCATAGATGGATCTTGGTGAAACCGTAGGAAAAATTTTAATTTTCGCAACGTTCCCCAACAAAGGCTATCGAGCTAGGTCTATGCATAGTTCTCTATTGCACGAGTAGAACACAATTTTGTTGTGGGCGTAGATCTTGTCAACTTGCTTGCCGCTACTAGTCTTATCTTGCTTCAGCGGTATTGTGGGATGAAGCGGCCCGGACCAACCTTACACGTACGCTTACGTGAGACCGGTTCCACCGATTGACATGCACTAGTTGCATAAGGTGGCTGGCGGGTGTCTTTCTCTCCCACTTTAGTTGGAGCGGATTCGATGAAAAGGGTCCTTATGAAGGGTAAATAGAAGTTGACAAAATCACGTTGTGGTTATTCGTAGGTAAGAAAAGCGTTCTTGCTAGAACCCAATTGCAGCCACGTAAAAGATGCAACAACAATTAGAGGACGTCTAACTTGTTTTTGCAGCAATTGTCATGTGATGTGATATGGCCAAAAGTTGTGATGAATGATGAGTGACATATTGTGATGTATGAGATCATGTTCTTGTAATAGGAATCACGACTTGCATGTCGATGAGTATGACAACCGGCAGGAGCCATAGGAGTTGTCTTTATTTTTGTATGACCTGCGTGTCATTGAAGAACGCCATGTAAATTACTTTACTTTATTGCTAAACGCGTTAGCCATAGAAGTAGAAGTAGTCGTTGGCGTGACAACTTCATGAAGACACGATGATGGAGATCATGGTGTCATGCCGGTGACAAGATGATCATGGAGCCCGAAGATGGAGATCAATGGAGCTATATGATATTGGCCATATCATGTCACTACTATATAATTGCATATGATGTTTATTATGTTTATGCATCTTGTTTACTTAGAACGACGGTAGTAAATAAGATGATCCCTTACAACAATATCAAGAAGTGTTCTCCCCTAACTGTGCACCATTGCTAAAGTTCATCGTTTCGAAGCACCACGTGATGATCGGGTGTGATAGATCCTTACGTTCACATACAACGGGTGTAAGACAGTTTTACACATGCAAAACACTTAGGGATAACTTGACGAGCCTAGCATGTACAGACATGGCCTCGGAACACGGAGACCGAAAGGTCGAACACGAGTCGTATGGAAGATACGATCAACACGAAGATGTTCACCGATGATGACTAGTCCATCTCACGTGATGATCGGACACGGCCTAGTCGACTCGGATCGTGTAACACTTAGATGACTAGAGGGATGTCTAATCTGAGTGGGAGTTCATTAAAATAATTTGATTAGATGAACTTAATTATCATGAACTTAGTCTAAAACCTTTGCAAATATGTATTGTAGATCAAATGGCCAACGCTCATGTCAACATGAACTTCAACGTTCCTAGAGAAAACCAAGTCGAAAGATGATGGCAGCAACTATACGGACTGGGTCCTAACCCGAGGATCATCCTCATAGCTGCCGAAACAATATGTCCTAGAAGGACCGCTAGGTGATGCACCGTCCCGAAGAACCAAGACATTATGAATGCTTGGCAGTCTCGTGCTGATGATTACTCCCTCGTTCAATGTGGCATGCTTTACAGCTTAGAACCGGGGCTCCAAAAGCGTTTTGAGCAACACGGAGCATATGAGATGTTCGAGGAGCTGAAACTAGTTTTCCAAGATCATGCCCGGGTCGAGAGATATGAAGTCTCCGACAAGTTCTATAGTTGTAAGATAGAGGAAAACTGTTCTGTCAGTGAACACATACTCAAAATGTCTGGGTTGCACAACCGCCTGTCCCAGCTGGACATAAACCTCCCGGACGAGGCGGTCATTGACAGAATCCTTGATCGCTCCCACCAAGCTACAGGAGCTTTGTGATGAACTACAATATGCGGGGATGGTGAAGACCATTCCGAAGTATTCTCAATGCTGAAGTCAGCAGAGGTTGAAATCAAGAAAGAACATCAAGTGTTGATGGTCAATAAAACCACTAAGTTCAAAAAGGGCAAGGGTAAGAAAAACTTCAAGAAGGACGGCAAGGATGTTGCCGGCGCCCGATAAGCAAGTTGCCGGAAGAAGTCAAAGAATGGACCCAAGCACGAGACAGAGTGCTTTTATTGCAAAGGAAGGGCCCTTTGGGCGGAACTGCCCCAAATACTTAGCGGACAAGAAGGCCGGAAACACTAAAGGTATATTTGATATACATATAATTGATGTGTACCTTACGATTACTCGTAGTAACTCCCGGTATTTGATACCGTGTCGTTGCTCATATTTGTAACTCACAGCAGGAGCTGCGGAATAAACGGAGGCTGGCGAAGGGCGAGGTGACGATCTTGGCGTCGGGAATGGTTCCAAGGTCGATGTGATCGCCGTCGACACGCTGCCTCTACATTTACCTCTGGGATTAGTTTTAAACCTCAATAATTGTTATTTGGTGCCAAGTTTGAGCATGAACATTGTATCAGGATCTCGTTTGATGCGAGATGGCTACTCATTTAAATCCGAGAATAATGGTTGTTCTATTTATATGAGAGATATGTTTTATGGTAATGCTCCGATGGTCAATGGTTTATTCTTAATGAATCTCGAGCGTAATATTACACATATTCATAGTGTGAATACCAAAAGATGTAAAGTTGATAACGATAGTCCCACATACTTGTGGCACTGCCGCCTTGGTCACATTGGTGTCAAGCGCATGAAGAAGCTCCATTCGGATGGACTTTTAGAGTCTCTCGATTATGAATCATTTGACACATGCGAACCATGCCTTATGGGCAAAATGACCAAGACTTCGTTCTCGTAACAATGGAGCGAGCAACCAACTTATTGGAAATCATACATACCGATGTGTGTGGTCCAATGAGCGTTGAGGCTCATGGAGGATATCGTTATGTTCTCACTCTCACAGAACGACTTAAGTAGATATGGGTATGTCTACTTGATGAAACACAAGTCTGAGACCTTTGAAAAGTTCAAGGAATTTCAGAATGAGGTAGAGAATCAACGTGACCGAAAAATAAAGTTCTTACGATCAGATCGTGGAGGAGAATATTTAAGTCACGAATTTGGTACACACTTAAAGAAATGTGGAATCATTTCACAACTCACGTCGCCTGGAACACCTCAGCGTAACGGTGTGTCCGAACGTCGTAATCGCACTCTATTGGATATGGTGCAATCTATGATGTCTCTTATAGATTTACCGCTATCATTTTGGGGATACGCTCTAGAGACAGCTACATTCACTTTAAATAGGGAACCGTCTAAATCCGTTGAGACGACACCGTATGAATTATGGTTTGGGAAGAAACCTAAGCTGTCGTTTCTAAAAGTTTGGGGATGCGATGCTTATGTCAAGAAACTTCAACCTGAAAAGCTCGAACCCAAATTGGAAAAATGCGTCTTCATAGGATACCCTAAGGAAACCATTGGGTATACCTTCTACCTTAGATCCGAAGGCAAGATCTTTGTTGCCAAGAACGGATCCTTTCTGGAAAAAGAGTTTCTCTCGAAAGGAGTAAGTGGGAGGAAAGTAGAACTTCGATGAAGTACTACCTCTTGAATCGGAAAGTAGTGCAGCTCAGAAAATGTTCCTGTGGTGCCTACACCAACCGGAGAGGAAATTAATGATGATGATCAAGGTACTTCGGATCAAGTTGCTGCTGAACTTCAGAGGGTCCACTAGGACACGTTCCGCACTGCAGTGGTACGGCAACCCTGTCTCCGGAAATCATGTTGTTAGACAACGGTGAACCTTCGAACTATGAAGAAGCAATGGCGGGCCCAGATTCCAACAAATGGCTTGAAGCCATGCAATCCGAGATAGGATCCATGTATGAAAACAAAGTATGGACTTTGACAGACTTGCCCGATGATCGGCGATAGAAAACAAATGGATCTTTAAGAAGAAGACGGACGCGGATGGTAATGTCACCATCTATAAAGCTCGACTTGTCGCTAAGGGTTATCGCCAAGTTCAAGGAATTGACTACGATGAGACTTTCTCTCCCGTAGCGAAGCTTAAGTCCGTCCGAATCATGTTAGCAATTGCCGCATACTATGATTATGAGATATGGCAGATGGACGTCAAAACAGCGTTCCTTAACGGTTATCTTAAGGAAGAGCTGTATATGATGCAGCCGGAAGGTTTTGTCGATCCTAAGAATGCTAACAAAGTATGCAAGCTCAATGATCCATTTATGGGCTGGTGCAAGCATCTCGGAGTTGGAACATTCGCTTTGATGAGATGATCAAAGCGTTTGGGTTTATGCTTGAGACTTATGGAGAAGCCTGCGTTTACAAGAAAGTGAGTGGGAGCTCAGAGCATTTCTCATATTATATGTAGATGACATACTTTTGATGGGAAATGATATAGAACTTTTGGACAGCATTAAGGCCTACTTGAATAAAAGTTTTCAATGAAGGACCTTGGAGAAGCTGCTTATATATTAGGCATCAAGATCTATAGAGATAGATCGAGATGCCTCATAGGTCTTTCACAAAGCACATACCTTGATAAGATTTTGAAGAAGTTCAAAATGGTTCAGTCCAAGAAAGGGTTATTGCCTATACTGCAAGGTGTGAGATTGAGCTCGGCTCAAGGCCCGACCACGGCAAAAGATAAGGAAGAGATGAGCGTCATCCCCTATGCCACGGCCATAGGTTCTATTATGTATGCCATGGTGTGTACCAGACCTGATGTAAACCTTGCCGTAAGTTTGGTAGGAAGGTACCAGAGTAATCCCGACAAGGAACACTGGACAGCGGTCAAGAATATCCTGAAGTACCTGAAAAGGACAAACGACATGTTTCTCGTTGTCGGGGAGGCTGATCGGACCCACGAACACCTATGGGGCCGGCGGACCGGGCCCCTTTTGGTTCGGAGGGGGGCGGAGATCGCACGAAGAGCGGATCGAGGCGAAGCACACGAGCAGTTTACCCAGCTTCGGAGCTCTCCCGGAGAGATAATACTCCTCTTGCTGCTTGTCCGGGTTTGTATTGTGTTCTTGCTAGGGAGCGCTGAGAGCTACAGTATGCTCCAGCTGCTAACGAGACCTAGCGTGAGAGCGTTCCAACCTTTCTCTATGTTGCGCATGGGCCTCCTTTTATATGCACAAAGGGGCTCCGACAGGTGGCAACGTAGATGAGGGTACAAATGGAAAAACAGTAGTTGGTACACCTACTTGAGCGATTATGCGATGTACTCTACCTAACCCTGACGGCAAGGGACAAAAGCATTAAATGCCCGTCCCTGTCACCTAAACAGTGCAACAGGGACCGTCAGGAGCGCCACCGTTTGCCATGATGGCAAGCTTGTCAGCGCCGCTTATCGCTACTCCACGCTGGCTGCACAGCCTCTTGACACGCGCGCATGGAATGGTCCCATGGCGACACGTTGGTGGATGAGCTGGAGCGGAGATGAAGAGAGGTTACTGCGCGGCAAGTGCCTTGCAGCGGCTGAATCCTGTCGCGTCCGGAGGCTTGTCGCTCTCCGAGCCTTCCGGCAAGCTCCTCTTGCCGGGGTCTTGTCTTCTGCGTGCCTTGAGTGGCCTTCCGGCAAGCTCCTCTTGCCGGGCCTTGTCTTCTTGGTTAAATACTTTGTTCTTGAATGGCTCCAAAGGAACCACGGAGGATCTTGGCGGTGACCAGCAAGCCTTGCCGCTGGGTGTCGCAATCGCCCGTGCACGAAGTTCGGGATACTAGGGTACCCTACTCTAGTACACCGGCAGAGCCCCAGGCCCTGGGCCACACACGGTGCCGAAGGCCATGGGCCAGGCCCAAAACAAAGGCACGGTCACACGCGGCCTTGATCACACCGTAACTTGCCATGGACCCACCACGTCCCCCACGAATGGCACGCACCGAACGTGGCGTCGTGGGAGAGATCGTGGGGGGTTTCTTTATTAGGAAAAGCGGAGCGTCCGCCCCCTCTCCCTCCTTATAAACAGGGGAAACAGGGGCAGGTCGCCCACCTCGCCATTACTGTCTCGTCTCGAAAACCACCGCCGCTCCCCCCTTCTTCTCTAGTGCGAAGAGAGCAGCGCTCCGCCCCCCATCGCCACCAGCGCCACCAACGCCGTCGGTCTCCCCCACCGCCTCCACCATGGCTCCGAAAGCCGACAAGGGGAAGGGCGTGAAGTCAGCCGAGGCGCAGTTGCTCGCGGCGCTGCGAAAGGAGCGGGCCATCTTCCCCCCAGCTCGTCGCAAGGGAGCTGAGGAGGGTTACTACCTCTTCCGGTCGACGGAGACGCCGTGCGCATCCGCGCACGAAGGTACTCCCCGCACCGCTTCGGAACTAGCCCCAACTGGGTATCCTTTCTTTGCGCTTTTCTTCTATTGCGGGCTCTGCCCGCCCTTTTCTGAATTCTTCTGCGACATTATGAACACCTACGGGTTCCGCCTCCTTGATTTCACCCCCAACGCCGTTCTGACCATGGCAGTTTTCGCACACCTTTGCGAAAACTTTGTCGGGATCCACCCAAACGTAGCCCTCTTCCGCCACTTCTTCATGCCCCGCGTTGAGAGAGGGAAGCCGCTTGCGGAGGGATTGCTTGGATCCCCAGGATCGGCAAGAAAGAAGCTTATCTGGAAGGAGAGTTCCGCAGCAAATGGGAGGAGTGGAGAGCCAATTGGTGTTGGATCGTAGAGGAGAACCGCAGCCCTTCACTGCCCTGCGCCAAACCCCAATAGCGCGCGGCAACGATTGGAGCAACTTGGCGCCGGAAGATGCTAGGTTGAAGATTGCTGTGACCCGGATCTTGCTCCTCGTGCTTGCCGACTCACTTTGTAGCGCAGCTGGCGCAGATTTCCTTCGCCGCGCACCGCTCCCTTGCAGGAGAGGAGGAGACCTGCTTGGGAGTTCCAAAATGCAGCGGACATCATGAGGCTGCGCCGGGCCTCAAGCGGAATTTCACATCTTGGAGTTGGATGCGATCTTTGTTAGAACTGTTCAAGCATGACCCGATCACCCGAGTGGTTTAGGTTGCCGAGGGGTCGTCCCATTGTGCAACAATTCTGCGCTCGACCGCATCCGTGCCATGATGCCGTTGTCGCGATTCTCATGGAATCGTTCCAACTGGCAAGAGCCTGAAGACGACGTCGTGCGGCAATTCTTCGACAGCTTGGAAGAAATGCCAATCCGCCCGACGAAAGCGTAAGAAGCTCACCCGCGACACCACCGACGCATTTAGATGCGCCGCATTGCCACCGGAGGAGGCGGCAGCGATTACTACTGGCGTCTTCGGGTACACCGTGGAGGAGGCGAATGCAGAGGCGGCAAGCCTTGCCGAGCGAAGGGAGTTCGCCCGGTGAGGAAGAGCTTGCGAACCCGAGGCCAAGTCGAGCGAACCAGCCGAGGGCGCTTCTTCCCCACTCATCCAGCGGCTTGCCGCAAATGGAGCCCCCGGCTCGCCAAGAGGCGTCTCTGCAAGGCCGGAGAAGGCGGGCGGCAGATGGGCCAACAGCCGCAGCGCCGCTGCAGCGCTTCTACATGACAAGCAATGTTGCCGCGGAGCACCCCACACTGCTGCGACAACCGGGGCGGGATCCTCCCGTGCCATCGCCGACACCTCCGCCAAGCGGTCAAGAGAGCCCACTCCTCCGCCTTTGTCGCCGGAGGCGAGCCGAGTTTGATCTCTCCGCTCGGCTCGACGAGGAAGAAGAAGAGTAAGCTTCAATATTGTGCTTGTATTTCTTCAATTTTGTTGCTTCATCTTGAATCTGATTTGCTTCATTCTGAACTCTTTCCTTTTAAGGACGCTGGCCCAGAGAGCGTCGAAGAGAGCCAAGACCCCGGTGGTCGTCGTTGAGGATGATCCACCCGTGGCAACAGGAGGCGCGTCTGAGACCCCCTTGCCGGGCCCGGCACCCCTTCCTCAGAGCAGCCCCAAAGACAGCCCCCAGTAAGTATGCGGTTTTCTCCTTCTTTGTTAGGTGTGCATGGGTTCTCCTTCTTCATTGATATCTCGACTGTTGGTTTGTGTAGGAGCAGCAGCCTCATCGGGAGGGCCGGAGGCCGCCCGAAATTCTATCTGCCCGACCACGCCGCCAAGGGAGGATTCTCCGGCAAGGGCGTCCTCCGGCAAGGAGGCTACTCCAGAAGGGACAACACCGGTGATCCTCCAGTGGTCGAGACCATGGCTGCAGATCCCATTGCAGGTAATCCCCTTATGCGAAAATTTCCCTTGGGCTTGTTTTCTTCTGTTTTTGTTTTTGAACATTTCCTTGACTGTTCTTTCTTTGTCTGACGCAGAGCCAATGGAGGCCGAGGTCGTCGGCGAGGAGGACGCGCGCGGCAACACTGGCGAAGCCGCCGCCGTGGAAGAAGAGGCCGGCGCTGACGAGCCTGTCGGCGAAGAGGCCACCGAGGCTGCCGCCGCAGAGCCGGGCGAGGTCTGGCAGACCGACGGCCCTGGGCCGCAGGAGCGCCTTGCCACACCGACCGCCGATTCCCCACACGCAGCGTCAGTTCGAAGAGCCTAGCCCGGGCGCCTACTTGAAGGCCGGGCGACGGCGTCTTCATCAAGCTCCCATGGGAGTCGAGCTCAGGCGCCCGGTCAAAGGAGAGACCTTCGACGGAGAGCTGCTCACCTCCGCTGGCCGACGCTGGTGGACGCACCAAGCAGCAAGCCGAAGTCTGAGGAGGAGCAGCTGAAGAAGTCTTTGTCGCTCTACCGCGCCCGACAAGCCAAGTTGGAGTCCCGGAAGCACTTGTCGCGAGGGCGGAGCGGACATGGAGAAGCGGAGGAGCTCCGGGCGCAACCAGCAAGCTCTCCGGTCCTTGGCGGAGGAGCGGGAGCAACTCGCCGAGGAGCGCACGGCCTTCATCCTCGAGAAGGCCGCAGCTGAGGAGGAGCAGCGGCTTGCCGCCGAGAAGCTATCCGCGCAGGAAAGCGAGCTGGCGCAGCGGAAGGTCAACCTGGACAGCCACGAGGAAGAGCTTGTCGCGCGCGAGGAGTCACTTGGCGGGGCTCTTAAGGAAGCGAAGGGTGCTGCCGCAGCCGCCGAGGCCGCCAAGAAAGAGTTGGAGACGAAGGTGACACAGCTGGAGGCCAGTATCCAGAAGAGCGGCGAGGAGCTTGCCGCACTCAAGCACGAGCGCGAGAAGGACGCCTACACTCTTGGCGAGCTGCAGGGTCGTCTCGCCGAGAGGAGCAAGGAGCTCGACGCCGCCAAGGATTCCAAGGCAGATCTTGAGCTGAAGCTGACCACTCTGATGCAGACGCTGGACAGCGCCAAGGAGCGGGAGGTGAGCCTGTTGGAGAAGGTTAAGGCCAACGAGGAGCTGCTGGCGAATGTTGTCGCCACCCAGAGCGCCTTGAGGGAGAGTGTGGAGCACTGGACCGAAGGTCTCGTGGATACTGCTGCCGCCATCCACAACGAGCCGATGGAGCTGGGGATGGTGCATCTCGGATACTCCTCCGACGAGCACCTCCAACCCAGCGCCAAGCTTAGCTTATTCTTCAAGGGCGTGGTGACGGCTCTCCAGCGACTCCGGGAAGAGATCCCAAAGCAGCTGGCCGAGGAATCGCGCCAGATCTGTGTGAGCCCTCCGTAAGGTGTTGATGAAGGTGGCCTTCCGCAATCCAGGCCTCAACCTCAACAGCGTCCTCAGATCCTTGCCGCCAGATGCTGACGTGGAGGCACTCAAAGCCCTTGTCGCACCCATTGTGGACAAGGTGGGCAAGATCAAGCGGATTGATGGCGACCGCATAGACTAGGCCACCAATTTTATCTTTCCCTTGTCGTTGTTGATCATGTTTAGAACAATTTATTAGATCTGCGACAAGCTATTTTGTAATATAACTCTATCTTAGGCGATGATTGCAATGTTATTTCCTTTACTTGATTCCTTCCTTTGTAATGCGTTTTGCCCCACGCTTTTAGGGAACTTGTCGGTGCAGTGCACCTTTGCCGCGAGCGCCAGTGAACGTCGGCAGCCTTGGCGATGCCGCCTCCGACAAGCAACCTTGTCGCGACTAGCTGCAGCTCACTTAAGTTGTTGAGCGGACTCGAAACAAAGTAAAGTAGCGACTAGTCATGAAGTTGGTTCCTCCGCATACAGGTTTTCCATACAAAGTACTATCGTTCGAGAAAGATAACTTAAAATTTAAGAACTGATTGCTCAAACTTGGGCAACTTAGCTTTTCATCGTTTGCTTCCCGATAAGGCGAAACTTCCTCGAGCAACGCTTGGTCCATAGTATTATCTTCTCCTTCCCCCCTGGTTAACTTGTGTGCGAGGGAACCTTCCTTTCTTTGAGAAAAGAGAAAGAAGAGAAAATAAAGTTATGGAGCCCAGTGACTTGATATTGCTTACGGGTGTGGGTGTCTTTTGCACAAAGTGTTAGCCAAAACATGCAATAAAATGATGAAAGCATGAATTTGACAAGTTGTGAGCAACACATGAGCTATACTTATGCACGGGATCTGCGCCCGGCTTTGTACAAAGGATTACATGCAACATCGGCAAGACTTGTACAAAAGGTGGTTGCCGGAACAGGTTCCGGCAGCGCTTCTCTGAGTAAAACTTACGAAGATGCTCAATGTTCCAGGAGTTGCTCACCGGAATGCCATCTTCGGTCTCAAAGCGGACAGCGCCAGCCTAGTGACTCGTTTCACCCGATAAGGGCCTTCCCACTTCAAGGCCAACTTGTTTGAATTCTTGGCGGACTGAACGCGCCCGAAGAACAAGGTCGCCTTCCTCGAGGCTTCGCACTAACTTTGCGGCTATGGTAGCGGCGCAAAGCTTGCTTTGTAATGAGCAGCTCGTGCGGCGGCTGAAGACGGTCCTCATCAAGGAGCAGCGTCATCTTGTCGCAGCTGCTCTTGCTCAAGCTCATCATAGCGAGTACTCGAGGTGACCCGTATCTGAAGTTCCGTGGGGAGAACTGCCTCTGCTCCATAGACTAGAGCAAAAGGTGTCCGGCTAGTGGCTCGATTTGGCGTCGTCTGATCGACCAAAGAACCACCGGCAGCTCCTCAATCCGATTTCTTCCGCACTTGTGCAGCCTGTCGAAAGTTACGGTATTGAGCCCGCGCAGCACTTCAGCATTGCCCTCTCGCTTGACCGTTGCTTCTGATGAGCAATGTAAGCAAAAGCATGAAGGTGCCAAGATCTTGGACGTCTTGCATGAAGGTGCGACTCAGAATTGTGTGCCGTTGTCGCGATGATCCTGTTAGGGATTCCAAAGCGGCAAACAATCGACTGAAGAACTTGATTTGACTATGCTTTGTCACCTTCCTCATCGCTTCCACTTCCGCCACTTTGTGAACTTGTCGATTGCAACGCATAAGTACTCAAAGCCCCGACAGCTCGAGGAAAGGGGCCGAGAATGTCGAGCCCCGGACCGAAAATGGCCGGGATAAAGGGATCGTCTGGAGAGCTTGAGTGGCCGATGTATCTGCTTGGAATGGAACTGCACGCTTCACACTTGGTTACTTGTGCGGTTGCATCCCGGAGGGCTGTCGGCCAAAGAAACCTTGCCTTAACGCTTTGTAAGCAAGTGCCCCGGCGCCAATGTGGTGACCACATATGCCTCCATGTATCTCTGCCAACAGCTTTTGTCCGTCTTCCCGGTGAATACACTTCAATTTCACACCGTTGAGTCTCATACATGCGGTGTCTTGTCGACAAACTGGTACATACTTGACCGCCGCTACTCTTTCCGCTTCTTCTTGCTCTTCGGAAGTTCTCCGTCTCAAGGAAATGGACAATCTGCTGCGCCCATCTTTGGAGCTTGCGGCTCGACAACAAGGACTAAAGGCACATCTGCTGCCGCGGAACATCAGCTTCCACGGCAAGAACCTGCGGCTCAGCCGAGCTTGACGTTCCCCGGCAAGCTTGCCGAGCAAAACTTGCCGGGGCGTGCGCTTCAACGAAACAAACCACAGGGCTTGTCGGAGCATCGCCTCGGCATTCTTGGTGTTGATCCCGGGACCTTTTTGGTGGCGGCTTCGAAGCTCTGCCGAAAATAGTCACCGTAAATCAACTTCCTCTTCTTGCTCTGTCCGAGCTTGATGGGGTTACGGTTGGTTGAGTTAGCTTGAGCACAAAATCCCTGGTTCCACAGCAACTTAAGTGCAGCGCACTTTGACAAACCATCGGCAATATCATTCTGAGCTCTTGGAACATGTTCCATTTGTAGGCCGTCAAAGTGTTCTTCTAGCTTTCTCACTTCATCAACATAAGCTTCCATCAACGAACTCTGATAATTCTTGTTCACTTGGCGGATAACAAGTTGTGAGTCACCCCTGACAATGAGCTTCTTGATCCCAAGGTCCACTGCAATCCTGAGACCGGCAAGCAAACCTTCATACTCTGCTGTGTTGTTTGTTGCTTGCTCCTTGGGAAAGTGCATCTGGACTACGTACTTGAGGTGCTCTCCGATTGGGTGCGACAAGCAAGACGCCAACACCGGGCGCCTTTGCAGCGAGAAGGCACCATCAAAGTACATCAGCCACTCTTTGCTTGCTTCCTTGACGGGAATGCTCGTCTCTGGAATTTCTTCATCTGGTGTCGGCGTCCATTCTTCTATGAACTCCGCCAATGCTCTGCTTTGGATAGTTGAAGTGCTTTCAAACTTGAGGCCAAAGCTTGACGGTTCCAAAGTGCCCACTCGACAATCCTGCACCTGCCGCCTCTGGATTCTGCAGTATCCTCTTCAGCTGAAAGCGAGTGACAATTGTGATCTCATGTGCACGAAAGTAATGGCGCAGCTTTCTCGAGGCCATGAGGAGGCCGAAAGCAATTTACGCACACCGTAGTACCTTGATCTAGCCCCCTGCAGAAGGGAACCGACAAAGTAAACTGGCGCTGCACCATCCTTTTCGCATCTGCTCATGCGTCTGCGCAGATCCGTCCTTGTCGGGACCGTAGCTTGCCGGCGAAGCCCCACCTTGTCGCTGGATGCGCCGCCATGGTTGCTAGCTCATCGTCCGCCTCCTCTCCGCTACTAACGCAGCACTAACCACTTGATTGGTTGCCGCTATATATAGCAGCAACTTCTCTTGTGGCTCAAAGTGCGACAAGTGTTGGAGTGGAGGACAGGTATCTCTTCAAGTCCTGCAGTCTTTGCCTCCGCTTCCGGAGTCCATTGCATCGGACCTGCCTTTTTCAAGATTTTGAAAAATGGCGTAGGCGCCAAGCAGATCTAGAGATAAACCTGCCGAGAGCAGCTACATAACCGGCAAGTCTTCGTACATCCTTGACGCGCTTTGGTGCTTCAATCTGCTCAATGGCCTTGATCTTGTCGGGATTGGCTTCAATTCCCCGCCGAGACACGAAGAACCCGAGAAGCTTGCGGAAGGGACTCCAAACACGCACTTCTCGGGATTGAGCTTGAGGTTGATCTTGCGCAGATTTGCAAAGGTCTCATCCAAATCTTGAACCAGAAGTTGCTTTGTCCTTGCTCTTGACCACTATGTCATCCATGTAGGCTTCTACATTTACTGTGCATTTGGCTCAAAAGCATCATGAACTACCCTTGCAAGCGTTGAACCAGCATTCTTTAACCCGAAGGGCATCCGTACAAAACAGTATGTGCCACATGGGGTGATGAATGCGGTCTTCTCCTCATCTTCTTACGCCATGAAGATCTGATGATATCCTGAATATGCATCAAGAAAGCGAAAGCAAATCACATCCGGCCGTGGAGTCAACAATCTGGTCGATGCGCGGCAAGGGAAATGGATCTTTGGGACAAGCTTTATTGACATCCGTAAAGTCGATACAAAGCCTCCATTTCCCGTTAGCCTTGCGCACAACTACAGGATTGGCCAACCACGTAGGATGGAGCACTCCTCTGACAAGGCTTGCTGCTTCCAATTTCTTGATCTCTTCCGCGATGAACTCTTGCCGCTCCACTGCTTGCTTCCTGACTTTCTGCTTGACGGGCCGCGCATGAGGGCAAACGGCAAGACGGTGCTCAATTACTTTCCTGGGAACACCGGGGATGTCAGACGGTTGCCACGCAAACACATCGACGTTAAGCCCACGTGAAAGCAGCGCCGCCTTCCTATTTGGGGTCGAGAGAGGCACTGATGGTGAAGGTACCACCAGTGCCGTCCTCCTTGGCGGACATCTTCTTGGTCTTTGGCGGAGCTACCACCGTCTTCTTGCACTTGCCGGTGGAGCTCGATGGTGCGTCCTCGACGGTAGCGCAGCACTCCGAGGAGGTGCGCTTGCCGGAGTGGGCATCAGAGCTCTTGCCGGACTTGGTCTTCTTCTTCCCCCCGGGAGCTTCAGCGGCAAGTGTTTTGCTTTCTGCTGCAGCTGCTGCTTCCCGGTAGATCTTGTCGGCACAGATAAGAGCATCCTTCTTGTCGTCATGGACAGAGATGATGCTTATCGGGCCTGGCATCTTGAGTAAGTAGTAGGCATAGTGAGAGGCCGCCATGAACTTGGCGAGTGCTGGACGACCAAGTATTCCATTGTAAGGCAATGGGAAATCAGCAACGTCGAATGTGACACTCTCAGTCCTAAAGTTCAGCTCGCTGCCAAATGTTACCGGCAACGTGATCTTCCCCTTCGGCTTGCTCCTTCCCGGATTGATTCCTTGGAATGTGCCAGTCTCTTCGAGCTCGCTGTCAGGGATCTGAAGCTTCTGGAGCACCGCGGAGGAGATCAGGTTTAAGCCGGCCCCGCCGTCAACTAGCATCTTGGTGACCTTGAGGTTGCGGATAGTTGGTGAGACCAACATCGGCAAGCACCCGACCGCAGTTATGCGATCAGGGTGGTCCTCAATATCAAAGATGATATGCGTGCTGGACCACTTCAGAGGCTTGTGTGACTCTACGGATGGTTCCGCTGCATTGACCTCCCGCATCCACTGCTTGAGTTGGCGATGGGAAGTATGCAGGGAAGCACCTCCGTCAATGCAGAGGACCTCTGTAGCTTTCTGAAACTCCTGCTCATCGGTCTCGTCGTCTTCCATATCTTCATCGTCGTCTTCGTCTTCATCCTTGTCGCGGCCGCGGGGAGGCCTGTCTCCTTGCCGCTGCTTGGCCTTGCCGCGGCGTCCTCCCCGGCCGGGACGTTTCTTGCTGGCTCCTCCAGCACCTTCCTGGGCCTTCTCCGTGTCGCGTCGCTCGTATTCAGCTTTCTGTTGCTCGACAAGCTGCTCTACCTTCTTGCAGCTCTGGAGGTCATGGCCCTTGGTGCGGTGGATCTTGCAGTACTGCTTGCCGGAGCCGTCACCCGCTTGTCGGCGGCCGCCACAGTGGTGGTTGGTGCCAGCGGCAACCTCCTTGCGGAGCTACCAGCACTGGGCGTTCTTGTCGCCACCTCCGTTCTTTGGACTGCTCGACGACTAGCACGTCTCTGCCTTTCTTTTTCCTGTTGCCCCGCCGCGGCTCTTCTTTCTTGGGCGGTCTCCTCACCGAGATCCTCCTGCTTCGGTATTCTCTCCGGAGTCTCCTCCTCCTCGACGCGGCGCACTTGTCGGCTGTAGGCGTATAGCTCACTGACGTCTCTGATCTTGCACATCGCCATCTCCTCCCGCATCCTGCGGTTCCGTACGTTCTGATGGAACGCGCTGATCACTGCGGCAGGGTGGACATATGGGATATTGTGTTGTACACGGCTGAATCTCTGGATATACTTGCGCAGGGGCTCTCCTTCCTTCTGGGCGAGCAGATGAAGGTCGCTTTCTTGGCCATGGGGTTTGTGGCCGCCTGTAAAGGCGCCGACAAACTGATGGCATAGGTCTGCCCAAGAAGATATGGAGTTGTCCGGCAAGTGCATGAGCCAGACTGACGTTGGGCTTGAGTACCGGTGGAAGTAGTTGGCAAGGACCTTGTCGTCTCGCCCCGCAGCCTGCACCGCGATGGTGTAGATGCTGAGGAACTCCGACGGATGCGTCTTGCCGTCGTATTTCTCCGATGCGTCGGCTTGAAGTTCTTCTTGCCGAGCCATGGACTTGCCGCAGCTCACGAGTGAACGCAGGGCAACCTACCGCGTCTGCAAAGTCGCTGGTTCCTCTGGCGCGTGCATGTCGACAGAAGGGCCCGGCGCTTGTCGGATTGACGTCGGCGCTTCTCTTCGACGCCGATGCGAGTTCGAGCGTCCTCTTCTTTGTCGATCGTGTAGCACTTGGCGCTGATCGCGATGAGCTCGTGGATCCGATGACGTAGTGGAGTCGCTGTCGAGGTGGATCCGGCGAGTCGGCGACCTTGGCCTTCGGGGTGGAGAGTGCATGGTGGTTGCACCCCCACCGGTCTCGTCGCCACCGGCTCGCGTTTGGCGTTCCTGCCGCGGCGATGGCGCACTCGGTTGCAGCGGGCGTCGCCGTTAAGCGAAGCCGATGAGACTTCAGATGGTGGCCCTCCACTGCGTCGACCTTGTCGGCCGTTGAGGGTAATCGAGAACGATTGAGCTCTCGCCAGAGCTTCGCTGGAGTGGTGGGTGGCAATGGTGAACGGTGCGAGGCGGGATATGATCGGACTTCTAACTATGTTAGAAGGAGCAGCATCCCGTCGGCGACCGTACCTCGCTTCGTGCCCGGCATGTTGGCGCGACGCTGGTCTTGAGGGCCTCGAGATCCTCCAGCTCGGTCTTGATCCAACGGCGTATGGTATTGTGAATACCATGACGCTGTTGGTCCTGACTCCTTAGATGGGCGCGGGACATGTACGGACGCCGAGGTTTGCGCGGCCTGTCGCTTGGACTTGGCAACGCCACGAACTCCTTCGCCGGGCGCCCGTTCTTCCGCCCGGCGTCTGCTCCACCACCCGCTTTCCCGGTGATGGTGGGTTCGGCGCGACGGCTCCGCTGCCGCCGAAGCCTTCTTTTTCGGTGGCATGTTGATGAAGATGTTGAAGATGATGAAGATGTTGCTCGTGTGAACGCCGGATCAGGTTCACACAGCCTCGACGCCCCCTACCTGGCGCGCCAAAGATGTCGGGGTGGCTGATCGGACCCACGAACACCTATGGGGCCGGCGGACCGGGCCCCTTTCGGTTCGGAGGGGGGCGGAGATCGCACGAAGAGCGGATTGAGGCGAAGCACACGAGCAGTTTTACCCAGCTTCGGAGCTCTCCGGAGAGATAATACTCCTACTGCTGCTTGTCTGGTTTGTATTGTGTTCTTGCTAGGGAGCGCTGAGAGCTACAGTATGCTCCAGCTGCTAACGAGACCTAGCGTGAGAGCGTTCCAACCTTTCTCTACGTTGCGCATGGGCCTCCTTTTATATGCACAAAGGGGCTCCGACAGGTGGCAACGTAGATGAGGGTACAAATGGAAAAACAGTAGTTGGTACACCTACTTGAACGATGTATGATGTACTCTACCTAACCACGACGGCAAGGGACGAAGCATTAAATGCTCGTCCACATCGCCCTAAACAAGGCTGTGAGGACCGTCAGGAGCGCCACCGTTCGCCACGATGGTAAGCTTGTCAGTGCCGCTTATCGCTGCTCCCCGCTGGCTGCACAGCCTCTTGACACGCGCGCATGGAATGATCCCATGGCGACACGTTGGTGGATGAGCTGGAGCGGAGATGAAGAGAGGTTGCCTGCCGCGGCAAGTGCCTTGCCGCGGCTGAATCCTTGTCGCGTCCGGAGGCTTGTCGCTCTCGAGCCTTCCGGCAAGCTCCTCTTGCCGGGTCTTGTCTTCTGCGTGCCTTGAGTGGCCTTCCCGGCAAGCTCCTCTTGCCGGGCCTTGTCTTCTTGGTTAAATACTTTGTTCTTGAATGGCTCCAAAGGAACCACGGAGGATCTTGGCGGTGACCAGGCAAGCCTTGCCGCTGGGTGTCAAGAATCGCCTGCACGAAGTTCGGGATACTAGGGTACCCCTACTCTAGTACACCGACACTCGTTTATGGAGGTGACGAAGAGCTCGTCGTAAAGGGTTACGTCGACGCTAGCTTCGACACAGATCTGGATGACTCTAAGTCACAAACCGGATACGTGTATATGTTGAATGGTGGAGCGATGGTAGTGCAGCTGCAAGCAGAGCGTCGTGGCGGGATCTACATGTGAAGCGGAGTACATGGCAGCCTCGGAGGCAGCACATGAAGCAATATGGGTGAAGCAGTTCATCACCGACCTAGGAGTCATACCCAATGCATCGGGGCCGATCAAACTCTTCTGTGACAACACTGGAGCTATTGCACTTGCCAAGGAGCCCAGGTTTCACAAGACCAGGCACATCAAGCGTCGCTTCAACTCCATCCATGAAAATGTTCAAGATGGAGACATAGAAATTTGCAAAGTACATACGGATCAACACCAGAACTCTATGGGTGTTCGATTCATCTCAATGTAACTAGATTATTGACTCTAGTGCAAGTGGGAGACTGTTGGAAATATTCCCTAGAGGCAATAATAAAAGGATTATTATTATATTTCCTTGTTCATGATAATTGTCTTTTATTCATGCTATAATTGTATTATCCGGCAATCGTAATACACGTGTGAATACATAGACCACAATATGTCCCTAGTGAGCCTCTAGTTGACTAGCTCGTTGATCAATAGATAGTCATGGTTTCCTGACTATGGACATTGGATGTCATTGATAGCAGGATCACATCATTAGGAGAATGATGTGATGGACAAGACCCAATCCTAAGCATAGCACAAGATCGTGTAGTTCGTTTTGCTAGAGCTTTTCCAATGTCAAGTATCTTTTCCTTAGACCATGAGATCGTGTAACTCCCGGATACCGTAGGAGTGCTTTGGGTGTACCAAACGTCACAACGTAATTGGGTGACTATAAAGGTACACTACAGGTATCTCCGAAAGTGTCTGTTGGGTTGACACGGATCGAGGCTGATTTGTCACTCCGTATTACGGAGAGGTATCCTTGGGCCCACTCGGTAGTGCATCATCATAATGAGCTCAAAGTGACCAAGTTGGTCACGAGATCATGCATTACTGATCTGAGTAAAGTGACTTTCCGAACGAGATTGAACGAGGTATTGGGATACCGACGATCGAATCTCGGGCAAGTAACATACCGATTGACAAAGGGAATTGTATACGGGGTTGTTTGAATCCTCGACATCGTGGTTCATCCGATGAGATCATCGAGGAGCATGTGGGAGCCAACATGGGTATCCATATCCGCTGTTGGTTATTGCCCGAGAGCCGTCTCGGTCATGTCTACGTGTCTCCCGAACCCGTAGGGTCTACACACTTAAGGTTCGGTGGCGCTTAGGGTTGTATGAATATGAGTATGCAGTAAACCGAATGTTGTTGAGTCCGGATGAGATCCCGGACGTCACGAGGAGTTCGGAATGGTCCAGAGGTAAAGAATTATATATAGGAAGTTTTGTTTGACCATCGGGAAAGTTTGAGGTCACCCGGTATTGTACCGGACCACCGGAAGGTCCCGAGGTCCACCGGTGGGGCCACCCATCCGGAGGGCCCCATGGGCTGAAGTGGGGAGGAACCAACCCATAGTGGGCTGGTGCGCCCCCTTGGCCCACCACCCTGCGCCTAGGGTTGAAACCCTAGGGTGGGGCGCCCACCTGCCTTGGGCACTCCACCCCTTGGCGGCGCCCCACAGGAGATTGGATCTCCAGGCGGCGCCCCCACAGGGGCCTATAAAAAGGGAGGGAGGGGCAGCCGCACTGCAGTTCTGGCGCCTCCCTCCCCCTGCTACACCTCTTCCTCCTCCGTCACGAAGCTTGGCGAAGCCTGCCGAATCTTGCTACTCCACCACCACCACGCCGTTGTGCTGCTGCTGGAGCCATCTTCTTCAACCTCTCCTTTCCCCTTGCTGGATCAAGAAGTAGGAGACGCCATCCGCTCCGTACGTGTGTTGAACGCGGAGGTGCCGTCCGTTCGGCACTCGGTCATCGGTGATTTGGATCACGTCGAGTACGACTCCATCATCCACGTTCTAGTGAACGCTTCATACGCCGATCTACAAGTGGTATGTAGATGCAATCTCTCTCCCATGACTCGTTGCTTAGATGAACTCATAGATGGATCTTGGTGAAACCGTAGGAAAAAATTTAATTTTCTGCAACGTTCCCCAACATATATGCACTCTCAACCTTCCACATTTTTCTAGCCTCTACGGTACCGTGCATTGCCCTTTCTCGCCTTGAGAGTTGGTGCAAACTTCGCCGGTGCATCCGAACCCCGTGATATGATACCCTCTATCACACATAAACCTCCTTATATCTTCCTCAAAACAGCCACCATACCTACCTATCATGACATTTCCATAGCCATTCCGAGATATATTGCCATGCAACTTACCACCGTTCCGTTTATTATGACATGCTTCATCATTGTCATCTTGCTTTGCATGATCATGTAGATGACATCGTATTTGTGGCAAGGCCACCTTTCATAATTTTTTATACATGTCACTCTTGATTCATTGCATATCCCGATACACCGCCGGGGGCATTCACATAGAGTCATATTTTGTTCTAAGTATTGAGTTGTAATTCTTGAGTTGTAAGTAATAAAAGTGTGATGATCATCATTATTAGAGCATTGTCCCATGTGAGGAAAGGATGATGGAGACTATGATTCCCCACAAGTCGGGATGAGATTCTGGACTAAATAAAAAAGAGGCCAAAAAAGAGAAGGCCCAACAAAAAAGAGAAAGAAAAAATGAGAGAAAGAGAGAAGGGATAATGTTACTATCCTTTTTCCACACTTGTGCTTCAAAGTAGCACCGTGATCTTCATGATAGAGAGCCTCCTATGTTGTCACTTTCATATACTAGTGGGAATTTTTCATTATAGAAATTGGCTTGTATATTCCAATGATGGGCTTCCTCAAAATGCCCTAGGTCTTTGTGAGCAAGCAAGTTGGATGCACACCCACTTAGTTTATTTTGTTGAGCTTTCATATATTTATAGCTCTAGTGCATCCATTGCATGGCAATCCCTACTCCTCTCATTGACATCAATTGATGGGCATCTCCATAGCCTATTGATTAGCCGCGTCAGTGTGAGACTTTCTACCTTTTTGTCTTCTCACATAACCCCCATCATTATACTTTATTCCACCCATAGTGCTATATCCATGGCTTGCGCTCATGTATTGCATAAGGGTTGAAAAGGGTAAGGCGCGTTAAAAAGTATGAACCAATTGCTCGGCTTGTCATCGGGGTTATGCATGATGAGAACATTTTGTGTGTGTGAAATTGAAGCATGGCCTAACTATATGATTTTGTAGGGATGAGATTTCTTTGGCTATGTTATTTTGATAAGACATAATTGCTTGGTTAGCATGTTTGAAGTATTATTGTTTTTATGTCAACATTAAAATTTTATCTTGAATCTTTCAGATCGAAATATTCATGTCACAATAAAAAGAATTACATTGAAAATTATGCTAAGAAGCATTCCACATCAAAAATTCTGTTTTTATCATTTACCTACTCGAGGACGAGCAGGAATTAAGATTGGGGATGCTTGATACGTATCCAACGTATCTATAATTTTTTATTGTTCCATGCTATTATATTATCTGTTTTGGATGTTCAATGGGCTTTATTATACACTTTTATATTATTTGTGGGACTCAGCTATGAACTGGAGGCCCAAATTTAAATTGCTGTTTTTTTGCCTATTTCAGTGTTTCGAAGGAAAGGAATATCAAACGAGTCCAAATGGAATGAAACCTTCGGGAACATGATTTTCTGAACAAACGTGATCCAGAGGACTTGGAGTGGACGTCAAGCAATCAACAAGGAGGCCACGAGGCAGGGGCGGGCCCTCCACCCTCGTGGGCCCCTCGTAGCTCCATCGACCTACTTCTTCCTCCTATATATACCTACGTACCCCGAAAACATCAGAGGGGAGCCAAAATCCCATTTCCACTGCCGCAACCTTCTGTACCCGTGAGATCCCATCTTGGGGCCTTTTCCGGTGCTCCACCGGAGGGGCATCGATCACGGAGGGCTTCTACATCAACAGCATAGCCTCTCCGTTGATGTGTGAGTAGTTTACCTCAGACCTTCGGGTCCATAGTTATTAGCTAGATGGCTTCTTCTCTCTCTTTGGATCTCAATACAAAGTTCTCCTCGATTCTCTTGGAGATCTATTCGATGTAATCTTCTTTTGCAGTGTGTTTGTCGAGATACGATGAATTGTGGGTTTATGATCAAGATTATCTATGAACAATATTTGAATCTTCTCTGAATTCTTTTATGTATGATTGGTTATCTTTGCAAGTCTCTTCGAATTATCAGTTTGGTTTGGCCTACTAGATTGATCTTTCTTGCAATGGGAGAAGTGCTTAGCTTTGGGTTCAATCTTGTGGTGCTCGATCCCAGTGACAGTAGGGGAAACGCCACGTATTGTATTGTTGCCATCGAGGATAAAAAGATGGGGTTCGTATCATATTGCATGAGTTTATCCCTCTACATCATGTCATCTTGCTTAAAGCGTTACTCCGTTCCTATGAACTTAATACTCTAGTTGCATGCTGGATAGCAGTCGATGTGTGGAGTAATAATAGTAGATGTAGGCAGGAGTCGGTCTACTTGTCATGGACGTGATGCCTATATACATGATCATACCTAGATATTCTCATAACTATGCTCAATTCTATCAATTGCTTGACAGTAATTTGTTCACCCACCGTAATACTTATGCTATCTTGAGAGAAGCCACTAGTGAAACCTATGGCCCCCGGGTCTATTCTCTATCGTATTAATCTACCGTTATTTCTATTACCGTTTATTTTGCTTTCTTTATTTTTAGTCATTATCATAAAAATACCAAAAATATTATCTTATCATCTATCATATCTCACTTTTGCAAGTGGTCGTGAAGGGATTGACAACCCCTTTATCGTGTTGGTTGCAAGGTTCTTATTTGTTTGTGTAGGTGCGTGGGACTTGAGCGTGGTCTCCTACTGGATTGATACCTTGGTTCTCAAAAACAGAGGGAAATACTTACGCTACTTGACTGCATCACCCTTTCCTCTTCAAGGGAAAACCAACGCAATGCTCAAGAGGTAGCAATGATATAACTATATGATGTCTTTATTAAATGGGTTGCCATGCCATAATTCAAATAGATGTTGTGTATGTAAACATGATCACATGATATAATTCAAATATATGATTTATACAGTAAGAAGATGGCAATCCGTATATGATGTAAAAACTAAGCAATGCAAGACAACATGCATGACATGGGTAATATAACCCTGCCAAGTTTGAGCATAGACCTCAGGGGGGAAATAGGACTCTGAATCCTCCTCTGAGGAGCTCTCTGTATCCAGCAAGATGTCTACTTCAGCATGTAGCATTGTCTGCTCTGAATACCTTGTTTTCACTCCAGATACTTCCTTCACCGCTTCAAATGGCTGATGCTCAGGAAGAGTAGTTGAATATACAAACATTGTCGAAAAATGGAACACGTAATACAGAAAATGATAGCATGATATAATTCATATACATGATGATTGGCTCAAAAGCATGGCATTGCATAATTCACATATATAATGCCTTTGCAACAAGATAGCATTGCATCATTCACATATATAATGTCTTGCAACAAGATGGCAATGCATAATTCACATATATGGTAATTAGACACTAAACAGGTGGCATTCACACAAAACATGTCTAAACTAATCAAATGGCATAGCAATGCAAGACACCATATGCATGATATGAGCAACATAACCCTGCCAAGTTAGAGCATACACCTCGGGGGGAAATAGGACTGGTCATCTGTCTCTGAATCCTCCGTTGAGGAGCTATCCGTAACAAGCGAGATATGTGTTCCGTCAGATAGCATAGTCTGCGCTGAAGACCTTGTTTTCACTCCAGAATTTTCCATCACCGTGGCAAATGGCTGATGCACACGAAGAGTAGTTGAATGTACTAACATTGTTGACAAATGTAATACGTAACGGAAAAAAAGATGGCCTGATATAATTCACATATAAGATGACTGGCTAAGCAGGATGGCATTGCAAAATTCACATATATGATGCCTGGCTAAAAAAGATGGCATTGCATAATTCACATAAACGATGAATAAACTAAACAGATGGCATTCACACAAAGCATGTCTAAACTAAGTAGTTGACATATTTGATGTATAAAGTAAGCAATGCAAGGCACCATATGCATGATATAACCAACATCAGCATGCCAATTTAGAGCGAAGACCTCAGGGGGGTAAATAGGAATGGTCTTCTCATTCTGAATCCCCCTCCGAACAGATATCTTTCTCTCGATTACAATCCGAAATGGGTGGAGGGGGGCTTCCTTTGCGCCTACCATGGAGCGACGTCTGCATGAAATTTTATTGCCACGCAAGGCTCGTCTCTTTTGCTCTACATGTTCAGTTCCATTGTGTACAATAACTGACATGCATAGGAATAAAGCATAGTGAGATTATGTAGGGAGTGCATGCAGAAATCCAGAGTGATGGTAGCAACCTGTGGATAGACCCAAAACCAATGATAGCAGGCAGATAATGGCTTCAGTTAAAAAATACAGATAATGGCTTCTTTACTGTTTGTTTCCCACCCAACATGAGACTCATAGTAGACACCAGAGATTAACCAGATAGTAGATAGATACTATTGATTGCGGCCCCGATATGTACCCCACAACCATTTAAAAACTCAAGTTTGACCATTAGTTTGGAGCTAAGTCTAATCGGTGAACAGGATGATGAAGTAGCATGTAATATTAAGCGATGCATAACGTAAGCAGACACGAAAGAGGGCGACCTCTCTTGCGGACCCGTGTAGTCCTCGAGGTCATCTGATCGGTTGATGATGGTAATGCAATTGTCATGGCTGCCGGCGGCGGGAAAGAAGATCTGAGGCAGCGAAAGACAGTCTGGAGGCCGGATCCCTGCTGTGCTGGACCCTTTTGTTGTTGGAGCAGCTGAGCTTGGGTGGACGACAGCGCAGCAGGAGCGGGACAAACCACACAAGGTTTTCTTTGACAACTATCTGTAAGATAAGTAATTCTGTAAGGGCTCGTTTGAATTGGAGGATTCTAACAACGCAGGGACAGGAAATACACAGTAACAGGATAGGAATGCACGTGCAAAACAGAGAATTTAAAAACACGGGATTTCTGCCAATCTGGGTGTTTGGTTCACAAGAATTGGAAGATCACAGGATGCAAAGAAGCATGGTGAGATTTAAGTAAAACGACAAGAAAATGTACGGTTATAATGCTATTATGCTACTATCTCTTAGTATTGTCCTTCATGAATAGGAATTTGAAAAGGAGGACAAGTGGAAATTAAAATCCGTATGGTTTTTGTTTCAAGGAGACACTAAAGGAACAAATCCTACAGTTTTCCTTTGCTCCATTCCTTTGAACCAAATGCATGAATAGTAGTACCATAGGAAACTTCCCAATTCCTATGTTTTTCCTTCACTTTTCCTTTCAAGCACTGGCGATTCTAGTAGGCAGGCTTGAGCAAGGAAAAGCTACACTCAAAAATGGTTCTGTGCTACTTGCCTACTTCTACTACTTTGGACCCAGGCCACTGCCATACTAGCTCAACTCCCAGGCCCATCGACAAATGCACAACTCAAACATGCAGAGATAAATAATGATGGCGTTCAAGAGAGTCCATCACGGATAGCTAAGTTGCCTGGTACCTCACTACTTGTCATATAGTAGGAGAAACTAATCGTATTTCACATTACTGCGTGTGCTCAGTGGACAATATATATAACATATAGAGTTAAAAAGAGATGCAACGAGTGTACAACCTCTTTAGCGAAGCCATGTCGATCTCAGCATGATTGGGTTGGTCGGTGAGGATGATCCGGCTGACTTGGCTGTCGGAGGAGGGGAAAAAGATCTTAGGCATCTGGAGATGGAGCCCGGGGTACTGCTCCGCTATGATGGAGGGCTTCGTTGTTGGAGCAGCTCCGGTGAGTTGTACGATGCCGATGCTGAAGCAGGACAGGAGAGACAACGTTAACCTGAGTGGAATTCTAATAGCACCTCCAATAGATGACGTAAAATACATAACCACAAAGTGCTAGATGTAAAATACATCAGCCGCTCATCTCTGAACTTAACTGTTGAAACTGAATTTAACTATCAAAACTGAACTTAACTGTCAAAACTGAATTTTACTGTCGAAACTGAATTTTACTGTCGAAACTGAACGCACTAGCTAGTAGCAGAAAAGTAGTAGCAGCTGCAGCGCGTGCGAGAGCCAGTCGACTGAATTTTTCATCTCTGGTCAGTCGATTTTCCAGCCGTTGGATACGAAATACACGGCCTGCAGTTCACCTTCAACCTCCAGACCCCTAAGCCGCCAGCCACCACCGACCAAACCGCCGCCCGCGGCCGGCGGTGCACTGCCCCGCCCGCCCCGAAACCACTCCCCACTGCCGGTCCGCCGCCGCCCCGACCATCCCTCTAGCCCCCCCCCCATGCTGAGCTTTTTCTCCGGCGTTCCCCACGCCACCGCCCCACCACCGCCGGCGACTGTCGGTGTCAAAACCGGCGGATCTCGGGTAGGGGGTCCTGAACTGTGCGTCTAGGCGGATGGTAACAGGAGACAAGGGACACGATGTTTTTACCCAGGTTCGGGCCCTCTCGATGGAGGTAAAACACTACTCCTTCTTGATTAATATTGATGATATGGGTAGTACAAGAGTAGATCTACCACGAGATCAGAGAGGCTAAACCCTAGAAGCTAGCCTATGGTATGATTGTTGTTTTTCCTACGGACTAAAATCCTCCGGTTTATATAGACATCGGAGAGGGTTAGGGTTACATAGTCGGTTACAATGGGAGGAGATCTACATATCCGTATCGCCAAGCTTGCCTTCCACGCCAAGGAAAGTCCCATCCGGACACGGGACGAAGTCTTCAATCTTGTATCTTCATAGTCCAGAGTCCGCCAAAGGTCATAGTCCGGCCATCCGGACACCCCCTAATCCAGGACTCCCTCAGTAGCCCCTGAACCAGGCTTCAATGACGACGAGTCCGGCACGTAGATTATCTTCGGCATTGCAAGGCGGGTTCCTCCTCCGCATACTTCATAGAAGATTTTGAACACAAGGATAGTGTCCGGCTCTGCAAAATAATTTCCACATACCACTATAGAGAGAATAATATTTGCACAAATCCAATCTGCTGACGTATTTCGCAGCATGACATTACACCACGGCCAAGCCTTTATTCGAATCGTTTTTACTGTCCCACCTCAGTGCACTTAGCGAGGCGGTTTCCTTGGCACGTCTTATTGAAGCAAAGATCGTGTCCCCTTATTCCGGGATTCTCATCAATACGAGCGTGGGTAACCCAACTACAGCGCTTGGGAGATAAGCGAGTTTTACCAGGCTGGTGGGGGCACATAGTTTCATCCGCCCATATAAGGGGATAAGGATCCACCTTTTCCATCTACGCCTTCTTCCTCCTTCGCTTATCCATTTTCGCAAGACTTTCGAGCTCCAAATACCAAGTCCGCACACCCCGCCTCAACCATCTCCAGTCATATCCGAAGCGGGAGGCAAGTGGATGGCCTCCTCCGTCACGAAGGGGCACATCAAAAAGCCGAGGAAGGCTGGATACTTGTCCAATGATATCGCGCACCGGCTCCCCGACAAGGGGAAGCTCATCCCCACCCCCAGGCCCCATGAGAGGGTGGTGTTCCTCACCCACTTCCTCCGCGGACTAGGTTTTCCACTTCACCCATTTGTCCGGTGGCTCATGTTCTACTACAGCCTGGATTTCCACGATCTGGCCCCAAACTTCATCCTCAACATCTCGACGTTCATCTTCGTGTGCGAGGCCTTCCTCTGCATCTAGCCCCACTTCGGCTTATAGCTGAAGACCTTCAATGTAAAGCCGAAGGTAGTGGGCGGCCGCCAAGCGGAGTGCAGAGGTGCCATGGTGGGCAAGATGGCCAATGTCCTATGGCTCGACGGCTCCTTCGTGGAGACCATAAAGGGGTGGTAATCGGGGTGGTTCTACATCACCGAGCCGCGTGACCCTAAATGGGCAGCAGCCCCAATTCGATCCGCTTCCCTACACGGCTCACCTCCTGGAAAGAGACAGGCCTGTCGTGGGGTAATTCAGAAGAGCTGACCGGACTCCAAACCTGCATCCAAAACCTGGTGAACAAGAAGCTCAAGCTCGTCAACGTAGTCCAGGTCATGCTCATCCGCCGGATCCTCCCGTGCAAACAACGGGCTTTCAGCTTCTGGGAGTTTGATCCGGCACGGAACCAAACCCTGAGCAGGCTCTTCGACACTACGTACGAAGATACCTGGAAGGTGCTGTTCAAGGGCGCCAAGGCTCCCGCATCCGCTATCGAGGATCGCAGATTCAGCGCGCAGCATCAAGCCAACGCGGTAAGCTACTTTGCCCTTTACGGGACACTTGTTTTTCATAGTTTGACTGTATGCGGGATCTAAAATCCCTTACCTTTGACAGGATTGGCAGAGGACGTCCGGGCAGATTGACTGTCCGGCTCCCTTGCCCGAAAACCCAGCGGATGCCCGCTTGACGGTGCTGCTGGTTCCGGCACCTTACGTGGTGCCGGAGAAGAAGGCCAAGAAGAAGGCCACGGGAACTCGAAGGAGTTCCCGGCGCCAGGTGGTATCGGACTTGTCGTCTGATGACTCTGAGGCGGACTCCTCCCGCGAAAACGAGGAGGAGGAAGAAGAGGCCTCTCCCCCTCCAGCGGGGGGAGGAACGAAAAGGAAGGCCGCCCCAACTGGGGGGCCGGAGGGTCCAAAAAGAGAAGAACCCTTCCTCCAGACTATTCCACCAATGCCGACGACGGCGAAGAGGAGTGGCCATCCAGGGCCAAGCCCCAGCAAAATTGTAAATATCCGTGTACCGAATAACTCACGGCGTTCCTCATTGCACAAGATATCTTCGACATCAATATAATCATGCAGTCCGCCCAAGGCCGGGCTTGACGCTTCAACGAGCGGCTCCCTGGGTTCGCCAGATGTGAATAGCACTTCACTTCCGGCCGCCTCCTCTCCTCGCGCTGCGGATGATGCCGAGGTGGAGTCCCAAAAGGGGCCAAGCCAGGAGGAGGTGGTCCTGGAGGCGCCGCAAGGCAACCTCCCGGACTCCAGGCGCAAAGGGGATAAAACCCCAAAGGGCTCTAAGTCCGGCCCCGGGCCGGACTCCGTACCGGAACCTTCAGTGGTTCCGGAGTCCGGCAGGCGGCCCCCACGTAAGAAGGGCAAGCCTACGACGCCGGTGACCTCCGTCCAACCGGAGGCACCGGATAATTTGCTATAGGTGCTTAACAGCGCCACCATCGACGAGGAGCACCGCACTATTATGAGTGTGGTGATCCAGAAGGTACAGTCCGCCAAGAGCGGGCTGACTGAAGCCTGTGCCAGCCTTCTAACAGGCTTTGAGGTATGTATTTAAGATATGTAAAAATATTACCGCATAGACAGTAGCCCCTGTTTTTTTGTCGAGAGGTGTTGGGAAGCAGTAGATGCTTCGGGAAGGCCTTCGTATCAGTAAAAACAAAGAAACGCCCTCTACATCCATGTAACCCTGTCACGTAAATTATTGCAAAGCAATAAAAGTAGCCAAACAAGAGAAAAAAAGCTAGATATGGATCATAGGCCCAAAACATGCTTCCATACAAAAGTGCATTTGATTTGATACAAATTCCTCTTTTATTGGAAAAATTCACCAAGAAACACACAAATCTAAATACTCCAAGTACATCAAGCAAGCTATATTTCCTCAAGCACACAAAGCGGGGGGGGGGGGGATAGTGTCTAACCTGGGGGATAATGGAGCCATGCTCTCCCCTGAATCACTGAATCGACAAAGAAGAAGTTATCATCCCTTAGCCATGTAGAAGTAATTTATAGTCATATATAGAATTGGTCATATCTATAAGGATTTTTTACCATGCAGTTGGGCGCACAAGGTAACACTGGTTCCTAGTCCAACTAGATGCATAGATCAAAGAAGAGAAACAATAGATAACAACCTCTAATTGTTCTCATAAATTCGACATGTGAGACAAAGCAATTCAGGTAAACAACACAAACGTTTCAAATAGAAAGATATTAAAATAAGACCATATAATCAATGTTGGCATGCATGGCAACTCCTGGCTACAAAGACACGTTCAAATTACCAAAGTAAAAAAACTAATAATGGTGGTTTAATTGGTGTTGAACTCTTGAAATTTTTTTCTTACTTCCAATCATCTTCGTAGTATGGGCGGTAACGTGTTGATAACATGCGATAAGACACGATCTATAAACATCGAATCAATGACAACATGTGTTTATGTGAGGGAAGACATCAAGAAATCAATATTTTACATTTAAGAAATATCTAAAAATTAATCTAGTTGAAAACCAAAGATTATAGTTTCTCTTTCTTCCAAACATTTCTTTAAAAAGAAACAAAGAAGACACTACACTCATTGACCGTGTACACCTTTCTTCTACTCATGGTTCCATATACATATTCTTAAGCGTGCTCTTGATCACCCGTTGATTATCTCTACAATGGTAGATAAAAAGTGAGCCCACGTGTTGGACCAAGTGGGACAAAGAGGAAAAAAGAAGGAGAAATAGTGGCGAGAAATAGAATAAATGTGGTATGGAGTCATGGTTAACATGACATGTATTAGAAATGATAACAACCCAAAATATCAAGGCAAGTGTAGGTTCGTCAACAAACTTCCTTATAAGGTGTACTGCATATACTGAATTCTCTGTAGTTTTTTGCACATGAATTTCAACAATATATAAACACTTATGATGGTGGTGGTGGGATGACGACGTTCAGCGCTCGGCGAAGATGGCTACCGTGGTGAGGTTGGCACGGATGCAACCATGGCATAACCTCGTTGGAGGCAGAAATATTGGGCCACGGGCTCAGGCATGGAGAGGTTGGCGATGGCAACGACTGCATTCCAATTTTAAGTCAGATTTTTGTTTTTATAGAAAATCCAAATTGTCTCCAATCGCAAGTGACTCGATATCCTTTACGGTAGCGAGTGACTTGATGTTTATGGTAATCAACTCGCATTCTAGTTTTAAGTCATGTTTTCGCTTACAAAAAACCCTTATGTTTACGATAATCAACCCACATGCCGCTTTTAAGTCAGATTTTCTTTTGCAAAAACACCACGATAATTGGGTTAATCAACCCGTAGTACGTATCAAATGCTTTTAAAAAATATTCATATATTTTAACCCTAACTTCAAATTTAACATATTGTATATGAAATTTGATTAGAAAAATGTTTATAAGATGAATATGATGTTATTTTACTTGTTAACCGTTAAAATATACAATTTAGGCTGCAATCTTAATCAATAGCGCATGATCTAGCTTTTTTCCTACCGGTGCCGAGCCGGATTAACAATGAACAAGTCAGCAAAATCAGGATTAGAGACAAAAGGGACCATCTATAACCAAGCATGCACGCCTCACCAAAACCTCACATGAAAAAGTACAGATTTCTCATCTTATGATGAGAGAGACGCCTTAGAATTGACAACATTCAAAACACATTGTGACTGTGTGAGCACAAAGGCCATCGTCGGCGAGGATGGGAAGAAGAATAAGAACAACAGAAATGGGTGCCATATGTTTAAAGAAAGGACGTGGATCTTTTGAGGTACTCATGGTTATTAGGTTAGTGGAGTGTGATTTTTTTTAAATTCTTATAGCACTACTAGACCTTCTGAAAGTTGTAATGATTATATCCATGTCTTTATTTCCCAAGCACTTGCAAACGATATGGTGATTTGAGGAATAAAAGTCTTGATAATGTTAAAAAAAGTCTTTGGACAAGGTATATCGTGCCCGAGGCATCACATATGAGTCTCCTTCCTTCATCAACTACAACTCCTCTTTAATATTCAAATCTTTGAGATCAATCCTAGAATTAAGTGTGTCCTTTGTTTTACCCTCCAAATTCAGAATTGTCCCAATGAGGTTTTCACATATGTTTTTCTCAATGAGCATGACATCAAGATTGTGTCTCAGCTTCAACTTTGCCCAATACTTATCCCACAAACAAACCCTTTGGCCCCAAATTGGTACATGATCCTTCTTGCTGCCCAAGTCAGAATGCTTCCTTTTCCTACATTCTTGTTGTCTCCCAGGTCTAACCTTCTCTAATTCTGCTTGCAACTCTTTCTCAGAGAATTTACCTGGCTTGTCATTGCTTTCATGAAGACTAACAAATTCATTATTTCTCCACAAACGATGACCCTTTGGAAGGAAACGATAGTGACCAATATTACTCCTTAGGATGTAAGAAAGAGGGTGTTTGTCACAATGAATACATGCAAAGTAGCTCTTGTAGTACACCCTGAAAGAATGCTCAGAGCTGGGTAATCGTGAATGCATCATAGAACTACAGCATGAAGATCAAACATTTTTCCACTAAGAGCATCATATGTGCGCACACCCTCCCAGAGCTCAAGTAATTCTTCTACAAGTGGTTGTATAAAGACATCGAAGTGCTTGTCAGGTGATTTGGGATCTGGAATCAGTAGAGCCATCAAGAAATTTGACTGATCCATGCATGCCCAAGGTGGAAGGTTGTATGGTATAACAAATACAGGCCACATACTATAGGTTGTGTTAAAATTTCCAAAAGGATTGAACCCATCAGTGGCAATGCCAAGCCTAATGTTTCTGGCATCTTTTACAAATTCTGGAAATTTTTCATCAAAGTCTTTCCACGCGTCGCCGTCGACTGGATGACTCAATTGCTTCTCACTAGGCTGCCTCTTTAGCTTATGTTGTTGTGTTTATTTTGTGCCTTTTTCGAAAGAAACATCCTCCTGAGCCTAGGCACCAATGGAAAATGCTTCAACACTTTCTGCGGAATCTTCTTTCTAGCAGGGTCTTTCCACCTTGATAGGCCACAAACTAGGCAGTTGTCATGATTGGCATATTGCTTTCTAAACAGAATGCAATTATTGAAGCACACATGTATAGAATCATACCCAAGGCCTAATTCCTTTAGAAGATTCTTTGCTTCCTTATACGATTTTGGGAGCGTATTGGGTTCAGGGAATGCTTGAGCTAATAGCTTCAAAATTTCAGTAAATGCACCATTAGGGATCCTATGGTATGACTTCCAATGAAGAAGCTTTACCACAAAAAAGAACCTTGATAACTTGGTACAACCATGATAAAGCTGCCATTTTGCCTCGTTCATCACATTCTTCAAAAAAGACTCATTCTCAGAAGGGTTTCCACCATTGCTGTCATCTTGATTTTCGGTTTCACTTCGAGATTGTTCTACTGCTGTGCATAGGTCTTCAAACATCTCTTCAAACCGGTCAGCGCCATTGTCACCATCCTCAGTGTCATGCACATCCACAGGATGTTCAATAACATCTAAATCAAAGTCTTCTCCATGATATATCTGAAGGAAATATGCCCTAGAGGCAATAATAAAGTTATTATTTATTTCCTTATATCATGATAAATGTTTATTATTCATGCTAGAATTGTATTAACCGAAAACATAATACATGTGTGAATGCATAGACAAACAGAGTGTCACTAGTATGCCTCTACTTGACTAGCTCGTTAATCAAAGATGGTTAAGTTTCCTAGCTATAGACATGAGTTGTCATTTGATTAACGGGATCACATCATTAGAAGAATGATGTGATTGACTTGACCCATTCTGTTAGCTTAGCACTTGATCGTTTAGTATGTTGCTATTGCTTTCTTCATGACTTATACATGTTCCTATGACTATGAGATTATGCAACTCCTGCTTACGGAGGAACACTTTGTGTGCTACCAAACATCACAACGTAATCGGGTGATTATAAAGGTGCTCTCTGGTGTCTCCAAAGGTACTTGTTTTGTTGGCGTATTTCGAGATTAGGATTTGTCACTCGATTGTCTGGAGAGGTATCTTCGGGCCCACTCGGTAATGCACATCATTATAAGCCTTGCAAGCATTGCAACTAATGAGTTAGTTATGGATGATGTATTACGGAACGAGTAAAGAGACTTGCCGGTAATGAGATTGAACTAGGTATTGAGATACCGACGATCGAATCTCGGGCAAGTAACATACCGATGACAAAGGGAACAAACGTATGTTGTTAAGCGGTTTGACCGATAAAGATCTTCGTAGAATATGTAGGAGCCAATATGGGCATCCAGGTTCCACTACTGGTTATTGACCGGAGAAATGTCTCGGTCATGTCTACATAGTTCTCGAACCCGTAGGGTCCGTGACGCTTAAACGCTCGCTGACGATATAGTATTATATGAGTTATGTATGTTGGTGACTGAACGTTGTTCGGAGTCCCGGATGAGATCACGTACATGACGAGGAGCTCCAGAATGGTCCGGAGGTAAAGATTCATATATTGGATGATATGGTTAGGCCAAGGGGTCAGGCCCACGGGGCTATAAGTCGGTGCAAAAGGAGTTTTGCGGAGGCCAGGGGGCCAAACGCCGGAGACCCTGGCGTCTGGCCCTGGGCCAGACGCCGAGGCCCATGGCGTCTGGGCCAGACGCCAAGGATTGTGGCGTTTGGTCCTGGAGTCCGAGTGGGACTCTTGCCTTTCGGGCAAAACCGACTTTGAGGAGGCTTTTGCTCCAAGTTTCGACCCCAGGGCTCAACATATAAATTGAGGGGCAGGGCTAGCACCAAAGACACATCAAGAAACAGCAAGCCGTGTGGCGACAACCCCGTCTCCTCTAGTTTATCCTTCGTCATAGTTTTCGAAGTGCTTAGGCGAAGCCCTACGAAGATTGTTCTTCACCAACACCGTCACCACGCCGTCGTGCTGCCGGAACTCATCTACTACTTCGCCCCTCTTGCTGGATCGAAAAGGCAAGGACGTCACCGAGCCAAACGTGTGCAGAACTCGGAGGTGCCGTGCTTCCGGTACTTGGATCGGTCGGATCATGAAGACGTACGACTACATCAACCGCGTTGATATAACGCTTCCGCTTTCGGTCTACGAGGGTACGTGGACAACACTCTTCCCTCTCGTTGCTATGCATCACCATGATCTTGCGTGTGCGTAGGATTTTTTTTGAAATTACTACATTCCCCAACAGTGGCATCCGAGCCAGGTTTTATGCGTAGGTGTCATATGCACGAGTAGAACACAAGTGAGTTGTGGGCGATATAAGTCATACTGCTTACCAAAGATGTCATACTTTGGTTCGGGCGGTATCGTTGGATGAAGCGGCCCGAGCGACATTACGCCAGACGCTTACGCCGAGACTGGTTCTACCGACGCGTGCTTTGCACACAGTGGTCGGCGGGTGTCGGTTTCTCCAACTTTAGTTGAACCGAGTGTGGCTACGCCCGGTCCTTGTGAAGGTTAAAACAGCACCAGCTTGACAAACTATCGTTGTGTTTTTGATGCGTAGGTAAGAACGGTTCTTGCTAAGCCCGTAGCAGCCACGTAAAATTTGCAACAACAAAGTAGAGGACGTCTAACTTGTTTTTGCAGGGCATGTTGTGATGTGATATGGTCAAGACATGATGCTAAATTTTATTGTATGAGATGATCATGTTTTGTAACCGAGTTATCGGCAACTGGCACGAGCCATATGGTTGTTGCTTTATTGTATGCAATGCAATCACCCTGTAATGCTTTACTTTATCACTAAGCGGTAGCGATAGTCGTAGAAGCATAAGTTGGCGAGACGACAACGATGCTACAATGGAGATCAAGGTGTCGCGCCGGTGACGATGGTGATCATGATAGTGCTTCGGAGATGCAGATCACAAGCACAAGATGATGATGGCCATATCATATCACTTATATTGATTGCATGTGATGTTTATCTTTTATGCATCTTATCTTGCTTTGATTGACGGTAGCATTATAAGATGATCACTCACTAAATTATCAAGGTATAAGTGTTCTCCCTGAGTATGCACCGTTGCAAAAGTTCTTCGTGCTGAGACACCACGTGATGATCGGGTGTGATAGGCTCTATGTTCAAATACAACGGGTGCAAAAAAGTTGCACACGCAGAATACTCATGTTAAACTTGACGAGCCTAGCATATAACAGATATGGCCTCGGAACACAGAGACCGAAAGGTCGAGCGTGAATCATATAGTAGATATGATCAACATAGTGATGTTCACCATTGAAACTACTCCATCTCACGTGATGATCGGACATGGTTTAGTTGATTTGGATCACGTGATCACTTAGAGGATTAGAGGGATGTCTATCTAAGTGGGAGTTCTTAAGTAATATGATTAATTGAACTTTAATTTATCATGAACTTAGTCCTGGTAGTATTAGTATATCTATGTTGTAGATCAATAGCTCGTGTTGTTGCTTCCCTATGTTTTATGTATGTTCCTAGAGAAAACTAAGTTGAAAGATGTTAGTAGCAATGATGCGGACTTGGTCCGTGATCTGAGGATTATCCTCATTGCTGCACAGAAGAATTATGTCCTTGATGCACCGCTAGGTGACGGACCTATTGCAGGAGCATATGCAGACGCTATGAACGTTTGGCTAGCTCAATATGATGACTACTTGATAGTTTAGTGCACCATGCTTTACAGCTTAGAACCGGGACTTAAAAAATGTTTTGAACGCCACGGAGCATATAAGATGTTCCAAGAGTTGAAATTGGTATTTCATACTCATGCCCGTGTCGAGAGGTATGAGACATCTGATAGTACTTTATGCATAAGATGGAGGAGAATAGCTCAACCAGTGAGCATGTGCTCAGATTGTCTGGGTACAACAATTGCTTGAATCAAGTGGGAGTTAATCTTCCAGATAAGATAGTAATTGACAGAATTCTCTAGTCACTATCACCAAATTACTAGAACTTCGTGATGAACTATAATATGCAAGGGATGACGAAAGTAATTCCCGAGCTATTCGCGATGCTGAAATCGACGAAGGCAGAAATCAAAAAAGAGCATCAAGTGTTGATGGTTAATAAGACCACTAGTTTCAAGTAAAGGGACAAAGGGAAGAAAGGGGAACTTCAAGAAGAAATGCAAGCAAGTTGCTGCTCAAATGAAAAAGCCCAAGTCTAGACCTAAGCCTGAGACTAAGTGCTTCTACTGCAAAGGGACTGGTCACTGGAAGCGGAACTGCCCCAAGTATTTGGCGGATAAGAAGGATGGCAAAGTGAACAAAGGTATATTTGATATACAGATTATTGATGTGTATTTTACTAGTGTTCGTAGCAACCCCTCGGTATTTGATACTGGTTCAGTTACTAAGAGTAGTAACTCGAAACAGGAGTTGCAGAATGAAGAGAGACTAGTTAAGGGTGAAGTGACGATGTGTGTTGGAAGTGGTTCCAAGATTGATATGATCATCATCGCACGCTCCCTACACTTTCGGGATTAGTGTTGAACCTAAATAAGTGTTATTTGGTGTTTGCGTTGAGCATGAATATGATTTGATCATGTTTATTGCAATACGGTTATGCATTTAAGTTAGAGAAAAATTGTTGTTCTACTTACACGAATAAAACCTTCTATGGTCATACACCCAATGAAAATGGTTTGTTGGATCTCGACCGTAGTGATACACATATTCATAATATTGAAGCCAAAAGATGCAAAGTTAATAATGATAGTGCAACTTATTTGTGGCACTGTCGTTTAGGTCATATTGGTGTAAAGCGCATGAAGAAACTCCATGCTGATGGGATTTTGGAATCACTTGATTATGAATCACTTGATGCTTGCGAACCATGCCTCTTGGGCAAGATGACTAAAACGCCGTTCTCCGGAACAATGGAGCAAGCAACAGATTTGTTGGAAATCATACATACTGATGTATGTGGTCCAATGAATATTGAGGCTCGCAGCGGGTATCATTATTTTCTGACCTTCACAGATGATTTGAGCAGATATGGGTATATCTACTTAATGAAATAGAAGTCTGAAACATTTGAAAAGTTCATATAATTTCAAAGTGAAGTGGAAAATCATCGTAACAAGAAATTAAAGTTTCTACGATCTGATCATGGAGAAGAGTATTTAAGTTATGAGTTTGGTCTTCAGTTAAAACAATGTGAAATAGTTTCACTACTCACGCCACCTGGAACACCACAGTGTAATGGTGTGTCCGAACATCGTAACCGTACTTTATTAGATATGGTGCAATCTATGATGTCTCTTACCGATTTACCACTATCGTTTTGGAGTTATGCATTAAAGACAACTACATTCACGTTAAAAAGGGCACCATCTAGGTCCATTGAGACGACACAATATGAACTGTGGTTTAGCAAGAAACCAAAGTTGTCGTTTCTTAAAGTTTGGGGCTGCGATGCTTATGTGAAAAAGTTTCATCCTGATAAGCTCAAACCCAGATCGGAGAAAATGTCTTCATAGGATACCCAAAGGAGACTGTTGGGTACACCTTCTATCACAGATCCGAAGGCAAGACATTCGTTGCTAAGAATGGATCCTTTCTAGAGAAGGAGTTTGTCTCTAAAGAAGTGAGTGGGAGGAAAGTAGAACTTGATAAGGTAACTGTACCTGCTCCCTTATTGGAAAGTAGTTCATCACAGAAATTTGTTCCTGTGACTCCTACACCAATTAGTGAGGAAGCTAATGATGATGATCATGTAACTTCAGATCAAGTTACTACCGAACCTCGTAGGTCAACCAGAGTGAGATCCGCACAAGATTGGTACGATGATCCTATACTGTAAGTCATGTTACTAGACCATGATAAACCTACAAACTATGAGGAAGCGATGATGAGCCCAGATTCCGCGAAATGGCTAGAGGCCATAAAATCCGAGATATGATCCATGTATGAGAACAAAGTATGGACTTTGATTGACTTGCCCGATGATTGGTGAGCCATTGAGATTAAATGGATCTTCAAGAGGAAGACATACACTGATAGTAGTGTTACTATCTACAAAGCAAGAATTGTCGCAAAAGGTTTTCGACAAGTTCAAAGGTGTTGACTACGATGAGAGTTTCTCACTCATACCTATGCTTAAGTCTGTCCAAATCATGTTAGCAATTACCGCATTTTATGAAATCTGGCAAATGGATAAACAAAACTGCATTCCTTAATGGATTTATTAAAGAAGAGTTATATATGATGCAACCAGAAGGTTTTGTCAATCCTAAAGGTGCTAACAAAATATGCAAGCTCCAGTGATCCATCTATGGACTGGTGCAAGCATCTCGGAGTTGGAATATACGCTTTGATAAGTTGATCAAAGCATATAGTTTTATACAGACTTGCGGTGAAGCCTGTATTTACAAGAAAGTGAGTGGGAGCATTACAACATTTCTGATAAGTATATGTGAATGACATATTGTTGATCGGAAACAATGTAGAATTATTCTGCAAAGCATAAAGGAGTGTTTGAAAGGAGTTTTTCAAAGAAAGACCTCGGTGAAGCTGCTTATATATTGAGCATCAAGATCTATAGAGATAGATCAAGACACTTGATAAGGTTTTTTTTTCAATGATTACATACCTTGACAAGATTTTGAAGTAGTTCAAAATGGAACAGTCAAAGAAAGAGTTCTCTCCTGTGTTACAAGGTGTGAAATTGAGTAAGACTCAAAGCTCGACCATGGCAGAAGATAGAAAGAGAATGAAAGTCATTCCCTATGCCTCAGCCATAGGTTCTATAAAGTATGCCATGTTGTGTACCAGATCTATTGTATACCCTACACTGATTTTGGCAAGGTAGTGCAATAGTGATCTAGGAGTAGATCACTGGACAACGGTCAAAAGTATCCTTAGTGGAATAAGGATATGTTTCTCGATTATGGATGTGACAAAAGGTTCATCGTAAAGGGTTACGTCGATGCAAGTTTTGACACTGATCTAGGTGACTCTAAATCTCAATCTGGATACATATTGAAAGTGGGAGAAATTAGCTAGAGTAGCTCCGTGCAGAGCATTGTTGACATAGAAATTTGCAAAATACATACGGATCTGAATGTGGCAGACCCGTTGACTAAACTTCTCTCACAAGCAAAACATGATCACACCTTAGTAGTCTTTGGGTCTTAATCACATAGCGATGTGAACTAGATTATTGACTCTAGTAAACCCTTTGGGTGTTGGTCACATGACGATGTGAACTATGGGTGTTAATCACATGGTGATGTGAACTATTGGTGTTAAATAACATGGTGATGTGAACTAGATTATTGACTCTAGTGCAAGTGGGAGACTGAAGGAAATATGCCCTAGAGGCAATAATAAAGTTATTATTTATTTCCTTATATCATGATAAATGTTTATTATTCATGCTAGAATTGTATTAACCGGAAACATATATGTGTGAATGCATAGACAAACAGAGTGTCACTAGTATGCCTCTACTTGACTAGCTCGTTAAGCAAAGATGGTTAAGTTTCCTAGCCATAGACATGAGTTGTCATTTGATTAACGGGATCACATCATTAGGAGAATGATGTGATTGACTTGACCCATTCCGTTAGCTTAGCACTTGATCGTTTAGTATGTTGCTATTGCTTTCTTCATGACTTATACATGTTCCTATGACTATGAGATTATGCAACTCCAGTTCACCGGAGGAACACTTTGTGTGCTACCAAACATCACAACGTAAATGGGTGATTATAAAGGTGCTCTACAGGTGTCTCCAAAGGTACTTGTTGTTGGGTAACGTAGTAATTTCAAAAATTTCCTACGATCACGCAAGACCATGGTGATGCATAGCAACGAGATGAGAGTGTTGTCTCACGCACTCGTGAGACCCGAACGGAAGCGTTGACGCAACGTAGAGGAAGTAGTCGTACTTCTTCACGATCCAACCGATCCAAGTACCGAACGGACGGCACCTCCGAGTTCTGCACACGTTCAGCTCGATGACGTCCCTCGAACTCCGATCCAGCCGAGTGTTGAGGGAGAGTTTCGTCAGCACGACGGCGTGGTGACGATGATGATGTTCCACCGGCGCAGGGCTTCGCCTAAGGATTCTCGAGGTGTAATATGGTGGAAGGGGGCACCGCACACGGCTAAGGAAAGATCTCAAGGATCAACTTGTGTGTCATGGGGTGCCCCTGCCTCAGATATAAAGGAGGGAAGGGGAGGGCTGGCCGGCCAAGGAGAGGTGCGCCAGGGTGTCCTACTCCTACTAGGAGTAGGATTCCCCAAATCCTAGTCCAACTAGGTTTCCCCAAGTGGGAAGGGAGAGAGAGGCGCCTTCTCCTAGTCCTAATAGGACTAGGGAAGGGGAGAGGTGCGACCAGCACTTGGGCCCCTTTTCTCCTTTCCACTAAGGCCCATGTTGGCCCATTAGCATTCCGGGGTTCCGGTAACCTCCCTGCATTTGGTAAAATTCCCAATTTCACCCGGAACACTTCCGATGTCCAAACATAGACTTCCAATATATGAATCTTTATGTCTCGACCATTTCGAGACTCCTCGTCACGTCCGTGATCTCATCCGGGACTCGAACAACCTTCGGTGCAGAAACATCATAAAAACTCATAGTAATCGCCATCGAAACGTTAAGCGTGCGGACCCTACGGGTTCGAGAACTATGTAGACATGACCGAGACACCTCTCCGGTCAATAACCAATAGCGGGACCTGGATGCCCATATTGGCTCCTACATATTCTACGAAGATCTTTATCGGTCGGACCGCATAACAACATACGTTGTTCCCTTTGTCATCGGTATGTTACTTGCCCGAGATTCGATCGTCGGTATCCAATACCTAGTTCAATCTCGTTACCGGCAAGTCTCTTTACTCGCTTCGTAATACATCATCTCACAACTAACACATTAGTTGCAATGCTTGCAAGGCTTATGTGATGTGCATTACCGAGAGGGCCCAGAGATACCTCTCCGACAATCGGAGTGACAAATCCTAATCTCGAAATATGCCAACCCAACATGTACCTTCGGAGACACCTGTAATGTACCTTTATAATCACCCATTCACGTTGTGACGTTTCGTAGCACCCAAAGTGTTCCTCGTGCAAACGGGAGTTGCATAATCTCATAGTCATAGGAACATGTATAAGTCATGAAGAAAAGCACTAGCAACAAACTATACGATCGGTGCTATGCTAATGGAATGGGTCATGTCAATCAGATCATTCAACCAATGATGTGATCCCGTTGATCAAATAACAACTCCTTGTTCATGGTTAGGAAACACAACCATCTTTGATTAACGAGCTAGTTAAGTAGAGGCATACTAGTGACACTCTCAGAGGTTTATGTATTCACACATGTATTATGTTTCCTGTTAATACAATTCTAGCATGAATAATAAACATTTATCATGATATAAGGAAATAAATAATAACTTTATTATTGCCTCTAGGGCATATTTCCTTCACTTGTTAGGTTGGCGTATTTCGAGATTATGATTTGTCACTCCGATTGTCGGAGAGGTATCTCTGGGCCCACTCGGTAATGCACATCATTATAAGCCTTGCAAGCATTGCAACTAATGAGTTAGTTAAGGATGATGTATTACGAAACGAGTAAAGAGATTCTGCTTGCAACGAGATTGAACTAGGTATTGAGATACCGACGATCGAATCTCGGCAAGTAACATACCGATGACAAAGGGAACAAACGATGTTGTTATGCGGTTTAACCGATAAAGATCTTCGTCGAATATGTAGGAGCCAATATGGGCATCCGTGTTCCGCTATTGGTTATCGACTGCAGAAATGTCTCGGTCATGTCTACATAGTTCTCGAACCCGTAGGGTCCGCACGCTTAAATGTTCGTTGACGATATAGTATTATATGAGTTATGTATGTTGGTGACCGAATGTTGTCCGGAGTCCCGGATGAGATCACAGACATGACGAGGAGCTCCGGAATGGTCCGGAGGTAAAGATTCATATATTGGATGATATGGTTAGGCCAAGGGGTCAGGCCCACAAGGCTATAAGTCGGTGCAAAAGGAGTTTTGCGGAGACCAGGGGGCCAAACGCCAGAGACCCTGGCGTCTGGCCCTGGGCCAGACGCCGAGGCCCATGGAGTCCATGGCGTCTGGGCCAGACGCCAAGGATTGTGGCGTTTGGTCCTGGAGTCCGAGTGGGAATATTTGTCTACTCATGGCTCCATGGCTTCTGGGCCAGACGCCAAGGATTGTGGCGTTTGGTCCTGGAGTCCGAGTGGGACTCTTGCCTTTCGGGCAAAACCGGCTTTGAGGAGGCTTTTGCTCCAATTTTCAACCCCAGGGCTCAACATATAAATAGAGGGGCAGGGCTAGCACCAAAGACACATCAAGAAACACCAAGCCGTGTGCCTGCAACCCCGTCTCCTCTAGTTTATCCTCCGTCATAGTTTTCGTAGTGCTTAGGCGAAGCCCTGCGAAGATTGTTCTTCACCAACACCGTCACCATGCCGTCGTGCTGCCGGAACTCATCTACTACTTCGCCCCTCTTGCTGGATCGAGAAGGCAAGGACGTCACCGAGCCGAACGTGTGCAGAACTTGGAGGTGCCGTGCTTTCGGTACTTGGATCGGTCGGATCGTGAAGACGTATGACTACATCAACCGCGTTGATATGACGCTTCCGCTTTCGGTCTACGAGGGTACGTGGACAACACTCTCCCCTCTTGTTGCTATGCATCACCATGATCTTGCGTGTGCGTAGGAATTTTTTTGAAATTACTACGTTCCCAAACAATATCCAGCGAGTATATGTACTTTCCATGTCATACGTCAATATGTGCATGTTCGCAACGGCCTGATGCTGGTACATATGATTAAGGCATTTTCTACATGGGCAGAGTATTTTACCATCCTCGCTGAATTTCTCTCGAACAAGGTGCATAAATTCTTCGACACCTTCTATGTACTCACGAGAAAACAATGTACCATGAATCCAATGTCTATCCATCTGCATTGCAGAAAAATAACTAAATCAACCAAAGGTTAACCCCAACCACCAAATTAACATGTATAGTATGGCAAACTAAAATAAGTTCAGAATTAAGTTATATTGTTTCACACTATATTGAACACAGTTCATCAGAAGAATATTTGTCTACTCATGGCTCCATGTACATATTCTTAAGCATGTCCTTGATCACCCATTGATTCTCTCTACAATTGTAGATAAGAAGTGAGCCCACATGTTGGACTAAGTGGGACACAGAGGAAAAAAGAAGGAGAAATAGTGGCTAGAAATTAAAAAATGTGGTACGGGGTCATGGTTAACATGACATGTATTGCAAAACAATTGATAACAACTAAAAATATCAAGGCAAGTGTAGCTTCGTCAACAGACTTGCTTATAAGGTGTAACACATATACTAAATTCTCTGTAGTTTTTCGTACATGTATTTCAACAATATATAAACACTTATGATGGTGGCCGCGGGATGATGGCCTTCAGCGCTCGGTGAAGATGGCTACCGTGGTGAGGTCAGCACGGATGCGGCCATGGCATGACCTTGTTGGAGGCGGAAATATTAAGCCATGGGCTCAGGAACAGAGAGGTTGGCGATGGCAACTACTGCATTTCAATTTTAAGTCAGATTTTCGTTTTACAGAAAATCCAGCCGTCTCCAATCGCAAGTGACTCGATATCCTTTACGGGCACGAGTGACTTGATGTTTATGGTAAACAACTCCGCATTCCAGTTAAGTTAGATTTTTGCTTTTACAGAAAATCCCCTTATGTTTGTGATAATCAACTCACACACGAGTTTTAAGTCAGATTTTTCTTTTGCGGAAAATGCCCTGATAATTGGGTTAATCAACCCGTAGTACATATCAAATGCTTTAAAAAATATGCATATATTCTAACCCTAACTTCAAATTTAATATATTATATATGAAATTTGATTAGAAAAATATTTATAATATGAATATGATGTTATTTTACCTGTTAACCATTAAAAAACAATTTAGGATGCAACCTTAATCAATAGCGCATGATCCAGCTTTTTTTCATACCGGTGCCGAGCCGGATTAAAAATGAACAAGTCAGCAAAATCAGGATCAGAGACGAAAGGGACCATCTATAACCACGCATGCATGCCTCGCCAAAACCTCACATGAAAAAGTAGAGATTTCTCATCTTATGACGAAAAAGACGCCTAAGGATTGACAAGATTCAAACACATTGTGATTATGTGAGCACAGAGGCCACCGTCAACGAGGATGAGAAGGAGGATAAGGACAACAGAAATTGGATGCCACGTGTTGAATGAACGGACGTGGATCTTTTAAGATACTCATGGTTATGGTTAGTGGAGTATGGTTTTTTTTATTCTTATAGTACTACACTACTATTAGAACTTCTGAAAGTTGGAATGATTCTATCAGAAATTCACTTTGGCACATGGGAGCATATACTCCTGCCATTGAAAAATATATTGCAAAATGTCAAAAAAAAAAACACAAATTTGACACGTACATCTCAACATTGTTTGTTCGCACGGCAAGTTTAGTTGAAAACCCGTCATTCTATACGGCTTGTGTAAAAAAACATAAAATAATGTCTCATGAAAAGCCTTTTTCACATTAAAATTTGTCTTTTTTACATGTGACAAAAGTTATCGGTTTTCCGCAAAATGAGTATGTGTGCACGTAGAATGTCAAAATGTAGTCGGGAATTATTTTTGTCAGAATTTAAAACACATTTTTAAAACCGGGAGCACATGCTCTCATGTGCCAAACTGCCTCTCTCCCTGTCTTTATTTCCCAAGCACTTGCAAACGATATGGTGATCATTTGAGGAATAAAAGTGTTGATAATGTTAGAAAAAAAATGCCCTCGGCAGCAGCAGAGCCCGAGAGGCTGGAGCCAAGAAAAGGAACAGAGGAAGAAGCTAGGAGAACAGAGGAACAGAGCCGCGCCGTGTGGGCGCGCCAGCTGATGGCCTCATGGAGGAGGCGGCGCGGGGCGCGACAGCGGACGGGAGGGATGCAGTCGTCTTCCTCGCGCCGGGGGGAGCTGCGGTTCGGGGATCTCTGGGAGATCAACGAGCGCGCCACCTGAAGATCTCCATGGCTAGCGCCACGGAGCTCGGTACACTGCCAAGGGCTTGCCCCCTGTGAATTCGAGTTCGAGTTCATTTCCAGTTCAGCCGGCGACAGCTGGTAATCCGAGTCCGGCAAGAACCAGGAGCTCTCCGATGAATAAAAGCGCTTGCGGCGAGAGCAGCGGCTCCAACTCGATTCGTTCGCCTCCCTCCCCGATCCCCAGATCCAATCCAAGACACAGCATCGATGGCGGCGAAGGTGCTCCAGCTCCGTAGCTCCGACGGCAAGGTGCTCGTCGCTCCGGCGTGGGACTATCGCCCGGCCGCCGCCCAAGCCCTCCCGCTGGAGATGCGGGTGCCCTCGCGCGCCCTCGAGAGGGTGCTCCAGTACTGGACCAAGCACAGCCTGGCCAAGGCCACCGGTGAGTCCGGGAGTCCCTCGCCCGCTGGGACGCCGACTTCCAGCGCCGTCTCGACGAAGACGGCCTCGCCAAGGAGGCCGCCGCAGCCGCCCAAGAACTCCGCCGCTACGGCGTCGACCATGGAGGGCGTCCCCAGCGCCACGCCGCCACATCCGCATCTGATGTCGCTGCTCCTGCCAAGGCCGCCCGTGCTGATCCTGTCCATGTCTGGTGTGTCAACCACCGAGAACGCAGCCATGCGCCGGCGATGCCCGGCTCCTTGGATGCCTCTGATATTGCCTCCGCCGCGCGCCCTGGGCCTGCCACCACCTTGCCGGCTGCTGCTGGTGCTGACCCCGTGGATGTCCGGTGCGCCATCCGTGCCCGTGGACGCCAGATGGCTCAAGACGAGGAGTCCGCTTGCCACCACCGCAAGCGCCCGGCTTCCAAGGCTCCAATCTGCCTGCCTGCCACTGCTGCTGCGCCTGTGAAGAAGGTCTCTCGTCAGGTCGCTTCCAAGGCTTGCTCTTTCGTCGGCTCTACACCACTGCCTGCCACTGCTGCTGCGCCCAGTGTGCAACCGAAGCCGCAGATCAGCATGCGCGAAGTGATCGAGAACGCTCGCCTCACCATGGCTCGCCTCGACAAGGCTCGCTCTGCCTCCGAAGAAGAGGCCAGCCGTCGGCGCGACATCGAGCGCAGCCGAGCGGAGGCCCGGCGAAAGGTGGAGCAGATGACGGACACCGTGCAGTTCAACGACCCCTGGATCCATTACTCCGACGTGACCAAGTCCCCTGAGGAGCTGCTCCAAGCACGACAGCAAGCATGGCGTTATCAAGCTCACCTCCTCGAGATGGCTCGTCGACGGGACTTTGCTCAAGCGATGCAAATCCACAGCAGTGACAGCACCAAGGAAGCAACCAATTCCTTGGCTGCGTCCAGTGGTATTACGCCTTCCCTAGTCTTTTAGTTGCTTCCTAAAACATGCACACATAAGTTTCATTTAATCTTTGTCCCTCTAGGTTCTGTACTTGCTTACCAAGATTTCTAGTGTTCTTTGAATCCCGTTCAGTCATTAGTAATTTTACTAGAGTCTCAGCAGAGTCTCCATCTAGCTAGGCAGCAAAAACCTTGTTAAGATGTGTACGACATAGTTACCACTGCATCCATACCTGGTCCTAAGTTAAGGGTTTAAGTAAATAAAGGGCATCTTCAATAAATCAAAGTAAAGCAGATGAGCCTAAAAAGGAAACTCATGTACTGCAATTCCGGCACGAGACAGCGTAAAACGACTCGCCGCAAATCCAAAATGCCTGTTTGCTACCCGGCTTGTAGCAGGAAAAAGGAGTAGAATTGAACTTGTCGATACACACGTAATCATGTGAGCTGCCTAGCATTTGGAGACTATGCTGACTCTCCTGTAAAATTAATCTTGGCTGAATTGGATTCTTAGGCATTGGCATCTTAGTGAGTTAAAGTAGCAGTTTCGAAGAGTAACATTGGTTAGTGAACTCTTGTGTGTATGTGTGGGTAAAGCTTTCAGCTAAGCAAGTCCTTGATGTACTGACTATCAAGTCATACTGTAATCAATTTTGGATATGAATGAGAAAATTGTTGGCCTGAATTTTGCAGAGCATTTGAGTAATCTTTTCGTATCTATTTATTCTTGTATGCTTCTGTGGCTTCTTAAAGCATTCTGCTGCTCACTGAGGCACAGATCCAATGGGTTCATCTCTGATTTCACAATACTTCGTTTGAGTGGTGATGCACATAACCATGTTTGGGACAGTTACTGGTTAGAAGATTTTTGGTTTGAGATACAGCACTCTAATAGTCAAGAATGTGAAAAAGGTGGAATCATATTGCAGCCATCAGTCAAACTCACCACTGCCTGTCACTGCTGCTTCACCTAGCGTGAAGGTGACTCCAGTTTCAACTCTGCGTGCTCGAAGGGGAATGTGGGATCTCAGCTGCAAAATCCCGAAGCAAAACCGTATTGTTGTTGCTTCACCAAACAAGCAACCTTTCTTGAGTCCGTGTCGGTAAACCTTCGAGTTAAGCAAGTCCTTAATGTACCGAGTAACGAGTCATGTTGTAATAAAAATTTCAGATATGAATGAAAAATTGTTGGCCTGAATTTGGGCACAGCATTTGAGTAACTTTTTGTATATATGTTTTTTAATGCTTCTGTGGCTTCTCATAACCATGTTCGGACTGTAATTATTAGTTAGAAGATTTTTTGGTGAAAAATTTTCTCAACGGAAAAGGATGAATTGAAATTCAGGGTACATTTCAGAGAACAAGGTGGTTAATTACGTTGCTTCTCCCATAGCTAGCTCTGCTGTGAAGCAGCCGCAGCTTGTTCCATGAACAGGTGCGTGCTCAGAACTGAAACCTCAACTGCTGCTGGTACTATTTCATGGTTGTTTGTTAGACTAGTGGAGTGCTTCTGCCAATGCCACAAATTTATCAACTGAACTGCGATGCATGTTATTTCCTCAGCCAAGAAGTTATATCCTCTGGAATGATTTAGCGTTTGAGCATAAAAGAGATTCAAGAAAATGTAAACAAAGCAAGAAATTCATAGATCAAACTGTAGCCGACTAGAAAAGAAGGATAGCTTAAATAGAGGTTCAGAGTTTGCATAGGATAGCTTAAGTAGAATGGCTAGTGCATACTAAGAGTCCAAAATACGAATTACTTGGATTTTGACAGATAATAATAGAAGCTCAAATTTGGCCAGGTACTTCTGAGTGTGTCTTGGATCCTTGATTGTCTGCAACTGACCCATCTTCAGTTCTGCACAGTTGCTACTACACACTGCTCGGGGATTTGAACAAGTTTTTTTTTCTCAATCTCGGTTTTCTTCGGGAGGGACCAAAAAACCCATTTTCCGGAAAAACTTGAAGTTTTCGGCATTTTTTCTTTCAAAAATTTCAAACAAATTCCGAAATCAAAAACTGAACAAATATGTTAATGCAAACCCCCATTCCACTTTTGAATTCAAAAACCCAAAAACATTGTTGATGCAAACCGGAAGAATACGTTGATGCTCCATTGTACATAAACTTATAATCTTTGAATTCAAAATCTGTTTAAATTTTTTGAACAAAATACCAAAAATTGCAAGATTTCTAAAAACTGGGTTTTTCAGTCCTTCCCGCAAAAAGCCAAAACTGAGAGAAAAAAACATTTTCAAATTCACGTGTGTGTAGTATCTTCAAATCAAATTTTTTTCTCGTATAGTGCTTCATGCATATGGTGTGACGTCGGGAGTTCGAATCCTGTTGGGCGTGTTTATTTCTATTATCTATTTCCTTCTTTGCTACTGATAGGTAGGACCCATATGCAGGTAGTTTGCGTGGGCCAGCTGTTGGGGAACGTAGCAGAAATTTAAAATTTTCCTACGTGTCACCAAGATCTATCTATGGAGAAACCAGCAACGAGCGGAAGCGTTCAAGAGAACAGGGTTGAAGGAGTCGTACTCGTCGTGATCCAAATCACCGGAGATCCTAGTGCCGAACGGACGGCACCTCCGCGTTCAACACACGTACAGCCCGATGACGTCTCCCATGCCTTGATCCAGCAAGGAGAGAGGGAGAGGTTGAGGAAGACTCCATCCAGCAGCAAAGACAACGGCGTGGTAGTGGTGGAGGAGCGTGGCAATCCTGCAGGCTTCGCCAAGCACCACGGGAGAGGAGAAGGAGAGAGGTAGGGCTGCGCCAAGGAGAGGTCAAACTCATGTGTTGGCAGCCCTCAAGACCTCAACTATATATAGGGGAGAGGGAAGGGTGCGCCTCTAGGGTTTCCACCCCAAGTGCGGCTTCCCCCAATCCCATCTAGGGTGGCGCTGGCGGAGAGGGAAACTTGCCCCCCAAGTTAGGTGGGTGCGCCTCCCCAAACCCTAGGCGCCTTGGGCCCTTGTGGGGCGCACCAGCCCACCCGGGCTGGTCCCTCCCACACTTGGCCCATGCAGCCCTCCGGGCCAGTGGCCCCACTTGGTGGACCCAGGACCCTCCCGTGGTCCCAGACGTTCTTGATAAAACCCAAACTTTTCCCAGGACCAAAACAGACTTCCCATATATAAATCTTTACCTCAGGACCATTCCGGAACTCCTCGTGACGTCCGGGATCTCATCCGGACTCGAACAACATTCGTAACCACATACAAACTTCCTTTATAACCCTAGCGTCATCGAACCTTAAGTGTGTAGACCCTACGGGTTCGGGAACCATGCAGACATGACCGAGACGTTCTCCGGTCAATAACCAATAGCGGGATCTGGATATCCATGTTGGCTCCCACATGTTCCACGATGATCTCATCGGATGAACCACAATGTCAAGGACTCAATCGATCCCGTATACAATTCCCTTTGTCTAGCGGTATTTTACTTGCCCGAGATTCGATCGTCGTTATGCCGATACCTTGTTCAATCTCGTTACTGGCAAGTCTCTTTACTCGTTCCGTAACACAACATACCGTGATCAACCCCTTGGTCACATTGTGCACATTATGATGATGTCCTACCGAGTGGGCCCAGAGATACCTCTCCGTTACACGGAGTGACAAATTCCAGTCTCGATTCGTGCCAACCCAACAGACACTTTTGGAGATACCAGTAGTGCACCTTTATAGCCACCCGATTCGTTGTGACGTTTGGTACACCCAAAGCATTCCTACGGCATCCGGAGTTGCACAATCTCATGGTCTAAGGAAATGATACTTGACATTAGAAAAGCTTTAGCATACGAACTACGATCTTTGTGCTAGGCTTAGGATTGGGTCTTGTCCATCACATCATTCTCCAAATGATGTGATCTCGATTATCAACGACATCCAATGTCCATGGTCGTGAAACCGTAACCATCTGTTGATCAACGAGCTAGTCAACTAGAGGTTTACTAGGGACATGGTGTTGTTTATGTACCCACACATGTATCTCGAAGTTTCCGGTCAATACAATTATAGCATGGGTAATAAACGATTATCATGAACAAGGAAATATAATAATAATAACTAATTTATTATTGCCTCTAGGGCATATTTCCAACAGTCTCCCACTTGCACTAGAGTCAATAATCTAGTTCACATCGCCATGTGATTAACACTCACAGTCACATCGCCATGCGACCAACATCCAAAGAGTTTACTAGTGTCACTAAACTAGTTCACATCATCATGTGATTAAGACTCAATGAGTTCTGGGGTTTGATCATGTTTTGCTTGTGAGAGAGGTTCTTAGTCAATGGGTCTGAACCTTTCAGATCCGTGTGTGCTTTACAAATATCTATGTCATCTCCTAGATGCAGCTACCACGCTCTACTTGGAGCTATTCCAAATGGTTGCTCCACTATACATATCCGGTTTGCTACTCAGAGTCATTCGGATAGGTGTTAAAGCTTGCATCAACGTAACCCTTTACGACGAACTCTTTATCACCTCCATAATCGAGAAACATGTCCTTTATTTACTCCAAGGACAATTTTGATCATTGTCCAATGATCCATTCCTGGATCATTCTTGTACCCCTTTGACCGCTCATGGCAAGGCACACTTCCGGTGCGGTACACAACACATCATACTATAGAGCCTACGTCTGAAGCATAGGGGACGACCTTTGTCCTTTCTCTCTATTCTGCCGTGGTCGAGCTTTAAGTCTTAACTTCGTACCTTACATCTCAGGCAAGAACTCCTTCTTTGACTGATCCATCTTGAACACCTTCAAGATCATGTCAAGGTATGTGCTCATTTGAAAGTACCATTTAGCGTTTTTGATCTATCCTCATAGATCTTGATGCTCAATGTTCAAGTAGCTTAATCCAGGTTTTTCTATTGAAAACACCTTTCAAATAACCCTATATGCTTTCCAGAATTCTACATCATTTCGATCAACAATATGTCAACAACATATACTCATCAGAAATTCTATAGTGCTCCCACTCCTTTGGAAATACAAGTTTCTCATAAACTTTGTATAGACCCAAAATCTTTGATCATCTCATCAAAGCGTACATTCCAACTCCGAGATGCTTACTCCAGTCCTTAGAAGGATAGCCGGAGCTTTGCATACTTGTTAGCGTCTTCGTGATTGTCAAAACCTTCCGTTGTATCACATGCAACCTTTCCTCAAGAAAATTGTCAAGGAAACAATGTTTTGACATCCTATATGCAAGATTTCATAAATAATGCAAAGAATCGCTAATCCAATTCCAACAGACTCTTAGCATCGCTACGAAGTGAGAAAGCCTCACCGTAGTCAACTCCTTGAACTTGTCGGAAAACATCTTTAATGACAAGTCGAGCTTTCTTAATGGTGATACTTACCATCATTGTCTGCCTTCCTTTTAAAATCCATCTTTACCCAACGCCCCACGACCATCAAGTATTTCTTCCAAAGTCATGGATCCTCTCTCGGATGTTACGGCCTCGAGCCATTCGTCGGAATCCGGGCCCACCATCGCTTCTTCATAGCTCGTGGGTTCATTGTTGTCTAGCAACATGACCTCTAAGATGTGATTGCGTACCACTCAAGTAGTACGCGCCCTTGTCGACTCCACGAGGTCCGGTAGTGACTTGATCTCAAGCATCATGATCACTATCATCGCCTTCCACTTCAATTGGTGTAGGTGCCACATGAACAACTTCATGTGCCCTGCTACACACCTGGTTGAAGTGATGGTTTAATAACCTCATTAAGTCTCCACCATCCTCCCACTCAATTCTTTCGAGAGAAACTTTTCCTCGAGAAAGGACCTGCTTTCTAGAAACAATTACTTTTGCTTCCTGGATCTGAGATAGGAGGTGTACCCAACTGTTTTGGGTGTCCTATGAAGATGCATTTTTATCCACTTTGGGTTCGAGCTCATCAACTGAAACTTTTTCACATAAGCATCGCAGCCCCAAACTTTTAAGAAAGCGACAACTTAGGTTTCTCCAAACCATAGTTCAAACGGTGTCGTCTCAACGAAATTACGTGGTGCCCTATTAAAGTGAGTGCGGTTGTCTCTAATGCCTAACCCTTGAACGATAGTGGTAATTCGATAAGAGACATCATGGTACGCACCATATCCAATAGGGTGCAACTATGATGTTCGGACACACCATCACACTATGGTGTTCCAGCAGTATTAATTGTGATTTCCACAATGTCTTAATTATGTACAAAGCTCAGAACTCAGATGCTCATCTCTATGATCATATCATAAACATTTTATCCTCTTGTCACGATGATCTTTAACTTCACTCTGAAATTACTTGAACCATTCAATAATTCAGACTTGTGTTTCATCAAGTAAATATACTCAACATCTACTCGAATCATCTGTGAAGTAAGAACATAACGATATTCACTGCATGCCTCAACACTCATTGGATTGCACACATCAAAAGTGTTACTTCCAACAAGTTGCTATCTTGTTCCATCTTACTGAAACCGAGGCTTTTTAGTCATTTTGCCCATGTGGTATGACTTGCATATCTCAAGTGATTCAAAATCAAGTGAGTCCAAACGATCCATCTACATGGAGTTTCTTCATGCGTATACACCAATACACATGGTTCGCATGTCTCAAACTTTTCAAAAACGAGTGAGTCCAAAGATCCATCAACATGGAGCTTCTTCATGCGTTTTACACCAATATGACTTACATGGCAGTGCCACAAGTAAGTGGTACTATCATTACTATCTTATATCTTTTGGCATGAAAATGTGTATCACTACGATCGAGATTCAATAAACCATTCATTTTAGGTGTAAGACCATTGAAGGTATTATTCAAATAAACAGAGTAACCATTATTCTCCTTAAATGAATGACCGTATTGCGATAGACATAATCCAATCATATCTATGCTCAACGCAAACACCAAATAACAATTATTTAGGTTTAACACCGATCCCGATGGTAGAGGGAGCGTGCGATGTTTGATCACATCAACCTTGGAAATACTTCCAACACCTATCGTCACCTCGCCTTTAGCTAGTCTCCGATTATTCCGTAGCCTTTTATTTCGAGTTACTAACACTTAGCAACCGAACCGGTATCTAATACCCTGGTGCTACTAGGAGTACTAGTAAAGTACACATTAACATAATGTATATCCAATATACTTCTATCGACCTTGTCAGCCTTCTCATCTACCAAGTATCTAGAGTGATTCTGCTCCAGTGGTTGTTCCCCTTATTACAGAAGCACTTAGTCTCGGGTTTGGGTTCAACCTTGGGTTTCTTCATTAGAGCAGCCTGATTTGTCGTTTCATGAAGTATCCCTTCTTGCCCTTGCCCTTCTTGAAACTAGTGGTTTCACCAACCATCAACTATTAATGCTCCTTCTTGATTCCTACTTTCGCGGTGTCAAATATCGCGAATATCTCAAGGATCATCATATCTATCCCTGATTTGTTATGGTTCATCACGAAGCTCTAGCAGCTTGGTGGCAATGACTTTGGAGAAAGATCACTATCTCTGGAAGATCAACTCCCACTCGATTCAAGTGATTGTTGCACTCAGACAATCTGAGCACAAGCTCAATGATTGAGCTTTTTTCCCTTAGTTTGCAGGCTAAGAAAATCGTCGGAGGTCTTATACCTCTTGACGTGGGCACGAGCCTGAAATCCCAATTTCAGCCCTCGAAACATCTCATATGTTCTGCGACGTTTCGAAAAACGTCTTTGGTGCCTCAACTCTAAACCGCTTAACCGAACTATCACGTAGTTATCAAACGCGTGTATGTCCGATGTTCGCAACATCCACGCATTTACATTTGGGGTTCAGCACACCGAGCGGTGCATTAAGGACATAAGCTTTCTTACATCCGCATAATCGCCATCACAAATTTCAACTGTATTTTCTCTAGGAACATATCTAAACAAAGGAACTAAAGCGCGAGCTAACGACATAATTTGCAAAGATCTTTTGACTATGTTCAGGATAATTAAGTTCATCTTATGAACTCCCACTCAGATAGACATCCCTCTAGTCATCTAAGTGATTACATGATCCGAGTCAACTAGGCCGTGTACGATCATCACGTGAGACGGACTAGTCATCATCGGTGAACATCTTCATGTTGATCGTATCTACCAGACGACTCATGCTCGACCTTTCGGTCTCTTGTGTTCCGAGGTCATGTCTGTACATGCTAGGCTCGTCAAGTCAACCTAAGTGTTTCGCATGTGTAAATATGGCTTACACCCGTTGTATGTGAACGTAAGAATCTATCACACCCGATCATCACGTGGTGCTTGAAACGATTTAACTTTCGCAACGGTGCACGCTTAGGGGAACACTTTCTTGAAATTTTAATGAGGGATCATCTTATTTACTACCGTCGTTCTAAGAAAATAAGATGCATAAACATGATAAACATCACATGCAATCAAATAGTGACATGATATGGCCAATATCATTTCGCTCCTTTTGATCTCCATCTTCGGGGCTCCATGATCATCATCGTCACCGGCATGACACCATGATCTCCATCATCGTGTCTCCATGAAGTTGTCTCGCCAACTTATTACTTCTACTACTATGGCTACCGGTTAGCAATAAAGCAAAGTAATTACATGGCGTTTGTTCAATGACTCGCAGGTCATACAATAAATTAAGACAACTCCTATGGCTCCTGCCGGTTGTCATACTCATCGACATGCAAGTCGTGATTCCTATTACAAGAACATGATCAATCTCATGCATCACATATCATTCATCACATTCTTCTTGGCCATATCACATCACATAGCATACCCTGCAAAAAAAAGTAAGACGTCATCTAATTGTTGTTTGCATGTTTTACGTGGCTGCTATGGGTTTCTAGCAAGAACGTTTCTTACCTACGCAAAACCACAACATGATATGCCAATTGCTATTTACCCTTCATAAGGACCCTTTTCATCGAATCCGTTCCGACTAAAGTGGGAGAGACCGGCACCCGCTAGCCACCTTATGCACCAAGTGCATGTCACGGTGGAACTGTCTCACGTAAGTGTACGTGTAAGGTCGGTCCGGCCGCTTCATCCCACAATACCGTCGAAACAAGATTGGACTAGTAACGGTAAGCATATTGAACAAAATCAACGCCCACAACTACTTTGTGTTCTACTCGTGCAAAGAATCTACGCAATAGACCTAGCTCATGATGCCATCATTGGGGAACGAGCGTAAATTCAAAATTTTCCTACGTGTCACCAAGATCTATCTATGGAGAAACCAGCAACGAGGGGAAGGAGAGTGCATCTACATACCCTTGTGGATCGCTAAGCGGAAGCGTTCAAGAGAACAGGGTTGAAGGAGTCGTACTCGTCGTGATCCAAATCATCGGAGATCCTAGTGCCGAACGGACGGCACCTCCGCGTTCAACACACGTACAGCCCGATGACGTCTCCCATGCCTTGATCCAGCAAGGAGAGAGGGAGAGGTTGAGGAAGACTCCATCCAGCAGCAGCACAACGGCGTGGTGGTGGTGGAGGAGCGTGGCAATCCCGCAGGGCTTCGCCAAGCACCACGGGAGAGGAGAAGGGAGAGAGGTAGGGCTGCGCCAGGGAGAGGTCAAACTCATGTGTTGGCAGCCCTCAAGACCTCAACTATATATAGGGGAGAGGGAGGGGGGTGCGGCTGCCCCCAATCCCATCTAGGGTGGCGGCCAAGGGGGGAGAGGGGGAAACTTGCCCCCAAGTTAGGTGGGTGCGCCTCCCCAAACCCTAGGAGCCTTGGGCCCTTGTGGGCGCACCAGCCCACCGGGCTGGTCCCTCCCACACTTGGCCCATGCAGCCCTTCGGGCCGGGTGGCCCCACTTGGTGGACCCAGGACCCTCTCGGTGGTCCCAGACGTTACCGATAAAACCCGAAACTTTTCCGGTGACCAAAACAGGACTTCCCATATATAAATCTTTACCTCCGGACCATTTCGGAACTCCTCGTGACATCCGGGATCTCATCCGGAACTCCGAACAACATTCGGTAACCACATACATACTTCCTTTTATAACCCTAGCATCATCGAACCTTAAGTGTGTAGACCCTACGGGTTCGGGAACCATGCAGACATGACCGAGACGTTCTCCGGTCAATAACCAACAGCGGGATCTGGATACCCATGTTGGCTCCCACATGTTCCACGATGATCTCATCGGATGAACCACAATGTCAAGGACTCAATCGATCCGGTATACAATTCCCTTTGTCTAGCGGTATTGTACTTGCCCGAGATTCGATCGTCGGTATGCCGATACCTTGTTCAATCTTGTTACCGGCAAGTCTCTTTACTCGTTCCGTAACACATCATCCCGTGATCAACCCCTTGGTCACATTGTGCACATTATGATGATGTCCTACCGAGTGGGCCCAGAGATACCTCTCCGTTACACGGAGTGACAAATTCCAGTCTCGATTCGTACAACCCAATGCAGACACTTTCGGAGATACCGTAGTGCACCTTTATAGCCACCCAGTTACGTTGTGACGCTTTGGTACACCCAAAGCATTCCTACGGCATCCGGGAGTTGCACAATCTCATGGTCTAAGGAAATGATACTTGACATTAGAAAAGCTTTAGCATACGAACTACGATCTTTGTGCTAGGCTTAGGATTGGGTCTTGTCCATCACATCATTCTCCAAATGATGTGATCCGTTATCAACGACATCCAATGTCCATGGTCGTGAAACCGTAACCATCTGTTGATCAACGAGCTAGTCAACTAGAGGCTTACTAGGGACATGGTGTTGTTTATGTACCCACACATGTATCTGAGTTTCCTATCAATACAATTATAGCATGGGTAATAAACGATTATCATGAACAAGGAAATATAATAATAATAACTAATTTATTATTGCCTCTAGGGCATATTTCCAACACCAGCTGGGGTGTAGCGTTTAACGAAGAGTTAACGGTAATGAGGAAAATGTACTCAAACGTATCTGAAACACAAGTTGTAGGGCCGATTTGTTTCATTTTCAAGTTTATGCATGAATCTGTTCATCGAGTGTAAGTTTATGTATCAAAAGTGTATTTAACTCTATTATTAACTTCATCTAACTACCTAAGTTGTTTAATGATTAATTAACAAATAAACTTGAGTTGCAATAACCATGTCCGCTAAATGAACAAAATAACTTTCATATCGGAAAAAAGGATAAGCAGCATGGAGCTGAATGACTTTGATATTATTTAATTCATTTTTATGGTTGCATGCGTCAATGAATTAGACCTGGGCATTTACGGGCCGGGCCGGGTTTCAAAAAGCCCAACCCCAAGATCCCAATCCCGCGAAATGACTACTTTTCGTATTTTAAAATAATAAAATAACTATTTGCAGGGATTAATATTCTAATACTATGCATATATTTATATAAAAAAGCCTAAAAATCATGTTTTGTCGGGCTTTTCTGGCCTTCGGGCCGGGCTTTGGGCTGGAAAGTGAGGCCCGGGCCCGGCCCATAGCCCAAGAAATGACTATTTTTTGTATTTTTAATAATAAAATAACTATTTTCATGGATTAATACTCTAATACTATGCCTATATTTATATTAAAAAAATTGGAAATCATGTTTTGAAGGGCATTTCTTGGGCTCCAGGCTGGGCTGCGGGATGGAAAGTGAGGCCCGAGCCCGAGCCAGACGTCAGGCTTCAGGTCAGGCCTGTCGGGCTAGGCCACCCATGCCCAAGTTTACAATGAATGCAGAGCCCCGGGGTGGTATCCCTCGTTTTTTAGAAAAAAAAGTTAATTTCATCTTGCCGCTATCACTTTTTTTAATGTATTGCGAGCACTCTTCAACTGCTTTAAGAGCAACTCTAGCAGACCCCGCATCTCGCCCCGATCCGCAAAATAACCACCAAAATGCGGGTCGGGGCGGGAAAAGCTGCCCGATCAGACCCCGCATCCCGCCCCGACCCGCAAATTTTTTTGAGGGGCGCGGCAAAATCTCGGCCCCAACCCGCGTATTTGCAGGTTTCCCCCTCGCCGTTGCGGTGCCCTGCATCACAGAGAAGCAGTTGGCGGGAGGGACATTTCAGCCCACGCTCCTTTCCCCACCTCCTTCCGCCGCCGACCGCCCTTGCTTCCGCCCGTCCACCGCCGGCAATTCCGGCCAAATCTGCGGGCGGAATTGCGCCACACATCCCCACCCGACCCTTCCGGATCCGGCGAGAAGAGCCACCCCTCGCCGCTATCGCCGTCGGGGTTCAACCGTCGTCGAGCGGCCCCTCGTCGCCGCCCGGGATCACCCGCCCCTCGTCGCCGCCCGGTTAGTGGTTGCTTTGTGATATTTGCGAGCGGTATGCCTAGTTGATTGATGCGGCGTGCGATTCTTGTCCATGTAGATGGAGTTGAGCCCGTGCGGGAAGTTCTTGCTCTCCGATTCGTCCGATTCGGACGACTCGGATGTTGAGACCATGCTTGCGAACTTTCGGCAGCAGACATTAGTCATGGCGCTTGCCGTGAAGGAGCACGAAGACGAGAACCGGAAGAGGAGGCGAGGATTGACCGTCGGGCGTCTTTTCCATTCCTCGGAATTGCCATCTTGGGAACGAGATGTTGATGCAAGACTAATTCATGGAGAATCCAACATATCCACCGCACCTCTTCCGGAGAAGGTACCGAATGTGCCGATCCCTCTTTGTGAAAATTGTTCAAGCTTGCGAGGTAAATTGTCGGTATTTTACTCAAAGAAGAAATGTCGCGGGCTTAAATGGATTTAGTGCATATCAAAAAATCTCCGCAGCTATGCAGGTGATTGCATATGGCGTTCCGGCTGACTATGCCGATGAGTATCTTCGCATTGGTGAAGATACTACAATTGAGTCAGTGCGTAGGTTTGCAGAAGTGATCATCCGTGTCTTTGGTCCTGAGTATCTTTGGGCACCCAACGAGGATGACACAAAGAAATTGATGGCATCGAGAGGAGAGGTTGGTCTGGCATGCTAGGTAGCATTGATTGTATGCATTGGACTTGGAAAAATTGCCCAAAGGCATGGCAAGGAATGTATTGTGGCAAGTCTCGTGATGCAACAATTGTGCTAGAGGTCGTAGCATCGGAGGATTTATGGATTTGGCATTGCTTCTTTGGTATGCCGGGCACTCTCAATGATATCAGTGTGTTGCAACGGCCTCATTTGTTTGCTAGGCTTGCTAGTGGTGATGCTCCCGCTTGCAACTACATTATCAATGGGCATGAATACATAAAAGGGTACTATCTTGCAGATGGTATATACCCTCCTTGGTGCACATTTTTCAAGAGCATCAAAGAGCCCAAAACTAAAAAACAGTGTGAATTTGCAAGGGTGCAAGAGGCAGCCCGAAAATACATTGAAAGAGCATTCGGTGTTTTGCAATCTAGGTTTGCCATTGTTCGTGGTCCTGCTCGTTTTTTGGATAAGAGAATCTTGAAAAATATCATGACATGATGTGTTATCTTTCACAATATGATTCTTGAAGATGAGAGAGGAATGAACTTGGAATTCTTCTACGACAATGTGGGTAGCCGTGTCAAACCAGCTAGAGACCCTAATCATATTAGAGCTTTTCTTCAAACATACAAGGAGATTGAAAATGCAAACACATACTTTCAACTTCAGGAGGATCTCATTGAGCACTATTGGCAAAGGGCTGGACAGTGACTCATTTTTGTATTCATTTGTATTTGAATTCATCACAAGTTTTGTATTGCATTATTTAAGTTTGATTCGGTCATTTGAATAATTATTTGTAATATAGATGATTGTTGTATTATGTTGGATTTGAATAATTATTTAGTTTGCTTCTGTTTGTGGTATATTTGCGGGCCGATGAGACGCGGTATGCAGCGGTGCAAGAACAGACACCGCAAAGCCGACCTGTATAAAAGCATATTCGACGAATATACTTTTATACGGGTCCGTTTGGGGGGTCTCGTGATCTGCGTCGTCCTTGCCGACCCAAGAAGGCCATTTTCCGCGAATCGCAAACGCTGCTTTTATGGCGGGCGAGATGCGGGGTCTGCTAGAGTTGCTCTTGTTGGAAATATGCCCTAGAGGCAATAATAAAAGGATTATTATTATATTTCCTTGTTCGTGATAATTGTCTTTTATTCATGCTATAATTGTATTATCCGGAAATCGTAATACACGTGTGAATACATAGACTACTATATGTCCCTAGTGAGCCTCTAGTTGACTAGCTCGTTGATCAACAAATAGTCATGGTTTCCTGACTATGGACATTGGATGTCATTGATAACGGTATCACATCATTAGGAGAATGATGTGATGGACAAGACCCAATCCTAAGCATAGCACAAGATCGTGTAGTTCGTTTTGCTAGAGCTTTTCCAATGTCAAGTATCTTTTCCTTAGACCATGAGATCGTGTAACTCCCGGATATCGTAGGAGTGCTTTGGGTATACCAAACGTCACAACGTAACTGGGTGACTATAAAGGTGCACTACAGGTATCTCCGAAAGTGTTTGTTGGGTTGACACGGATCGAGACTCGATTTGTCACTCCAGACACGGAGAGGTATCACTGGGCCCACTCGGTAATGCATCATCATAATGAGCTCAAAGTGACCAAGTGTTTGGTCACGGATCATGCATTACGGTAAGACGAGTAAAGTGACTTGCCATAACGAGATTGAACGAGGTATTGGGATACCGACGATCGAATCTCGGCAAGTAACATACCGATTGACAAAGGGAATTGTATACGGGTTGCTTGAATCCTCGACATCGTGGTTCATCCGATGAGATCATCGAGGAGCATGTGGGAGCCAACATGGGTATCCAGATCCCGCTGTTGGTTATTGACCGGAGAGCAGTCTCGGTCATGTTCCGCTGCCTCCGAACCCGTAGGGTCTACACACTTAAGGTTCGGTGGACGCTTAGGGTTGTAGAGATATGAGTATGCAGCAAACCGAAAGTTGTTCGGAGTCCCAGATGAGATCCCGGACGTCACGAGGAGTTCCGGAATGGTCCGGAGGTAAAGAATTATATATAGGAAGTGCAGTTTCGGCCATCGGGAGAGTTTCCGGGGTCACCGGTATTGTACCGGGACCACCGGAAGGGTCCCGGGGGTCCACCGGGTGGGGCCACCTATGGGCTTAAGTGGGAGGGGAACCAACCCCTGGTGGGCTGGTGCGCCCCCCTGGGCCCCCCTCTGCGCCTAGGGTTGGGAACCCTAGGGGAGGGGGCGCCTCCACTTGCCTTGGGGGGCACTCCACCCCCTTGGCCGCCGCCCCCCCTAGGAGATCACATCTCCTAGGGCTGGCGCCCCCCTTGGGGTCCCTATATAAAGAGGGGTGGGTGGGAGGGCAGCCGCACCCAACACCTGGCGCCTCTCTCCCCTCCCTGCTACACCTCTCCCTCCCGTAGTTGCTTGGCGAAGCCCTGTCGGAGCCCTGCTGCATCCACCACCACGCCGTCGTGGTGCTGGATCTTCATCAACCTCTCCCTCCTCCTTGCTGGATCAAGGTGCGAGAGACATCATCCGCTCCGTACGTGTGTTGAACGCGGAGGTGCTGTCCGTTCGGCACTTGGTCATCGGTGATTTGGATCACGACGAGTACGACTCCCTCAACCCCTGCTCACTTGAACGCTTCCGCTCATGATCTACAAAGGTATGTAGATGCACTTCTATCACTCGTTGCTAGATGAACTCATAGATGGATCTTGGTGAAACCGTAGGAAAATTTTTATTTTTCGCAACGTTCCCCAAAGAAGTGGCATCATGAGCTAGGTCTATGCGTAGTTCTCTATTGCACGAGTAGAACACAATTTGTTGTGGGCGTAGATGTTGTCAACTTTCTTGCCGCTTACTAGTCTTATTTTGCTTCAGCGGTATTGTGGGATGAAGCGGCCGGACCGACCTTACACGCGTGCGCTTACGTGAGACATGTTCCACCGGCGACATGCACTAGTTGCATAAGGTGGCTAGCGGTGTCTGTCTCTCCCACTTTAGTTGGAGCGGATTCACTAAAAGGGTCCTTATGAAGGGTAAATAGAAGTTTACAAATCACGTTGTGGCTTTTTTCAGAGGTAAGAAAAGCGTTCTTGCTAGAACCCTATTGCAGCCACGTAAAAGATGCAACAACAATTAGAGGACATCTAACTTGTTTTTGCAGCAATTGCCTTGTGATGTGATATGGCCAAAAGTTGTGATGAATGATGAATGATATATTGTGATGTATGAGATCATGTTCTTGTAATAGGAATCACGACTTGCATGTCGATGAGTATGACAACCGGCAGGAGCCATAGGAGTTGTCTTAATTATTGTATGACCTACGTGTCATTGATTCAACGCCATGTAATTACTTTGCTTTATTGCTAAACCATTAGCTATAGTAGTAGAAGTAATAGTTGGCGAGCAACTTCATGGAGACACGATGATGGAGATCATGGTGTCATGCCGGTGACAAGATAATCATGGAGCCCCGAAGATGGAGATTGAAGGAGCTATATGATATTGGCCATATCATGTCACTACTATATAATTGCATGTGATGTTTATTATGTTTATGCATCTTGTTTACTTAGAACGACGGTAGTAAATAAGATGATCCCTTATAATAATTTCAAGAAAGTGTTCTCCTAACTGTGCGCCGTTGCTAAAGTTCGTCAGCTTCAAGCACCACGTGATGATCGGGTGTGATAGATTCCTACGTTCACATACAACGGTGTAAGACAGTTTTACACATGCAAAACACTTAGGTTAACTTGACGAGCCTAGCATGTACGGACATGGCCTCGGAACACAAGAGACCGAAGGTCGAACATGAGTCGTATGGAAGATACGATCAACATGGAGATGTTCACCGACGATGACTAGTCCGTCTCACGTGATGATCGGACACGGCCTAGTCGACTCGGATCATGTAACACTTAGATGACTAGAGGGATGTCAAATCTGAGTGGGAGTTCATTAAATAATTTGATTAGATGAACTTAATTATCATGAACATTAGTCTAAAATCTTTGCAAAATTGTCTTGTAGATCAAATGGCCAACGCTCATGTCAACATGAACTTCAACGCGTTCCTAGAGAAAACCAAGCTGAAAGATTATGGCAGCAACTATTCGGACTGGGTCCGGAACCTGAGGATCATCCTCGTAGCTCCCAAGAAACAATATGTCCTAGAAGCACCGCTAGGTGAAGCACCCATCCCAGATAACCAAGACGTTATGAACGCTTGGCAGTCACGTGCTGATGATTACTCCCTCGTTCAGTGCGGCATGCTTTACAGCTTAGAACCGGGCTCCAAAAGCGTTTTGAGCAACAAGGAGCATATGAGATGTTCGAGGAGCTGAAAATGGTTTTCCAAGCTCACGCCCCGGTCGAGAGATATGAAGTCTCCGACAAGTTCAATAGTTGTAAGATGGAGGAAAATAGTCCGTCGGTGAGCACATACTCAAAATGTCTGGTTGCACAACCGCCTGTCCCTGTGGACATTAACCTCCGGATGAGGCGGTCATTGACAGAATCCTTCAACGCTCCCACCGAGCTACAAGAGCTTTGTGATGAACTACAATATGCGTGGGATGGTGAAAACTATTCCTGAAGTATTTTCAATGTCAAGTCAAAGAGGTAGAAATCAAGAAGGAACATCAAGTGTTGATGGTCAATAAAACCACTAAGTTTAAGAAGGGCAAGGGTAAGAAGAACTTCAAGAAGGACGGCAAGGATGTTGCCGCCCGTAAGCCAGCTTGCCGGAAGAAGTCAAAGAATGGACCCAAGCCCGAGACCTGAGTGCTTTTATTGCAAAGGGAAGGGTCCTTTGAAGCGGAACTGCCCCAAATACTTAGCGCATAAGAAGGCCGGCAACACTAAAGGTATATTTTATATATATGTGATTGATGTATACCTTACCGATTACTCGTAGTAACTCCCGGTATTTGATACCGTGCCATTGCTCATATTTGTAACTCACAGCAGGAGCTGCGGAATAAGCGGAGATCGGCGAAGGGCGAGGTGATGATGCACGTCGAATGGTTCCAAGGTCGATGTGATCGCCGCCGGCACGCTACCTCTACATTTACCTATGGGATTAGTTTTAAACCTCAATAATTGTTATTTAGTGCCAAGTTTGAGCATGAACATTGTATCAGGATCTCGTTTAATACGAGATGGCTACTCATTTAAATCCGAGAATAATGGTTGTTCTATTTAGATGAGAGATATGTTTTATGGTCATGCTCCGATGGTCAATGGTTTATTCTTAATGAATCTCGAACGTAATGTTACACATATTCATAGTGTGAATACCAAAAGATGTAAAGTTGATAATGATAGTCCCACATACTTGTGGCACTGCCGCCTTGGTCACATTGGTGTCAAGCGCATGAAGAAGCTCCTGTTGGGGAACGTAGTAATTTCAAAATTTTCCTACGCACACGCAAGATCATGGTGATGCATAGCAACGAGAGGGGAGAGTGTTGTCTACGTACCCTCGTAGACCAAAGCGGAAGCGATCACAACGTAGAGGAAGTAGTCGTGACGTTCTCCTCGCGATCCAACCGATCCCAGCACCGTTACTCCGGCGCCTCCGAGTTCTTGGCACACGCTCAGCTCGGTGACGCTCCTCAGCTCGATCCAAAGCAAAGCTCCGGAGAGAGAGTTCCACAAGACGACGGCGTGGTGACGATCTTGATGTTCTACCGACGCAGGCTTCGCCAAGCACCGCTACGATATGACCGAGGTGGAATATGGTGGAGGGGCACCGCACACGGCTAAGGAACGATCTCAAGGATCAACTTGTGTGTTCTAGGGTGCCCCCCTGCCCCGTGATATAAAGGAGCAAGGGGAGGGCCGGCCGGCCCTAGGAGGCGCGCCAAGGGAGGGAGTCCTCCTCCTAGTGGGAGTAGGACTCCCTTTCCTAGTCCAACTAGGAAGGAGGAAGGGGAAGGAAGAGAGGGAGAGGAGAGGAAAGGGGCCGCCCCCTCCTTGTCCAATTCGGACTCCCCATGGGGGGGCGCGCCACCTCCCGGCACGACCTCTCTCTCCCCTTTGGCCCAATAAGGCCCATTACTTCCCGGGGTTCCGGTAACCTCCCAAGACTCCAGCTTTTCTCCTAAACTTCCGAACCTTTCCGTGTCCGAATATAGCCGTCAATATATCAATCTTTATGTCTCGATTATTTCGAGACTCCTCGTCATGTCCGTGATCACATCCGGACTCGAACTCCTTCGGTACATCAAAATACACAAAACTCATAATATAACCGTCATCGAAACCTTAAGCGTGCGGACCCTACGGTTCGAGAACAATGTAGACATGACCGAGACATCGCCTCCGTCAATAACCAATAGCGGGACCTGGATGCCCATATTGGCTCCTACATATTCTACGAAGATCTTTATCGGTCAGACCGCATAACAACATACGTTGTTCCCTTTGTCATTGGTATGTTACTTGCCCGAGATTCGATCGTCGGTATCCAATACCTAGTTCAATCTCGTTACTGGCAAGTCTCTTTACTCGTTCCGTAATACATCATCTCACAGATAACTCATTAGTTGTAATGCTTGCAAGGCTTAGTGATGTGTATTACGGAGAGGGCCTAGAGATACCTCTCCGACAATCGGAGTGACAAATCCTAATCTCGAAATACGCCAACCCAACATCTCGCCTTTGGAGACACCTGTAGTACTCCTTTATAATCACCCGATTACGTTGTGACGTTTGGTAGTACCTAAAGTGTTCCTCCGTAAACGGGAGTTGCATAATCTCATAGTTATAGGAACATGTATAAGTCATGGATAAAAGCAATAGCAACATACTAAACGATCGGGTGCTAAGCTAATGGAATGGGTCATGTCAATCAGATCATTCAACTAATGATGTGACCTTGTTAATCAAATGACAACTCCTTTGTCTATGGTTAGGAAACTTAACCATCTTTGATTAACAAGCTAGTCTAGTAGAGGCATACTAGTGACACTCTTGTTTGTCTATGTATTCACACATGTATTATGTTTCCGGTTAATACAATTCTAGCATGAATAATAAACATTTATCATGAAATAAGGAAATAAATAATAACTTTATTATTGCCTCTAGGGCATATTTCCTTCAGTCTCCCACTTGCACTAGAGTCAATAATCTAGATCACATCACCATGTGATTCACATCGATAGTTCACATCATCATGTGATTAACACCCATAGTTCACATCGCCATGTGACCAACATCCAAAGGGTTTACTAGATTTAGTAATCTAGTTCACATCACTATGTGATTAACACCCAAAGAGTACTTAGGTGTGATCATGTTTTGCTGTGAGAGAATCTTAGTCAACGGGTCTTTCACATTCAGATCCGTTATGTATTTTGCAATTTTTTTTATGTCTACAATGCTCTGCACAGAGCTACTCTAGCTAATTGCTCCCACTTTCAATATGTATCTAGATCGAGACTTAAAGTCATCCAGATCGGTGTCAAAACTTGCATCGACGTAACCCTTTACGACGAACCTTTTGTCACTTCCATAATCGAGAAACATATCCTTATTCCACTAAGGATAATTTTGACCGCTGTCCAGTGATCTACTCCTAGATCACTATTGTACTCCTTGCCAAACTCAAAGTGTAGGGTATACAATAGATCTGGTACACAGCATGGCATACTTTATAGAACCTATGGCCAAGGCATAGGGAATGACTTTCATTCTCTTTCTATCTTCTGCCGTGGTCGGGTTTTGAGTCTTACTCAATTTCACACCTTGTAACACATGCAAGAACTCTTTCTTTGACTGTTCCATTTTGAACTACTTCAAAATCTAGTCAAGGTATGTACTCATTGAAAAACATATCAAGCGTCTTGATCTATCTCTACAGATCTTGATGCTCAATATGTAAGCAGCTTCACCGAGGTCTTTCTTTGAAAAACTCCTTTCAAACACTCCTTTATGCTTTGCGTAATAATTCTACATTATTTCCGATCTACAATATGTCTTTCACATATACTTATCAGAAATGCTGTAGTTCTCCCACTCACTGTCTAGTAATTACAGGCTTCACCGCAAGTCTGTATTAAACTATATGCTATGATCAACTTATCAAAGCATGTATTCCACCTCTGAGATGCTTGCACCAGTCCGTAGATGGATCTCTGGAGCTTGCATATTTTGTTAGCACCTTTAGGATTTACAAAACCTTCTGGTTGCATCATATACAACTCTTCTTTAATAAATCCATTAAGGAATGCAGTTTTGTTTATCCATTTGCCAGATTTCATAAAATGCGGCAATTGCTAACATGATTCGGACAGACTTAAGCATAGATACGAGTGAGAAACTCTTATCGTAGTCAACATCTTGAACTTGTCGAAAACCTTTTGCGACAATTCTAGCTTTGTAGACAGTAACACTACTATCGTCATTCCGTCTTCCTCTTGAAGATCCATTTATTTTCTATGGTTTGCCGATCATCGGGCAAATCCATCAAAGTCCATACTTTGTTCTCATACATGGATCATATCTCAGATTTCATGGCCTCAAACCATTTTATGGAATCTGGGCTCATCATCGCTTCCTCATAGTTCGTAGGTTCGTCATGGTCAAGTAACCTGACCTCCAGAATAGGATTACCGTACCACTCTGGTGCGGATCTCATTCTGGTTGACCTACGAGGTTCGGTAGTAACTTGATCTGAAGTTACATGATCATCATCATTAGCTTCCTCACTAATTTGTGTAGTAGTCACAGGAACTGATTTCTGTGATAAACTACTTTCCAATAAGGGAGAAGGTACAATTACCTCATCAAGTTCTACTTTCCTCCCACTCACTTCTTTCGAGAGAAACTCCTTCTCTAGAAAGGATCCATTTTATAAGCAACGAATGTTTTGCCTTCGGATCTGTGATAGAAGGTATACCCAACAATTTCCTTTGGGTATTCTATGAAGACGCACTTCTCCGATTTGGGTTTGAGCTTATGAGGATGAAACTTTTTCACATAAGCATCGCAACCCCAAACTTTAAGAAATGACAACTTTGGTTTCTTGCTAAACCACAGTTCATATAGTGTCGTCTCAACGGATTTAGATGGTGCCCTATTTAACGTGAATGCAGCTGTCTCTAATGCATGATCCCAAAACGATATTGGTAAATCGGTAAGAAACATCATAGATTGTACTATATCCAATAAAGTACGGTTATGACATTCGGACACACCATTATGATGTGGTGTTCTGTGGCATGAATTTGTGAAACTATTTCACATTGTTTTAATTGAAGACCAAACTCAGAAACTCAAATATTTGTCTCCACGATCAGATCGTAGAAACCTTTATTTTCTTGTCACGATGATTTTTTCACTTCACTCTGAAATTCTTTGAACCTTTCAACTATTTCAGACTTATGTTTCATCAAGTAGATATACCCATATCTGCTCAAATCATCTGTGAAGGTCAGAAAATAACGATACCTGTCGCGAACCTTAACACTCATTGGATCGCATACATCAGTATGTATTATTTCTAATAAGTCAGTTGCTCGCTCCATCGCTCCGGAGAACGGAGTCTTAGTCATCTTGCCCATGAGGCATGGTTCGCAAGCATCAAGTGATTCATAATCAAGTGATTCCAAAATCCCATCAAGATGGAGTTTCTTCATGCGCTTTACACCAATATGACCTAAACGGCAGTGCCACAAATAAGTTGCACTATCATTATTAACTTTGCATCTTTTGGTTTCAATATTATGAATATGTGTATCACTACGATCGAGATCCAATAAACCATTTTCATTGGGTGTGTAACCATATAAGGTTTTATTCATGTAAACAGAACAACAGTTTATTCTCTTACTTAAATGAATAACCGTATTGCAATAAACATGATCAAATCATATTCATGCTCAACGCAAACACCAAATAACATTTATTTGGGTTCAACACTAATCCCGAAAGTATAGGGAGTGTGCGATGATGATCATATCAATCTTGAAACTACTTTCAACACACATCGTCACTTCACCCTTAACTAGTTTCTGTTTATTCTACAACTCCCTTTTCGAGTTACTACTCTTAGTAATGGAACCCAGTACCAAATACCGAGGGGTTGCTATAAACACTAGTAAAGTACACATCAATAACATGTATATCAAATATACCTTTGTTTATTTTGCCATCCTTCTTATCCGCCAAATACTTGGGGTAGTTCTGCTTCCAGTAATCAGTCCCTTTGCAGTAAAAGCACTTAGTCTCAGGCTTAGGTCTAGACTTGGGATTCTTCACTTGAGCAGCAACTTGCTTGCCATTCTTCTTGAAGTTCCCTTCTATCCCTTTGCCCTTTTCTTGAAACTAGTGGTCTTGTTAACCATCAACACTTGATGTTCTTTCTTGATTTCTACCTTCATCGATTTCATCATCATGAAAAACTCGGGAATTATTTTCATCATCCCTTGCATACTATAGTTCATCACGAAGTTCTACTAACTTGGTGATGGTGACTAGAGAATTCTGTCAATCACTATCTTATCTGGAAGATTAACTCCCACTTGATTCAAGCGATTGTAGTACCCAGACAATCTGAGCACATGCTCACTAGTTGAGCGATTCTCCTCCATCTTTTAGTTATAGAACTTGTTGGAGACTTCATATCTCCCAACTCGGTATTTGCTTGAAATATTAACTTCAATTTCTGGAACATCTTATATGGTCCATGACGCTCAAAACATCTTTGAAGTCCCGATTCTAAGCCGTTAAGCATGGTGCACTAAACTATCAAGTAGTCATCATATTGAGCTAGCCAAACGTTCCTAACGTGCATCCGCTCCTCTGCAATAGGTCTGTCACCTAGCGGTGCATTAAGAACATAATTCTTACGTGCAGCAATGAGGATAAACCTCGGATCACGGATCCAATCCGCATCATTGCTACTAACATCTTTCAACACAGTTTTCTCTAGGAACATATTAAAATAAACATATGAAAGCAACAACGCGAGCTATTGATCTACAACATAATTTGCAAAATACTACCAGGACTAAGTTCATGATAAATTTAAGTTCAATTAATCATATTACTTAAGAACTCCCACTTAGACAGACATCTCTCTAGTCATCTAAGTGATCACGTGATCCAAATCAACTAAACCATAACCGATCATCACGTGAGATGGAGTAGTTTTCAATGGTGAACATCACTATGTTGATCATATCTACTATATGATTCACGCCGACCTTTCGGTCTCCGTGTTCCGAGGCCATATCTGCATATGCTAGGCTCGTCAAGTATAACTCGAGTATTCTGCGTGTGCAAAACTGGCTTGCACCCGTTGTAGATGGACGCAGAGCTTATCACACCCGATCATCACGTGGTGTCTGGGCACGACGAACTTTGGCAACGGTGCATACTCAGGGAGAACACGTCTTGATAATTTTTAGTGAGAGATCATCTTAAAATGCTACCGTCAATCAAAGCAAGATAAGATGTATAACAGATAAACATCATATGCAATCAAAATACGTGACATGATATGGCCATGATCATCTTGCGCCTTTGATCTCCATCTCCAAAGTACTGTCATGATCTCTATCGTTACCGGCACGACACCATGATCTTCATCATCTTGATCTATATCAATGTGTTGTCACATGGTCGTCTCGCCAACTATTGCTCTTGCAACTATTGCTATCGCATAGCGATAAAGTAAAGCAATTATTTGGCACTTGCATCTTTATGCAACAAAGAGACAACCATAGGGCTTCTGCCAGTTGCCGATAACTTCAACAAAACATGATCATCTCATACAACAACTTATATCTCATCACGTCTTGACCATATCACATCACAACATGCCCTACGCATCAAAACCACAACGATAGTTTGTCAAATAGACTCCGTTTTAACCTTCGCAAGGACCGGGCGTAGTCACACTCGGTTCAACTAAAGTTGGAGAAACTGACACCCGCCAGCCACCTGTGTGCAAAGCACGTCGGTAGAACCAGTCTCGCGTAAGCGTACGCGTAATGTCGGTCCGGGCCGCTTCATCCAACAATACCGCTGAACCAAAGTATGACATGCTGGTAGGTAGTATGACTTATACCGTCCACAACTCACTTGTGTTCCTCGTACAAAACATCAAACCATAAAAACCTAGGCTCTGATGCCACTGTAGGGGAACGTAGTAATTTCAAAATTTTCCTACGCACACGCAAGATCATGGTGATGCATAGCAACGAGAGGGGAGAGTGTTGTCTACGTACCCTCGTAGACCAAAGCGGAAGCGATCACAACATAGAGGAAGTAGTCATACGTTCTCCTCGCGATCCAACCGATCCCAGCGCCAGCATTACTCCGGCGCCTCCGAGTTCTTGGCACACGCTCAGCTCGGTGACGCTCCTCAGCTTCGATCCAGCAAAGCTCCGGAGAGAGAGTTCCACAAGACGACGGCAGCGTGGTGACGATCTTGATGTTCTACCGACGCAGGCTTCGCCTAAGCACCGCTACGATATGACCGAGGTGGAATATGGTGGAGGGGGCACCGCACGGCTAAGGAACGATCTCAAGGATCAACTTGTGTGTTCTAGGGTGCCCCCCCCCGTATATAAAGGAGCAAGGGGAGGGCCGGCCGGCCCTAGGAGGCGCGCCAGGAGGGGGAGTCCTCCTCCTAGTGGGAGTAGGACTCCCCTTTCCTAGTCCAACTAGGAAGGAGGAAGGGGAAGTAAAGAGAGGGAGAGGGAGAGGGAAGGGGGCCGCCCCCTCCTTGTCCAGTCGGACTCCCCATGGGGGCGCGCGCCACCTCCTGGTGCGGCCCTCTCTCTCCCCTTTGGCCCAATAAGGCCCATTACTTCCCGGGGTTCCGTAACCCTCCTCGGCACTCCGGTTTTCTCCGAAACTTCCGAACCTTTCCGTGTCCGAATATAGCCGTCCAATATATCAATCTTTATGTCTCGATCATTTCGAGACTCCTCGTCATGTCCGTGATCACATCCGGACTCGAACTCCTTCGGTACATCAAAATACACAAAACTCATAATATAACCGTCATCGAAACCTTAAGCGTGCGGACCCTAGGGTTCGAGAACAATGTAGACATGACCGAGACACGTCTGCGGTCAATAACAAAGAGCGGGTCCTGGATGCCCATATTGGCTCCTACATATTCTTCGAAGATCTTTATCTGTCAGACCGCATAACAACATTCGTTGTTCCCTTTGTCATCTGTATGTTACTTGCCCGAGATTCGATCGTCGGTATCCAATACCTAGTTCAATCTCAAGCATCGCAAGTCTCTTTACTCGTTCCGTAATACATCATCTCACAGCTAACTCATTAGTTGTAATGCTTGCAAGGCTTAGTGATGTGTATTACCGAGAGGGCCCAGAGATACCTCTCCAGCAATCGGAGTGACAAATCCTAATCTCGAAATCGCCAACCCAACATCTGCCTTTGGAGACACCTGTAGTACTCCTTTATAATCACCCGATTACGTTGTGACGTTTGGTAGTACCAAAGTGTTCCTCCGTAAACGGAGTTGCATAATCTCATAGTTATAGGAACATGTATAAGTCATGGATAAAAGCAATAGCAACATACTAAACGATCGGGTGCTAAGCTAATGGAATGGGTCATGTCAATCAGATCATTCAACTAATGATGTGACCTTGTTAATCAAATGACAACTCCTTTGTCTATGGTTAGGAAACTTAACCATCTTTGATTAACAAGCTAGTCTAGTAGAGGCATACTAGTGACACTCTTGTTTGTATATGTATTCACACATGTATTATGTTTCCGGTTAATACAATTCTAGCATGAATAATAAACATTTATCATGAAATAAGGAAATAAATAATAACTTTATTATTGCCTCTAGGGCATATTTCCTTCAGCTCCATACTGATGGACTTTTAGAGTCTCTCGATTATGAATCATTTGACACATGCGAACCATGCCTTATGGGCAAAATGACCAAGACTCCGTTCTCCGGAACAATGGAGCGAGCAACCAACTTATTGGAAATCATACATACCGATGTGTGCGGTCCAATGAGCGTTGAGGCTCATGGAGGATATCGTTATGTTCTCACTCTCGCGATGACTTGAGTAGATATGGGTATGTCTACTCGATGAAACACAAGTCCGAGACCTTTGAAAAGTTCAAGGAATTTCAGAATGAGGTAGAGAATCAACGTGACCGAAAAATAAAGTTCTTACGATCAGATCGTGGAGGAGAATATTTAAGTCACGAATTTGGTACACACTTAAGGAAATGTGGAATCGTTTCACAACTCACGCCGCTGGAACACCTCAACAGAACGGTGTGTCCGAACGCCGCAATCGCACTCTATTGGATATGGTGCGATCTATGATATCTCTTACAGATTTACCGCTATCATTTTGGGGATACGCTCTAGAGACAACTACATTCACTTTAAATAGGGCACCGTCTAAATCCGTTGAGACGACACCGTATGAATTATGGTTTGGGAAGAAACCTAAGCTGTCGTTTCTAAAAGTTTGGGGATGCGATGCTTATATCAAGAAACTTCAACCTGAAAAGCTCGAACCCAAGTCGGAAAAATGTGTCTTCATAGGATACCCTAAGGAAACCATTGGGTATACCTTCTAATTTAGATCCGAAGGCAAGATCTTTGTTGCCAAGAATGGATCCTTTCTGGAAAAAGAGTTTCTCTCGAAAGGAGTAAGTGGGAGGAAAGTAGAACTCGATGAAGTACTACCTCTTGAACAGGAAAGTAGTGCAGCTCAGAAAATGTTCCCTGTGGTGCCTACACCGAATCGGAGAGGAAATTAATGATGATGATCAAGGTACTTGATCAAGTTGCTACCGAACTTCAGAGGGTCCACAAGGACACGTTCCACACCAGAGTGGTATGGCAACCCCTGTACTGGAAATCATGTTGTTGGACAACGGTGAACCTTCGAACTATGAAGAAGCGATGGCGGGCCCAGATTCCAACAAATGGCTTGAAGCCATGCAATCCGAGATAGGATCCATGTATGAAAACAAAGTATGGACTTTGACAGACTTGCCCGATGATCGGCGAGCAATAGAAAACAAATGGATCTTTAAGAAGAGGACGTACGCGGATGGTAATGTTACCATCTATAAAGATCGACTTGTCGCTAAGGGTTATCGGCAAGTTCAAGGGGTTGACTACGATGAGACTTTCTCTCCCGTAGAGAAGTCAAGTCCGTCCCGAATCATGTTAGCAAGTGCCGCATACTATGATTATGAGATATGGCAAATGGACGTCAAAACGGCATTCCTTAACGGCTATCTTAAGGAAGAACTGTATATGATGCAGCCCGAAGGTTTTGTCGACCCTAAGAATGCTAACAAGGTATGCAAGCTCCAGCGATCCATTTATGGGCTGGTGCAAGCATCTCGGAGTTGGAACATTCGCTTTGATGAGATGATCAAAGCGTTTGGGTTTATGCTTGAGACTTATGGAGAAGCATGCGTTTACAAGAAAGTGAGTGGGAGCTCAGAGCATTTCTCATATTATATGTAGATGACATACTTTTGATGGGAAATGATATAGAACGTTTGGACAGCATTAAGGCCTACTTGAATAAGAGTTTTTCAATGAAGGACCTTGGAGAAGCTGCTTACATATTAGGCATCAAGATCTATAGGGATAGATCGAGACGCCTCATAGGTCTTTCACAAAGCACATACCTTGATAAGATATTGAAGAAGTTCAAAATGGATCAGTCCAAGAAAGGGTTCTTGCTCAGATTACAAGGTGTGAAATTGAGCTCGGCTCAATGTCCCACCACGCAGAAGATATAGAAGAGATGAGTGCCATCCCCTATGCATCAGCCATAGGGTCTATTATGTATGCCATGCTGTGTACCGGACCTGATGTAAACCTTGCCGTAAGTTTGGTAGGAAGGTACCAAGTAATCCCGCAAGGAACACCGGACAGCGTCAAGAATATCCTGAAGTACCTGAAAAGGACTAAGGACATGTTTTTCGTTTATGGAGGTGACGAAGAGCTCGTCGTAAAGGGTTACGTCGACGCTAGCTTCGACACAGATCTGGATGACTCTAAGTCACAAACCGGATACGTGTATATGTTGAATGGTGGAGCAGTAAGCTGGTGCCGCTGCAAGCAGAGCGTCGTGGCGGGATCTACATGTGAAGCGGAGTACATGGCAGCCTCAGAGGCAACACATGAAGCAATTTGGGTGAAGGAGTTCATCACCGACCTAGGAGTCATATCCAATGCGTCGGGGCCGATCAAACTCTTCTGTGACAACACTGGAGCTATTGCACTTGCCAAGGAGCCCAGGTTTCATAAGAAGACCAGGCACATCAAGCGTCGCTTCAACTCCATTCGTGAAAATGTTCAAGATGGAGACATAGAAATTTGCAAAGTGCATACAGATCTGAATGTCGCAGATCCATTGACTAAACCTCTTCCATGAGCAAAACATGATCAACACCGTAACTCTATGGGTGTTCGATTCATCACAATGTGACTAGATTATTGACTCTAGTGCAAGTGGGAGACTGTTGGAAATATGCCCTAGAGGCAATAATAAAAGGATTATTATTATATTTCCTTGTTCGTGATAATTGTCTTTTATTCATGCTATAATTGTATTATCCGGAAATCGTAATACACGTGTGAATACATAGACTACTATATGTCCCTAGTGAGCCTCTAGTTGACTAGCTCATTGATCAACAGATAGTCATGGTTTCACGACTATGGACATTGGATGTCATTGATAACGGGATCACATCATTAGGAGAATGATGTGATGGACAAGACCCAATCCTAAGCATAGCACAAGATCGTATAGTTCGTTTTGCTAGAGCTTTTCCAATGTCAAGTATCTTTTCCTTAGACCATGAGATCGTGTAACTCCCGGATATCGTAGGAGTTCTTTGGGTGTACCAAACGTCACAACGTAACTGGGTGACTATAAAGGTGCACTACAGTATCTCCGAAAGTGTCTGCTGGGTTGACACGGATCGAGACTGGATTTGTCACTCCGTATTACGGAGAGGTATCACTGGGCCCACTCGGTAATGCATCATCATAATGAGCTCAAAGTGACCAAGTGTTTGGTCACGGGATCATGCATTACGGTACGAGTAAAGTGACTTGCCGGTAACGAGATTGAACGAGGTATTGGGATACCGACGATCGAATCTCGGGCAAGTAACATACTGATTGACAAAGGGAATTGTATACGGGGTTGCTTGAATCCTCGACATCGTGGTTCATTCGATGAGATCATCGAGGAGCATGTGGGATCCAACATGGGTATCCAGATCCCGCTGTTGGTTATTGACCGGAGAGCAGTCTTGGTCATGTCTGTCTGTCTCCCGAACCCGTAGGGTCTACACACTTAAGGTTCGGTGACGCTAGGGTTGTAGAGATATGAGTATGCAGCAAACCGAAAGTTGTTCGGAGTCCCGGATGAGATCCCGGACATCACGAGGAGTTCCGGAATGGTCTGGAGGTAAAGAATTATATATAGGAAGTGCAGTTTCGGCCATCGGGAGAGTTTCGGGGGTCACCGGTATTGTACCGGGACCACCGGAAGGGTCCCGGGGGTCCATCGGGTGGGGCCACCTATCCCGGAGGGCCCCATGGGCTGAAGTGGGAGGGGAACCAGCCCCTGGTGGGCTGGTGCGCCCCCTTCGGCCCCCCTCTGCGCCTAGGGTTGGGAACCCTAGGGGAGGGGGCGCCTCCACTTGCCTTGGGGGGCACTCCACCCCCCTTGGCCGCCGCCACCCCTAGGAGACCCCATCTCCTAGGGCCGGGCGCCTCGGGTCCCTATATAAAGAGGGGGGTGGGAGGGCAGCCGCACCCAACACCTGGCGCCTCCCTCCCCTCCCTGCTACACCTCTCCCTCCCGTAGTTGCTTGGCGAAGCCCTGCCGGAGCCCTACTGCATCCACCACCACGCCGTCGTGTTGCTAGATCTTCATCAACCTCTCCCTCCTCCTTGTTGGATCAAGATGCGGGAGACGTCATCCGCTCCGTACGTGTGTTGAACGCGGAGGTGCTGTCCGTTCGTCACTTGGTCATCGGTGATTTGGATCACGACGAGTACGACTCCCTCAACCCCGTTCACTTGAACGCTTCCGCTCGCGATCTACAAAGGTATGTAGATGCACTCCTATCACTCGTTGCTAGATGAACTCATAGATGGATCTTGGTGAAATCGTAGGAAATATTTTATTTTCTGCAACGTTCCCCAACAGCTCTAACATCAGTGATGACTTCCCTTGAGAACTTGCCTTGCTGCACGCGATGGTGGCGCCCCAACGGCCTCGACCCGGCGCCCTTCAGCCATCGCCTATGGCTGGTTATTGGGCTGTTGCGGATGGCAGATGTGGTGCTCCCCGGTGAGACGGAGCGGGGTGGCGGCCCCTCCTACTGCACGAGCTGGATCTGATCAACCATGCGTTTGGGGGCCCAGTGTGTGGCGTTGAGGTGGATGGGCGCTGGTTATGGCTTGTGTTGGCCGGAGCTGGCTCGCCGGCCTGCCGGCGGCGAGGTGGAAGGCCCCGGCATGGTGGTGGCGCCGCCACAACGCTGGGGTGTACGGGCCAGTGGGTGGCGGATCAGCTGTGTGGCTGGTCGCATGAGGATGTGGAGGCGGGTTGTTCCGGGCGATGGCCTGCGTGGATCTGGCCAACGCCGATGATGTGACGCTAGTGGGCGTCGTTCTTCCTTCCTGGAGGGTCGTCGTGGTACTCTCCAGCCTTGTCCATCCTAGGGGTTCGTCTTCGGGTGAAAGCCTTTGGCACTGCAGCAGCAGGGCTAGGCGTCGGCGTCGTTCCGCGTCGCTTCCCCCTTGGGGGCGTCGTCTTGAAGACTAGTTCCCCTCCGCGCTTTCCCTGGGCTAGACGTGTACGACATCAAGGTTGGCTGGTGCACAACGGGTGATGCGAGTGGTTGACGTTGTGACTCATGTGGCAATGACTATGGTGGTGTGCAGAACTGGGTCGCGGCTAGTCCTCCTGATGTCGACGGCCCGGTGCATCAATGGGTGTGTCTATGTTTGTTTCTCACCGTGGACGGAGAAGTCGAGCTGTGCGTGGCGGGGCCCTTGCGGAAACGATGACTCCATGAGGGCGATTTCAGCGGACGGTGCTTTCCGGAGATTGCGATGGACTAGGTCAGTGCGAGGCTTGCAACTTTCTCCTTTGATGCACATCAACAAAATCGGAGCTGCCGGTCCTCGACGCTCAGTCGATTGTTTGGCTTTGGCTGGCAAGGTCCTCGGGTGTCGTTCGTTTGAAGGGGTCTTGACGAGTCGTCAGCGGCGAAGTCGGAGTCCCTGCTCGGGGAGAGATGATGATGACGAGATTGCGGGCAGCCCTGACGGTGTCCTCTCCTTGGCGGTGTGTGTGATCTTGTGGGTGCCATGTCGGCCGGTGTGCCCTTTTCTATGGGTGTGTTGTATCGGTTTTCGTCCAGGTTTCCATTAATTAACCGGACAATTCTCTTCTTCTTAATCAATAAAAATAGGAAATCTTTTGTCTCGTTTCAAAAAGAAAAGATAACTAGTACTGTAGGACTTTCGCGTTGTGGAGTCGTACCCTTTTTTTAAGGTTGTGCACATCGCATTCTATATGTGTTCAAGGGTGTTTGGAATTTTGTATCCATGACAATGATAGGAAAATAAATAACATATTTTAGGGGCAGGAAAATCCACCTTTTTTCAAGGGTTCAAATCCACCGTTTTTGTTAAAGTGGTGCCTTGGATTACATGATTATATTACGACATTAATGATCTTCCATTGTACTCCTTCAGTTCCAATTAGTTGAAGTTCCATTTTTCCTAAATCAATCTTATTCAATTTTGTACCAAGTATATGGAGAAATTTAAGAGTAAAACCCATATTCATTTGAGAGATTTGAAAGAAAAGAAAAGGTTTTTCAAGAATAGTGATATTGTACTTTTTCTCACTATTCATTGCCCCTCTTCAAAAATTCGTCCGATTAATTTGCTAATTAATCCCTACTCGTAGGGTCACCGGGTAGTTGAGAAACTGATAAATCATTCGATTAATAGATTAATTTGTTGATTAGCCTATTAATTCCCTACTCGCCAGCCAACAGTGTAGCTACCAATTAGCGATTTCCTCAACAATGTTCATTGCTGGAAAAAAAATCAAAATTCCCAAATGATTTTGATTTTTGAATTTTTTTTACTTGTGTTCCACTTTAACATGGTTTCATCACCTTTTTTTAGAAGAGCGTGATTTTCATCACCTTATTTTTTCTCTGTTTCTTACGAGTTTTTTCCTTTAGAACGTCTTACGAGTTTTCTTGACGAGAGTGGATTATTTTCTTTCTCTGTGGGGATGAGAGCCCAACAACAAATGGAAATGAAATGCAGCCGGCACAACCGTGAGCGGCCCGTCAACAAGAAAAATGGAGGGAAAAGCCGCAGAAGCGAGGGAAAACTCTCTTCCTGTTCCCCAAATGCGCGCACAAAAAAAGATGGAAACCTACTCCGACCTCGGCACCGACGGCGGCAACCCTGCTCCGACGAAGCCGGCGATTGAGGAACCACGCGCCGTCGCCACTGGAGGTCCCTCCATAGTTGGCCCCGGCGCTCCCCCCGCCCCCCAGCCGGTACACTCTCGTCGCCGCCCTCCGGGTACCCCTCGATGGATTCGCTCCACCCATTTTGTTGAAATCTGCGTGTTCTGATTTCGCAGTGTACCGCCGCCGGCGCGAGGAAGCGGAAGGCCCCGACGACGGCGACAGCGAAGGCCGCTAGGAAGCCTCGCATGCCGCAGGTCTGTAGCTTTCACTGTACCTATCAGCCCCCCTCTCCTGGGCAATCTAGCTTGATATGTTTTTTTGTGTGATATGTGTTCTTGTTTGCGAATAATCTTGCTTGGTAGTTTGATGCGTCTGAATGCATTTCACCTTTGGTACTGTAGGTTGAAGAACTGATTCAGATGCATGTGTACTATGGACTTAGAGAAATGTTTGACGGCGTTCAGGGCGATGATTTAGTTGAAGATTCGTTAGACACTTTTGTAGAGAACAACTGTGCACACGTCATCGGCGAGCTACCGCTGCAGCCGCAGTCGATGTCATTGGTGGATCTACAGCTCTGGATCTTCAAGTTGTTCCGGCTCCATCCAGAAACACAAGATCTCGCTATTAAGGGGTTTCTCAAACAACACAAAAGTGACTCCTACGACGACTCCTCTGAACTGGACAATTATTTGGAGTACTACCCGTGGGACATACATTACTTTAAGACTGACAAGTGTTGGAATTCCTTTGCCAACAAATTGAAGAGAAAAATAAATGTGACACAGAAGTTCATGTTGTATGTGCAATCTTCTGAGATAGAGCATTATGACATTCTGCTAAAAGCTGTAAATGATGATTATTATCAACTGGCGACGGTTGTGTTGCCTGGGACAAAAAGCCTGACAAGTGGCTTCTGCTTTGGTGCCCTTGTGGAAGACTTGACAATGACAGCAAAGGAAATTGGAGATTATCTCACTGGTCAGTTTGGTAAGCAGATTAGTCCCGGTGAGGCGTGGAGAGCAAAACAGTTTGCTCTGGAGAGGAAATTTGGTACATTTTATGATTCACACAACTTTGCCCCGAGGTTACTTAAGGATTTAGCACGTAAAAACCCTGGTAGTTTTGTTGACATCAAGGGTGCAGAGGTTGCAGGCTGTAAAGATTTCCGAGTCTTCCAGCATATGTTTTGGGCATTTGGACAGTGCTTACAGGCCTTCCGTACTTGTCGACATGTGCTATGCATCAAGGGCACACCTCTATGCGGGAAATATCAAGGGATGCTGCTGACTGCTATAGCATTAGATGCTAATGATTTCTCCTTTCCAGTAGCATGTGCTGTCGTTGAGGGCGAGACCAAGGAAAGCTGGCTGTGGTTTCTTAGGAATTTGGAGCGAGCAGTGGTGCATCAGTCTGCCGTGTGCATTATACACGACTACAAAAGGGATTTGATCAATGCTGTGAAGGACCTTCTGAATTCCCGTGAACGACAGTGGTGTAGAGCAGAAAGTCGGTGCTGCATGGAAGACCTTGCTGAAAACTTCTTTGCGTATTTTGGTGACAAGAAGCTTGTGATGATGTTCAAGAAACTTTGCCAGCAGAAGCGACGCCATAAATTTGGTAAAATCTGGAAGGAGCTAGACGAGTTGACGTCCACTTATATGGCGGAGAAAGAACATGGTGCTAGTGAGGAAATGCAGCAGGAATCAGTCGAGCATGATGTGGCAGAGCTTGAGGTGCAAAGCCCATGCAACCAACATGATTCAGTGGGAAATATGAAGGAAGGAGATCACGCCGATGACAGCAACAAAAAGATAGCAAAGTTCTCGGACTGGATCGATCAGAAACCAAAGGACAAGTGGTCACTGGCATATGACAGCGATGGAGCAAGGTATGGCATCATGGGCAGTGATATAGCTGATGTATATAAGAACGACCATGTATTGAAAGGGATAGCATGCCTTCCGCTCAGTGCGATAGTGGAGGTAACATTCCTGCGCTTGGTAAAGTACTTTGAAAACACAAGTGCTGCAGCAAACAAAGCAATCGGCAATCCATCAATTAACTTCCCGGAACGTGTCTAGGTTGACATGAATTCCAAAATGCAGAAATCCGAGACGCACAGACTTATGTACACGTACGCCGATGAAAAAAATTATGTCGGTAAGGTTGTGGATCGAAAATTTACAGTTAAGGGAAGGAAGAGGGAGGTGACTGTTCACCTGAAGACGGACTATACCCTCAGCATGAATAAGTCTGAAGGATCCACAATTCAAAAAACTGCCACCTGTTCATGCAGCAAGCTGCAGGTACTTCACAAGCCTTGCTCTCATGTTATTGGCGTCTGTTGTGAGATTGGGATTAGCACTGGTACATACATATCCCCATACTACAGCCTGCCCTATCTAGTTCGCACCTCGAGGCAAAAATTCAATAAGTTCTCACACGACTACAGGGATACGGTACCACGCTAATTTAGAGATACTGTACTATTTGGAGGCCAAGCACCAATTTGGATCCCAGACAAAAGACTGGAGTGTGGCCTTCCTGTTTGTCTACCGCCGGACTGCATGCAAACTGCCGAGGAAGAGCAATAGTGCGGAACTGAAGATGGATCAGTTGCAGAAAATCAAGGATCTAAGACACGCTCAGACGAACTTTGCCAGATTTGAGCTTCTATTATTGTCTGTCAAACTCCTAGTTGTTAATATTTTGGATGCTTAAATGCATTTAGCCGTTGTAGTTAAGCTATCCTATGCAAACTCTAAACCTCTATTATTATTTGACGAAATTGTTGCAGAAGACATCACTTCTTGGTTGATGGTGTGACAGGCATGCCAGCTCAGTTGACAAAAGTGTAACGGGTGCTACATGTCCATCATGATTGTTCGCCGGTAATGGTTACAAGAGTGTCGCAGTCTCCAACTAGGGAGCAAAACCATGTTAAGATGTGTACATCATAGTTCACTGCATCCTTATCTGGTCCTAAGTTAAGGGTTCATTTGAATATTACAAATTCCACTATGTTAATTTTACCTAGTAACCCATGGGACCTGGAGTGGAATTTTTGTGTGGATCTAAGATCCCAAGCGGACTACAACTTCTGTTTTCACCTATCAAACTCGAAATATGCAGTAGCTGCTATCAAGTTTGTCCTAAGTTCCCTCAATTTTTTTTGTTGCAAGTAAACTCTGAATCTCTAGTCTTATTTGGAGTGCTTATCTCATGAAAACTGAATCTCAGACATCTTAAGGTAATACAGTTACTATGCCCATGGTCATGGGAGACTGCAAAATAATCCGTCTCTTATTTCCTGGTTACACTGATAATTTTACTGGAACTCATGTATACTCAAATGTCAAATCCTTCCTGCAAACAAGGATTCATCCTGAAAAAATTCTCTGAATCCACACATGCAATACCATATTTTCCAAGTTTACATTTTTCACCTCATTTCCTTTAGTGATTGCGGTGTCTTCAGAAACTTCTAAGAAGGTCCAGTCTACAGAAACCTTGCCATTTAAGTGTTGACATGCTGCTTTCAGTTCTGCCCCGTTAGCACGTCTGCCTTGTGTCACGTTGATCTTAAAAAACAGAGTAATGTTATGAACACTGCCTATTCATTAGATTGAAAAGAAATGATATGCACAAATGTAATGTTAAGTCGTTGGTCAATTCTTTACTACTCTTATGTTCATCATGCCCGTGTGGGGAATGTATGCATTGAAGGTTCTCCTATCGCTAGCATCGCTGCATTTTTTGTACAGAGTGTTCGATGGTGAAACGGTATACTACGAAGAATCACATCCTGAACTTCTTTTTCCTGAATTTGAAAAATATCCTGAACTTGTTTTTTCTGAATCCAAACACCAACATACTCTTGTTTTTTCGAATAAACACATCCTGAACTGGGCTAGAGCCTACACCCAAAGTTTTTTTTTTTGAGATTTGCCTACAACCCAAGTAGAAATAAGCATAAGCCTAGAGCCAGCTGACCATCCTGAACTGGGCTCTTGGTCGCCCCTATGTCTCGCTTAAAGCGAGATGTAGTGAAGCCTCGCGTCCGGGGAGCGCCAGATGGGCAGGCCCAGGCGCGCGGGAGGCAATGGCCTCGTTTTTTTTCACGTATTTTTATTTTACTTTTTATTTCTTTTTTAACTTTCGCTTATGCTTCCAGATATTGTAAATAAAACATCTGAAAAATATTAAATGTGTATAGAGAAGATGTATATCATAAAATGTTAAACAATTATTTGAGAAATGTTAAATGTGTATAGAGAAAATATTTCTCATGTATAAGAAAAATATATACCAAAAATATACAATGTGTGTGAAAAAGTTGACATGTGTTTAAAAATGTTAATCTAGCATTTGAAAAATAATGTTAAACAAGTATTTGAGAAAAGTTAACCAAGCATTTGAAAAATATTAAATGTGTATAGAAAATATTGACCATGTATTAAAAAATGTCTAACATGTATTTGAAAATGTTAATCAAGCATTTAAAAATGTTAAATGTGTCTAGATTTTTGTGATCATGTATTCAAGAAAATAATCTTATATTTTATGAAAAAATGTTAATAAAGCATTTGAAAAATATTAAATATATATATAAAAAATGTTGACCATGTATTAAAAAAATTAATCTTGCATTTGAATGTTAATCAAGCATTTAAAAAATTAAATGTGGATAGAAAAAATGTTGACCATGTATTAAAAAAATATTAATCTTGTATTTAAAAAATGTTAATAAAGCATTTGAAAATGATTATAGTGTGTCTAGAAAAAATGTTGACCATCTATTAAAAAAATCTTGATCTTGTATTTCAAAAATGTTAATCAAGTATTTGAAAAGGTTAAAAGTGTGTGAAAAATGTTAACCTTGCATTTGAAAAATGTTGAGCGTGTGTTAGAAAAATGTTCTTGTTGTATACAAAAAATGTGCACATCGAAGCGGCAGAAGCAGCCACATGAAGATTCAAGCCAAATGAACAACACGCGCGCGCGCGCGCGCACACACACACACACCAGCAACGGGGCCAACAATGGATTCGGGAATAAACGAGCGACAACTATGAAAGGTTGGCGCTGTGAAGGACCATCGAGATGGACACCCATCGCTTGTCATCGTTGCCACAAAGACCAGCCACGCAGCTTTGACTCCACTATAACAAACGGACCACAAAGCGTACTTCAGTTTTCATCCATTTCCAGAATAGGAGAAGATTAAGGCATGTGGGCAATTAATGTAGAGTTAATTAGGCCGTTTGAGTGCGCATAGGTTGCATGCCATGCATTAGGTCCTTTTCCTTCACATTTGTGTAGACGGTGTTGAAACGTTGCACATGCATAGTGTGAACTGTTGGAAATATGCCCTAGAGGCAATAATAAATTGGTTATTATCATATTTACTATTCATGATAAATGTTTATTATTCATGAATCATGGTAGAATTGCACTCCCTCCGTTTTTACTTACTCCGCGTATTAGATTTGGTCAAAGTCAAGCTTTATAAATTTTGACAAAGTTTATAGACAAAACTATTAACATATACAATAACAAATCAATACCAGTAGATTTATTATTGAATGTACTTCCACTTCATATAGATTTGTTATGGTAAATATTAATATTTATATTCTTTTCTATAAACTTGGTCAAATTTTAGTAAGTTTGATTTCAATCAACTCTAATATGCAGAGTAAATAAAAACAAAGGGGGTATTGACCGGAAACTTAAATACATGTATGAATAAATAAACTACACCGTGTCCCTAGTAAGCCTCTACTAGACTAGCTCATTGGTCAAAGATGGTTAAGGTTTCCTAACCATAGACATGAGTTGTCATTTGATAATGCGATCACATCATTAGGAGAATGATATGATGGACAGACCCAACCGTAAGCTTAGCATCAGATCATTTAGTTATTTGCTACAACTTTCTTCAAGTCAAGTATCAGTTCCTTAGACCATGAGATCATGCCACTCCTGGATATCGGAGGAATAATTTGTGTTCTATCAAACGTCACCTCGTAACTGGGTGATCATAAAGGTGCTCTACAGGTATCTCTGATGGTTTTTGTTGGGTTGTGTGGATCGAGACTGGGGTTTGTCACTCTGTGTGATGGAGAGATATCTCTGGGCCCTCTCGGTAAGACAACATTATAAGAAGCTTCATGTGAATAATGAGTTTAGTCATGGGATCTTGTATTACAGAACGAGTAAAGAGACTTGCCGGTAATGAGATTGAAATAGGTATGGAGACACCGAGGGTCGAATCTCGGGCAAGTAACATATCGCTGGACAAAGGGAATTACATATGAGATTGACTGAATCCTTGACATCGTGGTTCAACTGATAAAGATCTTTGTTGAATATGTAGGAATCAATATGAGCATCCAGGTCCCGCTATTGGCTATTGACCAGAGAGGAGTCTCAGTCATGTCTGCATGTTTCGAACCCATAGGATCGCACGTTTAACGTTCGGTAGCGCTAGGTTAGTATTGAGATATTAATAGTGGAAAGTCCAAAGGTTGTTCGGAGCTCCGAAATGGTATGGAGGTAGAGATTTATATATGGGGTCATGCCGGCAAGTGTACCGGAGGCACCGAAGGGTTCCGGGGGTCTACCAGGGGGTCCACCAGCCCCGGAGACCCACGTGGGCTGTAGGGGGCGCCCTAGCCTAGATGGGCCAGGCGCACCAGCCCCCCTGGCCCATGCGCCTAGGGTTTTTGGGTAACCCTAGATGGGGGTGCCCCCTTGACTTGGGGGACAAGCCACCCTTAGGGCTGCTACCTCCTCCTTGGAGGAGGGGCCTAGGGCCGGCGCCCCTTCCCTCCCCCCTATGTATAGTGGGGAGGTGGGAGGGCAGCCGAACGCCTCCACCCTAGCCCTCCGTCACTCCCAACTACTCCCACCTCTCCTTCAGTACGCGCTTGGCGAAGCCCTGCCGGAATTCCGCTGCCACCACCATCATACCGCCATGTTGGTTCCAATCTCATATACATCCTCTCTCTTGCTTGCTGGATCAAGAAGGAGAGGACGCCACCGAGCTGGACGTGTGCTAACCTCGGAGGTGCCGTCCGTTCGGCACTAGATCGGATTGGATCGCGATTGGATCGTGAAGAGTACGACTACATCAACCGCATTACGACGCTAACACTTTCGGTCTACAAGGGTATGCAGTCACACTCTCCTCTCGTTGCTATACATCTCCTAGATTAGATCTTGGGTATTTCATAGGAATTTTTTTGATTTTCATGCTTCGTTCCCCATCACGAACGCGGGGTGGAAAAGCTGCATGGTGCGAACACGTTCTGCATGCTCCTCTCGACGACTCTTGATTGCTCTTCTCTCTGGCTATTCTTCTTGACGATGGCGGAAAGACTGTGGTGGTGAAGGACTAGATCATGGCAGATTCGGAAGGAGAGGCCGTCGTGGTGGAAGGTGATCAAGTCATGGTTGATGACGAGGAGGTCGTCCAGAGTCAACGTGCACGCCTCCAGGTGATGTTGGCGGATGACGATCTTAACCGAGCACGCATCAACGAGCTGTTCGCCAAGCTTGAAGCCATCCACACCAATCGACCGAGCCCTCTGCACCAATCAACATTCATCAATCGATGTGCGTCGCATGCACACATCCGTGGGTATGCACCAAGTGTGGTGTCCATGCAATTTTTCTTTGCATGGGATGTAGCCTGCCGGTGGCAAAAGAGTTGCGTTCTTGCGACGTGTGTGGAAACCATATTCAGCCCTGCAATACTTGGTGTAAAGATTGTGCAATGGTGGCGGCGTTGGACAAAGAAGGGTTTTGTATCCTATGCTATCACAGCCCCAGTGAATTTTCGAAGGACGAAGACAATGGCATAGTCGTTCCTGATAGCGAGGTAAATTAGTATGGAGGGTCAATGAACTTGTATCATTGAATCATGGATCATCTATGTTAGTATGAGTTGAAGTGTGCATCGATGAAAGTTTGAGTTGAATGCATTTTCTATGTAAGTTTGAGTTTAAGTGGATCATCTACTCTTATATAAGTTGAAGTCGAAGTGAGCATCGATGTAGCTTTATTTGTAGTGGAAAATTCAAGTTGAGTTCAACTGGATCATCCATAAAATGTTTCATGTTTTGAGCACGTCATTTATTTTTGTTGTTGTAACGCCATGAAGTAAGTAAATGTTCTAATACTCGTGGTGTGGCAAAGAATCATGATTGAGTTCAAGTCTCTTGCACAAAGAAGAAAGTTAAATGATGGAAGTTCATGAGAGTCCTCAAATTACACCAAACTAAGTTACCACTGCCCTACAAGGCAACATAATCAGGAGGCTTCTCAAATCTACATCAACTTAATTTCACCATTACAATTCAAGTTGAGTTCAAATAGTAAATTGCAGCCTCAACATATTCTTTGTCGATGTTCAAACGAACCGGAAGATCACCTTGCCTCTCTAATGCTTGGATCTTCTAGGAAACGAGAACTGGATAGGCCCCTAGTGCTTGATGATCCCCCTCAAGCATGCTTGATGACTCAACCAGATCCTATTGAGCTTTTGATGGGGTACTCAGCTTGGGATTCATTAACCTATTGCTCACAATATACAAGTACTCAATTCAGTAAATAGACAACTAGAAAACCTAATTATGCATATATTTGTAAGGAAAATAGTGCTAAACCTTTTGGACAATCTCGGCGAGGTCTTGGGCATATTATTATGGAACATTGCTTGAATGGAGGCGAACCATCCAATATCTAATATGTTCAGGTCAGGTGAATTAGGTGGTTGATATATAATCTTAATAACCCAACCACCCCTAGGTGCTTCCTGAACAAAAAGTTGATTATTTGGCAAAATGTGAGTCCTAGCGTTGTCTTGTTGTACGTAGATGGTGTTCCATCTATCGCTCTCGGGCCACTTTTCCTTTATAGCCGGAAGTGCATATTTCACTAAGTACTCCCGAATTTTGTTACCGTCACGCTATCGGCCGACTTCAGCTCCCATGCCCCCCCTCAACCTATGGATATAGAAACAAGTAAATTTAATACAAATGAGGATGAACGAATTTATGCAATAAACTTGTATTTACAAGAAAGTGAGTGGGAGCACTACAACATTTCTGATAGGTATATGTGGATGACATATTGTTGATCGGAAATGATGCAGAATTTATGGAAAGCATAAAGGGTTGTTTGAATGGAGTTTTTTAAAGGAAGGCCTGTGTAAAACTGCTTACATGTTGGGTATCAAGATCTATAGAGATAGATCAAGATGCCTGATAAGACTTTCACAAAGCACATACCTTGACATGATCTTGAAGGAGTTCAAGATGGATCAGTCAAAGAAGGAGTTCTTGCCTGAGTTGTAAGGTGTGAAGTTAAGACTTGAAGCGCGACCACAACATAAGAAAGAGAAAGGACGAAAGTCATCCCCTATGCCTTAGCCATAGGCTCTATACGATATGCCATGCTGTGTACCGTGATGTGCCTTGCCACGTGTCTGGCAAGGGGGTACAAGAGTGATCCAGGGGTGGATCATTGGGCAGCGGTCAAATTTTTCCTTAGGAATAAGGAAATGTTTCTTGGTTATGGAGGTGATAAAGAGTTCGGCATAAAGGGTTACGTCGATGCAAGCTTTAACACCTATACAGATGACTCTGAGTAGCAAACCGGATACGTATAGCGGAGCAACCATTTGGAATAGCTCCAAGTGGAGCATGGTAGCAACATCTACAATATGACATAGAGATTTGCGAACTACACATGGATCTGAATGTTGCGGACCCGTTGACTAAAACCTCTCTCACAAGCATAACAAGATCAAACCCTAGAACTCATTGAGTGTTAATCACATGACGATGTGAACTAGATTATTGACTCTAGTAAACTCTTTGGGTGTTAGTCACATGGCGATGTGAACTATGAGTGTTAATCACATAGCGATGTGAACTAGATTATTGACTCTAGTGCAAGTGGGAGACTGTTGGAAATATGCTCTAGAGGTAATAATAAAATGGTTATTATTATATTTCCTTGTTCATGCTAATTGTCTATTGTTCATGCTATAATTGTATTAATCGGAAACCGTAATACATGTGTGAATACATAGACCATAATATGTCCCTAGTAAGCCTCTAGTTGACTAGCTCGTTGATCAACAGATGGTCATGGTTTCCTGACCATGGACATTGGATGTCGTTGATAACGGGATCACATCATTGGGAGAATGATGTGATGGACACGACCCAATCCTAAGCATAGCACAAGATTGTGTAGTTCGTTTGCCAGAGCTTTTCTAATGTCAAGTATCATTTCCTTAGACCATGAGATTGTGCAACTCCCGGATACCGTAGGAATTCTTTGGGTGTATCAAACGTCACAATGTAACTGGGTGGCTATAAAGGTGCACTACAGGTATCTCCGAAAGTGTCTGTTGGGTTGGCACGAATCGAGACTGGGATTTGTCACTCCGTATGATGGAGAGGTATCTCTGGGCCCACTCGGTAATGCATCATCATAATGAGCTCATTGTGACTAAGGAGTTAGCCTTGGGATCATGCGTTACAGAACGAGTAAAGATACTTGCCATAACGAGATTGAACGAGGTATGGGGATACCGACGATCGAATCTCGGGCAAGTAACATACCGATGGACAAAGGGAATTGTATATGGGATTGATTGAATCCCTAACGTCGTGGTTCATCCGATGAGATCATCGTGGAACATGTGGGAGCCAATATGGGTATCCAGATCCCGCTATTGGTTATTGACGGGAGAGGTGTCTCGGTCATGTTTGCATGGTTCCCGAACCCGTAGGGTCTACACACTTAAGGTTCGGTGATGCTAGAGTTGTTATGGGAAATAGTATGTGGTTACCGAAGGTTGTTCGGAGTCCCGGATGAGATCCCGGACATGACGAGGAACTCCGGAATGGTCCCGAGGTGAAGATTGATATATTGGACGAAGGGTATTGGAGTCCTGAATTGTTCCGGGTACCGGTGATTTACCACTGTCCGAAAGGGGTTTCGGAGGCCCCGGCAAGCGTTGAGGGGCCTTATGGGCCAAGGGGAGGGGGCACATCAGCCCACTAAGGGGCTGTGTGCCCCTCCCACCCCATCTCACGTAACTTGGAGAGGTGGGGGTGCCTCCCCTAGGGCAGCCACCCCTCCCGGCTTGGGGGGCATGTTTCCTATGGGTGGGGGCGCCCAAACCCATCTAGGGTTCCCCTGTGGCCGCCGCCCCTCCCCTAGGGAAACCCTAGGGTGCCTCCTCCTCCCCCCTTCCCCCTATATATAGTGAGGGAGAGAGAGGGCAGCCGTACCCCTTCCCTGGCGCAGCCCTCTCCTCCTCCAACTCCTCCTCCTCCTCCTCCGTAGTGCTTAGCGAAGCTCTGCTGGAGAACCACAAGCTCCATCGCCACCACGTCGTCGTGCTGCCGGAGTTCTCCCTCAACTTGTCCTCTCACCTTGCTGGATCAATAAGGAGGAGACGTCCCCGGGCTGTACGTGTGTTGAACGCGGAGGCGCCGTCCGCTCGGCGCTAGATCGGATCTTCCGCGATTTGAATCACCGTGAGTACGACTCCATCAACCGCATTCTTGCAACGCTTCCGCTTAGTGATCTTCAAGGGTATGAAGATGCACTCCTTCTCTCTCGTTGCTAGCATCTCCTAGATTGATCTTGGTGACACGTAGGAAAATTTTGAATTATTACTACGAACCCCAACAATATTCTTCACTGATGAAGTATATGAGTTCGTAAGCTGCACTAATTCATCTGCAGGATGATCAACCCAAAGCCACTGATTGGGTCCTCAATAGTGGATGTACAAATCACATGTCTGGTGACAAGAATATATTGGTGGATGCTCCCTTATCACCATCACATCTGAAGCATATCACCTACGCCGACAAAGGAAAAAGAAAGGTATTGGGTCTTGGTAAGGTTGCGATCTCAAAGGATCGACACATGGACAAAGTCATGCTTGTCGAGTCCTTAGGATTCAACCTCATGTCAGTCTCAATGCTTTGTGATCTTGATATGGTTGTTATCTTTGGCAAGTATCGATGTGTCATGATCATGGAAGCTGACCATTCCAAAGTCTTCGAAGGCTTTAGGAGAGGAGATCTGTATATTGTTGATTTCTCTACAGGACCACAACCAGCTATATGTCTACTTGCAAAAGCTTCAGAAGGCTGGCTATGGCATCGACGACTTGGTCATGCTGGCATGAGGAACTTGCACACGCTCGCGAAGAAGAAGCATGTCATTGGCATTGAGAATGTCAAATTCCTCAAGGATCACTTGTGCGGAGCCTGTGAAGCTGGAAAGATGACCAAGGCAAGCATCCAGCGAATACTATCATGACTAGCACTCGACCATTTGAATTGCTTCATATGGATCTCTTTGGTCCTAACCATTATTCTACATTCACTAATGAAGCATCTCTATATGGCTTTGTTATTGTTGATGATTACTCTCGTTACACATGGGTGCATATCGTCACTTACAAACGTGAAGTGCAGGAAGTCTTCAAACAATTTTCCTCGAGGGCTTCAACCAACTTTGGTGTGAAGATCAAGCACATCAGAAGTGACAATGGGACTGAGTTCAAGAATACTGGTCTTGATGACTATCTTGATGAACTTGGTATTACTCATGAGTTATCTGCTCCTTATACTCCTCAAAGAAATGGCGCGTCGTGGAGCGCAAGAACAGGACTCTTGTTGAGATGGCTCGCACTATGCTTGATGAATACAAGACGCCTCGTTATTTCTGGATTGAGGCAATTGATACCGCATGCCACATCATCAATGTGGTATATCTTCACAAATTCTTCAAGAAGACTGCATACGAACTCCTCAACGACAAGAAACCCAATGTGAGTTATTTCAAAGTCTTCACTGCTAAATGTTGGATTAGAGATCCTCATCACAATTCTAAATTTGCACCGAAAGCACATGAAGGTTTTATGCTTGGTTACGGAAAGGACTCGCACACCTACAGAGTCTTCAACAACGTTCACTACAAAGTTGTTGAAACTGTAGATGTGCGGTTCGATGAGACTAATGGCTCGCAAAGAGAGCACCTACCTCCTGTGCTAGATGAAAAGTCACCTGAGGAGACCATCAAGTTTAAAGCTACTGAGGATGTCATTCCTACTGAAGAATCTGCTGAAGAAGTCATTCCAGAACGTGAAGAACATCATCTTTGATGCACCTGAGGAAAATGGTGCTGAAGAAAATGCTGATCTAATTCCTCGACGACAACCCGCTCATCCTCGCATTGCAAATGAAGTGCAGATTGAGAAAATCATCAGCGACATCAATGCACCAAGTCCTCTCACACGCTCAAAAGCTTCACATTTTTCTATCTTTTGTGGGCACTTTGCTTTTGTCTCTATCACAGAGCCCACTAAGGTAGATGAAGCATTTTTGGAGCCTGAGTGGATTCAAGCTATGCAAGAGGAATTACATCAATTCAAGCTCAACTACGTCTGGGAACTGGTTAAACGACCAGATCCTCGCAAGCACAATATCATTGGCACAAAGTGGATCTACCACAACAAGAAAGATGAAAATGGCCTTGTGGTGAGGAATAAGGCACGGCTTGTAGCTCAAGGCTACACACAGGTTTTGAAGATCCAAAGCATCCCCGACAAAGTCTTCAGACTCAATAAGGCCCTCTATGGCCTCAAGCAGGCCCCTCGGGCATGGTATGATACTTTGAGGGAATTCCTCATGAATAAAGGCCTCAAACCCAGTTCACTTGACCCAACTCTTTTCACCAAAACCTATGATGATAAATTATTCGTGTGCCAAATATATGTTGATGATATTTTCTTTGGCTGCACTGACCAACGTTACAGTGATGAATTTGCCTATATGATGAGTGAAGAATATCAAATGTCTATGATGGGAGAATTGAAATTCTTCCTAGGTCTTCAAATTCATCAACAGCGCAATGGCATATTCATATCTCAGGAGAAATACCTCAAGGATGTATTGAGAAAATTCGGCGTGCAAGATTGCAAAGGCGTCAAAATCCCTATGCCCACAAATGGCCATCTATGCACTGATGAAAATGGTATTGACTTCGATCAAAAGGTATACCGCTCCATGATTGGCTCTTTATTGTATTTATGTGCATCTAGGCCAAATATTATGCTTAGTATTTGCATGTGTGCCCGATTTCAAGCTACACCGGAGGAATCACACCATAAGGCTGTGAAGCATATTCTTCGATATCTAGCTCACACACCAACACTTGGATTATGGTATCCCAAGGGCTCATCTTTTGATATCATTGGATATCCAGACTCTGACTATGCTGGTGATCGTGTGGACCGCAAGTCAACATCAGGCACATGCCATTTCCTTGGACGATCCTTGGTGTGTTGGTCCTCGAAGAAAGCAGGCTGCGTATCCATCTCTTCTTTGAAGCTGAGTACATTGCTGCTGGTTCTTGCTGTGCTCAATTGCTATGGATGAAGCAAACCCTCATGGACTACGGCGTCAACATGAAGAATGTGCCACTCTATTGTGACAATGAGAGTGCCATCAAGATTGCTCATAACCCAGTTCAGCACTCGAAGACAAAGCACATTCAGATTCGTCATCATTTTCTTCGTGATCATGTGTTGAAGGGTGACATCTCTATTGAGCATGTGAAGACTGAAGAATAGCTAGCCGATATCTTCACAAAGCCCTTGGATGAGAAGAGATTTAGCATGTTGCGGTGTGAGCTAAATATCATAGAATCTTCGAATGTCCTTCGAAAAGGACACACATCCTAACACTTATGCAAAATTGATGACTTAGATGTGCAACACATGAAGAAACGTTTTTCTTCAATCAATGAAGACTAACACTCTAAGTGTGAAGAAATTAACGAAGAATTTGATTCTCGAGAACCCTCGACAATTGTATGCAGCGGTGTCTGAAATCATCATTCTTATACGGTGGGTCACGCCGCCAACAAAAGTTGAAAATCTTCATTTTGAGTTTTTTCATTTTGAAATTCCTCAGTTGTTCAATTTCTTCAACTTTGCATTATCTTCACTGATTCCGTCGTATTTCTTCATTGGCTATATATATATATATATATATATATATATATATATATATATATATATATATAAGTTTATGTCCTCTACAGCATTCACTTATTGCTATTTCTTCAAGTTTTTTTTCTAAGTGAATGTGATTAGACCCTTCCCCCTCTATGCTAAACTCAATCCAATCTATTCACAAATTCCTCATATGCGTTCTATTTGAAACTCGTTCAAAATCTTCACTGTGTCCTTGTCAGCTGAAGAATTGGCGAACGAAAACATTAAAATTATCTTATCTGAATTTTTGGCTTTTGCCGCTCAAACCTTTCCACATTCCATGATGGATTTATCTATTCACCCACGATCTCACAGATCGCCACCTCTCAGTACGTGGGTGACACATGTCACGCGAATGAGAAGGGTCAGGGGCACGTTCGTCCAATTTCCTCGGGCGAGCAGTTTTTCACTTCGGCTATAAATACCCCCCTCCCTTCCTCACTTCGTTTTTACTCCGCTCGACCTCACTCCCTCGCTCGAGCTCTCAAAACCTAGAGCTGCAGCTACTTCCATCATCGCCGGTGAGGAATAGCTTCACTGCCTCGACCTCGTTGCTACCTCTTGGGCACTGTTTTGGTTTTCCCTTGAAGAGGAAAGGGTGATGCAGTAAAGCAGCGTAAGTATTTCCTTTAGTTTTTGAGAACCAAGGTATCAATCCAGTAGGAGGCCACGCACGAGTCCCTCGCACCTACACAAACAAATAAAATCATCGCAACCAATGCAATAAAGGGGTTGTCAATCCCTTCACGGTCACTTACGAAAGTGAGATCTGATAGATATGATAAGTTAATATTTTTGGTATTTTTATGATAAAGAGAAATAAAGATGCAAAGTAAAATAAAAGGCAATAGAAATAGCTAAGTGTTGGAAGATTAAATATGATGGAAAATAGACCCGGGAGCCATAGGTTTCACTAGTGGCTTCTCTCGAGAGCATAAGTATTACGGTGGGTAAACAAATTACTATTGAGCAATTGACAGAATTGAGCATAGTTATGAGAATATCTAGGTATGATCATGTATATAGGCATCACGTCCGCGACAAGTAGACCGACTCCTGCCTGCATCTACTACTATTACTCCACACATCGACCGCTATCCGGCATGCATCTAGAGTATTAAGTTCAAAAGAACAGAGTAACGCTTTAAGTAAGATGACATGATGTATAGGATAAACTCATGCAATATGATATAAACCCCATCTTGTTATCCTCGATGGCAACAATACAATACGTGCCTTGCTGCCCCTCATCACTTGGAAAGGACACTGCAAGATTGAACCCAAAGCTAAGCACTTCTCCCATTGCAAAGAAAGATCAATCTAGTAGGCCAAACCAAACTGATAATTCGAAGAGACTTGCAAAGATAACCAACTATACATAAAAGAATTTAGAGAAGATTCAAATATTGTACATAGATAAACTTGATCATAAACCCACAATTCATCGGTCTCAACAAACACACCGCAAAAGAAGATTACATCGAATAGATCTCCACACACGAAGGGGGAGAACATTGTATTGAGATCCAAAAAGAGAGAAGAATCCATCTAGCTAATAACTATGGACCCGAAGGTCTGAGGTAAACTACTGACACATCATCGGAGAGGCTATGGTGTTGATGTAGAAGCCCTCCGTGATCAATGCCCCCTCCGGTGGAGCTCCGGAAAAGGCCCCAAGATGGGATCTCACGGGTACAGAAGGTTGCGGCGGTGGAATTAGGTTTTTGGCTCCGTATCTGGTAGTTTTGGGGTACGTACGTATATATAGGAGGAAGAAGTACGTCGGTGGAGCAACGTGGGGCCCATGAGGGTGGAGGGCGCGCCCAGGGGGGTAGGCGCGCCCCCCTACCTCGTGCCCTCCTGGTTGCTTTGTTGACGTAGGGTCCAAGTCCTCTGGATCACGTTCGTTCCAAAAATCACGTTCCCGAAGGTTTCATTCCGTTTGGACTCCGTTTGATATTCTTTTTCTATGAAACTCTGAAATAAGCAAAAAAACAGCAATTCTGGGTTGGGCCTCCAGTTAATAGGTTAGTCCCAAAAATAATATAAAAGTGTATAATAAAGCCCATTAATGTCCAAAACAGAATATAATATAGCATGGAACAATCAAAAATTATAGATACGTTGGAGACGTATCAAGCATCCCCAAGCTTAATTCCTGCTCGTCCTTGAGGAGGTAAATGATAAAAACAGAATTTTTTATGTGGAATGCTAGTTGGCATAATTTCAATGTAATTCTCTTAATTGTGGTATGAATATTCAGATCCGAAAGATTCAAGACAAAAGTTTAATATTGACATAAAAATAATAATACTTCAAGCATACTAACTAAGCAATTATGTCTTCTCAAAATAACATGGCCAAAGAAAGTTTTCCCTACAAAATCATATAGTCTGGCTATGCTCTATCTTCACCACACAAAGTATTTAAATCATTCACAACCCGATGACAAGCCAAGCAATTGTTTCATACTTTTGATGTTCTCAAACTTTTTCAATCTTCAGGCAATACATGAGCGTGAGCCATGGACATAGCACTATACGTGGAATAGAATGGTGGTTGTGGAGAAGACAAAAAAAGGAGAAGATAGTCTCGCATCAACTAGGTGTATCAACGGGCTATGGAGATGCCCATTAATAGATATCAATGTGAGTGAGTAGGGATTGCCATGCAATGGATGCACTAGAGCTATAAGTATATGAAAGCTCAACAAAAGAAACTAAGTGGGTGTGCATGCAACTCGCTTGCTCACGAAGACCTAGGGCATTTTGAGGAAGCCCATCATTGGAATATACAAGCCAAGTTCTATAATGAAAATTCTCCCACTAGTATAGGAAAGTGATATCATCGGAGACTCTCTATCATGAAGATCATGGTGCTACTTTGAGGCACAAGTGTGGTAAAAGGATAATAACATTGTCCCTTCTCTCTTTTTCTCTCATTCTTTTACTCTATCATGAAGATCATGCTGCTACTTTGGGGCACAAGTGTGGTAAAAGGATAATAACATTGTCCCTTCTCTCTTTTTCTCTCATTTTTTTATTTGGGCCTTTTTTATTTTTTTATGGCCTCTTTTTTTTAGTCCGGAGTCTCATCCCGACTTGTGGGGGAATCATAGTCTCCATCATCCTTTCCTCACTTGGGACAATGCTCTAAAAAATGACGATCATCACACTTTTACTTACTTACAACTCAATAATTAGAACAAAATATGACTCTATGTGAATGCCTCCGGCGTTATACCGGTGTAACACCCCGGGCGTCATGCTACAGTAAACTCCTATTAATGGTGACACATCATCATAATTAATTTTTGCTAATCATCACTTTGTTCCAAACCGACCTCAAATTTTAAAATGACAAGTTAAATTATTATTTCCTCAAACTATAAAAATAAAATGTTCAGATATTAATATAAATCCCCCTGAGCAATTGTCATGTTGAAACCAACGTCATTTGACTCATCGGGTAATCCCTAGTAAAATATAAAGATGTCGAACAGCAAATAAAATAGCCATTTCATTTTGAACAAATAATTATACAATTCCATTTGACCTCAAACTTTGTGGGCCTCTTCAATTTATTGCCTATTAATTATGTCCTAAATTTTCACATTTTACTAAAGTCACTTGATGGCAAAAACTAAATAGAAAACAACAACTAAAATGTAAGTAGTTAAACAAATATATGAAAACAGGCAGGACCTGATCTACTGGCCACTTTGGCCCATATAGCTGAATGGCAGGCCCAACCCACCTAACCTCCTGGCATCCCCTTCCTCTGTTCACCTCAACCCCCGTGGACGCAGAGTGATCGTCCACGGCACCGATGGCCATGGGGCGGCCATCCAGGCCCCTGGTGCCCTACTAGGTTGCCCCCGCACGCCAACACCCTAGAGCCCTCCTGCCTTTCGCCTCGCTTTCTCCCTCGTTAGATCCGCCGCATTGAACCACCCGTCACCATGGTGAAGCTCGCCGAAGTGGCTACCCTCCTCCTCGGCTCCTGATTTCGAGTCCCTCCGCTCCGCCGTCATCCCCTACGTGGTTTGAGGCCGCCCGTTGGAGCTAGGACCCCCTGCATCGAGCCCTGCATCATCTTCGCTGTCCTCGGCCCCGTCGATCGTCGCCATCGATTCCGGCAACACCGAGCCATCCCCGAGGCCGCTGAGCTGCTCTACGCATCCGCTGTGAGCTCCCTCTCGAATCCCCTCTCTGCCCCGCTCGGTTTGATGCCCGTAGTCGCAGTTCCCGTGCTCACCCGTGGTCGCCGTGGCCGTGCCTGAGCTCGCCCTCGAGCGCGCGCCCGCCCGCGCCTTACCTCGTTCGGGCCGCGCCCTTGCGCGCGTGCGCCTGCACGGGGCCACACCCTGCCTCGCCCCAGGGGCCGCGCTCGTTGCCCCTGCTGCCTTGCCCTGTTTTAGCCGGCCAACGCTCGCCTCCCCGCCGCTGCTCCCGCACGCCTGCTCCCCACTACCCCACCCGCGCGCCTAGACCCGCATCGCCGTTGACCGCCGCTAGCCACCTAGCCTAGCACGCCTCGCCTTGCCTCCGCCGCCGGCCCCGCATGCTGTCGCCGTGCTTCCCCCGCTGCTGCCTGAAATCGCAGCCCACCTCCGCTACCGCCTGTAGGCCCCACCGCCGGTGGCTGCCTCCGTTGCGGCCTACGGGCCTGCGCCGGTGCCCACCTCTGTTGCCGCCTGTAGGGGCGCCGCTGCCGGCCTCCGCTGACCGTTGCTGCTCGTTGTGCCGGCTATAATCGTGCACAGCGGCGGCTCGGCTGGATCCCTTTCGGTGGGACCAACCCGTTTATGTTAGGGAAGAATTAGATTAGGTTAGTCTAGTGATTAGGTAGCAAATGACCCTATGACACACGGGTCCCACTTAGTTAACAGGCTAAATAAACCCCTACTTAAAGTTACTGAGTATGACATGCGGGGCCCACCACCTTTGTTCACTTTGACCGATCGATGATGATCGGGCGATTAACCGATCAATCGGCCCCACCCGCCATACACTGGCTGGGTATAATTCAAGGTACCCATAGCCTTTTTTCTTATTTATTTTCGAGATACAAATAATTCCAGAAAATGAATAAAGCTTTGAAAATTAATATAAAATAAACCGTAGCTCGGATGAAAATACTTTATACATGAAAGTTGCTCAGAACGACGAGACGAATCCGGATACGTAGCCTATTCGTCCGCCACACATCCCTAGCATAGCAAACACGCAACTTCCCCCATCCGGTTCATCTGTCCGAAAACGCGAAACACCGGCAATACTTTCCCGGATGTTTCCCCCCTTCGTCGGTATCACCTCCTACCGCATTAGGGCACACCTAGCACCGCTCATTGTCATGTCATGCATCGTCATGCTTATGTTTGCATTATATTTATTATTTCTTCCCCCTCTTCTCTCGCTAGACACCGAGACCGACGCAGCTGCTACCCAGTACGACTACGGTGTTGACGACCCCTCCTTGCCAGAGCAACCAGGCAAGCCCCCCCCCCCCTTGATCACCAGATATCGCCTATTCCTTCTCTCTACTGGTTGCATTAGAGTAGTGTAGCATGTTACTACTTCCAATTAATCATATTCTGCTGCATAGCCTTTCATTGTTGCTACAATTGTTACCCTTACCTGCAATCCTAAATGCTTAGTATAGGATACTAGTATTCCATCAGTGGCCCTACACTCTTGTCCCTCTGCCATGCTATACTACTGGGCCGCGGTCACTTCGGGAGGTGATCACGGGCATATGCTATATACTTTATACTGTTACATTACTTATGATATTGTTGTTAGGAGATGGGGAAATTTGAAGGGCGGTGGCTCCATCCCGGTAGAGGTGGGCTCAGGTTCCCACAGCCCCATTGTTACTTTGTGGCGGAGCGATAGGGCAGGTTGAGACCACCTCGGAGAGAGGTGGGCCTGCCCGGTCGGCGTTCATGGATACTTCAATTAACACGCTTAACGAGATCTTGGTATTTGATCCGAGTATCGCCCCGCCTATACACACTAACCAACTCATTAGGAACAGTTATGGGCACTCGACGTCGTGGTATCGAACGAAGCCTTCTTGGCGTCGTGGCCCGAGCGGCCTACCGGATTGGACCGTAAGCCTGCACTTGTATTAAGGGGGCTAGGTCTGCTTCCGGCCGCCATCACAACATGCAGATGTGCAATGGGCGACGGGCCCAGACCCCTGCGCCATAGGACTTAGACCGGCGTGTTGACCCCTCTGTTGTGCCTAAGTAGGGCTGCGACGTGTTGATCTTCCGAGGCTGGGCATGACCCAGGAAAGTGTGTCCGGCCAAAGGGGATTGAGCGTGTTGGGTTATGTGGTGCACCCCTGCAGGGAAGTTTATCTATTCGAATAGCCGTGTCCCTCGATAAAAAGACGACCCGGAGTTGTACCTTGACCTTATGACAACTAGAACCGGATACTTAATAAAACACACCCTTCCAAGTGCCAGATACAACCCGGTGATCGCTCTCTCACAGGTCGACGAGGAGAGGATCGTCGGGTAGGATTATGCTATGCGATGATACTTGGTGAACTTACCATCTACTCTCTTCTACATGCTGCAAGATGGAGGCTGCCAGAAGTGCAGTCTTCGACATGATTAGCTATCCCCCTCTTATTCTGGCATTCTGCAGTTCAGTCCACCGATATGGCCCCTTTACACATATACCCATGCATATGTAGTGTAGATCCTTGCTTGCGAGTACTTTGGATGAGTACTCACGGTTGCTTGCTCCCCCTTTCCCCCCTTTTTCTTTCTTCTTGGTTGTCGCAACCAGATGCTGGAGCCCAGGAGCCAGACGCCACCGTCGATGACGACTCCTACTACACGGAGGTGCCTACTACTACGCCAAGCAGTTGGCCGACGACTGTGAGTAGTTTAGGAGGATCCCAGGCAGGAGGCCTGCGCCTCTTTCGATCTGTATCCCAGTTTGTGCTAGCCTTCTTAAGGAAAACTTGTTTAACTTATCTCTGTACTCAGATATTTTTGCTTCCGCTGACTCGTCTATGATCGAGCACTTGTATTAGAGCCCTCGAGGCCCCTGGCTTGTATTATGATGCTTGTATGACTTATTTATGTTTTAGAGTTGTGTTGTGATATCTTCCCATGAGTCCTTGATCTTGATCGTACATGTTTGCGTGCATGATTAGTGTACGATTGAATCGGGGGCGTCACAAGTTGGTATCAGAGCCGACTGCCTGTAGGAATCCCCCTTTCCAACTCATTGGTCGAAGTCGTGTCTAGTCATTGCAAAACCTTTACTAACATGACTGTGTGGCCTATGGGCCCACGTCGCCATTGGGTGGTATTAGGATCTTTTATTCCTCCTCTATACTCTGGGACTCTGATGTCTCTTCTATTCGGGTTAAATAAGTTTTGCTAAATCTAACTTCAGGATCTCGTTACTACTTCCTCTCGGAGAACCCCTCACTCGAGATGATTGCTCCGTGCACGAGAAGAATTCGAAGATACTCTCCGATATTCTCTTGAGACCTTGTGCCTGTCGCTTTTGCAATTCCCTACCACCGAAACATCCCCATGGATAAATACTTACACCTGTCATTCTTACTTTTATTCCCAGTCGATCTTGTTATTGCAAGATACCCCGGGAATACTTTGTGCCTACTGCCTTGCAGTTGCTTGCCATCTGAATACCCCTACGAATAATTTCTCACACTTATCGAGTATCCGCTCATCCCCAGTTGATTCAACTAATTCATAAAAATCTTCGAAATGCTATTTGAACTTCCGAAAATCACAAGCAGCCTATTGCTCTTAAAATTCTTGCTTGCTTGCATTATGGTTAATCACATAAGTCTCATAATCACATTGGCATCCCTTGTCATTATCATTTTGAGTCCGTTGATTCAAAATGTTGCGAATGCTCGCAATCCTCAATCAGATCCTAGAATTCATCCTTTCGGCTCAGACGTCATTTTAAACATGAGTTGAATCTCGACCAATCAAATTGTTGTCAATTTTACCCCTAAGCTTACTCACCTTATCCATCCTTAATCAGAGCGTTTGCTTCTGATCCTTTGATTTGGAAATCATAATTCCTTTACATGTGAGCTTTGAATTAGCCAGTTGCTTCTATAATCCAATGCCTTCGCATTGTTTCTTCCTCTGGTTGTGTGCCGATACTCACATCAGCTTCGCTATGGAACGTCGGATCCTTTGTTGAAATATCATCCGACAGTGTCCTTCGTATACAAAAACCTCAAGAAGTTCTTTCCCTGATACATAATGCCTTCGGTAAATTGTATCCTCTCGTTTTGCCAGCCATGCTCTACTATCGAGCTTGTGTTATTTACTATTGAAGCTTGTGGTATAAGTTCCCAAGATGCCCCTAAGGGTTGAACCTATGCCTTCCCGTGATCTGGGTAAACCCGAGAACTATCACGAGTCATACTCTTCTGGTGTTTGCTAGATAAAATTTAAACATTACAACTTCTTCAAAAAATGAGAAGTGAATGAAAGGTTATGCATTGGAGAAGTGGGAGTCGACCTTGAACTTTGTGTTCATGCCCATGGACATGGTAGATCCTATCATGAAAGCTTCTTGTAATAATAACTATTTCCTTGATATAATATGCTTTGGTATCGGTGAATTGATCCTTTGCAATCGTGCTTCCAACCATATTTTCTTCTTTGGTCCCATTTCTCGCACAAGTTTAAGCACTTGTCTTTTGTGGATCAATACCCCGGTCCAACCTCTACTTTGATCTGTCGTCGAGTATTACCCCCTGGTATCTCGAGATTATCACGAAACTGCATAACTTCTTATGAGTTCTTCATCAAGTACTACATTCTCACTGATTCAATTTTTTCACGGTCTCTGAGCTATTAAACACTCAAAGACACCGATAACTGAATCGAGTTCGCGTTGCGATTCAACAAGTATTAGAACTCTTCATCGCTTACAAATTTAATACTCGATCACGTCATCCCAAGCCTGATCGGCTATATCATTATCGTGCTAAATTTTAACTGTGCTACCTGGTCTTTATTTCCGGAGCACAACTTTGACGATGAGCCAAGCTTACGTCGATCTTCCTCGTCTTATCATTTCGCCTTGAACATCAAGCTTGATTCCGAGTGTGTGTCATACCCATGGTTCCAATAACCTTTCGCTTCATCATTCCTTTAACTTGATGTCATCGCCTATTGATTACATATTCTTGAAATCTCTCGACAAATGTGTCATGAACCTCATCAGTATTCTGAGCTCTTCCAGAATATCAGTCGAATTCTTGATGAGAAATACCATCCTTGCCCTCGATGGTTTGTATTATCACCGACCACTTTATTGCCTTTCATTCAACACAAACTTGTTCGTGTTTTGTGTTATACCTTGAGATCCTTGCTATCCAGCATTTGTTCGTCTTTACCTTGGAGTATTACCATCTTTTATGTCAAGAATGTCGTGAGAATTTCACCACCTCTTAAGAATTCTTGATATAGGTGATACCTTTTGCCATATCCATTCATTCCTTGGTCCCCGTGTTATTTCTAACCGGAAAACCGACAATCGAACTATGATGTGCGACTTCAAAACTTCTAGCAACCCTATTGCTTCGAAGTTAATGGTCGATATTTCATTCTTAGACCATTGGTTATCGAACCACCATTCTAACATTGATCATGCTACTTAAGCCCATATTTCGGGTGCACCTTTCAACCAATGTTTAACTGTGTATGTTTTCCTTGAGCATACATCAATATATCATTTGATCTAACTAATGTTATCTCCTTGTTCACATAATTGTGGAAACCCATATTTCAGAAGTCTCGATGAATTCTCGTTGAGTTCATCAGCTACGTCCTTATCCCTTCATTGGTTTAATGATGAGCTTTTGTTTTGGAACTCGCTTCCGTAGTAAATTTCCCGAGAATCTTACAATGTCGTCTCATTAATTTGTTTTGCACCTTTTCTTCTCAGGCATCCTGAGTCTGAGGTATCCTAACACCGATCAGATCTGAATCTCGGTCAGATATGATGGTTGGAACATTTTTCCAAGAGTTATAACACTGGTCTTTTATGACCCGGTAAGGTGATGGCATGCCCAGCACACCTGGCCGGATGACCTGCTGTTATAGTTTCCTTATTAGCAAGGTTATCCATTCTTCCATGAGGAAATTGTAAGACTTATTCTACAAGTTGTTCCTGATGGATCCTTCCTGTATCCAAAGTCTGACCTTTGCTTGAAGACCATGTCAATGCTATCTCGAAGCATGTCTGTGGTAATCCGATTTTCAATAAGAGCATTTGAAGAACAATGCTAAATTTTCTTTATCATTTATCCTAACACCGTTGTATGGGTAATATCATGAGATTCCTCCCCCCTTACCTAAATGGTTTTCTACTTTCTATCCTGTCATGGATATCATGCTCTGCTTGTCCTTGGGAAGGATATACCCCCGAAATATGTGTGTATACACATTTTCCCTTCCATTGTTCTGTTTAAACCTGATAACCACTTTTCCTTTCCATTGGTTTGTTTAAACCTTCTTCTGATCTATATTATATAAGCAGTAATATTTACCTGCTTATGTAAACACCTCGTTGTACAATTCTGTCAGCAAGACCCTGTAACTATTGTTGATGACATTCTGGTAGCCACCGATGGACGAGAACTTTGCCTATTGGTCTGCCTCGTTCAACGAAAGCGTGAAAATGGTTCTCTTCGTCCCTCGCCCTTGGTACCGGCGTTGTTGTTGCCGACATAATCGACATGCTACCCTCGACATGCCTTGCTTGCATGATCACGCAAGACGCCTCCGCCCTTCCTACTTTTAACCCACATGGTGGGCCCATAACCCAGTTCCATAGGATCGAAACTCGACTCTCCTGTACACCCCGGTTTCCAAGGTTATTCCTCGCTTGAATTCTTATGTAACTCATCGCCACCTGCCAAGTGATCTATTCGGGTATCAGACGCAATACTTGTTCTCGTTGCTCTGAACCCCTTTCACCTTCTGATTAGGCATCAAACGCTTGCCTATCTGTTTGAAACTTCTCATGGTACCTTCTTACTTTGCTCTCGACATCTTCTTAAGTTTCAATTCAAGAGATACTTATGCTTCTTCCCCTGAATTAACCGTCTGATGCTTGATCTTGTTAGAATCCGTCCTTATAGGGTTTTCCCTTCTCACCTTTTCGTAAGTACGATGAAGATCCTGAAGGAAGGACGACAACTTCATCATGATGACCTGAAGCAGAGGACTGAAGACATCAATGTAATGGATCGACCTCTTCGAGAAGAGAAACTAGGACCGAGAAGACTCGTTAGAATTTCGTAACCAGAACTCCCCCTCTCTCTTACTCCCCCTCTTAAATCTCGGGACGAGATTTCTTGTAGTGGAGGAGAATAGTAACACCCCGGGCGTCATGCTACAGTAAACTCCTATTAATGGTGACACATCATCATAATTAATTTTTGCTAATCATCACTTTGTTCCAAACCGACCTCAAATTTTAAAAAGACAAGCTAAATTATTATTTCCTCAAACTATAAAAATAAAATGTTCAGATATTAATATAAATCCCCCTGAGCAATTGTCATGTTGAAACCAACGTCATTTGACTCATCGGGTAATCCCTAGTAAAATATAAAGATGTCGAACAGCAAATAAAATAGCCATTTCATTTTGAACAAATAATTATACAATTCCATTTGACCTCAAACTTTGTGGGCCTCTTCAATTTATTGCCTATTAATTATGTCCTAATTTTCACATTTGACTAAAGTCACTTGATGGCAAAAACTAAATAGAAAACAACAACTAAAATGTAAGTAGTTAAATAAATATATGAAAACAGGCAGGACCTAATCTACTGGCCACTTTGGCCCATATAGCTGAATGGCAGGCCCAACCCACCTAACCTCCTGTCATCCCCTTCCTCTATTCACCTCAACCCCCGTGGATGCAGAGCGATCGTCCACGGCACCGATGGCCACGGGGCGGCCATCCAGGCCCACGGTGCCCTACTAGGTTGCCACCGCACGCCTCGAAACCCTAGAGCCCTCCTGCCTTTCCCCTCACTTTCTCCCTCGTCAGATCCGCCGCATGGGATCCACCCGTCGCCATGGTGAAGCTCGCTGATGTGGCTACCCTCCTCCTCGGCTCCTGATTTCGAGTCCCTCCGCTCTGCCATCATCCCCTACGTGGCTTGAGGCCGCCCGTTGGAGCTAGGACCCCCTGCATCGAGCCCTGCATCATCTTCGTCGTCCTCGGCCCCGTCGATTATCGCCATCGATTCCGGCAATGCCGAGCCATCCCCGAGGCCGCTGAGCTACTCTACGCATCCTTTGTGAGCTCCCTGCCGAATCCCCTCTATGCCCCACTCTGTTTGATGCCCGTAGTCGCAGTTCCCGTGCCCACCCGTGGTCGCCGTGGCCGCGCCTGAGCTCGCCCTCGAGTGCGCGCCCGCCTGCGCCTTGCCTTGTTCGGGCCACACCCTGCCTCGCCCCAGGGGCCGCGCTCGTCGCCCCCTGCTGCCTTCCGTTGTTTTAGCCAGCGCTTCGCCTCCCTTGTTGCTCCCACGCTGCTCCCCACTACCCCGCCCGCGCGCCTAGCCCCGCATCACCGTCGACCGCCGCTAGCCGCCTAGCCTAGCTCGCCTCGCCTTGCCTCCGCCGTCGGCCCCGCCTACTGACGCCGTGCTTCCCCCGCTGCTGCCTGAAGCCGCAGCCCACCTCCGCTGCCGCCTGCAGGTCCCCACGCCGGTGGCCGCCGCCGTTAGCCTCACGCTGCGGCGCCCACCTCCGTTACGCTTTGTAGAAGCGCTGCTCCTCCGGCCTGGCCGTTCTTTGCTTTCGTTGTGCGGCCATGGTCGTGCAATGATGGCTCATTTGGCTCCCTTCGGTGGGGCCGACCCATTTATGTTAGGGAAAATTAGATTAGGTTAGTCTAGTGATTAGTTAGCAAATGACCCTATGACACACGGGTCCCACTTAGTTAACAGGCTAAATAAATCCCTACTTAAAGTTACTGAGTATGACATGCGGGGCCCACCACCACTGTTCACTTTGACCAGTCAATGATGACTGGGCAGTTAACCCAGTCAACAGGCCCCACGCGCCATACACTGGATGGGTATAATGAAGGAAATATGCCCTAGAGGCAATAATAAAGTTATTATTTATTTCCTTATTTCATGATAAATGTTTATTATTCATGCTAGAATTGTATTAACCGGAAACATAATACATGTGTGAATACATAGACAAACAAGAGTGTCACTAGTATGCCTCTACTAGACTAGCTTGTTAATCAAAGATGGTTAAGTTTCCTAACCATAGACAAAGGAGTTGTCATTTGATTAACAAGGTCACATCATTAGTTGAATGATCTGATTGACATGACCCATTCCATTAGCTTAGCACCCATCGTTTAGTATGTTGCTATTGCTTTTATCCATGACTTATACATGTTCCTATAACTATGAGATTATGCAACTCCGTTTACGGAGGAACACTTTGGTACTACCAAACGTCACAACGTAATCGGGTGATTATAAAGGAGTACTACAGTGTCTCCAAAGGCAGATGTTGGGTTGGCGATTTTCGAGATTAGGATTTGTCACTCCGATTGCTCGGAGAGGTATCTCTGGGCCCTCTCGGTAATACACATCACTAAGCCTTGCAAGCATTACAACTAATGAGTTATCTCGTGAGATGATGTATTACGGAACGAGTAAAGAGACTTGCCAAGAACGAGATTGAACTAGGTATTGGATACCGACGATCGAATCTCGGGCAAGTAACATACCGATGACAAAGGGAACAACGTATGTTGTTATGCGGTCCGACCGATAAAGATCTTCGTAGAATATGTAGGAGCCAATATGGGCATCCAGGTCCCGCTATTGGTTATTGACCGGAGACGTGTCTCGGTCATGTCTACATTGTTCTCGAACCGTAGGGTCCGCACACTTAAGGTTTCGATGACGGTTATATTATGAGTTTTGTGTATTTTGATGTACCGAAGGAGTTCGGAGTCCCGGATGTGATCACGGACATGACGAGGAGTCTCGAAATGATCGAGACATAAAGATTGATATATTGGACGACTATATTCGGACACTGGAAAGGTTCCGGAAGTTTCCGGAGAAAACGGGAGTGCCGGAGGGGTTACCGGAACCCCCCGGGGAAGTAATGGGCCTTATTGGGCCAAAGGGGGAGAGAGAGGGCCGCACCAGGAGGTGGCGCGGCCCCCCCCATGGGGAGTCCGAATTGGACAAGGAGGGGGGGTGCGGCCCCCCTTTCCCTCTCCCTCTCCCTCTCTTTCCTTCCCCCTTCCTCCTTCCTAGTTGGACTAGGAAAGGGGAGTCCTACTCCCACAAGGAGGAGGACTCCCCCCGCCCTTGGCGCGCCTCCTAGGGCCGGCCGGCCCTCCCCCAAGCTCCATTATATACGGGGGCAGGGGGGCACCCTATGACACACAAGATGATCCTAGAGATCGCTCCTTAGCCGCAGTGCGGTGCCCCCTCCACCATATTCCACCTCGGTCATACCGTGGCGGTGCTTAGGCGAAGCCCTGCGTCGGTAGAACATCAAGATCGTCACCACGCCGTCAGGCCGACGGAACTCTCTCTCCCGAGCTTTGCCGGATCGGAGCCCGAGGAGCGCCACCGAGCTGTACGTGTGTCAAGAACTTCGAGGCGCCGGAGTAATCTTTGGGATCGATTGAATCGCGAGGAGAACGTCGACTACTTCCTCTATGTTGTGATCGCTTCCGCCGGTCTCACGAGGGTACGTAGACAACACTCTCCCTCTCGTTGCTATGCCATCACCATGATCTTGCGTGTGCGTAGGAATTTTTTGAAATTACTACGTTCCCCAACAAAGGGCATCGAGCCTAGGTTTTATGGTTTGATGTTTTGCACGAGTAGAACACAAGTGAGTTGTGGGCGATACAAGTCATACCGCCTACCAGATGTCATACTTTGGTTCAGCGGTATTGTGAGATGAAGCGGCCCGGACCGACATTACGCCAGACGCTTACGCGAGACTGGTTTCACCGTTACGAGCACTCGTGCTTAAAGGTGGCTGGCGGGTGTCTGTCTCTCTCACTTTAGTTGAACCGAGTGTGGCTACGCCCGGTCCTTGAGAAGGTTAAAACGGAGTCTAATTGACGAAGTATCGTTGTGGTCTTGATGCATAGGTAAGAACGGTTCTTGCTAAGCCCGTAGCAGCCACGTAGAACTTGCAGCAACAAAGTAGAGGACGTCTAACTTGTTTTTGCAGGGCATGTTGTGATGTGATATGGTCAAGACGTGATGAGATATAAGTTGTTGTATGAGATGATCATGTTTTGTTGAAGTTATCGGCAACTGGCATAAGCCTTATGGTAGTATCTTTATTGCATAAGATGCAAGCGCTAAATAATTGCTTTACTTTATCGCTATGCGATAGCAATAGTTGCAAGAGCAATAGTTGGCGAGACGACCATGTGACGACACATTGATATAGATCAAGATGATGGAGATCATGGTGTCATGCCGGTGACGATGGAAATCATGACGATGCTTTGGAGATGGAGATCAAAGGCACAAGATGATGATGGCCATATCATGTCACATATTTTGATTGCATGTGATGTTTATCTTTTATGCATCTTATCTTGCTTTGATTGACGGTAGCATTTTAAGATGATCTCTCACTAAAATTATCAAGTAGTGTTCTCCTGAGTATGCACCGTTACAAAGTTCGTCGTGCCGAGACACCACGTGATGATCGGGTGTGATAAGCTCACGTCCATCTACAACGGGTGCAAGCCAGTTTTGCACATGCAGAATACTCAGGTTATACTTGACGAGCCTAGCATATGCAGATATGGCCTCGGAACACGGAGACCGAAAGGTCGGCGTGAATCATATAGTAGATATGATCAACATAAGATGTTCACCATTGAAAACTACTCCATCTCACGTGATGATCGGTTATGGTTTAGTTGATTTGGATCACGTGATCACTTAGATGACTAGAGAGATGTCTGTCTAAGTGGGAGTTCTTAAGTAATATGATTAATTGAACTTAAATTTATCATGAACTTAGTCCCGTAGTATTTTGCAAATTATGTTGTAGATCAATAGCTCGCGTTGTTGCTTTCATATGTTTATTTTCATATGTTCCTAGAGAAAATTGTGTTGAAAATGTTAGTAGCAATGATGCGGATTGGATCCGCAATCTGAGGTTTATCCTCAATGCTGCATGTAAGAATTATGTCCTTAATGCACCACTAGGTGATGCACCTATTGCAGGAGCGTATGCACGTTATGAACGTTTGGCTAGCTCAATATGATGACTACTTGATAGTTTTGTGCACCATGCTTTATGGCTTAGAATCGGGACTTCAAAGATGTTTTGAACATCATGGACCATATGAGATGTTCCAGGAGTTGAAGTTAATATTTCAAGCAAATACCCGAGTTAAGAGATATGAAGTCTCCAACAAGTTCTATAGCTAAAAGATGGAGGAGAATCGCTCAACTAGTGAGCATGTGCTCAGATTGTCTGGGTACTACAATCGCTTGAATCAAGTGGGAGTTAATCTTCCGGATAAGATAGTGATTGATGTAATTCTCTAGTCACCATCACCAAGTTAGTAGAACTTCGTGATGAACTATAGTATGCAAGGGATGATGAAAATAATTCCCGAGTTTTTCATGATGATGAAATCGATGAAGGTAGAAATCAAGAAAGAACATCAAGTGTTGATGGTTAACAAGACCACTAGTTTCAAGAAAAGGGCAAAGGGATAGAAGGGAACTTCAAGAAGAACGGCAAGCAAGTTGCTGCTCAAGTGAAGAATCCCAAGTCTAGACCTAAGCCTGAGACTAAGTGCTTTTACCGCAAAGGGACTGATTCTTGAAGCGTAACTACCCCAAGTATTTGGCGGATAAGAAGGATGGCAAAGTAAACAAAGGTATATTTGATATACATGGTATTGATGTGTACTTTACTAGTGTTTATAGCAACCCCTCGGTATTTGGTACTGGTTCAGTTACTAAGAGTAGTAACTCAAAGCAGGAGTTGTAGAATAAATGTAAACTAGTTAAGGGTGAAGTGACGATGTGTGTTGAAAGTAGTTTCAAGATTGATATGATCATCATCGCACACTCCCTATACTTTCGGATTAGTGTTGAACCCAAATAAATGTTATTTGGTGTTTGCGTTGAGCATGAATATGATTTGATCATGTTTATTGCAATACGGTTATTCATTTAAGTAAGAGAATAAACTGTTGTTCTGTTTACATGAATAAAACCTTATATGGTTACACATCCAATGAAAATGGTTTATTGGATCTCGATCGTAGTGATACACATATTCATAATATTGAAACCAAAAGATGCAAAGTTAATAATGATAGTGCAACTTATTTGTGGCACTGCCGTTTAGGTCATATTGGTGTAAAGCGCATGAAGAAACTCCATGCTGATGGGATTTTGGAATCACTTGATTATGAATCACTTGATGCTTACGAACCATGCCTCATGGGCAATATGACTAAGACTCCGTTCTCCTAACAAAGGAGCGAAAGCAACTGACTTATTAGAAATAATACATACCGATGTATGCGATCCAATGAGTGTTAAGGTTCATGGCAGTGTATCGTTATTTTCTCGACCTTCACAGATGATTTGAGCAGATATGGGTATATCTACTTGATGAAACATAAGTCTGACATAGTTGAAAGGTTCAAAGAATTTCAGAGTGAAGTGAAAAATAAATCATCGTGACAAGAAATTAAAGGTTTCTCCGATCTGATCGTGGAGACCAATATTTGAGTTTCGAGTGTGGTCTTCATTTAAAACAATGTGAAATAGTTTCACAAATTCATGCCACTGGAACACCACATCATAATGGTGTGTCCGAACGTCATAACCGTACTTTATTGGATATAGTACAATCTATGATGTTTCTTACCGATTTACCAATATCGCTTTTGGGATCATGCATCAGAGACAGCTGCATTCACGTTAAATAGGGCACCATCTAAATCCGTTGCGACGACACTATATGAACTGTGGTTTAGCAAGAAACCAAAGTTGTCGCTTCTTAAAGTTTGGGGTTGCGATACTTATGTGAAAAAGTTTCATCCTGATAAGCTCAAACCCAAATCGGAGAAGTGCGTCTTCATAGAATACCCAAAGGAAATTGTTGGGTATACCTTCTATCACAGATCCGAAGGCAAAACATTCGTTGTTTATAAATGGATCCTTTCTAGAGAAGGAGTTTCTCTCGAAAGAAGTGAGTGGGAGGAAAGTGGAGCTTGATAAGGTAATTTGTACCTTCTCCCGAATTGGAAAGTATTTCATCACGGAAATCAGTTCCAGTGATTCCTACACCAATTAGTGAGGAAGCTAATGATGATGATCATGTAACTTCAGATCAAGTCACTACCGAATCTCGTAGGTAAACCAGAGTGAGATCCGCACTGCAGTGGTACGGCAATCCTGTTCGGAAGTCATGCTACTAGATCATGACGAACCTACGAACTATGAAGAAGCGATGGTGAGCCCAGATTCCGCTAAATGGCTAGAAGCCATGAAATCTGAGATGGGATCCATGTATGAAAACAAAGTGTGGACTTTGGTTGACTTGCCCGAGGGTCGGCAAGCAATAGAAAATAAATGGATCTTCAAGAGGAAGACGGACGTTGATAGTAGTGTTACTATCTACAAAGCTCGACTTGTCGCAAAAAGGTTTTTGACAAGTTCAAGGTGTTGACTACAATGAGATTTTCTCAATCAGAAGCGATGCTTAAGTCTGTCCGAATCATGTTAGCAATTGCCACAATTTATGAAATTTGGCAACTGGATGTAAAAACTGCAGTCCTGAATGGGTTTCTGGAGGAAGAGTTGTATATGATGCAACTACAAGGTTTTATCGATCCAAAGGGAGCTAACAAAGTGTGCAAGCTCCAGCGATCCATCTATGGACAGGTGCAAGCATCTCGGAGTTGGAATATACGCTTTGATCAGTTGATCAAAGCATATAGTTTATAAGACTTGCTGTGAAGCCCAGATTTACTAGAAAGTGAGTGGGAGCACTACAATATTTCTGATAAGTATATGTGAATGACATATTGTAGATCGGAAATAATGTAGAATTATTCTGCAAAGCATAAAGGAGTGTTTAAAAGGAGTTTTTCAAAGAAAGACCTCGGTGAAGCTGCTTACATATTGAGCATTAAGATCTATAGAGATAGATCAAGACGCTTGATAAGTTTTTCAATGAGTACATACCTTGACAAGATTTTGAAGTAGTTCAAAATGGAACAGTCAAAGAAAGAGTTCTTGCCTGTGTTACAAAGGTGTGAAATTGAGTAAGACTCAAAACCCGGCCACGGCAGAAGATAGAAAGAGAATGAAAGTCATTCCCTATGCCTTGGCCATAGGTTCTATAAAGTATGCCATGTTGTCTACCAGATCTATTGTATACCCTGCACTGAGTTTGGCAAGGGAGTACAATAGTGATCTAGGAATAGATCACTGGACAGCGGTCAAAATTATCCTTAATGGAATAAGGATATGTTTCTCGATTGTGGAAGTGATAAAAGGTTCGGTAGAAAGGGTTACGTTGATGCAAGTTTTGACACCGATCTGGATGACTTTAAGTCTCGATCTAGATACATATTGAAAGTGGGAGCAATTAGCTAGAGTAGCTCCGTGCAGAGCATTGTAGACATAAAAAAAATTGCAAAATACATAACGGATCTGAATGTGGAAGACCCGTTGACTAAGATTCTCACAAGCAAAACATGATCACACCTAAGTACTCTTTGGGTGTTAATCACATAGTGATGTGAACTAGATTACTAAATCTAGTAAACCCTTTGGATGTTGGTCACATGGCGATGTGAACTATGGGTGTTAATCACATGATGATGTGAACTATCGATGTGAATCACATGGTGATGTGATCTAGATTATTGACTCTAGTGCAAGTGGGAGATCAAGGAAATATGCCCTAGAGGCAATAATAAAGTTATTATTTATTTCCTTATTTCATGATAAATGTTTATTATTCATGCTAGAATTGTATTAACCGGAAACATAATACATGTGTGAATACATAGACAAACAAGAGTGTCACTAGTATGCCTCTACTAGACTAGCTTGTTAATCAAAGATGGTTAAGTTTCCTAACCATAGACAAAGGAGTTGTCATTTGATTAACAAGGTCACATCATTAGTTGAATGATCTGATTGACATGACCCATTCCATTAGCTTAGCACCCGATCGATTAGTATGTTGCTATTGCTTTTATCCATGACTTATACATGTTCCTATAACTATGAGATTATGCAACTCCCGTTTACCGGAGGAACACTTTGGGTACTACCAAACGTCACAACGTGAATCGGGTGATTATAAAGGAGTACTACAGGTGTCTCCAAAGGCGATGTTGGGTTGGCGTATTTCGAGATTAGGATTTGTCACTCCGATTGTCGGAGAGGTATCTCTGGCCCTCTCGGTAATACACATCACTAAGCCTTGCAAGCATTACAACTAATGAGTTATCCTGTGAGATGATGTATTACGGAACGAGTAAAGAGACTTGCCAAGAATCTAGATTGAACTAGGTATTGGATACCGACGATCGAATCTCGGGCAAGTAACATACCGATGACAAAGGGAACAACGTATGTTGTTATGCGGTCTCGACCGATAAAGATCTTCGTAGAATATGTAGGAGCCAATATGGGCATCCAGGTCCCGCTATTGGTTATTGACCGAGACGGTGTCTCGGTCATGTCTACATTGTTCTCGGACCGTAGGGTCCGCACGCTTAAGGTTTCAAGGACGGTTATATTATGAGTTTTGTGTATTTTGATGTACCAAGGAGTTCGGAGTCCCGGATGTGATCACGGACATGACGAGGAGTCTCGAAATGATCGAGACATAAAGATTGATATATTGGACGGCTATATTCGGACACCGGAAAGGTTCCTAAGTTTCCGGAGAAACTGGAGTGCCGGAGGGGTTACCGAACCCCCTGGGAAGTAATGGGCCTTATTGGGCCAAAGGGGAGAGAGAGGGCCGCACCAGAGGTGGAGCGCACTTCCATGGGGAGTCCGACTGGACAAGGAGGGGGGCCCTTTCCTCTCCCTCTCCCTCTCTTTCCTTCCCCTTCCTCCTTCCTAGTTGGACTAGGAAAGGGAGTCCCTCCCACTAGGAGGAGGACTCCCTCCCTTGGCGCCTTCCTAGGGCCGGGCCGGCCCTCCCCTTGCTCCTTTATATACGGGGCAGGGGGCACCCTAGGACACACAAGTTGATCCTTGAGATCGCTCTCAGCCGTGTGCGGTGCCCCCTCCACCATATTCCACCTCGGTCATACCGTGGCGGTGCTTAGGCGAAGCCTGCGTCGGTAGAACATCAAGATCGCCACCACGCTGTCAGGCCGACGGAACTCTCTCTCCCGAGCTTTGCTGGATCGGAGCCCGAGGAGCGCCACCGAGCTGTACGTGTGTCAAGAACTCGAGGCGCCGGAGTAACGGCGCTGGGATCGGTTGGATCGCGAGGAGAACGTACGACTACTTCCTCTATGTTGTGATCACTTCCGCTTCGGTCTACGAGGGTACGTAGACAACACTCTCCCCTCTCGTTGCTATGCCATCACCATGATCTTGCGTGTGCGTAGGATTTTTTTTGAAATTACTACGTTCCCCAACATATAATTCTAGGTACCATAGCCTTTTTTTCTTATTTATTTTTGAGATACAAATAATTCAAGAAAATGAATAAAGCTTTGAAAATTAATATAAAATAAACCGTAGCTCAGATGAAAATACTTTATACATGAAAGTTGCTCAGAACGACGAGACGAATCCGGATACGTAGCCTGTTCGTCCGCCCCACGTTCGTAGAATAGCAAACACGCAACTTCCCCCTTCTGATTCATCTGTCCGAAAACGCGAAACACCGGGAATACTTTCCCGCATGTTTCCCCCCTTTCGTCGGTATCACCTCCTACCGCGTTAGGGCACACCTAGCACCTCTCATTGTCATGTCATGCATTGGCATGCTTATGTTTGCATTATATTTATTGTTTCTTCCCCCTCTTCTCTCGCTAGACACCGAGACCGGCCTTGCTGCTACCCAAGACGACTACGGTGTTTTACCCCTCCTTGCCAGAGCAACCATGCAAGCCCCCCCTTGATCACCAGATATCGCCTATTCCTTCTCTCTACTGCTTGCATTAGAGTAGTATAGCATGTTACTGCTTCCGGTTAATCCTATTCTGCTGCATAGCCTGTCATTGTTGCTACAATCGTTACCCTTACCTGCAATCCTAAATGCTTAGTATAGGATACTAGTATTCCATTAGTGGCCCTACACTCTTGTCCGTCTGCCATGCTATACTACTGGGCCGTGATCACTTCGGGAGGTGATCACGGGCATATGCTATATACTTTATACTGTTACATTACTTATGATACTATTCGGAGATGGGGGCTGAAGGGGCAGGTGGCTCCATCCCGGAAGAGGTGGGCCTGGGTTCCCGACGGCCCCCGACTGTTACTTCGTGGCAGAGCGACATGGCAGGTTGAGACCACCTAGGAGAGAGGTTGAACTGGCCCTGGTCGGCATTCGCGGATACTTCAATTAACACGCTTAACGAGATCTTGGTATTTGATCTGAGTTTGGCCACTGGCCTATATGCACTAACCAACTACGCGGGAACAGTTATGGGCACTCGACGTCGTGGTATCAGCCGAAGCCTTCTTGACGTCAGCAACTGAGCGGCGCGCGCCAGATTGGACCGTAAGCCTGCACTTGTATTAAGGGGGCTAGGTCTGCTTCCGGCCGCCCTCGCAACGTGCAGGTGTGCAATGGGCGATGGGCCCAGACCCCTGCGCCATAGGATTTAGACCGGCGTGCTGACCTCTCTGTTGTGCCTAGGTAGGGCTACGACGTGTTGATCTTCCGAGGCCGGGCATGACCCAGGAAAGTGTGTCCGGCCAAAGGGGATCGAGCGTGTTGGGTTATGTGGTGCACCCCTGCAGGGAAGTTTATCTATTCGAATAGCCGTGTCCCTCGGTAAAAGGACGACTCGGAGTTGTACCTTGACCTTATGACAACTAGAACCGGATACTTAATAAAACACACCCTTCCAAGTGCCAGATATAACCCGGTGATCGCTCTCTCACAGGTCGACGAGGAGAGGATCGTCGGATAGGATTATGCTATGCGATGATACTTGGTGAACTTACCATCTACTCTCTTCTACATGCTGCAAGATGGAGGCTGGCAGAAGCGTAGTCTTCGACCGGATTAGCTATCCCCCTCTTATTCTGGCATTCTGCGCTCAGTCGATATGGCCTTTACACATATACCCCTGCATATGTAGTGTAGATCCTTGCTTGCGAGTACTTTGGATGAGTACTCACGCTTGCCTTGCTCTCCCTTTTCCCCCTTTTTCTTTCTTCCTGGTTGTCGCAACTAGATGCTGGAGCCCAGGAGCCAGACGCCACCGTCGATGACGACTCCTACTACACGGAGGTGCCTACTACTACGTGCAAGCTGCTGACGACGACCAGGAGTAGTTTAGGAGGATCCCAGGCAGGAGGCCTGCGCCTCTTTCGATCTGTATCCCAGTTTGTGCTAGCCTTCTTAAGTCAAACTTGTTTAACTAATGTCTGTACTCAGATATTGTTGCTTCCGCTGACTCGTCTATGATCGAGCACTTGTATTCGAGCCCTCGAGGCCCCTGGCTTGTATTATGATACTGTATGACTTATATATGTTTTAGAGTTGTGTTGTGATATCTTCCCGTGAGTCCCTGATCTTGATCGTACACGTTTGCGTGCATGATTAGTGTACGATTGAATTGGCGGCGTCACAACCGGGATACACAATGAATCAAGAGTGACATGTATGAAAGAATTATGAATGGTGGCTTTGCCACAAATACTATGTCAACTACATGATCATGCAAAGCAATATGAAAATGATGGAGCGTGTCATAATAAACTGAACGGTGGTAAGTTGCATGGCAATATATCTCAGAATGGCTATGGAAATGCCATGGTATGTAGATATGGTGGCTGTTTTGAGGAAGGTTTATGGTGGGTGTATGATACCGGCAAAAAGTGCGCGATATTGGAGAGGCTAGCAATGGTGGAAGGAAGAAAGTGTGTATAATCCATGGACTCAACATTAGTCATAAAGAACTCATATACTTATTGCCAAAAATCTACAAGTTATCGAAGCAAAGTATTACGTGCATGCTCCTAGGAGGATAGATTGGTAGGAAAAGACCATCGCCGTCTCCTCGACCGCCACTCATAAGGAAGACAATCAATAAATAAATCATGCTCCGACTTCATCACATAATGGTTCACCATACGTGCATGCTACGGGAATCACAAACTTTAACACAAGTATTTCTGAAATTCAAAAGTACTCAACTAGCATGACTCTAATATCACCATCTCCATATCTCAAAACAATTATCAAGTATCAAACTTCTCATAATACTCAACACACTCATAAGAAAATTTGTTTTACTAATCTTGAATGTCTATCATAATTAAAGCAAATTACCATGCTGTTTTGTAGGACTCTCAAAATAATCTAAGTGAAGCATGAGATAACAATAGTTTCTATAAAACAAAACCACCACCGTGCTCTAAAAGATATAAGTCAAGCACTAGGGCAAAAACTATATAACTCAAAAGATATAAATGAAGCACATGGAGTATTCTAACAATTTCCGAATCATGTGTGTCTCTCTCAAAATGTGTGTACAGAAAGGATGATTGTGGCAAACTAACAAATAAAGACTCAAATAATACAAGACGCTCCAAGAAAAACACATATCGTGTGGTGAATAAAAATATAGCTCCAAGTAAAGTTATCGATGGAAGTAGATTTAAAGAGGGATCCCTTCCGGGGCATCCCCAAGCTTTGGCATTTTGGTGTCCTTAGATTATCTTGGGGTGCCATGGGCATCCCCAAGCTTAGGCTCTTGCCACTCATTGTTCCATAATCCATCAAATCTTTCACCCAAAACTTGAAAACTTCACAACACAAAACACAGCAGAAATTCTCGTGAGCTCCGTTAGCGAAAGAAAACAAAACACCACTTCAAGGTACTTTAATGAACTCATTATTTATTTATATTGGTGTTAAACCTACTGTATTACAACTTCTCTATGGTTTATAAACTATTTTACTAGCCATAGATTCATCAAAATAAGCAAACAACACACGAAAAACAGAATCTGTCAAAAACAGAACAGTCTGTAGTAATCTGTAACTAACGCAAACTTCTAGAACTCCAAAAATTCAGACAAAATAGGAAGACCTAGAAAACTTGTTTACTGATCATAAGCAATTGTAATCAATATTTTATCACGTTCTGGTGATTTTTAACAATTATTTTCGTGAACAGAAAGTTTCTGGAATTTTCAGCAAGATCAAATAACTATCATCCAAGAATATCCTATAGGTTAAACTTGGCAGACACACTAATTAAAACATAAAAACACATCTAACCAGAGGCTAGGTCAAATATTTATTCCTAAACTGAAGCAAAAAGCAAACACTAAAAATAAAATTGGGTTGCCTCCTAACAAGCGCTATCGTTTAACGCCCCTAGCTAGGCATAAAAGCAAGGATAGATCTAGGTATTGCCATCTTTGGTAGGCAATCCATAGGTGGCTCTCATAATATATTCATAAGGTAATTTTATTTTATTTCTAGGGAAGTGTTCCATGCCTTTCCTTAATGGAAATTGGAATCTATATTCCCTTCCTTCATATCAATAATTGCACCAATCGTTCTAAGGAAAGGTCTACCAAGAATAATAGGACATGAAGGATTGCAATCTATATCAAGAACAATAAAATCCACAGGTACATAATTCCTATTTGCAACAATAATAACATCATTAATTCTTCCCATAGGTTTCTTAATGGTGGAATCCGCAAGGTGCAAGTTTAAAGAGCAATCATCAAAATCACAAAAACCTAGCAAATCACACAAAGTTTTTGGGATCGTGGAAACACTAGCACCCAAATCACACAAAGCATAGCATTCATGATCTTTAATTTTAAATTTAATATTAGGTTCCCACTCATCATAAAGTTTTCTAGGGATAGAAACTTCCAACTCAAGTTTTTGTTCATAAGATTGCATCAAAGAATCAATGATATGTTTAGTAAAGGCTTTATTTTGACTATAAGCATCTGGAGAATTTAGCACGGATTGCAACAAGGAAATACAATCTATCAAAGAGAAATTATCATAATTAAATTCCTTGAAATCCAAAATAGTGGGTTCATTAATATCTAGAGTTTTGATCTCTTCAATCCCACTTTTACCAATTTTTGCATCAAGATCTAAAAACTCCGAATTTTTGGAACGCCTTCTAAGTAAAGGTGGATCATATTCAGTCCCATCATTATCAAGATTCATACTGCAAAACAAAGATTTAATAGGGGACACATCAATAACTTTTAGATCTTCATCTTTATTTTCCCAAAAAAATTCCGGCTTAGCGGCCATCTTATTAACTAAGGTGGCCTGCTTATCCGAAACTTCAGCTATTAATTTCTCAAGATGAGCAATCTGAGATTTCAAACCATCAAATTCTTTAGACACATCATCGAGCTCTTTATTCATATAACCCATGAAGCTTTTTTGTACCTTAAGCTCTTTTCTAAATAAATTATTATGCTCAAAATGTAAGACCATAAAACTCCTGACATTGCTTTCGATCTCTTCTAACCTTTTAAGGTGAAGATCACCAAATCTAGGTAGAGCCATCGTGATAAGCAAGCAATCCAACACACGGGCACACAAGAAGCGAGCGAAAAAGAGGCAAACGGAAAAGAGAGAGGGTGAATAAAACGGCAAGGGTGAAGTGGGGGAGAGGAAAATGGCAAATAATGTAATGCGGGAGATAAGGGTTTGTGATGGGTACTTGGTATGTTGACTTTTATGAGACTCCCGACAGAACGGCGCCCGTAAATCCTTCTTGCTACCTCTTGAGCATCAAGCGTTGGTTTTCCCTTGAAGAGGAAAGGGTGATGCAAAGAAAGCAGCGTAAGTATTTCCCTCAGTTTTTGAGAACCAAGGTATCAATCCAGTAGGAGGCCACGCACGAGTCCCTTGCACCAACACAAACAAATAAAATCCTCGCAACCAACACAATAAAGGGGTAGTCAATCCCTTCACGGTCACTTACGAAAGTGAGAGCTGATAGATATGATAAGATAATATTTTTGGTATTTTTGTGATAAAGAGAAATAAAGATGCAAAGTAAAATAAAAGGCAATATAAATAAATAAGTGTTGGAAGATTAAATATGATGGAAAATAGACCCGGGGGCCATAGGTTTCACTAGTGGCTTCCCTCGAGAGCATAAGTATTACGGTGGGTAAACAAATTACTGTTGAGCAATTGATAAAATTGAGCATAGTTATGAGAATATCTAGGTATGATCATGTATATAGGCATCATGTACGCGACAAGTAGACCGACTCCTGCCTGCACCTACTACTATTACTCCACAGATCGACCGCTATCCAGCATGCATCTAGAGTATTAAGTTCAAAAGAACAGAGTAACGCCTGTAAGCAAGATGACATGATGTAGAGGGATAAATTCATGCAATATGATAAAAACCCCATCTTGTTATCCTCGATGGTAACAATACAATATGCGCCTTTGCTGCCCCCATCACACCGGGAAAGGACACCGCAAGATTGAACCCAAAGCTAAGCACTTCTCCCATTGCAAGAAAGATCAATCTAGTAGGCCAAACCAAACTGATAATTTGAAGAGACTTGCAAAGATAACCAATCATACATAAAAGAATTCAGATAAGATTCAAATATTGTTCATAGATAAACTTGATCATAAACCCACAATTCATCGGTGTCAACAAACACACCGCAAAAGAAGATTACATCGAATAGATCTCCACGAGAGAGGGGGAGAACATTGTATTGAGATCCAAAAAGAGAGAAGAAGCCATCTAGCTAATAACTATGGACCTGAAGGTCTGAGGTAAACTACTCACACATCATCGGAGTGGCTATGGTGTTGATGTAGAAGCCCTCCATGATCAATGCCCCCTCCAGCGGAGCTCCGAAAAAGGCCCCAAGATGGGATCTCACGGGTAGAGAAGGTTGTGGCGGTGGAATTAGGTTTTTGGCTCCGTATCTGGTAGTTTGGGGGTACGTAGGTATATATAGGAGGAAGAAGTACGTCGGTGGAGCAATGTGGGGCCCACGAGGGTGGAGGGTGCGCCTGGGGGGTAGGCGCGCCCCACGCCGTGCCTCCTGGTTGCTTTCTTGACGAGGGTCCAAGTCCTCCGGATCACGCTTGTTCCAAAAATCACGTTCCCGAAGGTTTCATTCTGTTTGGACTCCGTTTGATATTCTTTTTCTGCGAAACTCAAATAGGCAAAAACAACAATTACGGGTGGGCCTCACGATTAATAGGTTAGTCCCAAAAATAATATAAAAGTGTATAATAAAGCCCATTAATGTCCAAAATAGAATATAATATAGCATGAAACAATCAAAAATTATAGATACGTTGGAGACGTATCACTCGTCGCCGTCATACTCGCGCCAGCCGCGGATTTCTTCACTCTGCCACCGCCGTAGCTGTTGCTACCTCTTGAGCATGCGTTCGTTTTTCCTTTGAAGAGGAAAGGGTGATGCAGCAAAGTAGCGTAAGTATTTCCCTTAGTTTTTTGAGAACCAAGGTATCAATCCAGTAGGAGGCCACACGCAAGTCCCTCGTACCTACACAAACAAATAAGAACTTTGCAACCAACGCGATAAAGGGGTTGTCAATCCCTTCACGACCACTTGCAAAAGTGAGATCTGATAGAGATGATAAGATAATACTTTTTGGTATTTTTATGATAAAGACTAAAAGTAAAGAAAGCAAAATAAACAGTGCCAGAAATAGCTAGTTGGCGGGAGATTAATATGATGGAAGATAGACCCCGGGGCCATAGGTTTCACTAGTGGCTTCTCTCAAGATAGCATAAGTATTACGGTGGGTGAACAAATTATTGTCGAACAATTGATAGAAAAGTGCATAATTATGAGAATATCTAGGCATGATCATGTATATAGGCATCACGTCCGCGACAAGTAGGCCGACTCCTGCCTGCATCTACTAATATTGCTCCACACATCGACTGCTATCCAGCATGCATCTAGAGTATTAAGTTCAGAAGATCAGAGTAACGCATTAGGTAAGATGACATGATGTAGAGGAAAAAACTCAAGCAATATGATATAAACCCCATCTTTTTATCCTTGATGGCAACAATACAATACGTGTCGTTTCCCCATCACATCGGGATCAAGCACCGCATGATTGAACCCAAAGCTAAGCACTTCTCCCATTGCAAGAAAGATCAATCTAGTAGGCTAAACCAAACTGATAATTCAAAGAGACTTGCAGATAACCAATCATACATAAAAGAATTCAGAGAAGATTCAAATATTTTTCATAGATAATCTTGATCATAAACCCACAATTCATCGGATCTCGACAAACACACCGCAAAAAGAGTTACATCAAATAGATCTCCAAGAAGATCGAGGAGAACTTTTTATTGAGATCCAAAGAGAGAGAAGAAGCCATCTAGCTAATAACTATGGACCCGAAGGTCTGTGGTAAACTACACACACATCATCGGAGAGGCTATGGTGTTGATGTAGAAGCCCTCCGTGATCGATTCCCCCTCCGGCGGAGCGCCGGAAAAGGCCCCAAGATGGGATTTCACGGGTACAGAAGGTTGCGGCGGAATTAGGTTTTCGTGGTGCTCCTCGATGGTTTTGGGGTACGTAGGTATATGTAGGAGGAAGAAGTAGGTCCGTGGAGCCACGAGGGGCCCACGAGGGTGGAGGACGCGCCCAGGGGGTAGGCGCGCCCCCTGCCTCATGGCCTCCTCGTTGATTTCTTGACGTCCACTCCAAGTCCTCTGGATCACGTTTGTTCCAAAAATAACTCTCCCGAAGGTTTCATTCCGTCTGGACTCCGTTTGATATTCTTTTTCTGCGAAACACTGAAATAGGCAAAAAAACAGCAATTTGCACCGGGCCTTGGGTTAATAGGTTAGTCCCAAAAATTATATAAAAGTGTATAAATAAGCCCATTAAACATCCAAAACAGAATATATAATAGCATGGATCAATAAAAAATTATAGATACGTTGGAGACGTATCAAGCATCCCCAAGCTTAATTCCTCGCCGTCTCGAGTAGGTAAATGATAAAACAGAATTTTTGATGTGGAATGCTACTTAGCATATTCTTCAATGTAATTTTCTTTATTGTGGCATGAATGTTCAGATCTGAAAGATTCAAGATAAAAGTTTAATATCGACATAAAAATAATAATACTTCAAGCATTCTAACCAAGCAATCATGTCTTCTCAAAATAACATGGCCAAAGAAAGTTATCCCTGCAAAATCATATAGTCTGGCTATGCTCTATCTTCACCACACAAAGTATTTAAATCATGCACAACCCCGATGACAAGCTAAGCAATCGTTTCATACTTTTGATGTTCTCAAACTTTTTCATCTTCACGCAATACATGAGCGCGTGCGCCATGGACATAACACTATGGGTGGAATAGAATGGTGGTTGTGGAGAAGACAAAAAGGAGAAGATAGTCTCTCATCAACTAGGCGTATCAATGGGCTATGGAGACGCCCATCAATAGATATCAATGTGAGTGAGTAGGGATTGCCATGCAACGGATGCACTAGAGCTTATAAGTGTATGAAAGCTCAACAAAAGAAACTAAGTGGGTGTGCATCCTTGCTCACGAAGACCTAAGGCATTTTGAGGAAGCCCATCACTGGAATATACAAGCCAAGTTCTATAATGTAAAGATTCCCACTAGTATATGAAAGTGACAAAATAAGAGACTCTCTATCATGAAGATCATGGTGCTACTTTGAAGCACAAGTGTGGTCAAAGGATAGTAACATTGTCCCTTCTCTCTTTTTCTCTCATTATTATTTTTTATTTCGGCCTTCTCTCTTTTTTTGGCCTCTTTTCCCCCTTTTTTTCGTCCGGAGTCTCATCCCGACTTATGGGGGAATCATAGTCTCCATCATCCTTTCCTCACATGGGACAATGCTCTAATAATGATGATCATCACACTTTTATTTGCTTACAACTCAAGAATTACAACTCGATACTTAGAACAAAATATGATTCTATGTGAATGCCTCCGGCGGTGTACCGGGATGTAATGAATCAAGAGTGACATGTATGAAAGAATTATAAAGGTGGCTTTGCCACAAATATGATGTCAACTACATGATCATGCAAAGCAATATGACAATGATGAGGCGTGTCATAATAAATGGAACGGTGGTAAGTTGCATGGCAATATATCTCGGAATGGCTATGGAAATGCCATAATAGGTAGATATAGTGGCTGTTTTGAGGAAGGTATATGGTGGGTATATGATACCGGCAAAAGGTCCGCGGTATTAGAGAGGCTAGCAATGGTGGAAGGGTGAGAGTGCGTATAATCCATGGACTCAACATTAGTCATAAAGAACTCACATACTTATTGCAAAAATCTATTAGTTATCAAAAGAAGTACTACGCGCACGCTCCTAGGGGGATAGATTGGTAGGAAAAGACCATCGCTCGTCCCCGACCGCCACTCATAAGGAAGACAATCAATAAATAAATCATGCTCCGACTTCATCACATAACGGTTCACCATACGTGCATGCAACGGGAATCACAAACTTTAGAACAAGTATTTCTCAAATTCACAACTACTCAACTAGCATGACTCTAATATCACCATATTCATATCTCAAAACAATTATTAAGTATCAAACATCTCTTAGTATTCAATGCACTTTATAGTTTTTTTCGTGGATGCTTATCATATTAGGACTAATTTTATAACCAAAGCAAATTACCATGCTGTTCTAAAAGACTCTCAAAAATAATATAAGTGAAGCATGAGAGATCAATAATTTCTATAAAATATAACCACCACCGTGCTCTAAAAGGTATAAGTGAAGCACTAGAGCAAAATTGTTTAGCTCAAAAGATATAAGTGAAGCACATAGAGTATTCTAATAAATTTCGAATAATGTGTGTCTCTCTCAAAAGGTGTGTACAGCAAGGATGATTGTGGTGAACTAAAAAGCAAAGACTCAAATCATACAAGAGGCTCCAAGCAAAACACATATCATGTGGTGAATAAAAATATAGCTCCAAGTAAAGTTACCAATGGATTTAAGACAAAGAGGGGATGCCTTCCGGGGCATTCCCAAGCTTAGGATTTTGGTTTGTCCTTAGATTTTACCTTGGGGTGCCTTGGGCATCCCCAAGCTTATTCTCTTGCCACTCCTTGTTCCATAATCCATCAAATCTTGACCCAAAACTTGAAAACTTCACAACACAAAACTTAACAGAAAATCTCGTGAGCTCCGTTAGCGAAAGAAAACAAAACACCACTTCAAGGTACTGTAATGAACTCATTATTTATTTATATTGGTGTTAAACCTACTGTATTCCAACTTCTCTATGGTTCATAACCTCCGATACTAGCCATAGATTCATCAAAATAAGCAAACAACACACGAAAAACAGAATCTGTCAAAAACATAACAGTCTGTAGTAATCTGTAACTAACACAAACTTATGGAACTCAAAAAATTCTAAAATAAATTTTTGGACGTGAGTAATTTATCTCTTAATCATCTGCAAAAAGAATCAACTAAATATCACTCTCCAGTAAAAAGTTGTAGCTAATCTCGTGAGCGCTAAAGTTTCTGTTTTTTACAGCAAGATCAAAAAGACTTCACCCAAGTCTTCCCAAAGGTTCTACTTGGCACAGACACTAATTAAAACACAAAACCACATCTAAACAGAAACTAGATGTATTATTTATTACTAAACAGAACCAAAAAGCAAAAAACTAAAATAAAATTGGGTTGCCTCCCAACAAGTGCTATCGTTTAACGCCCCTAGCTAGGCATAACGGGAAGAATAGATCTAGGTTTTGCCATCTTTGGTGTTGGGAAAGAAAAGAGAAAATTTATTATCTATAACATTTATCTTTCTTTTTTGATAAAGTATGTGGCCATTAATGGTGGAAGGAATATTAAGCACACTACGGAAATTTGCATCTAAGCTAGCCTTCATCTCTTTGATAGTTTCGTTTTGGTAAAAGCACAAAAGAGAGGTGGAATCAACTTTCTCACTCATGGGGTGCCCAAATATAGTTTTCATCTTTTCATAGGTATCTATGGGATCCCCTTCAAGAAAACCCTCTTCAAAAATAGAATCTAAAACTTTCTTGAATGAAGCGGGCAACCCAACATAAAAGCTTTTTAGGTATATCTCAATTTTTGATATTGGGGCACATAGCTAGCTCGGATCCTTAAAAGCCTATCCCAAGCAACTTTCAAAGACTCAGCAAGTAAATAACGAAAAATTCCGAGATCATCTTCATCAAAATTATTCAAACCCTCATTGATAACCCCGATAGGTCTTTCCATAGCATCATTATTTATGAGCTTAGAAAGGACAGAGGGACTATCCAAAGTTTTTAAACCCTGGAGGGAGCCTTTAACCCTTTTTGATTCGGCCATGGCACAAGAAAAACAACGGGAGAGAGGGCGAATAAAACGGCAAGGGTGAAGTGGGGGAGAGGAAAACGAGAGGCAAATGGCAAATAATGTAATGCGGGGGATAAGAGTTTGTGATGGGTACTTGGTATGTCTTGACTTGTGCGTAGACTCCCGACAGCGGCGCGTAAATCCTTCTTACTACCTCTTGAGCATGCGTTGGTTTTTCCCTTGAAGAGGAAAGGGTGATGCAGCAAAGTAGCATAAGTATTTCCCTCATTTTTTGAGAACCAAGGTATCAATCGAATAGGAGGCCACACGCAAGTCCCTCATACCTACACAAACAAATAAGAACCTTGCAACCAACGCGATAAAGGGGTTGTCAATCCCTTCACGACCACTTGCAAAAGTGAGATCTGATAGAGATGATAAGATAATATTTTTTGATATTTTTATAATAAAGACTAAAAGTAAAGAAAGCAAAATAAACGGTGCCAGAAATAGCTAGTTGGCGGGAGATTAATATGATGGAAGATAGACCCGGGGGCCATAGGTTTCACTAGTGGCTTCTCTCAAGATAGCATAAGTATTACGGTGGGTGAACAAATTATTGTCGAACAATTGATAGAAAAGTGCATAATTATGAGAATATCTAGGCATGATCATGTATATAGGCATCACGTCCACGACAAGTAGCCCGACTCCTGCCTGCATCTACTACTATTACTCCACACATCGACCGCTATCCAGCATGCATCTAGAGTATTAAGTTCATAAGAACATAGTAACACATTAGGTAAGATGACATGATGTAGAGGGATAAACTAAAGCAATATGATATAAACCCCATCTTTTTATCCTTGATGGCAACAATACAATACATCTCGTTTCCCCTCATCACTGGGATCGAGCACCGCATGATTGAACCCAAAGCTAAGCACTTCTCCCATTGCAAGAAAGATCAATCTAGCAGGCCAAACCAAACTGATAATTCGAAAAGACTTGCAAAGATAACCAATCATACATAAAAGAATTGAGAGAAGATTCAAATATTGTTCATAGATAATCTTGATCATAAACCCACAATTCATCGGATCTCGACAAACACACCGCAAAAAGAGTTACATCAAATAGATCTCCAAGAAGATCAAGGAGAACTTTGTATTGAGATCCAAAGAGAGAGAAGAAGCCATCTAGCTAATAACTATGGACCCGAAGGTCTGGGGTAAACTACTCACACATCATTGGAGAGGCTATGGTGTTGATGTAGAAGCCCTCCGTGATCAATTCCCCCTCCGGTGGAGCGCCGGAAAAGGCCCCAAGATGGGATCTCACGGGTACAGAAGGTTGCATGCGGCGGTGGAATTAGGTTTTTGTGGTGCTCCTCGATGGTTTTGGGGTACACAGGAATATATAGGAGGAAGAAGTAGGTCGGTGGAGCCACGAGGGGACCACGAGGGTGGACGGTGCGCCCAGGGGGTAGGCGCGCCCCCCTGCCTCGTGGTGTCCTCGTTGATTTCTTGACGTCCACTCCAAGTCCTCTGGATCACGTTTGTTCCAAAAATAACTCTCCCGAAGGTTTCATTCCGTTTGGACTTCGTTTGATATTCTTTTTCTGCGAAACATTGAAATAGGCAAAAAAACAGCAATTTGCACTGGGCCTTGGGTTAATAGGTTAGTCCCAAAAATAAAATAGAAGTTTATATATAAGCCCATTAAACATCCAAAACAGAATATATAATAGCATGGAGCAATAAAAAATTATAGATATGTTGGAGACGTATCAGTTGTCTTCCTCTGCCAAGTTAGGGCGTGGAAGATCTGAACTGACGCTAAATCTACACTTCTTAGTTCGTGGTGTTCTTCGCCAAGGGTAATTAAAGTTGCTTTTACTACCCTTGTTTATTCCGATGCTTTCTACAAAATCTTCAAAAGGTGTTTATTCTTCAAATCTTCACACTCTAAACACCTCACACATCATCTGTTCTTGATCTGTTTCCCTAAGCAACATTTTTCTTCAAGATTCCTCAATTGTGTGGATTTTCAATCCGCATAACTCTGGAACCTAAGTCAAAGAACGCTTAGTGAAATTCCTCAAGACTCATCTCGTCAAATTCCTCAAACTTGTTCTTTTGCAAAAACTTACGAGAACGATATGACCTGTCCAAATTCTTCATAACTATATTCTGTTCACAGGTACACATGTCCGCTGCTGAATCACTAGGTTCTCATCAACTTAACTCATTTGCAGCGTTCCTCGAAGAAAATTTGCATACCTCTTCAGAGAATTCTATTGTTCAGATGCCTCAGCTAAAGAAAATGGCTGATAGCAAGGAGAAAAAAAATCAGCGCAAGGTGCACATCCAAAGGATAGAGAGGAGATGTGCACGGGAATGGAGGGAGTACAGATATGTGACTCCAAAGAAATGATCATGCCAGCTGAAGCTTCAACCGCTATGCCTAAAGAAATTGATCATGCCAGGGCAACTGCATCAGTTGTGCCTGAAGAAAATGAACCATTTTCCTCCGCTCCTCCTGCACCTACACCAAGTCCAATTCTTCCTTCTGCATCAGAAGCTAAGAAGACCAAGGCTGCAAAGCATGTTGCAGTGAAGAAAAGGAAAGCATCAACTTCATCTGAATCTTCAGCTCCGAAGAAGATGAAGAAATTAACAAGCTCTTTTGAGAATCCAATTGATGTTGTCCTGTCTCATGCATGCCATCAAAGGAACTCGTTCCCTTTGGTGAAAACTATGCGATCCCAAGCGGATCCGATGAAGATGTTCCTTCTGCTGCTTCTTCAGAGCAGTTGGACGAAGAAATTGAAGTGGATACAATCCCTTCAACCTCAGTTGTCTCATCGCCTGTGCCTCAGTTCACAGCTGAAGAGGCAGGCATTCAAGAATTAATTGAAGCAGATGGGGATGTGGACATTGCGAGTGTAGGTGTCAAAACCGGCGGATCTCGGGTAGGGGGTCCCGAACTATGCATCTAGGATCGATGGTAACAGGAGACGGGGGACACGATGTTTACCCAGGTTCAAGCCCTCTCTATGGAGGTAATACCCTACTTCCTGCTTGATTGATCTTGATGAATATGAGTATTACAAGAGTTGATCTACCACGAGATCGTAATGGCTAAACCCTAGAAATCTAGCCTGTATGACTATGGTAATGTGTATCTGTCCTTTCCGGACTATCCCCTTCGGTTTATATAGACACCAAGGGGATCTAGGGTTTACATGGAGTCGGTTACATAAGAAGGAATCTTCGGTCGCCAAGCTTGCCTTCCACGCCAAGTAGAGTCCAATCCGGACACGGGTACAATCTTCGGCCTTCATGTCTTCGTAGCCCATCAGTCCGGCCCAATGAATAATAGGCCGGACGCCCGAGGACCCCTTAGTCCAGGACTCCCTCAGTAGCCCCTGAACCTGGCTTCAATGACGAGGAGTCCGACGCGCAGATTGTCTTCGGCATTGCAAGGCGGGTTCCCCTTCTTCCGAACTCCAAGATAGTCTTCGGATGCGATGATTGTATCCGGACCTGTTAGACACACCACACACAACCGCAGAGAGAGTATATATTTTTGCATGAGTTCCATCCGCTAACAGCTTTTTGCAACATAACATCACGTTCGTTCGGTCATAATTTTGAACCGTTTTTCTTCTGCCATCCCACGTTTCAAGACGCGGTTGCTATTGGCACATCTTGTCGATGCAGATATCGTGTCCCCTTATTGCGGGATTCTCATCAATGCGGGCATGGGTAACCCAACCGTGTCGTTTATATAGTCCTTGGGAATAGGTGGATCTTAAGGCGAGCGAGGAGGCGTTTAATATATGTTGCCTTTATAAGGGGATAAGGATTCCCTCTTCCTCTTCTCATGCTCTCTCTCTGTCTCCGCCTTTCCAATCTCGAGCTCCAGCGCCCAAGTTCTCATCTCCTTTCCACTCAAGCAACCATGTCCAAATCCGGTGTTCAGGGCAAGTGCATGGTCTCCTCCGTCAAGGAGGAGGACATTACTGAGCTCCGGGCGGCCGGATATTTGGTGAAGGGAATCGCCCACCGCTTGTCGGCCGAGGGACAAACCGTCCCCACGCTGGAGCCCAACGAGAGGGTAGTATTCCTCCCTTATTTCTTCTACGGGCTAGGTTTTCCACTCCACCCTTTCGTCCGCGGGCTAATGTATTATTACGGGATAGATTTCCATGATCTGTCCCCGAATTCCTTTCTCAACATCTCGGCATTTATCGTCGTGTGTGAGGCCTTCCACCGTATCCAACCCCACTTCGGGCTGTGGCTCAAAGTCTTCAACGTGAAGCCGAAGGTGGTGGATGGCCAGCACGCGGAGTGCAGAGGGGCAATAGTGAATAAATTGTCCAACGTCTCTTGGCCCAAAGGCACTTTTGTGGAGACGGTAAAAGAGTGGCAAAAGCAGTGATTCTACATCACAGAACCACGCGGCACCACCTGGGCCGCAGCTGCCGAATTCCGCTCCGGCGCTCCTATGCGACTCACCTCCTGGGTCGAGAAGAGTCCGGACTGGTGTTCTCCTAACGAGCTGATAGCGCTGCAGACGCGTGTTCAGAGCATGGTAACCAAGAGCGTCAAGCTCGTTGATGTGATCCAGGTGATGTTAGTTCGCCGGATCCTTCCGTGCCAGCGCCGAAGCCGCCCGCTGTGGGAGTTCAATCCGAAGAAGCACCAGACCCTGGTGAGGCTCTTCGAGAGTACACACGAAGGCGCATGGAAGTTGCTCTTCAAGGGCAATGACAAACCGCCGGCCGCAGATTCAGATCGCGGACACGACGCTAAACACCCCGCTAGCGAGGTATGTCGTTTTTCATGCATTCTCCACTTGTTTGTTTTTGAGGATGACGCTTGAGCTCTCATTGTTGCTTTTTCAGGACTGGATGGAGATGGCGAAGTGGATCCAGTGTCCGGCTCCGCTGCCTGAAGAACCAGTCATCCCGCGTCTGGCGAAGATGCTGGTGCCGGCGCCATACAAGGCGCCGGAGAAGAAGGCCAAGAAGAAGGCAAAGGGGGCCAAGAGTGGCCCCTGCCGCAAGGGCACTTCGGACGTGACGTCCGAAGATGATGAAGCTCATTCCTTTGTCCCTGAGGACAATGACAAGGAAGAGGAGGAGGAAGAAAACAACCCTCCCCCGGAGGAGAGGAAGAATAAGAGGGCGGCTTCGGCGCATCTAGAGGCGGAAACGCCCAAGAAGGGGAATGGCGTCCCGGCGGTCAACACCGCGTGGGATGTTGACAGCGGTCCAGAACGACGCCCCCGTGCTAAGCCCCAGGCCGCATCGTAAGTGATATGGCTCGCCTGTGCGCACATCCGGCCCTTTCTCTCCATTATCTTGACATAGTTAAGTGTACTATTGCAGTCCGGCCTGCTACCTAATCCAGCGATCCTCGTCCAAAGGTTCGTTGGCTCCGTCAGAGATGGCGAGCATGTCGCCACCGCCTGCTTATTCCCCCGGGGCTAGGGATGACACCTAAGTGTTGTCCCGGCGGACCGCTCCGGAGGGAGGAGCCCAGGACGCTGTCCGGGAGGCGCCTTGAGGCAAGACATCCACCGCCGGACACGTGGGGGAGCCGATCCCCATGGAGACTGGCGAAGAGGGCCGCATCCAGTTTGGCCCTCAGTCGAATACGATTCCAGAGACCCATATGGCTGCGGATTCGAGCGAGCAGCCCCCTTTGAAGGAGGGGGGGGGGTGCGCCGCTTCCGCCGGTGGTCCCTGTCCATCCAGGGACGCCGGATAACCTGATGGAGGCGCTATGAGGCGCCTCCGTTATGGACGAGCACCGCGTCCTTATGGGCGCGGTGATCAAGAAGGTTCAGTCCACCAAGAGTGGACTGAACGAAGCTTGCAGCAACCTGTTGACAGGTTTCGAGGTAAGTGGCATAGAAAGAGAAAAACCCCACGCAGTCAGTAGCCCCTGAGACACTGTCCGGTGCTCGGCGAGAAGAACCGGACAGAGGATCAATCTTTTATTGTAAGAGACTAACGTGATATATATGCATAAGCAGGCATTGTTGTTGGCCGCGACCTCGCATGCTGCCGAAGTCTCTGAACCGAGGCAGAGGCTGGAGCGGACCGAGAGCGAGCTCGGCGAGGTTAAGGTTCGGCTCCAGGAGCAGCAAGGTGAGTAACGGCTTGTTGTGTATTCGGAAAGCATAGGCGCTGTGTATTGACTGTAGTGTCGTAATATGTGCAGGAGCCGCGACCGAGGTCGAGGCCCTGAGGAAGGCCCTGGGCAAGGCCGAGGAGAAGGTTGTCCAGCAGCAAACCGCCCGTAAGAGGCTCGAGGCCCGCGTCAAAGAAATCCAGCAGGAGCTCCAGGATGCGGTGAAAAAATGTGGGACCTTGGAGCATGATGCGTCGGCTCGAGAGGCCGAACTCACAAAGGCTCGTCAGAGTGCGGAGACCGCACGGAATGATGCCCAGGCCGCTCTCAAGGAGATCCAGGAGGCCAAGAAGATCACGACGGGTAAGGCTTTTAAGACGCAAAGCAAGTATGCGGAGAAGCATTGCCGTAACCCGGGTTCGGAGTTCCCCAGGGGCTTTTGCGGACCTACCACGCAGCATATCACACGCTGTGGAGTTCTACCGAGTCGAAGAAGGAGGTTCTACAGAGAAGCTATTCTGGTCGCAGTATGCGACGCCAGAGCATCCCGTGTCCTTCACCGATCAGCTGAAGCAGTTGGTGGAGCTGCACAGGGTGGCCAAACTAGCCATGGAGGATTTGATGATCCGGCTATGGCCAGCCGAAGCTATGCCCGACAGCTACTTCGGTCTCGTGAGGCGGCTAGTGGAAGCCTGTTCGCGGCTGGACGTCATCAAGTGCTCTGCCTGTATCGAAGGTGCCCGTTGTTGGGGAACGTAGTAATTTCAAAAAAATTCCTACGGACACGCAAGATCATGGTGATGCATAGCAAGGAGAGGGGAGAGTGTGTCCACATACCATCGTAGACCGAAAAAGGAAGCCTTAGCACAACGCGGTTGATGTAGTCGTACGTCTTCACGATCCGACCGATCAAGTACCGAACGCACGGCACCTTCGAGTTCAGCACACGTTCAACTCAATGACGTCCCTCGAACTCTGATCCAGCCGAGCTTTGAGGGAGAGTTTCGTCAGCACGACGGTGTGGTGACGATGATGATGTTCTACCTACGCAGGGCTTCGCCTAAGAACCGCTACGATATGACCGAGGTGGATTATGGTGGATGTAACACCCCAAATTTTTTGCCAAGTTGTCAATATTAAATTTTTTGCCAAAGGTTTTAAAAATCTTTATTTCTGTTGATTTCAGAACTCTTCCTTTATTTTTAAGGAGTTTTGTATTTTTTCCCAGTGGAGCTTTCCAAAATACATTGGACTTCCTTGCCATCTCATCAAAACAATTTCTAAATAAGTAGAATTGTTTATTAAATTATTTCACCATGAGCTTTATTCATTAAAATGAACTATATTAAATTTTTAGAGCTCCTTTTGAACTACAACCATTTGATAAGATCACTTAAAATTTCAACCAAAATTTGGAGATGTCATGAGATGTCTCTAAATCAATTATGTGCATTAATAAAATTATTCCATTGCTTATTTTGGGTTCTTTCACCTGGTTTGCTTCTCTGGTCCAATGGGTATTTTGCACTACAACCCATTTAAATATTTCCCTATAGCCTCCACCAAAATTATGGGATGTCAGTGATAGCATGCCATTCAACTTTATGCAAAAACATAGTGATGTTCTTTGGAAACTTTGAGTGCAACAGCCTCTCTTTCATTCTGGACCAGACCTGTGTTTTCTACTACAACTCTATTATTTCTTGCTCTAATGACCTTGTGTTTTCTCATGCTTTTATTCAACCTTGCAAAACCCCTAAGTCCAGGAGCATGCTCTATTTGGAACACTTTTGGTCCATGAAATGATGCCACTCACTCCACCTTGAATCGAAGTTTTGCAAAACTTGCACTAGCAAGTTTCTCCTTTCTGCAAACCAACTTCACCACCCTCTCTTGTATCCATAGAGACACTGATCTGGAGAATATGGCCACTCCAAGAACTACCTAGGTGCCTTTGGCATTTTGTCAAACACTCTGAGTGCACATCCAATTTTGGCATGAATTCAAGTTTGCATGGTGAACTTGAGCCCCTGGCCAATCCACCATGTCCCCCAGTCACCTTGCTAAGCCTAGACTAGTCCTGTTAATTGCCAGCCTCAACCGCAGCCTCTAGGCTGCCCTAGCATTTCGTCGAGCATGTCCCGGGCGTGCTCTGGGCGCGCCCAGAGCGTGCGTTTGGCACCCGCTGCACCCGAGTCGCCACGTCCCACCCCGCACTCAAACAACCCGGCCCAGCCTGCACGCCGTGTCTCCCTGCACCGCCACACCACCCCGACCAACCTGGCGCCCACAGCGCCACACCGCCCAGATGGCCGTGGCGGCTAGCTGCCGGCCGCTAGCAGGCCCGACCATGGTCGGCGCCGCCCAAAGCCACCAGCGTGCCACACCTGCCTCCTGGAGCAGTGCGTGCTCATCCGCAGCTCCGTCCTCTAGCGCGCGTCGCCGCCACGTCGACCTAGCAACAGAACGGCGGTCTCCGGCAAGCTTATCCCCGGCCGCCGCAAACCGACCTCCATCGCCTATATAAGAGGGCCCCCGAGCTCAAACTCACACGCAGGCAACCTCAGACCACCCCTATGGCGCTCCCCTAGCTCGCAATCGACCCGGGAGGGCTCTCTTCCCCGTCTCCGGCAACCCCTGCCGCCGCCATTACCCCAGCCCTTCCAGCACCACCAGAGCCTCCCCCTCTCCGTTCTCTTCACCAAGAACTCCCTCATCCGCCCGTGAGACTTTTCCCCTACTTGATTTCGATCGGGAGCCATCGCCGCCACAATATCACTTCGCCACCGAAGCCTTCCTCCGCCGCAAAGCTCGCCACCGTGAATCCCTCCACCTCGACAATCCTGCAACCACCGGAAGGATCAGCCTCGACCGCGGATCCATCCTCGCCCCAGCCTCCCACCAGACCCGCCGTTCACGGTTTGATCGGTCACCGAGTCCCGCCTCTCTCTGGGCAGAGGAAGAGGAGGGGGATGGATTGACTAGTCAAACTGACTAGTGGGCGAGCAGGCCCACTGTCGATGGCTCAGCGCAGCCACGCTGGATAAGTGGAAGCGTAATCCCAGATTACGCCTTCGACGTAATGCTTAATCGAACGTTTTCTCGCTTTTCTGTTTTATTTTAAAATCAGGTTTTGACCAGAACTTTGACTGCCTATAACTTTTTAAATACAACTCCAAATGAATTGATTCCTTTTGCTACCTCTCTCAAATATTGTCTAGTTTATTTTAAGATTTATTTGAAATTTTTTCAAAACAACTTTTGTGCTGTTTTTATTTTGTGTGATAATTCAAATATATTATTTTAAATAGAGTTTTTGAAGATTTCATGCTGATTTGGATGCACCCTTTCTTCCCATGACCTGAAGGCAAGCATTCTGAACCCTGGCATGATAATTTTGAGTGTTTGTTGACACATTTATCACACCACCTCCTTTTTGGGAAAAAAATGTTATTTCATGTGAGATGATCATGTGCATGGATGCATATTTTTGATTGCCATGCTGTTGGAAAGGATCACACTTGTGAAGATGATCATCCTCATAGGCCTTGCATGCATACCGGCAGGAACCCGGGAAAACTCTGCCTTGGGTAGGTATGAGCTTGTCGCCGGTCCCGTCAGGATGGTTATGTCTGGTATGGCATGGTAAGGCAATATGAGAGGTGACCCCTGTTGGTTGTAAATATATTCTTTATGCTAATCATGCAGGTAATATTACAACCTCCTGAGTCGACCGTAGATCGAGTCTTGTGCCAGTAACCCTCATACTTGATTCGTACTACCACTCGTCTCTACGTCAAGTAGGTGCAGTTCGATAAGTTGTCAACCCTTTCCTAGCACACACCGTCATGTAGAGGCCGTGGTGGGAGATACCGGAGGCATCCGGTAGTCATACCACCGGGTCCGGGAGCATGGGTGTAGGGGTAGCTCCTCAGTTCTTGTGCCATGTATAAATTTTGTGATCCCATGTTACGTCGAGGTTGTAGCCTCCCCACTTAGAGTTTTGCTTAACAGGTGTTGTGGGTGATTCCAGACACATGTGAGTTAAGCTGGTGTGTGTAAGTTAGGTGTGTTTTCATCAAAAAGACCGTAGACGGAATTAGTCCCGATGGACTAAAGAAATCCGTTACTCGTGGGTAAAGAGTACACCCTCTGCAGAGGTTAAACCTATTCGAATAACCCTATCCTCGGTTAAGAATTCCAGTCTAGGATGGGTCAAGTGTCGGTCTTAGTGTCAGTCTCCGGAGGAGAGCTACTAGACCAGAACGTGGTTTATGATTTGTGACTTGTGATGATGATAATGATTATTATTATGGACTAACCCCTTTATATTATTTGAATTATTGAGTATCCCTGGGACGGTTCTACCTCCTGGATATTCACTGCATTTATTTATAAGCCCTTTATGTGGTGTCGCTCGGACGCCCATCGTGGCATTTCTTCCGCTTATTTATAAGCCCTTTATGTGGTGTCGCCGACGCCTCGATCGTGGCATTTCTTCTGTTTATTTATAAGCCCTTTATGTGGTGTCGCCGCACGATCGCGTGGCATTTCTTACATTTATTTATAAGCCCTTTATGTGGTGTCGCCAGACGCCTCGAATCGTGGCATTTCTTCTGTTTATTTATAAGCCCTTTATGTGGTGTCGCTCAGACGCCCGACTGTGGCATTTCTTCTGTTTATTTATAAGCCCTTTATGTGGTGTCGCTCAGACGCCCGACTGTGGCATGCTTGTTATTTATTTTCATAATTTTTAATGCTTCTATGGCATTGCATATTCATATATACATGCTTATCCGCATCAGAGTTTTAATTATCTTATGTGGTTAGCGTCATGAGCATAAATATTTTCAGCTCGTATTTATTAAATCATGCCTGTGTTCATTATGTTTGCGAGTACATTCAAAGTACTCATTGGCTTGTCCCTGGCTATTGTCTTGGCCAGATTTCATGCTTGGAGAGGAGCGTTGCGGTGACTACCCCAGAACCTAGACAACGGTGATCTCGGCCACGCGAAGATAGGAATTAACCTGGTCAGCTGTTCCTGTGGGAAATGGAGTCCCATAGACACTGATGATTTTCAACCCGCTTCCGCCATCAACCACTAGAAACCATTTGTTGTACTCACACGGGCGTAATGGTCTTGTACTACACATATTATATTCTCCGCTTGGAATTTCTGTATCAAGTTGGTGCCTCATCAGCTAACAGTTATCCTGGGGCCGATGAGCACAAGGGCCATTTTCTGGGAATTATTACCCGGAGAATCGGTCGCCACAGTGGAGGGGGGCACCGCACACGGAAGAGAACCAAGGGATCAATTGTTGTGTCTCTAGGGGGTGCCTCCCTCCCCGTATATAAAGGAGTGGAGGAAGGGGAGGGGTCGGCCACCCTTGGGGCGCCCCATGAGGAGTCCTACTCCCATCGGGAGTAGGACTCCCCCCCTTCCATGTTGGAGTAGGAGAGGAGAGGGAAGGACAGAGAGGGGGAAAGGAAAGGGGGGGGGCGCCGCCCCCCTCCTTGTCCAATTCGGACTTGGGGGGGGGGGAGGGGCGCGCGGCTGCCCCTTGGCCGCCTCTCCTCTTCCACCACTTGGGCCCATGAGGCCCAATAACCTCCGGGGGGTTCCGGTAACCCCCTGGTACTCCGGTATATATCCGTTAACCGCCGGAACCACTCCGGTGTCCGAATATAGTCGTCCAATATATCAATCTTCATGTCTCGACCATTTCGAGACTCCTCATCATGTCCGTGATCACATCCGAGACTCCGAACTACCTTCGGTACATCAAAACACATAAACTCATAATATAACCGTCATCGAACTTTAAGCGTGCGGACCCTATGGGTTCGAGAACTATGTAGACATGATCGAGACACGTCTCCGGTCAATAACCAATAGCGGAACTTGGATGCTCATATTGGCTCCCATATATTCTACGAAGATCTTTATCGGTCAAACCGCATAACAACATACGTTGTTCCCTTTGTCATCGGTATGTTACTTGCCCGAGATTCGATCGTCGGTATCTCAATACCTAGTTCAATCTCGATTACGGCAAGTCTCTTTACTCGTTCCCCAATACATCATCCCGCAACTAACTCATTAGTTGCGATGCTTGCAAGGCTTAAGTGATGTGCATTACCGACTGGGCCCAGAGATACCTCTCCTACAATCGGAGTGACAAATCCTAATCTTGAAATACGCCAACCCAACAAGTACCTTCGGAGACACCTGTAGAGCACCTTTATAATCACCCAGTTATGTTGTGACGTTTGGTAGCACACAATGTGTTCCTCCGGTAAACGGGAGTTGCAAAATCTCATAGTCATAGGAACATGTATAAGTCATGGAGAAAGCAATAACAACATACTAAACGATCAAGTGCTAAGCTAACGGAATGGGTCAAGTCAATCACATCATTCTCCTAATGATGTGATCCCGTTAATCAAATGACAACTCTTTGTCTATGTCGGATTTCGGGTTCCGGCAGACCCTTGAGGTTCGAACACTGGGGTACGCGCGGATATCTTCCCCTACCAGCTCACGCGTTAATGGTTTGCACGGGATCTAAACTAGGAATGATGAACAACACAAGAGACACAAGGTTTATACTGGTTCGGTCCACCATTGTGGTGTAATACCCTACTCCAGTGTGTAGTGTGGTGGATTGCCTCTAGGGCTGATGAAGAATAGTACAAAGGAAGAACAGCCTCGCGAGGGGTTGTTCTTGAGCTAGTGTGATGGACTGCTTAGGCGAGTCCAGTCGCTTCTCTCTCTCTCTTCTTGGTCGTTCCTCTCTTCTCTTTGTGGTGGATAGTCCTATTTATAGAGGGAGGCCCTGGGCCTCTTTATGACGACGGTTTTCCGGGTATTAAATTCCAGAAAATGGCCCTTGTGCTCACCAGCCCCAGGATTACTGTTAGCTGATGAGGCACCAACTTGATACAGAAATTCCAAGCAAAATACAAAATATGAAGTACAAGACCATTCTGGTCTGTGAGTACAACAAATGGTTTCTAGTGGTTGATGGCGGAAGCGGTTTGTGGATCATCAGCGTCTATGGGACTCCATTTCCCACAGGATCAGCTGACCAGGATAATTCCTATCTTCGCGAGGCTGCTATCACCATTGCGTAGGTTCCGGGGCTGTCATCATGGTCGCTCCTCTCCGCGCAAGAAATCTGGCCAAGACAATAGCCAGGGACAAGCCAGTGAGTACTTTTGAATGTACTCGCAAACATCATGAACACGGGTATAAAATAACAACGATAATTTTGCTCTGAAAATATTTTAAGATCATGATGCCAGTCACAAATATAAAATCTCTGATGCATGCAAGCAGGTTATTTATGGATATGCAATAATGTAGTAGTAAAAAATGCACCGATCGGGTGTCTGAAGCGACGCCTCGAAAGGTTAGTAACCAAAGAGAAATGCCTCAGTCGGGCGTCTCAGCGACACCACATAAATGGCTTATAAAGGAAATAAATAACAAGCATGCCACAGTCGGGCGTCTTAGCAACACCACATAAAGGGCTTATAAGGTATAATAAATAACAAGCATGCCACAGTCGGGCGTCTCAGTGACACCACATAAAGGGCTTATAAGGTATAATAAATAACAAGCATGCCACAGTCGGGCGTCTTAGCGACACCACATAAAGGGCTTATAAGGTATAATAAATAACAAGCATGCCACAGTCGGGTGTCTCAGCGACACCACATAAAGGGCTTATAAGGTATAATAAATAACAAGCATGCCACAGTCGGGCGTCTCAGCGACACCACATAAAGGGCTTATAACTAATCACAGTGAATACCCAGGAGGTAGAACCGTCGAGGATTCTCAATAATTCAAATAATATAATGGGTTAGTCCACAACAAATAATAATCATGATCATCATAAGTCACAAGTCATGATCCCAGCCTGTTTAAGCTGTTTCTCCTCCAAGACCGACACTAAGACCGACACTTGACCCATCCCGATCAGTAATCCTTAACCATGGACACGGCTATTCGAATAGGTTTAATCTCTACAGAGGTGTACTCTTTACCCACGAGTAACGAATTCCTTTAGTCCATCGGGACTAATTCCGTCTACGGCCTTTTAGTTGAAAACATACCTAACTTGCACACACCAGCTTAACTTACCAGTGTCTAGAATCACCCACGACACTTGTTAAGCAAAACTCTAAGTGGGGAGGCTACAACCTCGCGTAGCATGGGATCAAATTTATATCGCGCACTCTAAGGGGTGGCCTCCCCTCTCGGTCTCAACCGGAAACACCCATGCCCCCGGACCAGGTGGCCTGCCTACCGGCTACAACCAGTATCTTCCACCATGGCCTCTCTGTACGGTGTGTGCTAGAAAGGGGTTGACGACTTACTGAACCGTACCCTACTTGTTGTAGAGCCAAGTGGTAGTACGAAATAAGTATGGGGGTTACTGGAACAAGACTCGATCTATGGTCGACTCAGGAGGTTTAAGTATTCCCTGCATGATTAGCACGACAATATATATACATCAACCAACAGACAGTTTCATCACGCGACGTATCCGTCATGCCATATCGGACACGACCGTCTTGACGGAGGGCTAGGGACAAGACCGTGTCTACCCAAGACAGAGGCTTTCCCGGTTTCTCTTCCGGTATGCATGAAAGGCACATGACGGTGATTACCATCTCAACCATATCAAACTCCAAAGAGCATGAAAACATTAATATGCACTCATGAGTAGGAACATAACATCACATAAAATGACGTATACCCGTGTCGAGGTGGTGTTGTCACCGCGTCAAATAACACGCACAAAAAATATGCCAGGCTCGTAATGCTTGCCTTCAAGTTGTGGGGAGGCTGGGTGCATTCCAAAACTCTTGAAAGTTTTCTCCTCTCTCCACAAATCCTATTTAAAAATATTTTGAATCAATAAATAGCTCAAAAACAGTACCAAAAAGTTGTCTGAATTTTTTTGAAATAAATCTTAAAATAAACTAGACAATATTTGAAATAGGTAGGAAAAAGAATAAACTCATTTGGAGTTATATTTAAAAAGTTACAGCTAGTCAAAGTTTTGGTAAGAATCTGTTTTTAATAAAAACAGAAAAAGAAAATGTTTCAAACGAGATTACGCTTTCGGTCAGGGGAGGCGTACTTGGGATTTTACGCCTCCACTTATCCAGCATGGACCGCGCGGGGAGTCGCTGACAGTGGGTCCAGGGGGCCCACTAGTCATATTTGACTAGTCTCCCCTCCCTCTTCTTCTTTCTTCTCGCCGAGCAGGCGGGACTCGGCGACCGTCAGCCGCGTGACAGCGGTTCCTCACGGGAGCCGAGGCGGGGATGGATCCGCGGATCAGGCGGTCCTTCCGGTGGTCGTAGGGTCGTCGGAGGTGGAGGAAATCGCCGCGGTGAGCTCTCAAGCGGAGGAAAGCTTCGGTGGATTTGGGGGCTCGGGTTACGGTAATGCTCCATCGTCGATTGGGGTCTGGGCGGCTTCGCAAGACGATGTGGAGCAGAGTGGTGGTGATGGAAGGGTGGGGGAGGCTCTGGTGGCGCTGGGGTGAACCGGAACGAGGCGGCGGCCGAGCTGGCCGGAGAGGTTGAAGACGGCTTTCCCCTCTCAATTGATGGCAACGGGGCACTAGGAGGACAGCGTGAGGCTGCTTGAGTGATCGGGAGGCTCGGGGGCTCCCTTTTATAGCGCTTCCAAGTCGGTTCGCGGCGGCCGTGGATGAGCTCGTCGGCGGACCGCCCTACTGTGCTGCAGGGCGACGTGGCGGTGGCTGGCTAGCTCCAGGGGCTAACGACGACCACTCCACTGTCGAGGGAGGCGAGCTGGCGCGCTGTGGTGGTTTGGGCGGTGCTGCCCATGGCGGTGGCGGATGCGGCCGTGGGTGTGCCGCCAAGCGGCTTGCTGGCGACACTGCAGTGGGCCAGGAGGTGGCCGGGGCTTCTAGCGTGACGTGGCGAGAGGGGGAGGATTTGGATGAGCTCGGGGAAACTTATCTAGGGGGGGTGCTGGCACGGGCGTGAGCACGTGCAAAACACATGCTCTGCTCGCGCTCTGGGCGTGCACGGCACTCGTTCGACAAAATGCCAGGGCGACCAAAGTTGCTAGAGAGCCACTGCAAATCCACAGGCCTAGGTTAGAGACATAAAGAAGGCTATTAGAAAACTTGGTTTGGGACAAGGAGAAACTTCATGATACAAAACCTTCAACCATGCCAAATCTGTCTATGCACACATGGTGTTTGACAAAATGCCAGAGGCATCTAGGCATCACTTGGGGTGGTCCAATCTCCCGGGGTGGGGTCTCTTTAGATGCAAGAGAGGGTGGTGAGGTTAGTTTGCCAAATAAAGAATCTTGTTAGTGCAAGTTTTGCAAAACTTCAATTCTGGAGAGGTGGTAAATGGCATCATTACATGAACCAAAAATGTCCCAAAGGGTGCATGCTCCTGGACTTAGGGGTTTTGCAGGGTTGACTACAAGCAGGAGAAAGCACAAGGGCACTAGAGCAAAAATAATTAGGGTTGCAGAAGAAATCACAAGGCTGGACCTGAATGAAAAAGAGGTTGATTCACTCAATTTTTCCAAAGAACAACACTAGGTTTTTGCATAAAGTTGGATGGCATGCTACCACTGACATCCCATAATTTTGGTGGAGGTTTTGAAGAAATATTTAAATAGGTGGTAGTGCAAAACTGCCCACTGGACCAGATTTGAAAAATTAGGTGTAGAGCTCAAAATATTCAATGAATGAAATATATTATTGCATAAAAGTGATTTAGAAACATCACATGACATCTCCAAATTTTGGTTGAAATTTTAGTTAAATTAATCAAATGGTTGTAGTTCAAAAGGAGCTCCAAAATTAAATGGAAGTCATTTTTAAGAAATAAAGCTCAGAGAGAAATAATTAGATAAATAACTCTACTAAATAGGAAATGCTATATTGAGAGGGCATAGAAGTCCAATATATTTTGGAAAGTTTCCACTTGGGTAAAACTCCTCAATATTTAAAAGAAGGGTTCTGAGATCAACAGAAAATCTAGAAAGCAAAATTTTTAAACTCCTGGAAAAATTACTTAAAACCTGGTTAAATTTTTGGGGTGTTACAATACTACCCCCCTTAAGAAAAATCTCGTCCTCGAGATTTGCTAAGAATTGCTTTTGAAAAATAAAACTCCCACCAAAACAAAACAATTACTTTACTTAAATGGTAAAAAGCGGCTACAGTGAGAGGGCAATAAGTGGGGTGAAACCACAGTGTGGGATACTGGTGCGGTGTGGAGAAATCCACGTGTTAGGGAGAAATGAGCGATCTCTACGCTGGACGTAGTGAATTTAGAATAAATCCTAAATTCAAAAATACGCTGGTCGTACCCCGAGAGCACAGTGCTCCTCCTGGCTGACAGGTGGACCCAGGGCCCACCGTCAGTCTCTCCTCTTTCCTCTGGCTCTCTCTTCTTCCTCTCTCCCGCGTGCTTTCCCGCGCTTTCTCCACCGGCGACGTCTAGCTTGTAGGGCATCTAGGCCGTACTGCGGTAGTGCGCGGCGTGCTTGCTGCCGGTGCAGCGTGCACTCACCTCGCGGGCAGTCTGTCGGCCTTTCATGGATTCGCCTCCGAACACCGGCGATCGGGCGACGAGCGGCGCTGGTGGACCTCGCCCACCGTACACCGATCTCGAGCTATAAAACAACCGTGGTGCTCCTTCTTCTTCCTCACACTTGGCCTCACTCCTCCTCCTCCTTCATTGCTGCTTACCGGAGCTCGAGACGAGGCTCTAATGGCAGAGGCGGTGCCGACTGATACGTGATCCTGGTGTGCGGAGGGCTGGCAGTCTTTGGGGCTCTCCGTGCTCCTGTCTTGCGATGATCCTCGATGATCGCCGTGATGCTACCGCCGGTTCTTTGGCTCTCCGCGGTGGCGGTGATCACGAGGACTAGGTGTGATGCCGGGTGTTAACTGTTGTCAGTGTGCCGGGGTTGATTAGTATCCGGATGATTATCCGCTAATCTCTCCTTTGGAGGCTGTGGTGTGCTTAGGGAGGGGTCGGTGAGACGCAACATGGTTACGTGTCTTTATAAGCAGTGTGTGAGTCTGAGTGGTTGGGGGTCTGCTGACGTGGTGTTGCGTGAATAAAAAAAATAATCCATGTCGTGAGAAAATACATGATGCCGCAACTCAGGGAAAAGAAATCTCACTCCAGGATTGAGATTAACTTGAAGAAAATAAATCACAAAGAAAACTACTCATATTAGTAGAAACCAAATAATTGACTCGTCGCACAACTTAGGATACCGTGCATAAGTTACAATGCAATAATAAATGTTGCAATAATAAACACAGCATTGACATCTAAAATGATGACGGTAACTGGACGGGGTCTCGCGAAAATGTCTCTGGTACTGGGACACACTCCTCTTCTATCGGAGGGAGTGGATTGACTAGTCGATGTATGTGTCTCTCCTGGTCGGGCCTCAGTGGTCTGCCAATGGCAATCCGAGGATTCAAATCAGCGAGACTCTGGAGATAACCCATTACTCGCTGGTTCAAACGTTCTTGAGCGATGACGTACTGGACAAGGTTGGCCAGCACTGGGTCTCTCTCAAATCGTCCACCGGAAAAGATATTACTTCTCCGGGTGCTGCGGCTTGGAAAGTAATAATACCCTCGTTATTTGGCATAGGGTACCGCGAATCGAAGACGAGCAATCGCTTAGACGCATAGCAGCTTCTATGGCCATATGTGGGGTTGGCATAGATTTCCCCAGAATGAACCTCCGTTGGGTCTTGGTTAGAGTCTACGGAGGGATGTGTCTTGCTGCCCAATATTTCGAGGTGGAAGGGTGATTCTCGATTTGAACAACTCGTCTTTGGGGTGGCTGGGTAGAACCCATGGTACTGCAGGTAAAGTCCCACAATATTTTGACAAAACTACCCGGGGTTGCATCTGGGGTTCTTAGATAGATACTAGGGCTCGGCATGGCAAGAAATGGTTGTGAGGGTGGTGCACGAGGTGAGGGGTGCTTGGTAAGGTCACGAGGTGGCCTTCTTATATAGCAACCGGGCTGGTTATTTTACCGTGGTGAAAGGTAATAAATTTGCCAGATCAGCTCCAAGGGTCGGGGTCAGAGCCACAGATACACATATCTCACAAAAGGGACATGTTACTGTGGGTGTCGTCGGTGTTGGTTTTGGTAGCTATGCCTGGAAAAGAAAACAACTGCAGGCTGACACAATTATGCAAGGTTACTATTAAAGCGGAGGCACAACAACGAAGCTACGTTTATTTACAAGGTCACCACGATTACAAAGCGAGGATACACTAGAATTCGGCACTACTCGGGTGACTTAGTCTACCTCGTTTATGTCCAAACGGGCGTGCCTTGTGGATGTCGAGGCTTCTCCACGGGTCTCACCGTCGGGATTAGCCGGAGGTGGTTGAGGGGCTTCAGGGTCGGGGTGGTGATGATGACCATCGCGGGGATTGTTGGCCACAATCCTGTTGGAGTGTGCTTCAAAAAGCGGACGAAGCACTTGGGGTCATCAAAGTACCTTGGCCGATGGTCGGGCTGACCTCAGGGTCTCGATCGGGTGTCCGAATAGTACGACTGGGTTGTCGGCGTCGGGCTCGTCTTCCCTGCTTACCGGGGCTCGGCGAACCAGCTCTCCACGAGCTGCGATCAGATCAATGGTTATTTGGTCGAATAGTGCCTCTAGTGCACCTACATAGCGCACTAGGTGCAACAACGCAGGGTCCGTCTCGTGATCTCCGTTGGTAACTTGGGGTGGTCTACCATACCCTTCACGCCTGGGGTAGTAGTAGAACGAGCGACAGTTAACTCTGGGCGACAACTGCCGGAGTTGAACTATAGCCTCTTGAGCAGCTAGCTGGATGGCTTGTGGCTCGAAGGAAGTGGTCCTTCCGGTGAACACAGCAAGGCGTTACGGCGTGAGACCCCTCGGTAGATGTGCACATGGCCCAGAATTGACGGCTCTCACCGCTCATGGTTCCTTGGTACACAACATATTCTGGGGGCTCTTCTAACGCATGGGCACGACGGGTGAGGTTTGCGAGTATGGTCACAAAACCTCCAAGGTTGGTTGCTGTGGTCTCATTGTGCACTACGGGGCCAGGCATTATGGCTAGGTTCGGGGAAGAGGCTGTGCGGTGCTGGGTTGAGGCTAGCGTGCCCTTTTTATAGAAAAGGGGACGGAGTCTTCCTTCGCACGCTTGCGGATGGGACAAAATGGGCGTCGGTCACTGATGCGTGATCGACAGGCTAAGATAATAGGTTGGGCACCGACTGCCAAAAGGTGTCGGGGTCACTGTGTGGCTATCTTGCACGAGAAGCTTGGCCGGGTTTCGGTTAAGGTCTGGAGGGTTGGTTTGCGTAGGTTTATCGACCTGGTTAAGATAGGATTAGCCAATGGTCAGCCAGCTCTGGTACCAAGTTGTGACGACGGTTTTCGGGTATTAAATTCAGAAAATGGCCCTTGTGCTCACCAGCCCAGGATTACTGTTAGGCGATGAGGCACCAACTTGATACGTAAATTCCAAGCAAAATACAAAATATGAAGTACAAGACCATTCCGGTCTGTGAGTACAACAAATGGTTTCTAGTGGTTGATGGCGGAAGCGGTTTGTGGATCATCAGCGTCTATGGGACTCCATTTCCCACAGGAACAGCTGACCAGGATAACTCCTATCTTCACGAGGCTGCTATCACCATTGCGTAGGTTCCGGGGCTGTCATCGTGGTCGCTCCTCTCCGCGCAAGAAATCCGGCCAAGACAATAGCCAGGGACAAGCCAGTGAGTACTTTTGAATGTACTCGCAAACATCATTAACACGGGTATAAAATAACAACGATAATTTTGCTCTGAAAATATTTTAAGATCATGATGCCAGTCACAAATATAAAATCTCTGATGCATGCAAGCAGGTTATTTATGGATATGCAATAATGTAGTAGTAAAAATGCACCGATCGGGTGTCTGAAGTGACGCCTCGAAAGGTTAGTAACCAAAGAGAAATGCCTCAGTCGGGCGTCTCAGCGACACCACATAAAGGGCTTATAAAGAAAATAAATAACAAGCATGCCACAGTCGGGCGTCTTAGCAACACCACATAAAGGGCTTATAAGGTATAACAAATAAAAAGCATGCCACAGTCGGGCGTCTCAGCGACACCACATAAAGGGCTTATAAGGTATAATAAATAACAAGCATGCCACAGTCGGGCGTCTTAGCGACACCACATAAAGGTCTTATAAGGTATAATAAATAACAAGCATGCCACAGTCGGGTGTCTCAAATGACACCACATAAAGGGCTTATAAGTTATAATAAATAACAAGCATGCCACAGTCGGGCGTCTCAGCGACACCACATAAAGGGCTTATAACTAATCACAGTGAATACCCAGGAGGTAGAACCGTCCCAGGGATACTCAATAATTCAAATAATATAACGGGTTAGTCCACAACAAATAATAATCATGATCATCATAAGTCACAAGTCATGATCCCAGTTCTGGTTTAACCGTTTCTCCTCCGAAGACCGACACTAAGACCGACACTTGACCCATCCCAGACTGTAATCCTTAACCATGGACACGGCTATTCGAATAGGTTTAATCTCTGCAGAGGGTGTAATCTTTACTCACGAGTAACGGATTCCTTTAGTCCATCGGGACTAATTCCGTCTACGGCCTTTTAGTTGAAAACATACCTAACTTGCACACACCAGCTTAACTTACCAGTGTCTGGAATCACCCACGCACTTGTTAAGCAAAACTCTAAGTGGGGAGGCTACAACCTCGCGTAGCATGGGATCAAATTCATATCGCGCACTCTAAGGGGTGGCCTCCCCTCTCGGTCTCAACCGGAAACACCCATGCCCCCGGACCAGGTGGCCTGCCTACCAGCTACAACCGGTATCTTCCACCATGGCCTCTCTGTACGGTGTTTGCTAGAAAGGGGTTGACGACTTACTGAACCGTACCCTACTTGTTGTAGAGCCAAGTGGTAGTACGAAACAAGTATGGGGGTTACTGGAACAAGACTCGATCTATGGTCGACTCAGGAGGTTTAAGTATTCCCTGCATGATTAGCACGACAATATATATACCTCAACCAACAGACAGTTTCGTCACGCGACGTATCCCTCATGCCATATCGGACACGACCGTCTTGACTGAGGGCTAGGGACAAGACCGTGTCTACCCAAGACAGAGGCTTTCCCGATTTCTCTTCCGGTATGCATGAAAGGCACATGACGGTGATTACCATCTCAACCATATCAAACTCCAGTAGCATGAAAACATTAATATGCACTCATGAGTAGGAACATATCATCACATAAAATGACGTATACCCCGTGTCGAGGTGGTGTTGCCACCGCGTCAAATAACACGCACAAAAATATGCCGGGGCTCAGAATGCTTGCCTTCAAGTTGTGGGGAGGCTGGGTGCATTCCAAAACTCTTGAAAGTTTTCTCCTCTCTCCACAAATCCTATTTAAAAATATTTTGAATCAATAAATAGCTCAAAAACAGTACCAAAAAGTTGTCTGAATTTTTTTGAAATAAATCTTAAAATAAACTAGACAATATTTGAAAGAGGTAGGAAAAAGAATCAACTCATTTGGAGTTATATTTAAAAAGTTACAGCTAGTCAAGGTTTTGGTAAGAATCTGTTTTTAATAAAAACAGAAAAAGAAAACGTTTCAAACGAGATCACTCTTTCGGTCAGGGGAGGCGTACTTGGGATTTTACGCCTCCACTTATCCAGCGTGGACCGCGTGGGGAGTCGCTGACAGTGGGTCCAGGGGGCCCACTAGTCTTGTTTGACTGGTCTCCCCTCCCTCTTCTTCTTCTGCCCGAGCAGAGGCGGGACTCCGGCGACCGTCACCGGCGAACGGCGGTTCCTCGCGGAGAGCTGAGGACGGGGATGGATCCGCGGGTCAGGGGCGGTCCTTCCGGTGGTCGTAGGGTCGTCGGAGGTGGAGGAAATCCCCGGCGGTGAGCTCTGCGGTGGAGGAAAGCTTCGGTGGATTTGGGGGCTCGGGCTACGGTAATGCTCTGTCGTCGATTGGGGTCTGGGCGGCTTCGCAAGACGATGTGGAGTAGAGTGGTGGTGATGGAAGGGTGGGGGAGGCTCTGGTGGCGCCGGGGTGAACCGGAACGAGGCGGCGGCGAGCTGGCGGAGAGGTTGAAGACGGCCTTCCCTCTCAATTGATGGCAACGGGCACTAGGAGGACGGCGTGAGGCTGCTTGAGTGATCGGGAGGCTCGGGGCTCCCTTTTATAAGCGCTTCAAGTCAATTCGCGGCGCCGTGGATGAGCTCATCGGCGGACCGCCCTCTTTGTCTTTAGGCGGCGTGGCGGTGGCTGGCTAGCTCCAGGGGCTAACGACGACCACTCCACTGTCGAGGGAGGCGAGCTGGCGTGCTGTGGTGGTTTGGGAGGTGCTGCCCATGGCGCAGGCGGATGCGGCCGTGGGTGTGCCGCCAAGCGGCTTGCTGGCGACACTGGAGGGGGTGAGGAGGCGGTCGGGGCTTCTAGCGTGACGTGGCGAGAGGGGGAGGATTTGGATGAGCTCGGGGAAACTTATCCGAAGTCTTGGCTCGGTAGCGACACGTGCAAAACGCGTGCTCTGCTCGCGCTCTGGGTGTGCACGGCACTCGTTCGACGAAATGCCAGGGCGACCAAAGTTGCTAGAGAGGCACTGCAAATCCACAGGCCTAGGTTAGAGACATAAAGAAGGCTATTAGACAACTTGGTTTGGGACAAGGAGAAAGTTCATGATACAAAACCTTCAACCATGCCAAATCTGTCTATGCACACAGGGTGTTTGACAAAATTCCAGAGGCATCTAGGCATCACTTGGCGTGGTCCAATCTCCCAGGGTGGGGTCTCTTTAGATGCAAGACAGGGTGGTGAGGTTAGTTTGCCAAATGAAGAAACTTGTTAGTGCAAGTTTTGCAAAACTTCAATTCTGGACAGGTGGTCAATGGCATCATTACATGAACCAAAAATGTCCCAAAGGGTGCATGCTCCTGGAGTTAGGGGTTTTGCAGGGTTGACTACAAGCAGGAGAAAGCACAAGGGCACTATAGCAAAAATAATTAGGGTTGCAGAAGAAATCACAAGGCTGGACCTGAATGAAAAAGAGGGTTATTCACTCAATTTTTCCAAAGAACAACACTAGGTTTTTGCATAAAGTTGGATGGCATGCTACCACTGACATCCCATAAATTTGGTGGAGGTTTTGAAGAAATATTTAAATACGCTGTAGTGCAAAACTGCCCACCGGACCAGATTTGAAAAATTAGGTGTAGAGCTCGAAATATTCAATGAATGAAATATATTATTGCATAAAAGTGATTTAGAAACATCACATGACATCTCCAAATTTTGGTTGAAATTTTAGTTAAATTAATCAAATGGTTGTAGTTCAAAAGGAGCTCCAAAATTAAATGGAAGTCAGTTTTAAGAAATAAAGCTCAGAGAGAAATAATTAGATAAATAACTCTAATAAATAGGAAATGCTATATTGAGAGGGCATAGAAGTCCAATATATTTTGGAAAGTTTCCACTTGGGTAAAACTCCTCAATATTTAAAAGAAGGGTTATGAGATCAACAGAAAATCAAGAAAGCAAAAATTTTAAACTCCTGGAAAAATTACTTAAAACCTGGTTAAATTTTTGGGGTGTTACACTCTTCCCGAATAATGAGCAGGAAGGGCGCCAACAATTGGCCATTTTGAAGGGGAACATCTAGTACACTTATCCTGACTAAAGTTGGTCTTCGGCTGCCAAAGGCTCTGACGGTGACGCCGCCTCACAGGCTCCACGATGACCTCCGTCCTGCCGCTCTGCTGGTTTTGGTCTTGTTGCACCGAAGCGGTAACCTTTGCCTGATGCCTTGGCCTGTGCTTGCCTCCTTTGCACCAAAGGGGAAACAAGGACACTGCGCAGGCTGGCGCCCGCCTGGTCTCGATCGTCATGGCTTGCGTCATGGGGCACCCTCGTGAGGTACCCTGCCTTGATCTCTCCGCCTCCTCGTGAGCCTGCCTGACGAGGCTGCTCCTGAGGAAGGTTCCTGTCGTCCGCCCATGAGGCTCAGCCCCTCGCGAGGGACTTGGGCTTGAGTGATGAAGCTGGGGCCGCCTGGGCCCCCACTTGAGCCACGCCCTTGTGAGCCGCAGGCAAGTCTGGGGACCCCGCTCCCTGCACACCGACAGTAGCCCCGGGCCCAAGGCGCCCGTGGCTTAGCAGAGGAGGCGAAGGGCAAGTCTGCGCTATGGGCTAACAGCTCATGACCTTGGGCGCCGCGTGGCGATTGATTGGTCGTGGGCGTCTCCGCTTCCCCATGATCCCTCGGCAACCGCACGACTTGACAAGTCCATGCACGCAGAGATGGGTCATGATTACCTGTGATCGTGAAGGCTGGCGGTTGGCCTCCTCCAGCTATAAGTACGGAACGGCGCAAGCCCTTCCAGTCCATCCCCTCTTGCTACTCCTTTCTCTCCATGGCTCTGTCGAAGAGGTTCTCGGCTGCGGAGAAGGGGAAGGCCCGCCAGGTTGGGCCTGACTCTCCCCCGGCCAAGCACGGTCGAGGCCGTCCTCGCAAGCATCCTGTGGCTCCCGTAGTGGCTTCCCGCGGTCGTGGAGGCGACCCCTTGCGCGGCGATGGGCACCAGGTTGTCGATGGGGGCGCGTCGTGACCGCGTGGCCCCCTAGGCCGCGCTTCCACTCGGTGGAGGTGCTGCCGTAGTTCGTCATGTGGTCGGTGGAGCCGACCAGCACCTGGCTCCCGCTTCCCCACTTCTTTGTGGGTGAACTTCCGACCGGCACTCCGGGCGGCCTCTGGCTTCAGGTTGACGGTTGTTGCAGCAGTGCCTCCTGGGCTTCCCTGGAGGTCTCCGTCGCCGAGAATGTGGCCCTGACCCGCGGCTGGCAAACGTTTGCCCGTGCGCGGGGCCTGAGCCGGCGGTGCACCCTGGACTTCAAGTTCGACGGCGACGCCATCCTCTATGCGAGTGTGTTCGGAGAAGACGGTCGCCGTGCCGGGTGCTGCCCCTAAGACGATTACCACGGCCGTGTACCCAGCCCAGGCGATGATCGGGATGAAGACGACAATAGGCGCGTGGTCGGCAGCCCTCAGGGCTCGTCGAGCTTCGGCGGTTCTCCTTCGGACAACACTCCTCCAGCGGTGGCCGCGACCAGCCCCCGTGCCATCGCGCCCGCCTGGAGGGAGGTAGCGGGTCAGCCCGCCATCGCGCCTCAGTGAAGCGCGAGGAGGAGTCTAACTGAGCTCCGGAGGCAGTGCGAGCCTTCGCCGCGAGTTGGTGCCGAGCAAGCCGTGCCTATTTTGTTTTTCTCCCTTCCCTGCGCAAAGAGAAAGTAGTGTAGGGCCCCGCGGGGGCGTGCTGAACTGTTGCTGTTAATTACCATGCTGTTTCCGCTATTTCTGTGCTGTGCTTTTGTGCCGCATGCCCGCGTGCAGGAATTACTTAGCTCAGGGGGGACCTGTCGTGGTCTTTGCTTCCCGAGGCCGAGGCCTCGTCGAACGCTTCATGTCCTGCAAGGATTAGTCAGGAGGGGTAGCTTCCGGCCTCGGTTGTGGAGGCGACCGACCTAGGTCCTGTGTTCGCGTCGCGATGCCCGTGGAGCACGGACTGGGAGGGGTGCTCCCGTAGTGGACCTGGATAGGAAAGCTTCAAACGACAAGGGCAGAAAACACTCGCGAGGGTGACCGCGTTACTCCCTCGCGAGACTTGCGCGAGAGAAAAAGAGGCAAGTGAGCGAAAAAGAAAAAGAGTCACAAGCCAAGGGCGACAACAACTTCAATAAAACTTCAAATAGGAACGAACAAGCCAACTGCAGAAAGCAAATGAAAAAGCCGCGTCCGGCACCTAATCTAGTCTTCGACGTCTTCTCACCAGCGCGGAGCTAAGTGCTGCCACTGGGCGTGGGCGGGAGCCCCCGAGGCCGAGGCGGCTCTCCGGTGACTCAGGCGTGTACAGCCCCAACTCACTATTACGTGAGAGTGTCACGCAGGCGAGCTTCACAGGCATTGGCCTTCTTCACGAGCTCCGGCCTTTCTCGGGAAGCAGGCTTCCACAGGCGTTGGCCTTCTTCACGAGCTCCGGGCATTTCTCGAAAATGAGCTTCACAGGCATTGGCCTTCTTCACAGTCTCCGGGCCTTTCTCGGGAACATGAGCTTCACCGGCGTTTGCCTTCTTCACAGGCTCCGGGCCTTTCTCGGGAAAATGAGCTTCACATGCGTTTTCCTTCTTCACAGGCTCCGGGCCTTTCTCGGGGAAATGAGCTTCACAGGCGTTTGCCTTCTTCACAGGCTCCGGGCCTTTCTCGGGAAAATGAGCTTCACAGGCGTTTGGCTTCTTCACAGGCTCCGGGCCTTTCTTCAAGGGTAGAACTTCCGGAGATGCTGGATGTTCCACGCGTTCGGGATGGGCACCCCCTCCTGAGTCTCCAAGCATGCGGAGCCGGGCCTGGAAACATGAACAACCTTGAACGGGCCCTCCCACATGGGAGAAAGCTTATGCAACCCTTCCCTGGAGAGGACCCGTCTGAGCACGAGGTCCCCTACCTCAAGAGTCCTGGGGCGGATGTTGCGGCAGTGGTATCGCCGCAGCGCCTGTTGATACCTTGCCGCTCGCAGCGCGGCCTCTCGACGATGTTCCTTCCCCAGCACGAGATCCGTCCCCCGCATGGCGTCCTGCTGCGCCTCGTCGAACGCCAGGACCCGTGCGGAGCGACGCCTGACCTCGTGAGGGAGGACGGCTTCTGCTCCATAGACGAGGAAGAAGGGGGTCTCGCCAGTCGGCTTGGCCGCGGTCGTGCGGATGGACCACAACACAGACTGGAGCTCGTCATGCCAGCCTCTGCCGCAGGCCTCCAGCTTCTTCTTGAAGGTCCTGGTTTTGAGGCCCTTCAGGACCTCCACGTTGGCTCGTTCGGCCTGGCCGTTACTCCGGGGGTGCGCCACAAAAGCGTAGCATAACTGCGTTCCAAGGTTAGCACAGTACGTTTTGAAGAGATTGCTGGTGAACTGCGAACCATTGTCGGTGATGATGCGGTTAGGCACCCCAAATCGGCTCACGAGGCCCCTGATGAACTTGACAGCAGAGCCCGCTGGGATGGTGCGGACAGCTTCCACCTCAGCCCACTTGGCGAACTTGTCCACGATGACGTAGAGGTAGCGATAGTCCCCCTGGCGCCCGAGGGAACGGGCCTAGAATGTCCAGCCCCCAAATGGCGAATGGCCATGAGAGGGGTATAGTTTGCAGACCTCCCGCCGGCTGATGGATCTGCTTGGCGTGAAATTGGCAGGCCTCGCAAGCCTTTACCAGCTCAACTGCATCGCTGAGTGCTGTGGGCCAGTAGAACCCGCCTGGAACGCATACTTGCCAACGAGGGTCCATGACGATGAGTAATGCCCACAGTCTCCGCCGTGTATGTCTTCCAGCAATTCCTTCCCTTGCTCTCTGGAATGCAGCGTAGGGACACGTCATTCGGTCGCCTCCGGTAAAGCTCTCCATCCCTGATGCAGTAGGTCGTGGCTTGCGGCGCCACGTGCTCCGCCTCCTCCTCCTTCTCCGGCAGGGTCCCCCGCGTCAAGTAGCTCTTGAGCTCTGTGATCCAGCACCCTTCCTGAGGCTCCAACGCCAGGAGCAGGCATGCTCCTGAGGCCGGGCCGCAGACCGGGGCTCCTGAGGCAGGCGGCTGGGGGAGCTCCTCCTGAGGTTGCGCCGCGCTCGAGGGCCTGAAGAGTCGCTCTTCGAAGACGACAAGCTCCTGGGGCAGCCGCCTGGATGCCCTCTTGGCGATGTCATCCGCCTCTTGATTGGTGCCGCGAGGCACATGCTGCAGCTCCAGCCCCCAGAACTGTTTCTCCATCTCGCGAACCTCCGCGAGGTAGGCTTCCATGTGCTCGTCCTTCGGCTCGTATATCTTGTTGGAGAAGTTGACGAGGAGTTGTGAATCTCCCTTGATAATGAGGCGCTTTACCCCCAAAGCGACTGCGAATCTCAGGCCGGCTATCAGGCCTTCATACTCTGCTATGTTGTTGGAGACCTTTTCCCTGTGCTGGAAACAGAGCTGCACGGCGTAATAGAGCTTGTCCTGAGTAGGGGATACGAGCACTGCGCCGGCCCCCGCGCCATGTCGGGAGAATGCACCGTCAAAGTACATGACCCAGCCGTCCGGTGCCTCGCTCTCCGGAGAAAGTGATCGGTCTTCGCCTGCTTCGAGGCCGGGTGCCTCCGTCCATTCTGCCACGAAATCTGCCAATGCGGCCCCCTTGATGACTCTGGTTGTGCTGAATTCTAGCTAAAACGCTTGTAGTTCGATGTTCCACTCGGCGACCCTTCCAGCTGAGTTGGGGCTCCTGAGCACCCTCTCTAGAGGGTATGCTGAGACGACCTTGATGGGATGACCTCGGAAGTAGTGCCACAGCTTGCGTGAGGCTACCAATAGCGCGAGGAGGAGTTTTTGGGGCATGGGGTACCGCGCCCTCGCGTCCTGTAGCACCGTGCTGACGAAGTACACGGGGTGCCCGATGAGGCTGTGAGCGCTGGCGCTGCTCGCGTCCTCTGTAGGTTGGGGCGCCTCCCGAGACGACGGAGCCCCCAGCGCTTGGTCGCTTGGTGGGGCCTCTCCTGCTCCGGGCGCGCTTTCCTGCTGCGGCTGATCCCCTTCGGCCGCGACCGCGGTCTTTGTGAGGCTCTCTTGGCTTCGCTTCGCTCCTGCTCGGAGGGCAGTTGCGGCCTTGGCCTGATGCTCCTCCCCGACCACTACCAGGGCTCTTGTTGGCCCGGAGTAAGGGTGGCAGAGATAGAGCACCGGGGGCTCTCGAGGGCGCTGGAGCTACCATCACGGAGGGCTGGTAAGGTACCTCTTGAGTTCTTGGAATGCCTTGTCGGCCTCTTCAGTCCATTCAAAGGGGCCCTTCTTCTTCATCAGCTTGAAGAATGGCAGTGCTCATTCCCCCAGCTTGGAGATGAAACGTCCTAGCGTGGTCACGCGCCTAGTGAGTTTCTGCATTTCTCTGAGGGCCTTTGGTGGGCTCATATCTTCGACTGCTTTGACCTTTTCCGGGTTGGCCTCGATGCCCCTATGGGACACGAGGAAACCCAGGAGCTTGCCCGAGGGGACCCCAAATACGCACTTCTCCGGGTTGAGCCGCAGGTCCACTTCATCAAGGCTCGCGAAGGTTTCTTCCAAGTCCTGTATCAGGGTTCTCGCCTCCCGAGACTTCACTACAATGTCATCGACGTATGCCTCAGCATTCCTCCCGAGCTGTCGGCCAGGCGATGTGCATCGGCCGGCTGAAAGGTCGCTACCAAGCTGGCCAACCCAAATGGCATGCATGTATAGCAGTATACTCCGCACGGGGTCAGGAAAGCCGTTTTATCCATGTCTTCTACCGCCATCTTGATCTGGTGATAGCCTGAGAAGGAATCTAGGAAGCACAGCAGGTCACACTCAGCGATGGAGTCGACGATCTGGTCGATGCGAGGATGCGGGAATGGATCCCGTGGGTAGGCCTTGTTGAGGTTGGTGAAGTCGACACACATATGTTCCTTTCCTCCCTTTTTTGGCACGACAACTGGGTTGGCCAGCCAATCCGGGTAGTGGACCTCGCGAATAACCCCTGCGTTCTCTAGCTTGCGGGTCTCTTGGACGATAAAAGCTTGTTTCTCTGTGGATCGTCGCCGCTTCTACGCTTCACGGGGCGCATGTTGGGGCACACATTGAGATGATGCTCAATCACGCCCCTCGGGACCCCTGCCAGCTGATCAGTTCCCCACGTGAACACCTTCTTGTTCGCGCACAGGAACTTCACCAAGGCCTCCTCCTGCTCGGGTCCGAGGTTTGCACCTATGGTGAAGGTGGCGTCAGTGGACCCATCCTCGCTGACCGACACCTGCTTGGTTTCCGCCTTGTTTTGAGTGAATAGCTTCTTCTTCTTAGACGGCGCGCGGCCCCTTGGGCTCGGGGCACCAAAGGGGCCGGGCCGTGCCTTGGCCGCCTTGAAAACAAGCTTGAGCACTGCAGTGCATCTCCTGTGTCTCCTGACACAGTAAGGACGCCGCTGCTCCCGGGCATCTTCATGAGGTTGTACGCCGGGTGAGTCGCTGCCATGAACCGGGCCAAGGCCGGGTAGCCGAGGATGGCGTTGTAGGGGAGGCCGATGGGGCGATGTCGAAGTTGATCAACTCTGTGCGGAAGTTGTCGCGGGTGCCGAAGGTCACCGTCAGCGATTTGTCCTGTGGAGGCGGTGGAACCGGCTCGACTCTGAAAAAGGCCTCTTTGGGCTGGAGCCGCTCTAGTGGCACATGGAGGAGGCTGAAGGCCTCCACAGAGAAACGCCGAGGCCGGCTCCTCCGTCGATGAGGGTCCTGGTGATAGCCACTTCGCAGATGGTGGGGGTGCACAGCATCAGAAGCGCACCTGAACCGGCGGAGTTGGAGGGGTGATTGTCCGAGTTGAAGAGCAGGTCGGCCTCGGGCGCCACCCAGCCCGGCGGGGCTCCCTGGCGCTTGGAGGTGGTGATGATCTGGCGGGTGAATGGCTTGACGTGGCGACTCGAAGGTGGTGCCAGTGAGCCGCCCAGGAGAGCTGCGACGACCGGAGGCGCCGGCCCGGCGCGATGGCCGAGGTAGAGGTCGCGCAGCTCCCCCCAATAGGTCTGCTGCTCGTTCCCCGCCTGGCCGGTGGGGGCGTCGGCGGCAGGTGACAGGGAACGACGGGGGCGTCCGCTGACGGGAGCCGTCCGGGCGACTCGAGCGGCACGGGCTCGGCGAGCGCCAGCCATGGACATGACGGAAGATCGGACGCGACCAACGGAAGAAAGATTCTGGCGCACCCCTACCTGGCGCGCCAAATGTCGGATTTCGGGTTCCGGCAGACCTTTGAGGTTCGAACACTTGGGTGCGCGCGGAGATCTCCCCCCTACCAGCTCACTCGTTAATGGTTTGCACGGGATCTAAACTAGGAACGATGAACAGCACAAGAGACACAAGGTTTATACTGGTTCGGGCCACCATTGTGGTGTAATACCCTACTCCAGTGTGTGGTGTGGTGGATTGCCTCTGGGGCTGATGAAGAACAGTACAAAGGAAGAACAGCCTCGCGAGGGGCTGTTCTTGAGCTGGTGCGATGGACTGCTTAGGTGAGTCCAGTCGCTTCTCTCTCTCTCTCTCTTCTTGGTCGGTCCTCTCTTCTCTTTGTGGTGGCTAGTCCTATTTATAGAGGGAGGCCCTGGGCCTCTTCCCGAATAATGAGCGGGAAGGGCGCCAACAATTGGCCATTTTGAAGGGGAACATCTAGTACACTTGTCCTGACTAAAGTTGGTCTTCGGCTGCCATAGGCTCTGATGGTGACGCCGTCCTGGGCTCCACGATGACCTCCGTCCTGCCGCTCTGCTGGTCTTGGTCTTGTTACACCGAAGCGCTAACCTTTGCCTGATGCCTTGGCCTGTGCTTGCCTCCTTTGCACCAAAGGGGAAACGAGGACACTTGTGAGTCGGGCGCCCACCGTCTCGATCGTCATGGCTTGCGTCATGGGCCACCCTCGTGAGGTACCCTGCCTTGATCTCTCCGCCTCCTCGTGAGCCTGCTCGACGAGGCTACCCTGAGGAAGGTTCCTGTCATCCGCCTCATGAGGCTTGGCCCCTCGCGAGGGTCTTGAGCTTGAGCTAATGAAGCTGGGCCGCGCTGGGCCCCCACTTGAGCCACGCCGCAGGCCGCAGGCAGGCAAGTCTGGGGACCCCCGTTCCCAGAACGCGAACAATCTATGGCTAGGAAACATAACCATCTTTGATTAACGAGCTAGTCAAGTAGAGGCATACTAGTGACACTCTGTTTGTCTATGTATTCACACATTGAAAGTGCGTTATATCGACTAGAGGGGGGGTGAATAGGCGATTTTTATGAATTCTTCAATGAGGAATTTGCCGGTGAGGAAATTCCTAAGTGAAGAACTACTTGCAGCGGAATAAGTACTCAGAAGTAAGCATAAGAAAATGCGGGCATGGTCATCATGATGAAATGAAGACAATCAAAGAGTACGAGAAAGCGTAAACACGAGGATATCACAAGATGAAGACAAACAGATCAAGAAATTGAACCGAGGAAATTGAGAAAGTCTTGATCAAAGTCTTCAAACACAGATATGAACGAACACTCAACACGAGAATGAGGAAAATGAAAGAGTTGAGGAAATAGAACCGAGTTAGGTTGGTGAAGACAATGATTTGGTAGACAAGTTCCAAGCTGCATCTCGGTTGTATGCGTCTGGTTGGAGCGGTGAGTATTTAAACTCGAGGACACACAGTCCGGACACCCGATCGCTGAGCACGCAGCTCGGGACACCAAGTCCTCACCGTATTCTCCTTGAACTAAGGTCACACAGACCTTGTCCAATCACTCGTGGTAAGTCTTCAGGCGACTTCCAAACCTTCACAGACTTGGTCACTCGGCGATCCACAATTCCTCTTGGATGCTCTAGACCATGACGCCTAACCGTCTGGAAGAAGCACAATCTTCAAAGGTAACAAGCATCGGATCCACGCAGGATCAATCTCTTCAGTGATTCTCAATCACTTTGGGTTTGTAGGGGTTTGGTGTTTGGGTTTTTCCTCACTTGATGATTTTCGCTCAAAGTCCTCGGAGGATGGGTTGCTCTCAAATGACAAGTGTCAAGTTCTCTCGGAGCAGCCAACTAGCTAGTGGTTGTAGGGGGCGGCTATTTATAGCCTAGGGAGTAGCCTGACATGATAAGACATAAATGCCCTTCAATGATATGACCGTTAGGTGGATAAGATATTTTGGGACAGCTGGCGCGCCTTGACAGCAGTCGGAAATTTGACTCTCAAATTCCTCAAGGCAATCATGTTCCTCACTGTGTAGGCAATCCGCCTTTGGCGAATTCCTAACTCCTCGGTCAGAACAAATTCCTCAACACTGTAAGAACTTCGTCCACATCCTTTGAAGAAATTGACTGAATCAGTATGAGATTTCCAAAGGCTTCACTCGAAGGGATTGGTAGGTGTAGGATTTTGAGTTGAGCATCACATGGAAATTTTTCCTTAGTATTTCCTCGACCCTCTTTAATAGTACGGTGTTTCCTTTGACTCAATAAAGAGAAAATGAAACTACGAAAACATAAGTCTTCACGGTTCATGTTCCTCAAATGAATACCATGTCTTCAAGGTCACACCAATTTCTTCACTTTCAAAGTCTTCAGAAAGTCTTCAGAATATCAAAGTCTTCAGTCGAAGAACTTCATTTTTAGGGGTCGACTTTCTCTGTAAATATCAAACTCCTCATAGACTTATAGACCTCTGTACACTCATAGACACATTAGTCCCTTAACCTATAAGTCTTCAATACACCAAAATCACTAAGGGGAACTAGAGGCACTTACAATCTCCCCCTTTTTGGTGATTGATGACAATATAGGTTAAGTTTTCGACGGGGATAAACATATGAAGTGAAGAATTCATAAAAATCGCATATTCACCCGCCCTCTAGTCGATATAACGCACTTTCAAGAACTCCCCCTGAAGATGTGCAAAATGAGAAATTGCTTTTGAAGCAATGCACACTTTAAGAGTAGAATCATGGAGATCTCCCCGTATAACTTAATTCATACACGCATTTAACATATAATATGAAGAATTTGAAATGCATGATGAAATATGGTGACTGATGTAATTCAGCATGCGTGTATTAACATATAATGAGGAATAAGCATGCAGAGGAACACATCAAAAGTATTAGAGCACCATCGGGTTTAAGATTACAACTCGATCCAATAAAGTTTTAGAAGAACGAGAGTTGTAACTTAGCAAAAAAACGTTGTATATGGGCGATAAAATAGACCCGCTTGAAGACTAACTCACACTTCTCCCTCTTTGTCATCAAATGACCAAAAGGATTGAAACTGAGGACTAACGCCCCTGAAGAATTTCAAGTTGATGAAGGAGCGCCCGGCGTTATCGAGGTCGGTTGTCGTAGTAAGGGCCTGCCTTGATGTCGTCCAAGTCTTCATTTTCATCTGTCGCGCGATGAAGAATAGGAGCTGGCCACCAAGGAAGGAACTTTGACCTTCTTGTATTTCTTGAAGGAGGTGCAGACCAGTCAAATTCTTCCTTGAGACCCATTGTCGTCGGTTCTTCCGTAGACATGAGAAAGAACAGCCAGTGCGCTTGAAGGTTTCATGGAGGTAGTATTGGTTTTCTTCACCGCATTGTGTGTTGAGGTCATGTTGTGAAGAATTGAACCAAACCGACGCTTGACCCATTTATGATTACGATCAACCTTCCGATCAAGACCGAGGAGTAACTCACGATCAGTCATCACCACAGAGTCTTTGTGGCTTGAGGATTTTGCTTGGCTGAGGTATTGGCGGCAGAGTCATGTGTGGCAGAGTCATCATTGGTGGAGTAGGATGCAACTTTGTGAAATTGACCATCCAATGGACGAATGCCTTCATCTATCACAGCAGTTGCCTTGCCCTTGTCTTCAGCTGAGGCAAATGTTCGTTTGAGGACTTCAATTGGAGGCAAGTAGCTGCAGTGGTTCAGAGTATCAGCCTTGTAATTGAGTGAAGACCTTGTCCTGATGAACCTCATAATCCATGGTGCATAAGGCTTTAGCTCAAAAGGTGACATAGCAATGTTTGCCGAGTCCTCATGAAGAAATCATGGAAGTTGATGGGAACGCCATGAATGATATTGAAAAGCATATTCTTCATGATGCCAACGACTTCTTCATCATTTGAGTCGTGGCCTTTGATAGGACTCATTGTCTTCGTCAGAATGCGATAGACAGTCCGAGGCACATATAGTAATTCCTTGACGAAGAATTTGGTTCGAGGGGCCTGCCCTGGCTTCAAAGGCTTCATCAGCACTTGCATGTAGTGATTTGAAAGCTCAGGTTCGTTGTAGATGCAACGAGCACCATCAAGGGGAGGACTGAGTGGGAGGGCACGAAGCAATTCGATTCTTTGGTGCCTTGTAGTGAGTATTTTCAGACATCCAGTACAATACCCATGAGTTCACATCTTCAGAGTCTCCGGTGATGTGCAGCGTCGCATAGAATTGAAGAATGAGTTCTTCATTCCAATCACAGATGTCAGTGCAGAAATTCAGCAATCCTGCATCGTGAAGAACACTGAGGACTGGCTCGAAGCCTGGCAGAGATTCCATGTCCACATGAGGAATATGTGCATGATCGAAGACTTTGTCTTTGTTGAATAGCATAGAGGAATAGAAATTGGCTTGACTAGCAGACCAGAAACGCCTCTTCCTTATGCAAGCAGAGTCATATGGGTTGTAGTCAGTGAAGAATACATGCTCGCCGAAGAAATCTTCAGCCTTGAACTTTTTCTTCATTGAGAATGGATTCTTTGGCTTTGGCAGTGGAGTGTCAGTGAGTTGCATCACGACCTCAGGAATCGCAATCTCAGGTTCTTCAGGCTGAGGAATTTCTAGTTCCTCTTCAGTTGCAGTCTGCGTTGTCAGATCAGCAGCAGCAGGTTCTTCAGCACTAGTGGCTGGAATTTCTTCATGCACGAATGAGTTGGGATGAGTTTCTTCAGAGCCCATTTGAATTGTTGGTGCAGGGGACTGAGGAATTTGTTGGAGTGGGGTGAAAAGTGGAGAATTTGGATGCTGACTGTCCCAAAAGTCATCGTTCATCACTGGTGTTGTGCTTCCAATATCCACATCTTCTTCAATTTCTTCAATGCCAGCCTCTTCAGCTGTGAACTGAGGCATTGGCGAGGAAATGATTGGTGTTGAAGGGATTGCCTCCACTTCAATTTCTTCATCAATCTGCTCTGACGAAGCAGCAGAATGATTTTCTTCATCAGATCCGATTGGGATCTCATACTCTTCACCAAAAGGAACAAGGTCCTTTGATGGAATGGAGGAAATTGGAACAACATCGATTGGATTTTCAAAAGAGCTTGTAATAGGCTTCATTTTCTTCGGGGCTGAAGAATTTGAAGCAGCTGATGCTTTCCTTTTCTTCACTGCAGCTCGCTCTGCAGCCTTGGTCTTCTTCACATCAGATGCAGATGGAAGGATTGGAGTTGGTGTAGGCACAGGAGGAGCTGAGGAATCTGGTTGAATTTCCTCAAAGAATCGATGCAGTTGCCCTGACTTCTTCAGTTTCTTCAGGCGCACCACTAGTGGATGCCCTGGCAATTTCTTCAGCGGCTGGAATGGAATATTCAGCCCTGGAACTAGCATTGTCTTCAGCAGCCTAAACTTCATCAGCGGTGCTCGTGTGTTCTTCAGTCGGCTGAGCAGAGGCTCCAGCCTGAGGAATTTCTTGTTGCGTTGGGGCTGCAACATTTGTGAACTTCTCCGTCAGTTTGATTTAATCGACTTTGGCTCCTTTCCGGTCAGCATAGTATGAGTCAAATTTGTCATTTGAGGGCTTTGATGTCGGTAAGCATCTTGACAAGTTCTTCAGTTGTCATCTTGACAACATTTTTCTTCAGTAGTTTCTCTTTTCTGTACTACAATTTCTGGATCTCTCTGGCCTTATCATATTTCCATTTCTCCTCTTGGATGAAATGAGTCAGCATGTGACTTTGGCCAGGTGTCAACTTGAAGTCAGGCATAGGAGTGTTTGGGGTCCTTGTGCCAGAGATCAATGTAGTCTAGGATCGCTCTTGGATCCAATAAATGACGCAGTGTGCCTTTGGCTTTAGCGGCCTTAACTTGTCTATCTCTGATGATTTCCGCAAGTTCATCATCATCAGCCTCATCATCTTCAGGTGGCTCTTGGAAGGTGTCGTGGCTTTGTCACGACAGATGTCCTCATGAAAGGACTTAGTCGTGGAGCCATCGCTACGGGTTAACTTGAAAGGGTTAAAGCGGACGCAAAGACACAAGAGTTATACTAGTTCGGCCCCTTCGATGAAGGTAAAAGCCTACGTCTAGTTTGTGATGGGATTGATGTGGTCTCGATGACTAGGGAGCAAACAGCTTCGCCTAGGCCTCGAGTTGTTGTTGTCTGTCACTTGAACCGCCCTGGGTCGTCCCCTTATATACACGGGTGATGCCCGTCGGTTCAGAGAGTCCCAACTCCGGTTCATATTCGTATCCGGGTTGGTCTCTCTCTATTCCTAACTTACAATACAAGTTTACATATCAGGCCGGTTTACGGCCATGTGTTCTAAACCGACTACGGGCCTTGGGCCCTTACTTTCATGCCTCTTGGGCTTTTACACCATTGAACTACGGATGAAGTTAACTTGCCCGAGATAGGCGGTTTACGCCCGATAGTAATATCCTAACATTAGGCCCCAGATTGATTTGAACAGGTTCATGTCAATCCTTGAGAAAAACCTTCATCTTCAATGCCTTCTTGAAATCGTTGAACCGCCGTGATGTCACTTTCTCCGGTTCTTTGTAAACCGCATGACGTCCTCATAAAGATAGCATCCGCGATATTTCTTTGTTTAATAGATCCGCAATAATCGAGGCGACAGCTCCGCTTCCCTAAGTTTATGGTTCCTTGATTCCCTGCGTGACATGTATCTTGCCTTATAAATAGGCCCGAAGGGTCATTCCTTCTCTTCCCTTCGTCCCCTTTCTCTTCGTCTTCCTCGCGTCGCTGGCCTCAGAGCTCCACCGCCGCCGTCGATCTCTGCACCGTCTTGTGCCGCTGCATCGACCTGAACGCACCAGAGAAATGCAGATTCTTTCGCCTCTCCTCAACTCAGGTAGGTCCTCGGTTCCCTTTTGACCTAGATCCATTCTAGGGTTTCCTGTTCTTGCCGTGCTCCATGAACTGTTCCTGCTCATAACAGACTCTTGGATATATCTATGACACTTTGCATTGATTAGCAGTAGCTTTTAGCCTCCGCCTGTAGTCTCGTGCGTGCATCCATGGATCTCGCACATCATCTCTGCTCATTGCATCAATACTGCTATGCTGTCTTCCTTTTTGAATGTTTTTCTTCTTTTCTAATCTGGCTTCAGATCCTTCGTTGTAGAAAAAACTTGCGAAACCTGTTTCTGCACACTTAGCCGTTCACAACCTCAATTGCTTTCAATATTTAGACCTTAGACCAGGCGGTTTAACTTAACATAGAAAAAATTAGATAACCGGTATACACCATTAGTCCCCTTGTTGAACCGCCAGAACTTCTTGAGCAGATACTGTCGCTTCATAGAACTCCGGTTTAGACGTATTTGTCTCCGATTTAGCATTGTACACCGGTTCTCTCTTTATCCCAACACATTTCTTTGAACCGGATTTATGTTTCTTTTGTAGATGGCCAAACAAGTGTATGAGTGCAATGGGCTCCTTCCGTGTCATCCTTTGAAACTCAATTAAACAACCTGGTCTCGACCGGGCGCTTTAGCCAAGAAAATAGCATCCATTGGAGGGTTCCTGGCAAAGAATGTCCACCCACCCCTCAGGAAGGAGAGGTTGTAGTTTTCGCAGATCACCTAGCCCGGGGTTTCAATCCGCCCGGTTCAAAATTTTATCGAGATGTGCTAGCCAATTTTCAACTCCGTCCACAAGATACATGCCCCAATTCTGTTACCAATATCTGTCATTTCCAAGTGCTCTGTGAGGCCTACTTTCAAGAAGAACCTACAGTTGAACTGTTTAGAGACTGCTTCCATCTAAACCGCCGCACCGAATTCACTGACGGGCCCAACACAGAATTGGGTGGTGTGGCGATTCAAAAAAGAAAGGAGGTCACTTATCCTCGTGTCAAACTGCACAGCCACCCCAAGGAATGGAATCAAACATGGTTTTATTGCAAAGACACTTCGCCTGCCAACGAGAATCCCTTGCCCGGTTTTCGTCCGGAGCGACTCAGCAACACACATCCCTTTCCGCAAAGATTAACTGCCAGTGAGAGAAGTAAATATGCTCCTCAACTCTCCAAGCTCAGAGCCTTCATGGCTAACGGTTTAACCGGAATTGATCTTCTTGTATTTGTTGGATATCATGGAGCATACTGCCCCTCTCCCAGCGCTCCGGTTTAATGTGTGAGTACATGGTAGTGTCGACGACCCCCTTCGACATATTAATATCCAGCTTACCGATGATGAGGTCACCGAGGCGGTGAAGAAGATGTTGAACAAACCGGAAAACCTCTGTGCCCGGACCTGTCTGCTCCCCTTCTGTGCTACCAACAAACCGCCATCTGTAAGACTTCTGATTATTTTTTACTAAATATATTAGTGCCATCCCGGTATAACTTTTAACATTAACTGCTGCTTAACCAGGGTGATGATCCATTCTAGAGCAAGAAACGCCCACAAGAGAAACCGGAGAAGCCAGACAAACCAGAAAAACCACTTAGGCAAAAGACCAAAGCTGTCAAGAAGACTACTCATAAGAGGAAAACCACTGCATCTTCTGATCCGGCTGCAAATGATGATGCGGGTAATCCGGACCTTGAGGTAGAACTTGATTCACTTGGCTTACTTTTCACACGCCTAATTAATGATGATGTTTGTCAGGATGATGCTGAAACCAGTAATGCTGATGTTGTAGAGGTAACTATTCTCTCCTCTGACTCAAATCGTCGGGCAAACCGGAAAATTAAATTTTCTCATCCCCTTGCTTACTTGGATCCCAAATTTCTTATGAAGACTCAACAACATGAAGCTCGCCGCACAACTCGGCTGTGCCGGTAGTTACCTCCACCGGTTTACCGAACAGTCCGGTTCGAAACGTCGTTCGTAGGTCTCTAATTTGCTTGTCGGTGCTTATCCTAAAGCAGGCTGGTTTTGTCAACCCTTAATCCGTCGATTCCGATTATCAGGTCACTTCCCACTCCTCATCTGGCGAGTCATCAGCCACTCAGCTGCCGCCACAAAAAACGGTGCTTGGGTAAGTTATACCTTTCATATTGTTTCTACTGCATCATTGTGTAGTATATGCCGTATTTAACTGTTGTTGTGCCTTTTCAGGGCCAAGCCTAGGCCGAGCAAAAAGGCTCGGCCTCGATAAAGCGGCCGACAAAGAGAATGTCCTGAAGCAAAAGGCGGCGCCCCCAAATCTTGAAGCGGCTATCCGTGAAGACACGCCCAATGATCCGCCACAGCAAGATGACGATCTTGTTACTGAAGAAAGGCCTGTTGACACCGCCCTTCCTGCTGATCAGCCCAGAAGCCCAACCCGGATTGAAAAATCCACCAGTCCAATCCGGCCTGCTGATAAACCGACGGCCCCTTGGCAAACCGGAGACTTCAAGGACGATGACGTCGTAATTACTGGTTTTGGCCACAGCGAACCGGGCAATCCAGTTGCTTTATCCAAACATTCTGCCAAAGAGGAGTTTGCCACTATGAGCAAGGGCAAGTGGGATGTTGATCTGGCAACTTATGCCGCTCTGAACCCCCAAGACCTTCACTCCGGCTACTTGAACCTGCTCTATACCAGCCGTGACTATGAAGCTGGTCTGGTGAAAATGAAGAAAGAGAAATTCGAGGTAACCTCCATGTTCTTTTATCGCCTGAATATTTCAATTTTTGTTAACTCTCCTAGTCCCCAAGGGCCGGTTCAACTTAGCATAGTTAAACCGGGACTTAGTATAAACTCAATGCTTCCGAATCCACTGATGTAGCCCCCAAGGGCCGGTTCAACTTAGCATAGTTAAACCAGGACTGTATTTTATATCACCACATCGGCACATGTTCGAACAAATAGCCATTAGCCCCCAAGTGCCAAGTTGAATACTTGTATTGAGCTTGGGACTTTGTGATTTTATTGATGTATGAAGATCAAATATGCATTAGCCCCAAGTACCAAGTGTATAACTGGTTATGCACTGGGGACTTTGAAATGACGATATGTAACATGCTCCCTTTTTGTTGCAGAGTGAGATACGTCAACAAGCCTCACAAATCCATGACATCCAAGAAAATCTGAAATCTCAACAAGCAGAAACCTCCAAGGCCAAGGATGAACTGAAAACCGCTTTAACTACTATGGAGCAACTCAAGGAGTGGTTCAAGTCTGAGCGGGCCGGCTGGGAAACTGAAAAGGCCGCTTTGACCAAAAAGGTTGAAAATGCTGAGGCTGCCCTTAAACCGGTGGTAGATGAGCTGACCAGCGTGAAGCGGCAAGTGCATTCCATGACTGCTGCCATCTTCGGTAAGTTTCCTTTGGCTTCTATGATAATCTTGACCTTTCTTATGATAAGTCCGGTTTGTAATTTCTCTTGCAATGCTGTAGGCACACGCATTGGTCACTTGGGGTCAGATGTTCGGAAAAAATTGAAGGCTGCCTATACCTTAATAGAGCAGCTGTATACTGGAGCGCAGCGGATCATCTCCACCGCATCTCATAACAATCCGGCACCTTCCTTAATTCAAGATACCCTTAGGATGTTTTCCATGCTTCCCGCCCGGATTGAAGAGCTGAAGAAATCTGCTGCTCGAACCGGCGCCATCAACGCCTTAATCCGGGCCAAAGCATGGGTGCCAGATTTTGATCCCGTTGAAGCGGCTCAGGGCTATCACGGTCACGAAGGAAGACGGCTCGAGTTCAACGAAGATGATTTGAGAGCAATAAACCGGGCGGTCGCCCTCCGGCTTGCCAATTAGCTGAACAAGCCAACTTGTCACATTATCAAGCTCGATGATGATGATCGTAACAAGCGAGTGGCTGCACCTATTCCTGAAACGGAGAACCTGATCCCTCCAATCCGTAAGCATACTTATGCTCCTGATATTGACCCAACTTCCCTGATCCATGAAGAGGCTGTCTTTCAAGCTTTAATGGGAATCGACGGACCATCGTTGATTTCCAATTTGGGTAGAGAGGAAGAAAATTTGAAGCACAGACGACCCACAACCATCAAACCGGGGCGGCGAGCAAGCATGAACCGGAAGCCGGTTTGAAGGGCTGCTTCATTACATTCCGCCAAGAAACAATGATCTTATTTGGGCACCATGTTGCCTTGTAATAGGATAGCCAACACTCTTGCTTTGAATATGCCTTCGTGCATAGGTGCTGATATTCTTGCTTGAATGATCGAAACTTTCAATCTTACATTGCCTGCAGTTACAAAATCTTAAACCGCCACGGCGGTTTATGCCGCCAGCTGGCTTGTGACGTTCATATATATATATATATATAATGAAATATTAAGGTATATAATCGAAATTTATGATATCAAATACCTGCCATCGCTGGGCATAAGGTTGGCTTAGCCAATCTTGAAGCGGAGGTTGTATAAACCCTTACCGTCAAAGGAGAAAATAGCTCCTGTTATTTATAATGCCGGTTTACCACGTAAACCGTGCCTGGTCACAATAAGCCCCCTGTTACTCCATAATAGGATGTTAACAGCAAAATCATCAAACCGGTGAAATTATCTCCGGATTAAAAAATTGACCAAATTCCGTCAATGGACAGTTTTGAAAACGGTTAAAAAAATGTTGTCGGTTTAAGAAACGCAACAAAAATCAAATAATAGTTATGACAAACATGGAAGCAAAGGAAATGATAAACCGTTTGCAAAAGATAAAGCTGTACTGAGCCGATCAGATGGTGTTACCATGGTCGGACACGACCAAGCTCCCTATAAGGTGTAGCCATGGTTCGAGTCAGCCAGGTCCCCAATCGAAACCGTGGCATTATGCCGATCAAGTGGCGTGGCAATGGTTCGGTTCGACCAAGCCCCAAGTGACTCTATGGCCTTAGGCCGATCAAGAGGTATGACCGGTTCAGACTTGACCATGTCCCCAAGTGATCCGGGTGGCTTTCGCCTATCAAAAGGTGTTGCATTGGTTCGGACACGACCAAGCCCCCAAGTGATATCACAAAGCTTTTGAAAAGCAAACTCAGGGGGTAAACCGGAGGCCGTTTTTAAAACAGAACAACTCCATGTAACCACACATGATGTAACAGAACAGATACCCCACTTTAGCTGAGGCTCCGGTTTATTACTTTATTCATAATATATACACTGTCATAATATGTACATAAGTAGAGCCGATGGCTCAGGTATAATAAGGCCGAAGATGAGCTATGTTCCACGGCCTGTTGGTCTCCTCCTCTGACGTGCGTGAGTCTTTATGCTCTCGAACATCAATAAGATAGTATGACCCGTTGTGCAGATTCTTGCTGACCACAAAAGGTCCCTCCCAAGGTGGGGATAGCTTGTGCATATCAGTCTGGTCTTGGATGAGCCGAAGCACCAAATCTCCTTCTTGAAAAGTTTTGGTTACGACCGGCCACTATGATAACGACGAATATCCTGTTGGTAAATCGCCGAGCGGGCAGCTGCTATGTCACGCTCTTCAGCCAGCCGATCCAAAGCGTCCTGTCGTGTCGTCTCGTTATCCGCTTCAACATAAGCTACCACACGAGGTGAGTCATGACGGATGTCACTGGGGAGAACCGCCTCCACTCCGTAAACCATAAAGAACGACGTGTATCCCGTGGATCTGTTAGGCGTAGTATTTATACTCCATAACACAGATGGTAGCTCTTCTACCCAACAACCCGGTGTCCTTTGCAAAGGGACCATAAGCCGGGGCTTGATGCCTCTCAAGATCTCTTGATTGGCTCTTTCCGCTTGACCATTGGACTGTGGGTGAGCTACTGAAGAAACGTCAAGCCGGATGTGCTCACGTTCGCAGAACTCCTTCATGGCACCTTTGGACAAATTGGTACCATTATCTATAATGATACTGTGTGGATAACCAAACCGGAAAATCACCTTTTTGATGAACTGAACCGCCATGGCCGCATCACACTTGCTAACAGGTTCCGCCTCTACCCACTTTGTAAATTTGTCGACCGCCACCAGCAGGTGGGTCTTCTTGTCCTTGGACCTTTTGAAAGGTCCAACCATATCCAGCCCCCAAGTCGCAAACGGCCAAGTAATTGGAATCATCCTCAATTCTTGGGCCGGTACATGAGCACATCTGGAATACTTTTGGCAACCATCACATTGTCTGACCAGATCTTCCGCATCAGCATGGGCAGTCAACCAATAGAAACCGTGGCGGAACGCTTTAGCCACCAAGGATTTTGAACCGGCATGGTGACCACAATCTCCTTCGTGGATCTCATGCAATATTTCACAGCCTTCCTCAGGGGACACACATCGTTGAAACACCCCCATTAATCGCAATGATGCAATTCGCCATTAACAATGGTCATAGACTTAGATCGCCGAACTATCTGCCGGGCCAACGTCTCATCTTCTGGTAACTCGCCCCGGTTCATGTACGCTAGATAAGGGAGCGTCCAATCCGGAGTGACGCGCAGAGCTGCCACCAATTGAGCCTCCGGATCAGGAACAGCCAAATCCGCTTCACCAGGGAGCTTGACTGACGGATTGTGCAGTACGTCGAGAAAAACATTGGGCGGGACCGGTTTGCGTTGAGAGCCCAACCAGCTTAAAGCGTCCGCCGCTTCATTCTTCCGACGGTCCACGTGGTCCACCTGATAGCCCTTGAAATGACCTGCGACAACATCCACCTCACGATGATATGCAGCCATGAGTGGGTCCTTCGAATCCCAAGTGCCAAACACCTGTTGAGCCACTAGGTCCGAGTCACCGAAGCACTTAACCCGGCTTAGATTCATCTCCTTAGCCATCCGAAGACCATGGAGCAAGGCTTCATACTCAGCTGCATTGTTAGTACAAGGGAACATTAAGCGGAGAACGTAATAAAACTTGTCACCTCGTGGGAAGTTAATACGACTCCAGCCCTCGAGCCCTCCAACCGCCTGGATCCGTCAAAATGGATGGTCCAATATGTATGATCCGCTTTTCTTAGGGCGCTTGCAACTCCGCCCAATCATTAATGAAATCCACAAGTGCTTGAGACTTCACCGCCGTCCGAGGTACGTACTTCAAACCGTGCGCCCAAGCTCTATAGCCCACTTGGCAATCCGCCGCCGCCTTCCGGTTCTCAGATGATATCACCTAAGGGAGCTGAATTGACCACCGTGATGGGGTGCCCTTGGAAATACTGCTTCAGCTTCCGGCTTGCCATAAAAACTCCATACACCAGCTTCTGAGAATGCGGATATCTTTGCTTAGATTCAATAAGCACCTCGCTGATATAATAAACCGGACGTTGAACCGGATGCCCCTTCCCTGCCTCCTTCCGCTCTACCACAATGGCTACGCTTAACCGCTCGGGCGTTAGCGGCAACATATAGCGTAGCGGCTCCTTGTCGATGGGAGCGCCGAGCACAAAGCGGTTGGACAATTGCCGCTTTAAGTCCTCCAACGCTTCATCAGCGGCTGGACTCGCATAAACCGATCTGTCTTCTTCAAAGATCTGGTACAAAGGGATGGCCTTCTCTCGAGGCGGCCGATAAATCGGCTCAACAAGGCCGCGATTGTTTATAATATCGTTGAGAGGTACTTGAGGCCACCGTTATTGAACACTCTTGAAAGTAGTGACGCAGCTTCCGGATGCTATGAACACCGTGACACGCTATCTTTTGATAATGTGGGTACCGGGATTTGCATGGAGTTAGAACAGTGGGTACGTAGTACACTGGTTTTTGAAGAGGGAATTTGTGCCCTTATGTTTCTCGTTCAACAACGAGTACCGCGCTAACAACTTGATGTGTTGTTGCGATATATAATAACATAGGCTCGCCCAGGTTGGGCGCGGCCAGAACCGGATTTGTTGCCAGTATGGCCTTTATTTCTTCGAGTCCGGCCAGGCAGCATCCGGCCCATTCGAAATGTTCGGTGCGCCGGAGGAGGCGGTAGCGGGGCAGAGCCTTTTCTCCCTAACGGGAGATGAAGCGACTTAAGGCCGCTACGCATCCAGTTAGTTTTTGTATCTGCTTGAGGTCTTTTGAAATATCCAATTGTGACAGAGCTCAGATTTTGGCCGGGCTTGCTTCAATTCCTCGATCGGATACGATGAAGCCCAAGAGCTTTCCGGCTGGTACGCCGAAGACGCATTTTTCCGGATTGAGCTTAATGTCATATGCTCGGAGGTTGTCGAATGTCACCCTCAAGTCTTCTACTAGAGTTCTGACGTGTTTGGTCTTGACGACCACATCGCTCACGTATGCCTCTACTGTTTTGCCTATCCGGGTAGCCGACATGTTTGAATCATGCGCTGATATGTTGCGCCGGTGTTTTTGAGTCCGAAGGGCATTGTGTTGAAGCGTAATGGCCCATATGGAGTAATGAATGCCGCTGTCGCCTGGTCTTTCTCCGCTATCTTGATTTGATGGTATCCGGAGTATGCGCCGAGGAAGCACAATGAATCGTGTTCGCGTAGCATCGATGATTTGGTCGATGCGAGGGAGGGGGAAAGGGTCCTTCGGACAGGCCTTGTTAAGGTCTTTAAAATCGACGCAGAGGCGCCAGGATTTGTCCTTTTTTGGTACCATTACTAGATTGGCTAGCCAGTCCAGATGCTTTATATCTCTGATGAATCCGGCTTCTAAGAGTTTGGCTAGCTCTTCTCGCATTGCCTGTCTTTTGGGCTCGGAAAATCGCTGAAGAGCTTGTTTGACTGGCTTGAATCCTTTTAGGATATTTAGGATGTGCTCTGCCAGCCTGCGTGGGATTCCTGGCATGTCTGAAGGATGCCGTGCAAAATGTCCCAATTTTCCGAAGGAATTCTCGTGAGTGCGGCTTCGACATCAGGACTTAATTGTGCCCCAATGGAGGCCGTCTTTGTGGGGTCCGTTGGATGGACCTGAAATTTGACTATCTCGTCTCGCTGGTTTAAAAGAGGTGGATTTGGACCTCTTATCGAGTATCACATCGTCCCTATCCACCGTGGAGCAGCGTAGCTAGTTCCTTCCGCCGCTAGGGCTTTGGACAATGCCTCTAGGGCCAAGGTCTGGCTGTCTTATTTTCAGCGCTGAGTGTCAGATCTGGATCATCGCGAGAGTGATTATCCCATTGGGTCCGGCATTTTGAGCTTCATGTACCCGTAGTGGGGTATAGCTTGAAGATTGTGAATGCCTCTCGCCCTAACAAAGCATGATATCTGCTGCCGAATGGGGCCACTTGAAACGTGACCTCCTTGGACCTCAGAATTGTCCAAAGGAGCCGAACACTACATCTAGTGTGATTTTTCCTCACAGCTGCATTTCTCGACTAGGGATTATCCCTCCAAGGTTGTGCTGCTTCGCTCAATGCGGCTCCAACCAATTTCCATTTTTGAAGGGTTTCCTCATAGATGAGGTTTAATCATTGCCGCCATCCATGAGTACACTTAGTAAGACGAAAACCGCCCACTATCGGATCGAGGACCAATGCGGCCGGTGCTCTAGCTGTTCAGAATTTAGGTTCGTCACCGGGCGTTGAAGGTGATAGCCGTGTCGCTCCATGGATTTGTTGTTGGTACTTGGTAGACTTCGTGAGGTCATGGATTGTTCGCTTCCGCATGTTATTTGATGCGAAAGTCTCAAGACTGTTAATACCGCATCGGGTATCGCCGGGTTGGTTGCCCGGGCTAAAAAGCCTACGCCACTTTTGGCCACTGTCGTAGTATCCAACACGCCGAAGGCCGTGTGTTGGAGTGGCGCCTCCGTCAGGTGGATTTTGCAGGTCCATTGAGCCAACCCTCCACTACGGTTCCGCACTTTAGGGGTTTTGGTTTTGGTATTCAACCCGGTGCTTGATAATGATGCACCCTTTTGTTCCGGACTAGGGATGTATTCAAATGGATTATCCCAAAATTTACTTTCGGTTTTCCAGCGCTCTCCATCGCACAAGATTTTTGTACTATGGTCGCCAAGTCAAGAAGCGTGTAATTTCGCTGACGACTTATGGCGCTTAGGATTCCTCGCCTGCAATTATTGCAGAAAATTGGGATTATGCCCTCCTCTCGGCAGTCCTTTATCCTGTTCTTAACCAGGAGGAATCGCCCAAGAATGATGTAATCGCTTCAGCGGGCTCTTGCCGAATTTGAGAGAGATCGCTAATGTTTGGGTGGGCGGGTGGAACTAGATCCTAACCCCTGTCCAATTCAGGACTCAAGGGCCGAGAAGTTTCCGAACTTGGAAGTTTGGATTTTTGAGTGTTATCCAATGAGTCCAACCCGTCACCGACTTTAAGTTCAGGGCTTGGTCGACGCCCATCCTCTCAAGGGAATCCGGCATGGAGGAATCGAGAATCCGGACGCAACTAGTCTTTAAGATACAAGAAGAATCGCCGCATTGCTGCTCTATCACAGCAACATGATGGGTAGCCTGGGGAGAGTTGATCTCTCTCAGATCGGTTTTAGGCCCGATCCGGTCGTAGTCTGTGGCGACTCCTGTGGCAGCATGCGATCCAAGAGCTCGCTTATGGAGGAGAGCTCGATCGATCTAACTGCTCGGCAAGCTCGAACTAACTCGAGATTGGTTTCGATGACTCGAGAGGTCATCGCTTGCCGGTGGCCGGACTGGCGGTCATAAGAAAACCACCTAGTCAAGAGTTCCGCCAACGGCCAAGGCTCCTTTGGCGATAGTATCGTCTCTAAAGACGAGATGAAGCATCCTACCTGACGGCGATGACACAGAGGAACTCTCAATGAAAGCACCAATGTCGGTGTCAAAACCGGCGGAACTCGGGTAGGGGGTCCCGAATTGTGCGTCTAGGCGGATGGTAACATGAGGCAAGGGACACGATGTTTTACCTGTGTTCGTGCCCTCTTGATGGAGGTAAAACCCTACGTCCCGCTAGATTAATATTGATGATGTGTGTTACAAGAGTGGATCTACCATGAGATCAAAGAGGCTAAACCCTAGAAGCTAGCCTATGGTATGATTGTTGTTCGTCCAACGGACTAAAACCCTCCGGTTTATATAGACACCGGATAGGGTTAGGGTTACACGTAGTCGGTTACAATGATAGGAGATCTACATATCCAGATCGCCAAGCTTGCCTTCCACGCCAAGGAAAGTCCCATCCGGACACGGGACGAAGTCTTCAATCTTCTATCTTCATAGTCTTGGAGTCCGGCCGATGATGATAGTTCGGCTATCCGGACACCCCCTAGTCCGGAACTCCCTCACTCTTCCTCACCGGCGATGATGGAGTAGCGGCGGCGCTAGGGTTTGGGAAGCTCGAGCGAGAGAGAGAGAGCGGTCGAGCGGAGTAAAAGAAGTGAGGAAGGGGAGAGGGGGTATATATAGCCACGGTGAAAAACCGTTCGCCCGAAGATTTTGGACGAACGTGCCCCAAACCCTTCTCATTCGCTTGACATGTGTCACCCACATACTGAAAAGTGGAGATCGTGTTAGATCGTGGGTGAGTATATAAGTTTAAAAGTTCCGTTTGCAATTTCTTCAGCTGACAAGGACACAGTGAAGATTTTGAACGAGTTTCAAATAGAACGCACATGAAGAATTTGTGAATAGATTGGGTTGAGTATAGCATAGAGGGGGACGGGTCCGATCACATTCACTTAGCAGAAAAAGCAACTTGAAGAAATAGCCATAAGTGAATGTTGTAGAGGACATAAACCCATATATATATATATATATATATAGTCAATGAAGAAAGACAACGGAAACAGTGAAGATTTTGCAAAGTTGAAGAATTTGAAAAACTGAAGAATTTCAAAACTGAGGAAAAACTCAAATTGAAGATTTTCAATTTTGGTGGTGGCGTGACCCACCGTATAAGAATGATGATTTCCGACACCGTGTACAATTGTCCTAGGGTTCTTAGAATCAAATTCTTCATTAATTTCTTCACACTTAGAGTGTTATTCTTCATTGATTGAAGAAAAACGTTTCTTCGTGTGTTGCACATCTAATTCATCAATTTTGCATAAGTGTCAGGATGTGTGTCCTTTTCAAAGAACATTCGAAGATTCTAAGATATTTAGCTCACACCGCAACTTGCTAAATCTCTTCTCATCCAAGGGCTTTGTGAAGATATCGGCTAGCTGTTCTTCAGTCTTCACATGCTCGATGGAGATGTCGCCTTCAACACATGATCACGAAGAAAATGATGACGAATCTGAATGTGCTTTGTCTTCGAAAGTGCCGAATCGGGTTGTGAGCAATCTTGATGGCACTCTCATTGTCACAGTAGAGAGGCACATTCTTCACGCTGATGCCGTAGTCCTTGAGAGTTTGCTTCTTCCATAGCAATTGAGCACAACAAGAGCCAGCAGCAATGTACTCAGCTTCCGCAGTAGACAGTGATACGCAGTTCTGTTTCTTCGAGGACCAACATACCAAAGATCGTCCGAGGAAATGACAAGTACCAGATGTTGACTTGCGGTCCACACGATCACCAGCATAGTCAGAGTCAGAATATCCAATTAGATCAAACGTAGAGACCTTGGGGTACCATAATCCTAGTGTTTGTGTGTGAGCTAGATATCAAGAATATGCTTCACAAACTTTATGGTGTGATTCCTTCGTGTAACTTGAAATCAGGCACACATGCAAACACTAAGCATTATATCTGGCCTAGATGCACATAAGTACAATAAAGAACCAATCATGGAGTGGTATACCTTGTGATCAAGTCAATACCATTTTCATCAAGGCATAGATGGCCATTTGTGGGCATAGGAATTTTGACGCCTTTGCAATCTTGCATGCCGAATTTCTTCAAGACATCTTTTGAGGTATTTCTCCCGAGATATGAATATGCCATTGTGTTGTTGATTTAATTTGAAGACCTAAGAAGAATTTCAATTCTCCCATCATCGACATTTGATATTCTTCACTCATCATATAGGCAAATTCATCACTATAACGTTGGTCAGTACAGCCAAACATAATATCATCAACATATATTTGGCACACAAACAGTTCACCATCATATGATTTAGTAAAGAGAGTAGGGTCAAGTGAACTGGTGTGAAGCCATTCTTCACGAAGAATTCCTTCAATGTATCATACCACGCCTGTGGGGGCCTGTTTGAGGCCATAGAGGGCTTTGTTGAGTCTCAAGACTTTGTCGGGATTCTTTGGATCTTCAAAACCTGGGGTTGAGCAACATATACTTCTTCCTCAAGCTTACCATTGAGGAATGCACTTTTTACATCCATTTGATATAAAGTGATATTATGATGGTTAGCATAAGCAAGTAATATGCGAATAGCCTCAAGTCTAGCAACAGATGCAAAAGTTTCATCGAAATCAATTCCTTCAACCTGTGTGTAGCCTTGAGCTACAAGTCGTGCCTTATTCCTCACCACAAGGCCATTTTCATCTTGCTTGTTGCGGTAGATCCTCTTTGTGCCAATGATATTATGCTTGCGAGGATCTGGACGTTTGACCAGTTCCCAGACATTGTTGAGCTCGAATCGATGTAATTCTTCTTGCATAGCCTCGAATCCACTCAGGCTCCGTAAATGCTTCATCTACTTTAGTGGGCTCATGATAGAGACAAAAGCATAGTTCCCACAAAAGTTAGATAAATGTGAAGCTTTTGAGCGTGTGAGAGGACCTGGTGCTTCAATGTCATCGATGATCTTGTCAACTTGCACTTCTTTTGCAACGCGAGGATGAGCTGGTTGTCGTCGAGGAATTTGATCAAGATTTTCTTCAAAGCACCATTTTCTTCAGCATTATCTTCAGTGCATCAGCTCGACGTTCTTCACAGACAGAATGAATTCTTCAGCAGATTCTTCAGTAGGAATGACATCCTCAGTTGCCTTGAACTTGATAGATTTCTCAGGTGCTGGTTCATCTAACATAGAAGGTAGGTGCTCTCTTTGCGAGCCATTAGTTTCATCGAACCGCACATCCACAGTTTCAACAATCTTGTAAAGAACATTGTTGAAGACTCTGTAGGTGTGCGAGTCCTTTCCATAACCAAGCATAAAACCTTCATGTGCTTTCGGTGCAAATTTAGAATTGTGATGAGGATCTCTAATCCAGCATTTAGCAATCAAGACTTTGAAATAACTCACATTGGGTTTCTTGTCGCTGAGGAGTTCATAGGCAGTCTTCTTGAAGAATTTGTGAAGATATACTGCTGATGATGTGGCATGCGGTATCAATTTCATTAATCCAAAACGACGAGGCATTTTGTATTCATCAAGCATAGTGCGAGCCATCTCAACAAGAGTTCTCGTTCTTGCGCCTCCACGACGCCATTTTGCTGAGGAGTATAGGGAGCAGATAACTCATGAGTAATACCAAGTTCATCAAGATAGTCATCAAGACCGGAATTCTTGAACTCAGTTCCATTGTCACTCCCGATGTGCCTGATCTTCACACCAAAGTTGGTTGAAGCCCTCGAGGAAAATCGTTTGAAGACTTCCTGCACTTCATGTTTGTAAGTAACAATGTGTACCCATGTGTAACGAGAGTAATCATCAACAATAACAAAGCCATATAGAGATACATCATTAATGACTGTTGAGTAATGAGTAGGACCAAAGAGGTCCATGTGAAGCAATTCGAATGGACGAGTAGTGGTCATGATAGTCTTCGCTGGATGCTTGGCCTTGGTCATTTTTCCAGCTTCACAGGCTCCACACAAGTGATCCTTGAGGAATTTGACATTCTCAATGCCAATGACATGTTTCTTCTTCGCAAGCTGCAGTAAATTCCTCATGCCCGCATGACCAAGTCGTCGATGCCATAGCCAGCCTTTCAAGCTTTTGCAAGTAGACACACAGCTGGTTGTGGTCCTCAGAGAGAAATCAACAATATACAAGTCTCCTCTCCTAAAGCCTTCAAGACTTTGGAATTGTCACTTCCATGATCACAACACAACGATATTTTGCCAAAGACAACAACCATATCAAGATCACAAAGCATTGAGATCGACATGAGATTGTATCCTAAGGACTCAACAAGCATGACTTTGTCCATGTGTATGTCCTTAGAGATCGCAACCTTACCAAGACCCAATACCGACTTTTGCCTTTGTCAAGAAAGATGATATGCTTCAGATGTGACGGTGATAAGGGAGCATCCATCAATAGATTCTTGTCACCAAATATGTGATTTGTACATCCACTATCGAGGACCCACTCATTGGCTTTGGGTTGATTATCCTACAGATGAATTAGTGTAACTTACGCATCTCATATACTTCATCAAAGGAAGAATATGATATCAATTTCATCGATGAATTTCATCAGCAAGATAATGTATAAGCAAAGATGAGAACGTGTGAAATGAAAGTTCATTTCTTCATGATTAGCTCAAGGCCCTTTCGTGCATTTTTGTCGTGCCCCCCAACAAATTCTTCAGACGTTAAAGCATCGCCCGAGACCTCGACCCCGCAGAAGAGATCAGTTCTTTTTCTTCACCACCCACATCTGAAGGGGTGGCAAAGAGTTCATCACTCATGAGCTCCATATGAGAATGGTGGCATAGAAGCCAATCCATTTCGTTTCACATAAGAGGGGTTAGGGTAAGCATATGAATAAGCAGAGAAATTCTTTGAGGACTTATGAACATATTGGTTTGAAGAATAATGCACATATTCATAGCCCTTAGCTCTACCCTGTGAAATGGAGTTGTTAGCACGATGATAATCATGTGAGGACTTTGATCCTTTTGAGGAATTTGATCCACGTGAGGAATTTGGTCCGTATGAAGAGTTTGATCTGGGGTTCCTATTCTTCACAGGTGGTGTCATGAGGACATTCACCAAGACTTTCAAGGCACTTCTTGGGAACCCAGATTTTCTTCATAGGGGAACTGCTCTACAGCTTAGTGCCAACATATCTAGCAAATACTTCACCATTCTGATTTTTGAACAGTTTATAGTTGGAGTCAAATGACTCATCGTAAGAATGAGGAGATTCACATGTAAAGCCAGATAAGTTAGATGGATCAACTGGAGGTCCCTTTGCAAAGAACTCCATGAGGTTTTAGGGTACCGTCAAAGCTTCCAATATGTTCCATCAAGATTGAGTTTCCTCTCAAAGGCAATACCTCTTTCCTAGGGTTCCTGTTGAGGATCTCGCTTTTAAGCACATCACAAAGAGTCTCGATGCCCTTTGAGGCTTTTGTACATGCCTGTCATGTACAATTCCTTCAAATTTCGCATCGTTAGTGATACTAGCAATGTCCTCGATGAGGAATTAGTGATAGCAGAGGCAGGTGAAGAATTTCTAACAGATGAAGCATTTGAACATTCAGTGAAGAATTAGCAGATTCACGCTCAATGCACTTTAAGCATGGAGGAACAAATTCTTCCCGAGAAGCGCTGATTTGTTGAGCAAGTAATGAATCGCTTCCTTCAAGATCTTCATAACTCGCCTTAGCTTCTCAAGATCTTGCTTTCTTTGAAGAAATTCATAAGAAAGTTTCTCATGATCGACAAGAGAGTGTTATGATGACCTTGAAGGTTGTCAAACCTAGATCAAGTCTCTCAAGATTTTCAATGTGGCTTTAGTGCGATCCATTTCTTCACCCAACATATCATCACTTTTGTCTAGCATGTTTTGAACCTTTTCAAAAGCCCTTTGTTGTTTTACAGCAATCTTAGCAAGTTTTGAGTAGCTGGGCTTGAGAATCAGATTCATTTTCACTAGATTCAGAGGAGGTATATTTGAGTACCTTGGCACCCTTTGCCATGAAGCAATAGGTGGGAGCGTGGTCATCACTATCTTCATCAGCTTTGTCGGTGAGGTCATTTTCTTCAGAGTAGAAGATGGACTTGCTGACGAAAGCAGTAGCGAGAGCCGCACTCGCCACACCGCACTGGATTCTTCCGATGCCTCCTCTTCCTCATGTTCCTCGATTCAGCTTCAGAGTCCACTTCCTTGCCAATGAATGCCCGAGCCTTCTTGGAGCTGCTCTTCTTGTGAGAAGAAGACTTTGAGGATTTTGATGATGAAGATTTCGACGATTTCTTCTTCTTCTTAGCGCCATCGTAACTGTAATCCTTGTATTTCTTCTTCTTTAATTCCTTTTCCCACCGAGGACAATCTTGAATGTAGTGACCAGGTTTCTTGCATTTGTGGCATAGTCTTCTTATAGTCACCGGATGAGGAATCACCGCTCCTTGAGGATTTTCCAAAGCGACCACGCCTTGAGAACTTCTCGAATTTCTTCACGAAAGCAGTTAGCTCCTCGCTCAATTCTTCAGATCTCCAAGGCTACTATTAGAGTCTTCACAATCAGACTCAGACACAGCCTTGGCCTTCGTGGCACGTGATTTTCCATAGCTAGAACCATAGAGATCTCTTTTCAAAGAAGTCGAACTCATGAGTATTTAGCCTCTCGAGGATATCACCGGATCAAGTGACTTGTAGTCGCGACGCTCTTGTATCATCGCTGCCAGAGTATCAAATGAGGAATCAAGAGATCTCAATAATTTCTTCACCACCTCATGGTCGGTGATGTCAAGGGCACCAAGCGCTTGAAGCTCATTTGAGATGTCAAGAGGCGATCAAGGTTTGTTGAACATTTTCATTGTCGAGTCTTTTGAAGCGGTTGAAGAGATTGCGAAGAACATCAACTCGAGAATCACGCTGAGTTGAGACTCCTTCATTTACTTTGGACAGCCTCGTCCCAGATGAGCTTAGCAGCTTCCAAAGCACTCACTCTTCCATACCGCCCTTTGCTCAGATGGCCACCGCCGGTGTCAAAACCGCGGATCTCGGTAGGGGGTCCCGAACTGCAAGGCCTAGGCGGATGGTAACAGGAGACAAGGGACACGATGTTTTTACCCAGGTTCGCCCTCTCGATGGAGATAATACCCTACTACTGCTTGATTAATATTGATGATATGGGTAGTACAAGAGTAGATCTACCACGAGATCAAGGAGGCTAAACCCTAGAAGCTAGCCTATGGTATGATTGTTGTTCGTCTCTATGGACTAAAACCCTCCGGTTTATATAGACACCGGATAGGTTAGGGTTACACGTAGTCGGGTTACAATGGTAGGAGATCTACATATCCAGACGCCAAGCTTGCCTTCCACGCCAAGGAAAGTCCCATTCGGACACGGGACGTAAGTCTTCAATCTTGTATATTCATAGTCTTGGAGTCCGCCGTGATGATAGTCCGCTATCCGGACACCCCTTGTCCAGACTCCTCAAGAGTCTCCCCTAACCAGGCTTCAATGATGACGAAGTCCGCGCCGCATATTGTCTTCGGCATTGCAAGGCGGGTTCCTCCTCCGAATACTTCATAGAAGGTTTTGAACACGAGGATAGTGTCCGCTCGCAAAACAAGTTCCACATACCACCGTGAGAGAATAACTTTGCACAGATCTGTTGACGTATTCCGCGGCATGACATCACACCGCCGCCGTGCCTTTATATGAATCATTTTTACCGCTCCACCTTAGCGCTTAGCGAGGTAAAGGTCCCCGCACGCCTTATCAAAGCATAGATCGTGCCCCCTTATTCCGAGATTCTCATCAATACGGACGTAGTAACCCATCCGCCGCCATTGATTACGGCGCTTGGGAGATAAGCGAAGTTTTACCAGTAGGTGGGGACGATAGCTTCATCCGTCCATATAAGGGATAAGGATCCACCTTTTCACCCACGCCTTCTTCCTCCTTTGCTCATCCATTTCCGCCCACTCGAGCTCCAGCCGCCTAAGTCCGCACATCCCACCTCAACCTTTCTCCAACCATGTCGAGCGGAGGTAGGTGGATGGCCTCCTCCGCCATGGAGGGGCACATCACAAGATCAAGGGAGGCCGGATACTTGTCCCGACATCGCGCACAAAGCTTCCCGACAAGGGGCAGCTCATTCCAACCCCTGTGCCCCATGAGAGGGTGGTGTTTCTCCCCACTTCCTCCGCTGACTAGGTTTTTCACTTCACCCATTTGTCCGGGGCTCATGTTCTACTACGGCCTGGACTTCCACGACCTGGCCCCGAATTTCATCCTCAACATCTCGGCGCTTATCGTCAGGTGTGAGGCCTTCCTTCAGATCCAGCCCCACTTCGCTTATGGTCAAGATCTTCAACGCCAGTCAAGGTTGTGGGCGGCCGTCAAGCGGAGTGCGGAGGCGCCATGGTTGGCAAGATGGCCAAAGTCCTGTGGCTCGAGGGCTCTTTTGTGGAGACAATAAAGGGGTGGCAATCAGGGTGGTTCTAAATCACCGAGCCACGCGACCCCAAATGGGTGGCGGCCCTCGAATTCAGATCTGGCTTCCCCACACGGCTCTCGTCATGGAAAGAGACGGGCCGGACTTGGGGGAATTCGGACGAGACATCCGGACTCCAAACATGCGTCCGAAACCTGGTGGACAAGAATCTTAGGCTTGTCGATGTAATCCAGGTGATGCTCATCCGCCGGATTCTCCCATGCCAACAACAGGCCTTCAAATTATGGGAGTTCGATCCGCACAAAGACTCGATTTCTAAAAAGGCTCTTCGACACCACGCACGAAGACGCCTCGAAGGGGCTGTTCAAGGGCGCCGAGGTTCTCATCCGCCATCAAGATCATGGATACAATTTCGCAACGCCAAGCCGGGCGAGGTAAGTTATTTTTCCCTTTATGGGACTCTTTTTTCATAGATTGACTCTATGTGGGATCTAAAACTCCCTAATCTTTGACAGATCAATAAGACGTCCCGACAGATTAACCGTCTGCCTTTGCCGGAAGACTCCAGCAGACGCCCGATTGACGGAAAGTTGCTGGCTCCGCACCCTATGTGGTGCCGGAGAAGAAGGCCAAGAAGGAGGCCACGGAACTCAAGGAGCTCCCGACGCTAGGTGCCGCCAGATTCTGAAGCAGAATCTTCTCCTGAGGACGAGGAGGAGGAAAAAGAAGGTTCTCCCCCAGTGGGGGAGGAGAGGAAAAGGAAGGCCGCCCCAACTGGGGAGGCCGGAGGGTCCAAGAAAGGAAGAACCCTTCCTCCGGACTTCTCCACGAACATCGTCAGTGACGACGACGATTGGCCAACAAGGGCCAAGCCCCTGGCAAGATCGTAAGTGTCCGGATGCCCATGGCTTTTTCATTATTGCATAGTGTTCTCTAATGTAGAACAACCATGCAGCCCGCCCAAGAGCGATCTAGCCGATTCGACGAGCGGGTCCCTGGGTTCGTCGGAAATGGAGAGTACTTCACTTCCGACCGCCTCCTCGTCTCACGCTGCGGACGATGCCGAGGTGGCGCCCCAAGGGGGGCCTGGTCAAGAGGAGGTGGCGTAGGATGCGCCACAAGGCGCACCTCCTGACTCCAGCGCTGGGGGGGCGGCAAGACCCCCAGGGGCTCTAAGCCCGGCCCTTGTCCGGACTCCATGTCGGAACCTTCAGTGGTTCTGGAGTCCGGCAAGCGGTCCCTTTGTAAGAAGGGTAAGACACCGGTGTCCTCCGTCCAACCGGTGGCACCAGATAGCATCGGAGGCGCCAGTCAGCCTCCGAGGAGGAGGAGCACCGCATCATGAGTGCAGTGATCCCGGACAGTTCAGTCCGCCAAGAGTGGGCTGACCGAAGCCCTGCACCAGCCTTCTAACAAAGCTTTGAGGTAAGTTTAAAATATGTAAAAATATTACCGCATAGACAAGAGTTCTCGATGCTTAGTTCGTGTTCGGAAAGAAAAGCCGGACTAAGGATCTAAAAAGATATACGCAGGAGTCTAACATAAGTATGTCAATATGGGAATGCAGGCTACGCTGGCCGACCTCTCCGCCAGACCGATCAAGGAGGTCAATGCATTGAAGCAGTAGCCTCGAGCTATCCGAGAACGAAGCTCGCCAAGCCAAGAAGCAGCTCGAGGACAAGGAAGGTAAGTAGTACCTTATTAAAGAAATACCTTATAGAAAGGTTTTGGTTGCAAAAATAACAGGAATAACATGGGTACTGCAGGGCCACGAACGAGGTGGCGACCTCAAGGAAGCGGTGTCCGTGGGTCGAAACAACGCTGCTGTGGAACGCACCGAGCGAGAGAAAGGGGAGGCGCAACTGGCGGAGGTGCTGCAAGAGCTCCAGATTCTCGTGAAAAAACACGAGGGTTTGGCGCGTGACTCGAAGACCCGAGAGTCCGAGCTTGCCTCGGCTCTTGAGAGTGCCACAGCTGCTAAGGCCGAGGCCCAAAAAGCCCTCCAAGACATTGAATCAGTAAATAAGATAGCGGCGGGGAAGCCCTTCTTTATGCAGAGCCAGCATGTGAAAGTGAATTACCTATTACTTACCGGATTCGGAGCTCTCCAGAGCATTCGCAGATTTGCCCTCAAGAAGGTGTCTGATGCTGCCGCATTCTACCGTGCTAAGGAGGGGAGCTCAATGGAGAAGGTGTTCTGGTCTCAATATGCTGAGGCCGGACATCCGGTGCCCCTAAGCGACCAGCTAAAGCAGCTGGTCGAGCTCCACAAGATCGCCGAACAGGCCATGAAGGGCCTCATAGTTCGGCCGTGGCCATTGGAGACCATGCCTGGGAGCTACTTCGGCTTGGTGCGGCGGCTGGTGGACGTCATTCACGGATTGAAGTTATCAAGCGCCCATCTGCATTGAAGGTGTCCGTCGGGCCCTTGCCCATGCTAAAGTGCACCGGGCAAGCTGGATGCGGAGAAGCTTGTGACGGACGGGCCAATCAAGGGCAAGGAGCATCGCATCGCCCAAATGTACTATGAGGGCCTCCTAAAGGGTGCCCGCCGAATAGCGGATGAGTGCTCCAAAGATGTAATTTTGAATAGACTCGCATTTGTTATCCTCAGACGCTGAAAACTTGTTCAGATGCGCTAAGCAACGCTTGTTAATTTAAAATATTACCTTATGTGCGGCCGTTTATCAAATTTGAGAGATGGCAAGTCGTTGGCTTCAACTCCCATGCCACGAGTGCTGGGGTGTTCGGGATAAACTTGAGCACTCTTGTTCCCATTCTTGGGTCCATCTAGGGAGGCGCTCAACGCAACAAACAAGGCAACCGGACTTATAATGCTTGAACACTCTCACTTAGCCATAGAATTCTATAATTTTAAATTTCGCTAAGCCCCTAGTATTCGGAAGACCGAAGTTCGGGCGCCATCCACGCCTTTGGCCGGACAACTCCGTTCCTCGCTTCTAAGCGGCATAAGTCTTTAGGGACCCGAAAAACCTCCTGAACAGCGCATCGCTCTCGCCTCTATCATGACGGCCGTTTTAGCTTTCTCCATTGAGGTGCTCGATCCAGCTCAACTGGGGCACAATCGCAGTGGTTCTCCGGTGCTACCTTAGCCGATATAACGGAACGTAAGGTACCAAAACATGGGAGCCAGCAAACCCAACTATTGACCCAAGACATGATTCGGAGCCGATTCATATAGTGCTATAAGTTCGGGTGCCGCACTTGTGAAAGTGTTCGACTTATCACACCATAATTTTGGGGTACTTAAGCCCTCGGTGTATTGGCCGCACTAAAGTGTACGGGTGCAACATGTCATGAAATGAACATATATATAGATAAACAAAGGAGTGCAATAATAGACAAAAGCTATGTATTGTTTATTCAGAAAGGTACCGCAATGAAAGCGTAACGATACAAATAGTGCGATAAGCAAGGGATGGGACTATCTAACATGTCCTCTCCAGGTAAGTTGCGGGATGGTATGTAAAACAGGTATAATGCTCGTAATAGGGACCACCAACACTCGACGAAGCTTTCAGCTTTCCCTGGTTGTTGCATCGTGAGTTCGGGCGATTCTAGTGCCGACATGTGACTTCCGGAAAACGGAGTCCTGAAAAAATTAAAGAAAGAAGAAAAGAATGACACAATCGGAGCTCAAAAGTGCGTCGAGCCGCATTCTTGACGTGTCAGTGGTCTTGCCCCTCCCTTATGCCCATGGTATCTCCAGAGCGTAGTTATGTACGCTGCGGTACCGCCTTCGCAACTTCGCGAGGGCTGGGGTTAGCCGGATTGCTACGCTGCGGCTTGAATCGTGCCAGCGGTCTTGTTGTAGGTTACTCCGGCGCCGCTTGGCGTTGTCCGGAAGTTTAGTGGCCGGACTCGAGAATTGCCGTGAGAGGCTGCTTTGCACCTCCGCCATGAGGGTCAGCCGTGTGCTCCTCCATTGAGAGAGCGCTCGTGTTTCCATTGACCGTGATTACTGCTCGAGGGCCCGCATCTTGAGCTTGAGGTATGCGAAAAGCGGCACCGCATTGAACTTTGCAAATGCGGTTCGCCCAAGCAAAGGTGTGCTAGCCGCCATGAACGGGACTATGTCGAAGATTAACTCTTCGCTTCGAAGTTATCCGGGATCCAAGACCACTTCGAGTGTGACCGAGCCCATACAATTGGCCTCTACATTCGCATGACGCCTTTAAAAGTCGCCTTTGTAGGTTTAACTTGAGGGGTCTATGCCCATTTTGCGCATCAGATCCTCGATAAAGCAGGTTCAGTTGCTACCGCCGCCCATCAGACTCGTGAGGTGAAATCCATCAATAATTGGGTCAAGGACCAATGCGGCGAAACCGCCGTGACGGATGCTAGTGGGTGGTCCTTCGATCAAGGTGATCGGGCAGGAAGACCATGGGTTGAACTTTGGGGCGACTGCTCCATCGCATATATGTCCTGTGAGTGCACGCTTCCGCCTCCCTTTTGGGTATGTGGGTTATGATATCATGTTCACCGTCCGCACTTGTGTGGGAAAACCCTTTCGTCCTCTATTGTTCGGGCGGCCGGGCTCTTCCTCGCCATCGCTATGCAGCCCTTGTCATTGAGTTCGCACTTAACTTGCTCGCTTGTTTGAACACCCATCAATCCCTATTGGTGTGATTGGCTGGTTTTTCGGGGTGCCATGTATCCGCACGAGCGATCGAGTATTCGGTCCAAGTTGGACGGGCCTCGGTATTTCGCTTGAATGGCTTCTTCCAATCGACCGGGTTTAGAGCCTCGAATCCGCATCGACGGTCAGATCTTCAGATTATCGCCGCACGCGGCGCTTATTCTTGTTGCGACGCGACCTGCCATTGCTGTCCTTGGTATCCAAACTATCAGGGTGTTTGGCCAAGTTGTTGCTTCTAGCTAGCCAGCTGTCCTCTCCCGCACAAAAGCAAGTCATGAGGGTTGTGAGGGCTGCCATAGATTTCGGCTTCTCCTGCCCTAGTTGCCGGGCAAGCCACTCGTCACGGATGTTATGTTTGAAGGCTGCAAGGGCCTCTCGTGATCCCGGACAAATAACGATTTGATTTTTCTTTGTTAGGAACCGTGTCCGTAATTGTTCCGCCGATTCTTCCGCTGTTGAATCATGTGGCTAAGGTCATCGACGCCCGTGGTCGCACATATGTTCCCCGGAAGTTATCAAGGAATGCGGCTTCCGTGTCCTCCCAACAACCAATTGATTCTCGGGCAAGCTGTTGAGCCAATGCCGAGCTGGTCCTTTAAGCTTGAGGGGAGGTATTTGATGGCGTGTAGATCATCTCCGCGGGCCATGTGGATATGGAGGAGATAGTCCTTGATCCAGACTGAAGGATCTGTGGTACCATCGTATGATTCGATGTTTACGGGTTTAAAGCCCTCAGGGATTTCATGATCCATTACTTCATCTGTGAAGCATAGTGGGTGTGCGACGCCTCTGTATTGGGCTATATCACGACGTAGCTCGAATGAGCTTTGTCTGTTGTGTTCGGCCCGGCCGGAGTTTCTGTATCCGACGTAACGGTTATCGTCACGTGTCGTGGGGCGCCCACGCGATCCGTAGATTGATCTTGTATGTTTTGCCTTATTCTCCAATATATCTCGCAAGTCCGGCACGTTTTCCCGTGCCTTGGTACTTTTTGAACGGCGTCGGGGTACGGCTTGGACGGAGGGTCTAGAGGCCTCTTTGTCGCGGCCACGGGGTGGCCGGTCTGCCATGTCGTGCGCTGGTGACTTGGGTGCTTCCTCCTCTAATCGAGGCAACGGCCTGCATTTGGGGTAGCTTTTGAGGGCGCTCGAAGTTCATACTCTTCGGCTGCGAGGACTTCACCATCCGTGCCTAGCAGGTCTTGATCAGCTCTAAGTTGTTGCTCCTTTTTCTTGAGGCTGCTTGTCATGGCTATAAGCCTGCAGTTGAAACGCTCCTGTTCGACGGGATCCTCAGGCACGACAAATTCGTCTTCGTCGAGGCTTGCCTCATCTTCGGAGGGAGGGGCATAATTATCGTCCTCGGCCTCTCTTTTTCTGCCAAGACCGTCATCGTGCGGATTCTGCTTCTCCCTCCTCCCGCGCCGAGTCCCGCCGAGGGGGGGTTTTCTTCGCACCGTCCGGTGTTATTATCTCCGTGCCGGAATCGCCGCTTTTTGCTGTGGCGGATTTAGAGCGGCGCCACGACGCCGGGCGCTTCGTTCCTTCTTGAGGGGTCATCCTCCGTTGTTCCATCGCTGCTCCCATCTTTTGGGATGTCCACCATGTATATGTCGTATGACGAGGTGGCCTTCCAGCGTCTCGTAGGCGCTGGTCTTGGTCGCCTCCGCATCGCTGTCCATACCGCCGATGTCTTCGGAGTCAAGTCGAGCATGTCGCTTAAATTGTCGGCGGGCTACAAAGTGGGTGGTGGGTGGGCGCGAATTTCTTTGTCGTCCAGATCCCAACCTTCCCGTCTGTAGTCCGCAGGGCTCTCCGGATAAAGAGAGAGACTTTAGTGAATTCGTGATGTCGCCAAAGGGCGAGTGCTAAAAGATGTCCGCGGCAGTGAACTCCATGACCGCCACCCAATCGGATTCGATTAAGGGGCGCTGGGGTTCGGAGTCCGGAGAGGAGTCCGCACCGGAGTCCAAGTCTTCACAAAGGACAGGATAGAGTTCGCCCAATCGCCAGAGAGATCAGAGTTCCCGAGGCGGTGTCCAACCACTCGCCCTCGATCGGGAATCCGCCCGGATTAAGGGTCGGAGCGGATGTCGGTGCGGCCTCCGTGGCACTGCTCGCCGCAGAGCTAGATCATGCCCATAGAGACAAGGCGGCATCTTATTACGGCTCAATCCGTCAAGATCAAGTCTCCGCGATATCGGGCCGATAGTTCAAACTTCCAAATCTGACCTGATGGCTAGGGGCGAGCTTTCGATCTGCTCCAGATGGCTGCTTAATTGGCTCGCAGTGCAAAGCCGCCAATACGTAAGATCTGTCTGGGAAGAAAGGTCTCACCATGGACTGCATCGTTGTTGATGATCGGCGAGCCATCGGGCCTATCGGTGACGCATACGTAGGAACTCTCAATGAAAGCACCAATGTCGGTGTCAAAACCGCGGATCTCGGGTAGGGGGTCCCGAATCGCGCCTAGGCGGATGGTAACAGGAGACAAGGGACACGATGTTTTTAACCAGGTTCGCCCTCTCGATGGAGGTAATACCTTACCCCGCTTGATTAATATTGATGATATGGGTAGTACAAGAGTAGATCTACCACGAGATCGTAGAGGCTAAACCCTAGAAGCTAGCCTATGCTATGATTGTTGTTCGTCCTATGGACTAAAACCCTCCAGTTTATATAGACACCGGATAGGTTAGGGTTACACAGAGTCGGTTACAATGGTAGGATATCTACATATCCGTATCGCCAAGCTTGCCTTCCACGCCAAGGAAAGTCCCATCCGGACACGGGACGAAGTCTTCAATCTTGTATCTTCATAGTCTTGGAGTCCGGCCGTGATGATAGTCCGGCTATCCGGACACCCCCTAGTCCAGGACTCCCTCAGCCACATATGATATTCTTTGCTTGAGAATCGAGTTGCTTGAATCTCTTCACATCGGCAGCCTTCAGTGAGGGTGAGACAGAGGGAACACCATTTTCCACAACATACCAGAGATCGTTGTCAATTGCCTCAAGATGCATTCGCATCTTATTTTTCCAGTAGGGGTAGTCCGTCCCATCAAAGGTAGGACACCCAGCTGAGACCTTGATCATACCTCATGGCCGACATAACTAAAACTCCTGTGGTTAAACCAAAATCACACGTAACAAGGGAGTACCTTGCTCGATACCAATTGAAAGTGCGTTATATCGACTAGAGGGGGGTGAATAGGCGATTTTTATGAATTCTTCAATGAGGAATTTGCCGGTGAGGAAATTCCTAAGTGAAGAACTACTTGCAGCGGAATAAGTACTCAGAAGTAAGCATAAGAAAATGCGGGCATGGTCATCATGATAAAATGAAGACAATCAAAGAGTACGTAAAGCGAAACACAGGATAGCACAAGATGAAGACAAACAGATCAAGAAATTGAACTGAGGAAATTGAGAAAGTCTTCACCAAAGTCTTCAAACACAAATATGAACGAACACTCAACACAAGAATGAGGAAATGAAAGAGTTGAGGAAATAGAACCAGTTAGGGTTGGTGAAGACAATGATTTGGTAGAACAGTTCCAACTGCTGCCCTGGGCCTTGTACGTCTGTTGGAGCGGCCGAGTATTTAAACTCGAGGACACATAGTCCCGGACACCCAGCCGAAAGCACGCAGCTCAGACACCAAGTCCTCACCGCATTCTCCTTGAACTAAGGTCACATGCACTGGCCCAATCACTCGTGGTAAGTCTTCAGCGACTTCCAAACCTTCACAGACTTGGTCACTCGGCGATCCACAATTCCTCTTGGATGTTTCTAGACCATGACGCCTAACCATCCGGAAGAAGCATGCCTTCAAAGGTAACAAGCGCCGGATCCACGCAGGATCAATCTCTTCAAAGGATGCTCAATCACTTTGGGTTTGTAGGGGTTTGTGTTTGGGTTTTTCCTCACTCGATGATTTTCGCCAAAGTCCCTGAGGATGGGTTGCTCTCAAATGACAAGTGTCAATTTCTTCTTGGAGCAGCCAACCAGCTAGTGGTTGTAGGGGGCGGCTATTTATAGCCTAGGGAGCAGCCCGACATGATAAGACATAAATGCCCTTCAATGATATGACCGTTAGGTGGATAAGATATTTTGGGACAGTCATGCCAAGAAGACAAGAACGGTCGGAAATTTGACTCTCAAATTCCTCGTATGGCTATCATGTTCCTCATCGTAGGCAATCCAGACTACGACTTCCTAACTCCTCAATCAATAAATTCTCAACACTGTAAGAACTTCGCCTCTCACATCAAGAAATTGACCGAATCTGTATGAGATTTCCAAAGGCTTCACTCAAGGGATTGGTAGGTGTAGGATTTTGAGTTGAGCATCACATGGAAATTTTTCCTTAGTATTTCCTCGAATTCTTTAACAAAGATGGTGTTTCCTATGACTCAAGAAAGAGAAAATGAAACTACAAAACAAAAGTCTTCACACGCTTCATGTTCCTCAAATGAATACCAAGTCTTCAAGGTCACACCAATTTCTTCACTTTCAAAGTCTTCGTAAAGTCTTCGTAATATCAAAGTCTTCAAATAAGAACTTCATTTTTAGGGTCGACTTTCTCTGTAAATATCAAACTCCTCATAGACTTATAGACCTGTGTACACTCATAAACACATTAGTCCCTTAACCTATAAGTCTTCAATACACCAAAATAACTAAGGGGCACTAGATGCACTTACACACATGTATCATGTTTCCGGTTAATACAATTATAGGATGAATAATAAACATTTATCATGATATAAGGAAATAAATAATAACTTTATTATTGCCTCTAGGGCATATTTCCTTCAGTCTCCCACTTGCACTAGAGTCAATAATCTAGGTTACACAGTAATGATTCTAACACCCATGGAGTATTGGTGCTGATCATGTTTTGCTCGTGGAAGAGGCTTAGTCAACAGGTCTGCAATATTCAGATCCGTATGTATCTTGCAAATCTCTATGTCTCCCACCTGGACTTGATCCCGGATGGAGTTGAAGCATCTCTGGATGTGCTTGGTTCTCTTGTGAAATCTGGATTCCTTTGCCAAAGCAACTGCACCAAGATTGTCACAAAAGATTTTCATTGACCATGCACTAGGTATGACACCTAGATCGGATATGAACTCCTTCATCCGCATTCTTCATTTGTCGCTTCAAGCAGCTATGTACTCCGCTTCACATGTAGATCCCGCTACGACGCTTTGTTTAGAACTGCACCAACTGACAACTCCACCGTTTAATATAAACACATATCTTGTTTGCAATTTAGAATCGTCTGGATCAGTATCAAAGCTTGCATCGACGTAACCATTTACGACGAGCTCTTTGTCACCTCCATAAACGAGAAACATATCCTTAGTTCTTCTCAAGTATTTCAGGATGTTCTTGATCACCGCCCAGTGATCCACTCCTCGATTACTTTGGTACCTCCCCGCTAAACTAATAGCAAGGCACACATCAGGTCCGGTACACATCATTGCATACATGATAGAGCCTATGGCTGAAGCATAGGGAACATCTTTCATTTTCTCTCTATCTTCCAGAGTGGTCGGGCATTGAGTCTTACTCAACTTCACACCTTGTAAACACGTGCAAGAACCCTTTCTTTGCTTGATCCATTTTGAACTTCTTCAAAACTTTGTCAAGGTATGTGCTTTGTGAAAGTCCTATTAAGCGTCTCGATCTATCTCTATAGATCTTGATGCCCAATATATAAGCAGCTTCACCGAGGTCCTTCATTGGAAAACTCTTATTCAAATATCCCTTTATGCTATCCAGAAATTCTATATCATTTCCGATCAATAATATGTCATCCACATATAATATCGTAAATGCTACAGAGCTTCCCACTCACTTTCTTGTAAATACAAAGCTTCTCCAAAAGTTTGTATAAAACCATATGCTTTGATCACACTATCAAAACGCTTATTCCAACTCCGAGAGGCTTGCACCAGTCCATAAATGGATCATTGAGCTTGCACACTTTGTTAGCTCCTTTGGATCGACAAAACCTTCCGTTGCATCATATACAACTCTTCTTCGTAAACTGCTCAGGAATGCAGTTTTGAAATCCATTTGCCAAATTTCATAATCATAAAATGCGGCAATTGCTAACATGATTTGGACAGACTTAAGCATCGCTACGGGTGAGAAAGTCTCATTGTAGTCAACCCCTTGAACTTGTCGAAAACCTTTTGCAACAAGTCGAGCTTTAAATACAAAGAATATTACCGCTGTGGTCATTTTCTTCTTGAAGATCCATTTACTCGATGGCCCCGCCGATCATCGGGCAAGTCAACCAAAGTCCACACTTTTTTCTCATACATGGATCCCATATCAGATTTCATGGCCTCAAACCACTTTTCGGAAGCTGGGCTCACCATCGCTTCTTCATAGTTCGTAGGTTCATCATGGTCTAGTAACATAACCTCCAGAACAGGATTACCGTACCACTCAAAAGCGGATCTTACTCGTCGACCTACGAGGTTCAAGAATAACTTGATCTGAAGTTTCATGATCATCATCATTAACTTCCTCATTAATTGGTATAGATGTCACAGGAACTGGTTTCTGTGATGGACTACTTTCCAATAAGGGAGCAGGTACAATTACCTCATCAAGTTCTACTTTCCTCCCACTCACTTCTTTCGAGAGAAACTCCTTCTGTAGAAAGGATCCATTCTTGGCAACGAATGTCTTGCCTTTGGATCTGTGATAGAAGGTGTACCCAACAGTTTCCTTTGGTTATCCTATGAAGACACATTTCTCCGACTTGGGTTCGAGCTTATCAGGTTGAAGCTTTTTCACATAAGCATCGCAGCCCCAAACTTTAAGAAACGACAACTTTGGTCTCTTGCCAAACCACAGTTCATAAGGCGTCGTCTCAACGGATTTTGATGGTGCCCTATTTAACGTGAATGCGGTCGCCTCTAAAGCATAACCCCAATACGATAGCGGTAATCAAGAAGAGACATCATAGATCGCACCATATCTAGTAAAGTACGACACGATGTTCGACACACCATTACGCTGTGGTGTTCCGGTGGCGTGAGTTGTGAAACTATTCCGCATTGTTTCAAATGTAGACCAAACTCATAACTCAAATATTCTCCTCCATGATCAGATCAGAGAAACTTTATTTTCTTGTTACGATGATTTTCAACTTCACTCAAATTCTTTGAACTTTTCAAATGTTTCAGACTTATGTTTCATTAAGTAGATATACCCATATCTCGCTTAAATCATCTATGAAGGTGAGAAAATAACGATATTCGCCATGAAGCCTCAACATTCATTGGACCACATACATCAGTATGTATGATCTCCAGCAAATCAGTTGCTCGCTTCATAGTTCCGGAGAACGGCATTTTAGTCATCTTGCCCATGAGGCATGGTTCGCAAGTACCAAGTGATTCATAATCAAGTGATTCCAAAAGTCCATCAGTATGGGGTTTCTTCATGCACTTTACACCAATATGACCCAAACGGTAGTGCCACAAATAAGTTGCACTATCATTATCAACTCTGCATCTTTTGGCTTCAACATTATGAATATGTGTATCACTACTATCGAGATTCATCAAAAATAGACCACTCTTCAAGGGTGCATGACCATAAAAGATATTACTCATATAAATAGAACAACCATTATTCTCTGATTTAAATGAATAATAGTCTCGCATCAAACAAGATCCAGATATAATGTTCATGCTCAATGCTGGCACCAAATAACAATTATTTAGGTCTAATACTAATCCCGAAGCTAGATGTAGAGGTAGCGTGCCGACGGCGATCACATCGACTTTGGAACCGTTTCCTACGCGCATTGTCACCTCGTCCTTAGCTAGTGTCCACTTAATCCGTAGTCCCTGTTTCGAGTTGCAAATATTAGCAATGTAACCAAAGATCAAATACCCATTTGCTATCATGATCTCTCGTAAGGTACACATCAATAACATGTATATCACATATACATTTGTTCACCTTGCCATCCTTATTATCCGCCAAATACTTGGGGCAGTTCCGCTTCAAGTGACCAATCTGCTTGCAGTAGAAGCACTGGCCTCGTGCTTAGGTCCAGACTTGGGTTTCTTCTCCTGAGCAGCAACTTGTTTGCTGTTCTTCTTGAAGTTCCCCTTCTTCTACCCTTTGCCCTTTTTCTTGAAACTGGTGGTCTTATTGACCATCAACACTTGATGCTCTTTCTTGATTTCTACCTCCGTAGCCTTTAGCATTGCAAAGAGCTCGGGAATCGTCTTATCCATCGGCATGTTATAGTTCATCATGAAGCTCTTGTAGCTTGGTGGCAGTGATTGAAGAATTCTGTCAATGATGCTATGATCCTAAGATTAACTCCCGCTTGAATCAAGTGATTGTTATACACGTACATTCCGAGTATATGCTCATTGACAAACTATTCTCCTCCATCTTGCACCAGAGAACTTATTGGAGACATCATATCTCTCAATCCGCATTTGCTTGAAATATTAATCTCAACTCGGAGCATCTCATATGCTCCATGACATTCAAAACGCCGTTGAAGTCCCGTTCTAAGCCGTAAAGCATGGCACAATCGAACTATCGAGTAGTCATCAGCTTTGCTCGCTGCACTTTCATAACATCCGGTGTTGTTCTCAAGAAGAGGTTTGGCACCTAGCGGTGCTTTCGTGACGTAATTCTTCCCGTGGCAGCAATGAGGATAATCCTCAAGTTACGGACCCAAATTCGTAATTGCTACCATCATCTTTCAACTTTGCTTTCTCAAGGAACGCATTAAAATTCAACTAACAACAAAGACGAGCCATCTATATACAACAAACATAGGCATGCAAAATACTATCAGGTACTAAGCTCATGATAAATTTAAGTTCAATTAATCATATTACTTAAGAACTCCCACTTAGATAGACATCCCTCTAATCATCTAAGTGATCACGTGATCCAAATCAACTAAACCATAACCGATCATCATGTGAAATGTAGTTTTCAATGGTGAACATCACTATGTTGATCATATCTACTATATGATTCATGCTCGACCTTTCGGTCTCAGTGTTCCGAGGCCATATCTACATATGCTAGGCTCGTCAAGTTTAACCTGAGTATTCTCAAGGTGGTGCAAAACCGGCTTGCACCCATTGTAGATGGACGAGAGCTTATCACACCCGATCATCACGTGGTGTCCGGGCACAACTAACTTTGGCAACGGTGCATACTCAGTGGAGAACACTTTTATCTTGAAATTTAGTGAGATATCATCTTATAATGCTACCGCCAATCAAAGCAAAATAAGATGCATAAAAGATAAACATCACATGCAATCAATATAAGTGATATGATATGGCCATCATCATCTTGTGCTTGTGATCCATCTCCAAGCACCATTATGATCACCATCGCCACCGCGCCGACACCTTGATCTCCATCGTAGCTGCGGTGTCGTCTCGCCAACTATTTCTTCTACGACTATCACTACCACTTAGTGATAAAGTAAAGCAATTACAGGGCGATTGCATTGCATACAATAAAGCGACAATCATATGGCTCCTGCCAGTTGCCGATAACTCGATTACAAAACATGATCATCTCATAGAATAAAATATAGCATCATGCCTTGACCATATCACATCACAACATGCCCTGCAAAAACAAGTTAGACGTCCTCTACTTTGTTGTTGCAAGTTTTACGTGGCTTCTATGGGTTGAGCAAGAACCGTTCTTACCTACGCATCAAAACCACAATGATAGTTTGTCAAGTTAGTGATGTTTTAACCTTCTCAAGGACCGGGCGTAGCCACACTCAGTTCAACTAAAGTTGGAGAAACTGACACCCGCTAGTCACCTGTGTGCATAGCACGGCAAGAAACCAGCCTCGCCGTAAGCGCACGTAATGCACGTCGGTCCGGCCGCTTCATCCAACAATACCGCCGAACCAAAGTGTGACATGCCGGTAAGCAAGATGACTTGTATCGCCCACAACTCACTTGTGTTCTACTCGCAAATAACATTAACGATAAAACCTGGCTCGATACCACCGTTGGGGAACATAGTAATTTCAAAAAATCCTACGCACACGCAAGATCATGGTGATGCATAGCAACGAGAGGGGAGAGTGTCCATGTACCCTCGTGAGACCGAAAGCAGAAGCTGCTAGCACAACGCTGTTGATGTAGTCGCACGCCTTCGCGATTCGACCGATCAAGTACCAAACGCACGACACCTCCGAAGTTCAGCACATCGCTCAACTTGATGACGCCCCTCGAACTCCGATCCAGCCGAAGCTTTGAGGGAGCTGCTTTCACAAGACGACGATGTGGTGATGATGACGATGTTCTACTGACGCAGGCTTCGCCTAAGCACCGCCACGATATGACCGAGGTGGATTATGGTGGAGGGGGCACCAGACACGGCTAAGAGATCCAAGGGATCAATTGTTGTGTCTCTAGGGGTGCCTCCTCCCCAGATATAAAGGAGTGGAGGAGGGGAGGGGGCGGCCACCCTTGGCGCGCCCCATGAGGAGTCCTACTCCCACCGGGAGTAGGACTCCCCCCCTTCCATGTTGGACTAGGAGAGGAGAGGGAACGAGAGAGAGGGGAAAAGGAAAGGGGGGCGTGCGGCTGCCCCTTGGCCGCCTCTCCTCTTCCACCACTTGGGCCCATGAGGCCCAATAACATCCGGGGTTCCAGAACCCCCTGCATCTCCTATATATCGATAACCCCCGGAACCATTTCGGTGTCCGAATATAGTCGTCTGATATGTCAATCTTCATGTCTTGACCATTTCGAGACTCCTCGTCATGTCCGTGATCACATCCGGACTCAACTACCTTCGTACATCAAAACACATAAACTCATAATATAACCGCCATCGAACTTTAAGCGTATGGACCCTACGGGTTCGAGAACTATGTAGACATGACCGAGACACGCCTCCGTCAATAACCAATAGCGGAACCTCGATGCTCATATTGGCTCCTACATATTCTACGTAAGATCTTTATCGACAAACCACATAACAACATACGTTGTTCCCTTTGTCATCGGTATGTTATTTGCCCGAGATTCGATCGTCGGATCTCAATACCTAGTTCAATCTCGCTATCGGCAAGTCTCTTTACTCGCTTCATAATACATCATCCCACAACTAACTCATTAGTTGCAATGCTTGCAAGGCTTAAGTGATGTGCATTACCGAAAGTGGGCCTAGAGATACCTCTCCGACAATCGGAGTGACAAATCCTAATATCAAAATACGCCAACCCAACAAGTACCTTCGAGACACCAGAGAGCACCTTTATAATCACCCAGTTATGTTGTGACTTTTGGTAGCACACAAGGTGTTCCTCCGATAAACGGGAGTTGCATAATCTCATAGTCAGAGGAACATGTATAAGTCATGAAGAAAGCAATAGCAACATACTAAACGATCAAGTGCTAAGATAACGGAATGGGTCAAGCCAATCACATCATTCTCCTAATGATGTGATCCCGTTAATCAAATGAGAACTCTTTGTCTATGGCTAGGAAACATAACCATTTTTTATTAACGAGCTAGTCAAGTAGAGGCGTACTAGTTACACTCTGTTTGTCTATGTATTCACACATGTATCATGTTTCTGGTTAATACAATTCTAGCATGAATAATAAACATTTATCATGATATAAGGAAATAAATAATAACTTTATTATTGCCTCTAGGGCATATTTCTTTCACCCGTATGGCCTTCGCTCGTTGCAAGATGTGGTGGGCAAAGATGAACGTTGTTGAAGTTGCCAGCGGGCCGCCAGAGGGCAAGGAGCACCGCACACCCGAGAGATATTTTGCGGATGTCATAGAAGGGTCTCGACTTGTGGCAGCTCAATGTTCGCAGGACATTGTGTTTGAATAAATGTATTCCTGTTGCCCTTGCCTTGTATGATGGAAACAAAGCCTGTAATATAATTTTGTTATGCTTTAATTGTTTCCTCCTGTGCAGCCGTGTTGTTTGTAATCTGAGGGTTGGCCAGTCGTCGGCTTCTGCCCTCGCGTAGGTAGTACGTAGGTGTTCGGGATGGAATCTAAACAATCTTGATCCAATTATATGGTCTTTTGAAGGGGTTGTTTAGCACAACGAACAAGGCAATCAGACTATACGGCATAAACGCCCTCACTTAGCCATAGGAGTTTTATAATAAAGCAAGTGTGCAGCCCCTGGTCCAAGCCAGGGTGTTGTCACAAGATCTCGATCGAAGTGTCGATCCTTCGTGATAGCGCTGAAAAAATCTCCAATGATTTTGTAACCTCGAACAGCCGACCGCTCTCGTCAGATCATGACAAATAAGCCGGCTTTCTATCGAGGCGCCATCCGTCAAGGCCGTGGCACAATCGCAGAGTTCTCCCTTTACTACCCTAGCCGATAGAGCGGAACGTAGGGTAGCAAGCACAGGAGCCGGGCAACCCAACTATTGACCAAAGACATGATTCGGAGCCAATGCATATAATGCTAAATTCGGGGTGCCGAACTTATATATAAGAAGTGTTCAGACTTTGTTGTCGTATTGTGGGGTGATAAGCAGCCCCTGGCGAATATGAAACGTACAAAAGTGTACCGATGCAACTGATAAGCAGATCGAAATAGAATGAAGTAAGAAGCGAAAACCACATAAACTGGGCCGCAAACCATTTTCATTATAACTGGATGGATACGTCAAGGCGTATTTTGTACAAAATAGTGTGATAAACATCCAGGCTATTTAACATGCCGGGAACAAGAAGGCGCAGCGTGCGGGTCCTAAGAAATAAGTGGAAATACCGTCAAGAAGAACGTATAGAGGTTACCCTACACACCTATGCTGCCTGCCTCCTTTGTATGCCGATCCTTCAAAAGGACTGGTTATCAGGCCTGTGGGAAAAGGAACCTGAAACAAAAAGAAAAAGGTGAAAGTATGTGTGTCCGGGATTGGTCTAGCCAGACTATAGATCCCGGGTTAGCTTGTGCCTCCGTCGATGTCCATGGGGTTTTGAGTGCATAATTATGTATGCGCAGCGTAATGCCACTACTTCATCGGGGCTGGGACAGAGGCCTAATTGCTAATCGAGCTCTTGACGAGCCGTGTTGTCCTGCTGCAGTGTAGTCCGGACCCTCTTAATGATGTCCAGGGGCTCGACAGTCGTACTATGGTGTTGTTTGAGAAGGCCGCCTGCACTCGCCGCTAGGGCGGCGTGTGCTCCTCTGCTCGAGGGAGCATTCCGTATTGCCATTGATCGTTATGACGTCAAGCGGACCGGCATCTTGAGCTTGAGATAAGCATAGTGTGGCAATCGCGTTGAATCTAGCAAACGCGTTCATCCGAAAGCAAAGGCGTGGTAGCCGCCGTGGAAGGGGACGATATCAAGATTAACTCTTCGCCTGAAGTTGTCCGGAGAACCAAGACCACCTCCAAAGATGATTGTGCCTGCATACAAATGGGCCTCTACGCCTGGTATGACTCCTTTAAAGGTAGTCTTTGTTGGTTTGATTCGTGAGGGGTTAATGCCCATCTTCCGCACTGTGTCCTGATAAAGCAGGTTGAGGCTGCTACCACCATCCATCAGGACTCGTGTTAGGTGAAACCCATCAATAATTGGGTCGAGGACTAGTGCGGCTGAACCGCCATGGCGGATACTAGCTGGGTGATCTGGACGATCGAAAAGTGATCAGGAATGATGACCACGGATTGAATTTGGGGCGATCGCTCTACCGCCAGACGCCCTCGAGTGCTCGCCATGCCTCCTTTTTGGGGATGTGTGTAGCGTATATCATGTTCACCGTTTTAACTTGAGGGGGAAATTTTTATGTCCCCCAGTGTTCGGCTGCCGGCTCTTCATCCTCGTCCTCACTTTGTGATCCCTTTTCTTTGTTTTCAGCGTTTAACTTGCCAGCCTGTTTGAAAAACCCAACAGTCTCTATTGGTGTGATTGGCTTGTTTGTCTGGGGTGCCATGTATCCGCAAGGACTACGAGTATGCGATCGAGGCTGGAAGGTCCTTCATTGTTTCTTTTGTAGGGCTTCATCTGCTGGCTGGACTTGGAGCCACCGAATCCGCTGCCATCGTGGTATCATTGGTGTTTTTGCCATTGCTTCGGCGTTTGTGTCTATTGTGCTGGAGCTTGCTGTTGTTGTTCTTGGCCTCGGAGGGGCCTGCCTCGCTGGATGTGTTCTTGCTGCGAGCCAGCCAGCTGTCCTCACCCATGCAAAAGCGGTCATGAGTGCCATAAGGGCTGCCATAGACTTCGGCTTTTCTTGGCCGAGGTGGCGTGCTAGCCATTCGTCGGATGCTTTGTTTGAAGGCTGCTAGGGCCTCGTCATCCGGACAGTCAACGATCTGGTTCTTTTTGGTTAGGAACCTAGTCCAGAATTTTCTGGCTGATTCTCTAGGTTGTTGAACTATGTGGCTTAAGTCGTCGGCGTCTGGTGGCCGGACATAGGTCTCCAGGTTGTTGAACTATGTGGCTTAAGTCGTCGGCGTATGGTGGCCAGACATAGGTTCCTTGGAAGTTGTCCAGGAAGGCTTCTTCCAAGTCCTCCCAGCTGCCGATAGAATTTTCAGGCAGGCTGTTAAGCCAGTGCCAAGCTGTCCCTTTGAGCTTTAGTGGGAGGTATTTAATGGCATGGAGGTCATCTCCTCGAGCCATATGGATATGGAGAATAAAATCCTCGATCCATACTGCAGGATCGGTTGTGCCGTCGTATGATTCGATATTGACGGGCTTGAACCCCTCGGGGAATTCATGATCCAGTACTTCATCTGTGAAGTAGAGAGGGTGTGCGGCGCCTCTATACCGGGCCGCATCATGGCGTAGCTCTGATGGAGTCCGTCTGCGGCATTCGGCCCGGGCGTGGTTAGGTTTGTCACGTCCGAATAGGTAGCCGTCGTCGTGCCTCGGGGCACGTCCTCGCGATCCGTAGATCGATCTTGTGTGTCCTCTTCTACTGTCCAGGGTCTGCTGGAGGTTGTACGTATGACCCCGAACTCTTCCGTCCCTATTGTTACGGGTCGGTGGGGCGGTCTGCTGTTCGGCCTGAGTTGCCGCTTTATCTCGACCGCGGGGTGGCCGGGTCACCGCTTCGCCTCGACCACGCAGTGGTCGCTCCGCATTACGCAGGGAGATATGTGCTCCGACGCCTCCTCATTGAATTGAGGTAGCAACATGCTTCGGTAGCTCTTGGCTGGGCGCTTGAGGCCGTATTCCTCGGCTGTCAAGACATCAGTCCATCTATCGACGGGCAGATCTTGTTCAGCTTGAAGTTGTTGTTGTTTCTTTTTTAGGCTCCTTGCAGTAGCTATGAGCTGAAGCTTAAAGCGCTCCTGCTCCAGAGGATCCTCAGGCACGATGAAGTCTTCGTTGCCAAGGCTTGTCTCCTCCTCGGAGGGTGGATGGTAACTATCGTCCTCTGAGTCATCTTCTATGGCCTGTTCGTCAGGGTTGTCTTGCCTGCTGTCATGTTCCTGTTCGGATGTAGCCCCGACAGGGTCTTCGTTGTTTTCGGCGTTGCCCGGAGTACTATTTTCTCCGGTGCCAATGCTGTCGTCCTTTGAGCGACGGGGCTTAGAGCGGCGTTTGGGCCGCCGGCGCTTGGACCGCGTCTCAGAGGTTTTATTCGCATCTTTGTCGTCGCCAGATCCTTTAGGTTTATCAACCATGTAGACGTCATACGAAGAGGTAGCTGTCCAACGTCGAGTGAATGGTGGGTCTTGGCCTTGCTCTTGTCGGCATCGCCGTCCATATCGCCGATGTCTTCGAGCCATAGTCAAGCATCGCCGGTTAAGTCATTGACGGTGTCTATGAAGTGGGTGGCGGTGGAAGCAAAATTCTCGCCATCCGCTCTCTAGCTCGAACCGACATAGTTCGCCGTGAGTTCTTCTCCAAGGACAAATTCTTTAGAGAGTTTAGCACGTTACCCAAAGGTGAATGCCGGAAGATGTTCGCGCGCTTAAATTCAAAAAATCGATAATCGATCCAACTCGTGTCCGCAGCGCATTCGGTCCGGAACTTATAGCCGAGAGACGAGTCCGGAGTTCCATTGACGCTAATATTGCGGGATGTCGAGCCTGCAGCGGCTCCAACGCCGCGGACTCGTGGGCCTCGGATGACACGATCCGCTTTTACTCTAAGGCCGTTGCAACAGCAGGAACCATCTCCTGGGTGTGATCCGATGACAGATTTAAGTCATGTTCATCGGGGCGAGGGGAAGTGGTCGCCGCGGGCTTGAATCCCTTGAAGATCAAGTCTCCACGGATATCCACGACATAGTTCAAGCTTCCAAATCTGATCTGATGGTCGGCGAAGCTATCGACTGCTTCTAGATGGCTGCGAAGTTGGCCCGTAGTACGAGGCCGTCGAATGCAACAATCTGTCCGGAGGAATGGTTCCTCCTTGACAGCGCCATTATTGACGATTGAAGGGGCCATCGAACCTTTTGTCGACAAAGACAAAGGAACTCTCAATGAAAGCACCAATGTCGGTGTCAAACCGGCGGATCTCGGTAGGGGGTCCCGAATCGTATGCCTAGGATCGATGGTAACAGGAGACGGTGGACTCGATGTTTAACCAGGTTCGGGCCCTCTCTATGGAGGTAACACCCTACTTCCTGCTTGATTGATCTTGATGAATATGACTATTACAAGAGTTGATCTACCACGAGATCGTAATGGCTAAACCCTAGAAATCTAGCATGTATGACTATGGTAATGTGTATCTGTCCTTTCCGGACTATCCCCTTCGGTTTATATAGACACCGAGGGGATCTAGGGTTTACATGGAGTCGGTTACATAAGAAGGAATATTCGGTCGCCAAGCTTGCCTTCCACGCCAAGTAGAGTCCAATCCGGACACGGGTACAGTCTTTGGCCTTCATGTCTTCGTAGCCCATCAGTCCGGCCCAATGAATAACAGGCCGGACGCCCGAGGACCCCTTAGTAGAGGACTCCCTCAGGGAGCACGACACCAGTGATGAATGATGACTTTTGGGAAAGTCAGCACCCCAATTCTCCTTTGTTCACTCCTCTCGCAACAAATTCCTCACCCCAAAGGCATACCGAAGTTCAAATGGGCTCATGAACCTCACACCACTCCGCCCATTCATGAAGGAATTCCAGCCACTAGTGCCGATGAACAAGTTGTCAAGAATTGAAGAACCAGTCAAGAATCAAGAAGAAACTGAAATTTCTCACTGTGGTTCCCGAGATCGCGATTCCCGAGGTTGTGATGCAATTGATCGATACTCCTTAGCCCAAGCCAAAGGATCACTTCTCCAAGAAGCAAAACTTCAAGGCTGATGACTTCTTCCACGAGCATGCGTTCTTCACGGATTACAACCCATATTACTCTGCTTGTCTTAGAAGGAAGCGTTTCTGGACTGCCAGCAAGGCCAACTTCTATTCTTCACTGCTTTTCAACAAAGACAAAGTCTTCGTCCATGAGCATATTCCTCACGTGGAAATGGAATCACTGCCTTGCTTCGCGCCAGTCCTCAGTGTTCTTCATGACGCTGGACTGCTCAACTTATGAACTGATATTGTTGATTGGAATAAAGAGCTAATTCTTCAGTTCTATGCAACGCTGCACATCACAGGAAATGCTAAATATGTGAACTCTTAGGTATTGGACTGGATGACAGAAAATACTCATTTCAAAGCACCGGCCTCAATTGCTTCATGCTCGCCTGCTACCCTCCCCTTGAAGGTGCTCGTTGTATTTACCATGAACCAGAGCTTACAGATCACTACATGCAAGTGTTGATGAAGCCACTGCAGCCCGGTCAAGCCCCAAGGACCAAATTCCTCGTGAAGGAATTGCAGTATGTGCCTCGGACTGTATATCACATTCTGACGAAGACTTTGAGTCCAATCAAGGGCCACGACTCGAATGAAGAAGAGGTCATTGGCATCATGCAGAATCTGCTGTTCAACATCATTCATGGCATTCCTATCAACTACCATGATTTCTTCACGAGGACTCTGGCAAATGTTGCATTTTCGCCTTTTGAGTTGAAGCCTTACGGTCCCTGGATTATGAGATTCCTCAGAACAAAGTCTTCAATCAATTACAAGGCTGACTTTCAAAATTATCTCAGCTACTTGCCCCCATTGAAGTCCTCAAACGAACATTTTCCTCAAATTGATGAAAAGGGCAAGGACACTCAAGTTATTGATGAAGGCATTCGTCCATTGGATGGTCAATTTCGCAAAGCTGCATCTTACTCCACCAATGATGACTCTGCCACTCATGACTCTGTCGGGAAGCAAAATCCTCAAGGCACAACTCCAAGGGTGATGACTGAACGTGAGCTTCTCCTCAGTCTTCACCAGAAGGTCGAACGGAACCACAAATGGGTTAAGCGTCAGTTTGGTTCAATTCTTCACAACATGACTGCTACACACAATGCACTGAAGAAAAACCATTACTACCTCCATGAAGTCTTCGGTCGCACTGGCTGTTCACACATCTTTATGGTGAAGAAGATCCAAGCAAATGGGTCTCAAGCAGGACTTTGACCGATCTCAACCACGAAGCGAAGAAATTCAAGAAGGTCAAAGTTCCTCCTTGGTGGCTATCTCATATTCTTCATCGCTACGGCACCTAATGAACATGAAGATTTGGACGACATCGCGGTAGGCCCTACTTCAACAACCGACCCTAACAACGCCGGGCGCCCTCCATCATCTGGATATTCTTCAGGGGCGTTAGTCCTCATTTTTCGATCCTTTTAGTCATTCGATGACAAAGGGGGAGAAATTTGAGTTAGTCTTCAAGCGGGTCTCTATATATGGGAGTTTTTTTGCTAAGTTACAACTCTCATTATTTTGAAGACTTTGCTGGATCGAGTTGTAAACTTAAACCTGATGGTGGTCTGATACTTTTGTTGTGTTCTTCTGCATGCTATTTCCTCATATATGTTAATGCACGCATGCTGAATTACATCAGCCACCATATTACATCATGCATTTCAAATTCTTCATATTATATGTTAAATGCGTGTATGAATTAAGTTATACGGGGAGATCTCCACGATTCTACTCTTAAAGTGTGCATTGCTTCAAAAGCAATTCCTCATTTTGCACATCTTCAGGGGGAGTTCTTGAAAGTGCGTTATATCGACTAGAGGGCGGGTGAATATGCGATTTTTATGAATTCTTCACTGAGGAATTTGCTGGTGAGGAAATCCCTTAGCAAAGAACTACTTGCAGCGGAATAAGTACTCAGAAGTAAGCATAACAGAATACATGCATGGTCATCATGATGAAATGAAGACAATCATAGAGTACATAAAGCGTAAACACAGGATAACACAAGATGAAGACAAACAGACTGAAGAAATTGAACTGAGGAAATTGAGAAAGTCTTCAGTCAAAGTCTTCAAACACAGATATGATTAAACACTCAACACGGTAATGAGGAAATGAATGAGTTGAGGAAATAGAACCAGTAAGGTTGGTGAAGACAATGATTTGGTAGACCAGTTCCAACTGCTGTCTCAGTTGTACGTCTGGTTGGAGAGGCTGAGTACTTAAACTCGAGGACACACAGTCCCAGACACCCAGTCGTTGAGGACGCAGCTTAGGACACCAAGTCCTCACCGTATTCTCCTTGAACTAAGATCACACAGACATTGTCCAATCACTCATGGTAAGTCTTCAGGCGACTTCCAAACCTTCACAGACTTTGGCCACTGGCGATCCACAATTCCTCTTGGATGCTCTAGACCATGACGCCTAACCGTCTGGAAGAAGCACAGTCTTCAAAGGTAACAAGCGCCGGATCCACGCAGATCAATCTCTTCAAAGGATGCTCAATCACTTTGGGTTTGTAGGGTTTGGTTTTGGGTTTTTCTCACTGATGATTTTCGCCAAAGTCCCTGGAGGATGGGATGCTCTCAAATGACAAGTGTCAAGTTTCTTTGAGCAGCCAACCAGCTAGTGGTTGTAGGGGCGGCTATTTATAGCCTAGGAGCAGCCCGACATGATAAGACATAAATGCCCTTCAATGATATGACCATTAGGTAGATAAGATATTTTGGAACAGTCATGCAAGAAGACAAAGAATCGGGCCGAAATTTGACTCTCAAATTCCTCGTATTATCATGTTCTCATCGTAGGCAATCCGCACTGCAAATTCCTAACTCCTCGGTCAATGAAATTCCTCAACACTGTAAGAACTTCGCCATCACATCAAGAAATTGATCGAATCTGTATGAGATTTCCAAAGGCTTCACTCAAGGGATTGGTAGGTGTAGGATTTTGAGTTGAGCATCACATGGAAATTTTTCCTTAGTATTTCCTCGACCCCTTTAACAAGACGGTGTTTCCTATGACTCAAGAAAGAGAAAACGAAACTACGAAACAAAAGTCTTCACGCCTCATGTTCCTCAAATGAATACCAGGTCTTCAAGGTCACACCAATTTATTCACTTTCAAAGTCTTCGTAAAGTCTTCGTATCACCAAAGTCTTCACACGAAGAACTTCATTTTTAGGGGTCGACTTTCTCTGTAAATATCAAACTCATCATAGACTTATAGACCTGTGTACACTCATAAACACATTAGTCCCTTAACCTATATTCTTCAATACACCAAAATCACTAAGGGGCACTAGATGCACTTACAATCTCCCCCTTTTTGGTGATTGATGACAATATAGGTCAAGTTTTCAACAGGGATAAACATATGAAGTGTAAATACTGATATTGAGGAATTTGATTGCAAGATATAGAAGAACTCCCCAAGATGTGCATAGTGAGGAATTTGCTTTTGAGGCAATGCACATTTGAAGAGTTGAATCATGGAGATCTCCCCTATATCTTGTAATTCATACACGATTTGACATATAATATGAAGAATTTGAAATGCATGATGAAATATGGTGATCGATGTAATTCAAAGATGCGTGTATTAACATATAACGAAGAATAAGCATGCAGAGGAACACATCAAAAGTATCAGAGCACCATCGGGCTTAAGATTACAACTTGATCCAATAAAAGTTTTAGAAGAGCGAGAGTTATAACTTAGCAAAAAAACACCCATATAATAGACCCGCTTGAAGACTAACTCAACTTTCTCCCCCTTTGTCATCGAATGACCAAAAGGATCGAAACTGAGGACTAACGCCCCTGAAGAATATCAAGTTGATGAAGGAGCGCCAGCGTTGTTGGAGTCGATTGTCGTAGTAGGGCCTGGCGCAGTGTCGTCCAAGTCTTCATTTTCATCAGTGTTGCGCGATGAAGAATAGGAGCTGGCCACCAAGGAAGGAACCTTGACCTTCTTGAATTTCTTCTATGGAGGTGCGCACTACCAAATTCTTCCTTGAGACCCATTGTATTCAGCTTCTTCCTCACAGTAGACATGAGATAGAATAGCCTGTGCACGGTTGAAGGTTTCATGGAGGTAGTATTGGTTTTTCTTCGCTGCATTGTGTGTTGAGGTCATGTTGTGAAGAATTGAACCAAACCGACGCTTGACCCATTTATGATTGGCGATCAACCTTCCGATGAAGACCGAGGAGTAACTTCATTTATCACCATCACCATGGGTGCCGTGGCTTGAGGATTTTGCTTTACGAGGTATTGGCGGCAAGAGTCATGAGTGGCAGAGTCATCATTGGTAGAGTAGGATGCAACTCTTGCGAAATTGACCATCCAATGGATGAATGCCTTCATCTATCACATCAGCTTGCCTTGCCTTTGTCATCACCGAGGAAAATGTCTGCTTGAGGACTTCAATTGGAGGCAAGTAGTTGCAGTGGTTCGTAGTATCAACCTTGTAATTGAGTGAAGACCTTGTCCCGATGAACCTCATAATCCATGGTGCATAAGGCTTCAGCCAAATGGTGACATAGCAATATTCGCCAGAGTCCTCATGAAGAAATCATGGAAGTTGACGGAACGCCATGAATGATATTGAAAAGCATATTCTTCATGATGCCAACGACTTCTTCATCATTTGAGTCGTGGCCTTTGATAGGACTCATTGTCTTCGCTATAATGCGATAGACAAATTCGAGGCACATACATTAATTCCTTGACGAGGAATTTGGTTCGAGGGGCCTGCCCTGGCTTCAAAGGCTTCATCAGCACTTGCATGTAATGATTTGTAAGCTCAGGTTCATTGTAGATGCAATGAGCACCATCTAGGGAGGACCGAGGGAGGGCACGAAGAAATTCAGCTTGTCGGTGCCTTGTAGTGAGTATTTTCGTCATCCACCAAGACCCATGAGTTCACATCTTCGTAATCTCCAAAGGATGTGCAGCATCACATAGAATTGAAGAATGAGTTCTTCATTCCAATCACGTATGTCGCAGAAATTCAGCAATCCAAAGATCGTGAAGAACACTGAGGACTGGCTCGAAGCCTGGCAGAGATTCCATGTCCACGTGAGGAATGTGTGCATGATCGAAGACTTTGTCTTTGTTGAATAGCACAGAGGAATAGAAGTTGGATCCTTTGGTTTTGGCAGAGGAGTGTCAGTGAGTTGCATCACTACCTCAGGAATCGCAATCTCAGGTTCTTCAGGCTGAGGATTTTCTGGTTCCTCTTCATATGCAGCCTACGTGTTCAAAGGAGTAGCAACAGCAGGTTCTTCAGCACTAGTGGCTGGAATTTCTTCATGCACGGACGAGGTGGGATGAGTTTCTTCAGAGCCCATTTGAACAGTTTATGCAGGGGACTGAGGAATTTGTTGTATTGGGGTGAAGAGTGGAGAATTGGGATGCTGACTTTCCCAAAAGTCATCGCTCATCACCGGGCGCTTGTGCTTCCAATATCCACATCTTCTTCACTTCTTCAAATACAAATTTCTTCACCGTGAACCGAGGCATTGGCAAGGAAATGATTGGTGTTGAAGGGATCGCATCCACTTCAATTTCTTCATCAATCTGCCTCGACGAAGCAGAATGATTTTATTCATCGATCCGCTTAGGGATCTCATATTCTTCACCAAAAGGAACAAGGTCCTTTGATGGCATGGAGGAAATTGGAACAACATCAATTGATTTTCAAAAGAGCTGGTCATAGGCTTCATCTTCTTTGAGTCAAGATTCAAGCATTTGATGCTTTCCTTTTCTTCACCGCAGCTCGCTCGCAGCCTTGGTCTTCTTCACATCCGATGCGTATGGAAGGATTAGAGTTGGCGAGACGCCGGAGGAGCCGAGGAATCTATTTGAATTTCTCAGCGCAATCGATGCAGCTGTTCTCGACTTCTTCGCTTTTCAGGCGCACCACTAGTGGATGCCCTGGCAATTTCTTCAGCGGCTGGAATGGAGTCGTCAGCCCTGGAACTAGCATTGTCTTCAGCAGGCTGAAAATCATCAGCGGTGCTGGCATGTTCTTAAGTAGGCTAAGCAGAGGCTCCAGCCTGAGGAACTTCTTGTTGTGTTGGAGCTGCAACTTGGTGAACTTCTTGGTCAGGTTTACAAATCTGACTTTGGCTCCTTGCCAATCAGCATAGTAGGCATCAAAGTCATCGCTGAGGGCTTTGATCTCAGACTGGATTTTGAGGAGATCATCAGGTGTCATTCTGACAAAGTTTTTCTCAGGAACTTCTCTTTCCTGAATTGAGCCTTCTTGATCTGCCTAGCCTTCTCAAATTTCCATTTCTCTTCAGAGATAAGGGTCAGCATGTGACTTTGACCAGGAGTGAAGTGAAAATCAAGCATAGGGGTGTCTGGATCCTTGTGCCAGAGATCAATGTACTCGAGGATCGCCCTTGGATCCAAAAGCAGTGGCATAGGTGTGCCTTTGGCTCTAGCGGCCCTTTCTTGCCTGTCTTTGATGATTTCTGCAAGTTCATCATCATCAGCTTCATCATCAGATGGCACTTGAAGGCTAACCTGCTTTTTCTTCTTGGACTTGGCCGAGGACCTCGACCAGTCGTTGCCTTTGTCTTCAGCAGAGTGGGGCCAGTTGAAGAATTTGGTGCGGCTGAGGAACTCGCTGAGACACCAGAGGCAATAGAGATGCTTGCAGTCCTTTGGCACGTGGCCAGATGCACAGGTGCTGAGGACTTTGGAGGAGCAGGAGCATCATGAGGAACTGGCCGTGAGGGCATTGAAGAGGATTTTGGCCGTGAGGGCACTGTTGGTGAAGCACTTGGCTTGTGCGCGGGCTTCTTTGCCATTGATTTTCTGGGCTTGACAGGGGCCTCAGTGGCAGCAGCAGAGTGTAGTCTTCATTGAATTTCCTCACCGCTTCTTCTCGCTTGTCTCGCCAACTTGGCTTGGCGCTGGCCCATTCTTCAGAAAATCCTCACCACGCTTGATGTTGGTGGGGTCACTTCTTGGCCAAAGCCAATGGAGCTCTTGGGCATGGAGGATTCAAAGGCGTAATTTCTTCATGTACTTTGGAGTAACATACCTATACTCCCTCCATTCTCTTGCCCATCTCCTTTCAATCCTCTATATGCGCACCTTTGCGCTGATTTTTGTTCTCCTTTCCTAACTTGGCCTCATCAGTGTGCAATAGTCAAGATAGATGTCCTCAGTATTTCAAACGCAGCCATGACCTCAGGCCTCTTTCCTCCTTTCTCGTGAATTCTTACCGTCACCATAGTCTTCGATGAGGAATTTGAACAATCGAATTCTCTCAAGAAGTATGCAACTTTTCTTCAAGGAACGCTGCAAATGAGTTAAGTTGATGAGAACCTAGTGATTCAGAGCGGACATGAGTACCGTGGAATAGAGTATAGTTGCGAGGAATTTGGAGAGGTCATATGCTCTCGTAAGGTTTTTAAAAAAGGACAAGTTTGAGGAATTTGACCAGATGAGCCTTGAAGAATTTCACTAAGTGTTCTTTGTCTTAGGTTCCAGAGTTGTATAGATCAAAAATCCACACAATTGAGGAATCTTGAAGAAAGAGATGCTTAGGGAAACGAATCAAGAGCATATTACTTGTGAGGTGTTCATATGTGTGAAGATTTGAAGAATAAACACCTTTGAAGATTTTCAGGAAGGCTTGAGAATCAAAGTGAGCAATAAAAGTAACTTTTAATTACCCGAACTAAAGAACACGACGAACTGAGAAGTGTAGATTAGAAGTTCATCAGTTTAGATCTTCCACGCCCTAACTCGACGGAGGAAGACAACTACGGCGGCGGCGGAGTGAAGATTTCCATGTCGGGCGCTGAAAGTACGACCAATGACAAGGTCGAGGCAAGAAGCTCTTCCTCACCGGGCGATTTATGGAGTAGCGGCGGCGCTAGGGTTTGAGAAGCTCGAGCGAGAGAGAGAGAGAGAGAGAGAGAGAGAGAGAGAGAGAGGGAGAGCGGTCGAGCAGAGTAAAGGAAGTGAGGAAGGGGAGAAGGGGTATATATAGCCACGATGAAAAACTGTTCGCCCAAAGATGTTGGACGAACGTGCCCCTGACCCTTCTCATTTGCTTGACATGTGTCACCCACGTACTGAAAAGTGGAGATCGTGTTAGATCGTGGGTGAATAGATAAGTCTATCATGGGAAGCGGAACGGTTTGAGCGGCAAAGCCAAAAATTTGGATCAGATAAGTTAAAAGTTTTGTTCGCAATTTCTTCAAATTGACAAGGACACAAAGGAAGATTTTGAACGAAGTTTCAAATAGAACGCATATGAAGAATTTGTGAATAGATTGGGTTGAGTATAGCATAGAGGGGAAGGGTCCGATCACATTCACTTAGCGTAAAAAGCAACTTGAAGAGATATCCATAAGTGAATGTTGTAGAGGACATAAACCCATATATATATATATATATATATATATATATATATATATATATATATATATATATATATATATATAGCCAATGAAGAAAAACGACTAAATAAAGGAAGATTTTGCAAAGTTGAGGAGTTTGAAAATCAAGAATTTCAAAACTGAGGAAAAACTCAAATTGAAGATTTTCAACTTTGGTGGTGGCGTGACCCACCATATAAGAATGATGATTTCGCATACATCGCTGCATAATTGTCGTAGGGTTCCGAGAATCAAATTCTTCATTAATTTCTTCACACTTAGAGTGTTGTTCTTCATTGATTGAAGAAAAACGTTTCTTCATGTGTTGCACATCCAAGTCATCAATTTTGCATAAGTGTTAGGATGAATGTCCTATTCAAACAACATTCAAAGATTCTAAGATATTTAGCTCACACCGCAACTTGCTAAATATCTTCTCATCCAAGGGCTTTGTGAAGATATCGGCTAGCTGTTCTTCAGTCTTCACATGCTCGATGGAGATGTCGCCCTTCAACACATGATCATGAAGAAAATGATGACGAATCTGAATGTGCTTTGTCTTCGAGTGTTAGACTGGGTTGTGAGCAATCTTGATTGCACTCTCATTGTCACAGTAGAGAGGCACATTCTTTACGTTGATGCCGTAGTCCTTGAGAGTTTGCTTCATCCACAGCAATTGAGCACAAAGAAGAACCAAAGAAGAATGTACTCAGCTTCCGCAAGAGATGGATACGCAGTTCGCTTTCTTCGAGGACCAATGCACCAAAGATCGCCCAAGGAAATGACAAATACCAGATGTTGACTTGCGGTCCACACGATCACCAAAGATAGTCGAGTCGTAATATCCAATGAGATCAAAAGCAGAGCCCTTTGGGGTACCATAATCCTAGTGTTGGTGTGTGAGCTAGATATCAAGAATATGCTTCACAACCTTATGGTGTGATTCCTTCTGTAGCTTGAAATCGGGCACACATGCAAACACTAAGCATTATATCTGGCCTAGATGCACATAAGTACAATAAAGAACCAATCATGGAGCGGTATACCTTGTGATCAAGTCAATACCATTTTCATCAAGGCGTAGATGGCCATTTGTGGGCATAGGAATTTTGACGCCTTTGCAATCTTGCATGCCGAATTTCCTCGTAACATCTTTGAGGTATTTCTCTTGAGATATGAATATGCCATTGTGTTGTTGACGAATTTGAAGACCTAAGAAGAATTTCAATTCTCCCATCATAGACATTTGATATTCTTCACTCATCATATAGGCAAATTCATCACTATAACGTTGGTTAGTACAGCCAAAGATAATATCATCAACGTATATTTGGCACACAAACAGTTCACCATCATATGTTTTAGTAAAGAAAGTAGGGTCGAGTGAACCGGGTGTGAAGCCATTCTTCACGAAGAATTCCTTCAAAGTATCATACCACGCCCGAGGGGCCTGCTTGAGTCCATAGAGGGCTTTGTTGAGTCTGAAGACTTTGTCGAGATTCTTTGGATCTTCAAAACCTGGGGGTTGAGCAACATATACTTCTTCCTCAAGCTTACCATTGAGGAATGCACTTTTCACATCCATTTGATATAAAGTGATATTATGATGGTTAGCATAAGCAAGTTAATATGCGATAACCTCAAGTCTAGCAACAGTGCAAAAGTTTCATCGAAATCAATTCCTTCAACCTGTGTGTAGCCTTGAGCTACAAGTCGTGCCTTATTCCTCACCACAAGGCCATTTTCATCTTGCTTGTTGCGGAGATCCACTTTGTGCCAATGATACTATGCTTATGCGAGGATCTCGACGTCACCAGTTCCCACATTGTTGAGCTCGAATCGATGTAATTCTTCTTGCATAGCATGAATCCACTCAGTTCAGAATGCTTCATCTACCTTAGTGGGCTCTATGATAGAGACAAAAGCATAGTGCCCACAAAAGTTAGATAAATGTGAAGCTTTTGAGCGTGTGAGAGGACCGGTGCTTCAATGTCATCAATGATCTTGTCAACTTGCACTTCTTTGCAACGCGAGGATGAGCTGGTTGTCGCCGAGGAATTTGATCAAGATTTTCTTCAAAGATCATTTTCTTCAAAGATTATCTTCAGTGCATCACCGACGCTCTTCGCTCAGAATGAATTCTTCAGCAGATTCTTCAGTAGGAATGACATCCTCAGTTGCCTTGAACTTGATAGATTCCTCAGGTGATGGTTCATCTATCACAGAAGGTAGGTGCTCTCTTTGCGAGCCATTAGTTTCATCAGACCGCACATCTACAGTTTCAACAATCTTGTGAAGAGCGATGTTGAAGACTCTGTAGGTGTGCGAGTCCTTTCCGTAACCAAGCATAAAACCTTCATGTGCTTTCGGTGCAAATTTAGCATTGTGATGAGGATCTCTAATCGAACATTTAGCAATCAAGACTTTGAAATAACTCACATTTGGTTTCTTGTCGCTGAGAAGTTCATAGGCAGCCTTCTTGAAGAATTTGTGAAGATATACTGCTGATGATGTGGCACGCAGATCAATTGCATCAATCCAAAAACGACGAGTATGCTTTGTATTTATCAAGCATAGTGTGAGCCATCTCAAAAAGAGTTATGTTCTTGCGCTCCACGACACCATTTTGCTATGGAGTATAAGGAGCAGATAACTCATGAGTAATACCAAGTTCATTAAGATAGTCATCAAGACCAGAATTCTTGAACTCAGTTCCATTGTCACTCCTGATGTGCCTGATCTTCACACCAAAGTTGGTTGAAGCCCTCGAGGAAAATTGTTTGAAGACTTCCTGCACTTCATGTTTGTAAGTGACAATGTGTACCCATGTGTAGCGAGAGTAATCATCAACAATAACAAAGCCATACAGAGATGCATCATTAGTGACTGTTGAGTAATGATTAGGACCAAAGAGGTCCATGTGAAGCAATTCGAATGGTCGAGTAGTGGTCATGATAGTCTTCGCTGGATGCTTGGCCTTGGTCATTTTACCAGCTTCATGTGCTCCACACAAGTGATCCTTGAGGAATTTGACATTCTCAATGCCAATGACATGCTTCTTCTTCGCAAGCGCAGTAAATTCCTCATGCCTCATGCGTGACTAAGTCGTCGATGCCATAGCCAACCTTTCCAAGCTTTTGCAAGTAGGCACACGGCTGGTTGTGGTCCCGTGGAGAAATCAACAATATACAAGTCTCCTCTCCTAAAGCCTTCAAGACTTTGGAATTGTCAGCTTCCATGATCACAACACATCGATACTTGCCAAAGACAACAACCATATCAAGATCACAAAGCATTGAGACTGACATGAGGTTGTATCCTAAGGACTCAACAAGCATGAGTTTGTCCATGTGTATGTCCTTAGAAATCGCAACCTTACCTAGACCCAATACCGATTTCTTTTGCCTTTGTCAAGAAAGATGATATGCTTCATATGTGACGGTGATAAGGGAGCATCCATCAATAGGTTCTTGTCACCACCATGTGATTTGTACATCCACTATCGAGGACCCACTCATTTGCTTTGGGTTGATCATCCCGTATGAATTAGTGCAACTTACGATCTCATATACTTCATCGTTGAAGAATATGATATCAAATTCATCGATGAATTTCATCAAGAAGTAAAACAGATATAGCAAAGATGAGGACGTGTGAAATGAAAGTTCATTTCTTCATCATTAGCCTCAAGGCCCTTTCAGTGCAATTTTGTCGTGCCCCCAAAGAAATTCTTCTTCGACGTTAAAGTACGACCGAGACCTAACCTCGTAAGAGATTAGTTCTTTTTCTTCACCACCCACATCTGAAGGGGTGGCAAAGAGTTCATCACTCTAGAGCTCCATATGAGAATGGTGGCATAGAAGCCAATCCAGTTTGTTTCACATAAGAGGGGTTAGGGTAAGCATATGAATAAGCAGAGAAATTCTTCGAGGACTTATGAACATAATGGTTTGAAGAATAATGCACATATTCATAGCCCTTAGCTCTACCATGCGAAACAGAGTTGTTAGCACGATGATAATCATATGAGGACTTTGATCCTTTTGAGGAATTTGATCCATGTGAGAAATTTGGTCCGTATGGGGACTTGGATCCATATGAAGAATTTGGTCCATATGAAGAATTTGGTCCATATGAAGAGTTTGATCCGGGGTTCCTATTCTTCACAAAGTGTGTCATGAGGACATTCACCAAGACTTTCAAAGCACTTCTTGGGAACCTAGATTTTCTTCATAGGAGAACCGCTGTCAAAGCTTAGTGCCAACATATCTAGCAAATACTTCACCATTCTCGATTTTTGAACAGTTTATAGTTGAGTCAAATGACTCATCAAGAATGAGGAGATTCACATGTAAAGCCAGATAAGTTAGATGGATCAATCGGAGGTCCCTTTGCAAAGAACTCCATGAGGTTTTGGGGTACCGCCAAAGCTTCCAATATGTTCCATCAAGATTGAGTTTCCTCTCAAAGGTAATACCCTCTTTCCTAGGGTTTCATGGAGGATCTGCTTTTAAGCACATCACAAAGAGTCTCGATGCCCTTTGAGGCTTTTGTACATGCTCGTCATGTACAATTCCTTCAAATTTCGCATCGTCAAGGATACTAGCAATGTCCTCATATGAGGAATTAGTGATAGCAAGAGGCAGGTGAAGAACTTGCAACAGCTTGAAGCATTTGAACATTCAAGTGAAGAATTAGCAGATTCACATTCAATGCACTTTAAGCCCGGAGGAACAAATTCTTCCGAGAAGCTTGATTTGTTGAGCAAGTAGTGAATCGTGTTCTTCTCGAAGATCTTCATAACTCACTCTTAGCTTCTCAAGATCTTGCTTTATTTGAAGAAATTCATAAGAAAGCTTCTCATGATCATACAAGAGAGTGTTATGATGACCTTGAAGGTTGTCAAACCTAGATCAAGTCTCCAAGATTTTCAAATGTGGCTTTAGTGCGATCCATTTCTTCACCCAACATATCATTACTTTTGTCTAGCATGTTTTGAACCTTTTCCAAGGCCGCTTTGTTGTTTAGTGGCAATGCAAACAAGTTTGGTATAACTAAGTTCAATATCATCATCGATCCATCATCATCGATTCATCGTCACTAAACTTGGATGAGGAACATTCGTTACCTTTGTCACCCTTTGCCATGAGACATGATGCGTAAGACGATGATTCTGGTTCGAAGTCATCGTGTTGAGTGATTCCTTGAAATCCTCAAACCAGGGATCATGACGAGTTCGATGACCTTCATAGACTTCGTAGATTTGGTCCCGTATAAGCTTTGCATTGCAAAGATGCATAATGCGCCTCAATTCATCTCCTCGATAGGCAAGAGCAGTATGATATCCTTCGCCAAGATGTCAAGTCGAGTGTACTTGCGAATATCATCAGCGTCCGCCATCTTGCATAGATCAGTAAGATCAATCTTAGTGACGGTCCACAGCTCGTTGTTCATTGCCATGAGGCGCTTCCTCATCATGGCCTTCCACTTGGGATAATCATGACCGTCAAAGATAGGGCATGCCACTTTCTTCATACCTGCGGTCGACATAACTAAAACTCCAGGCGGTTAAACCAAAATCACACAGAAGAAGGGAGTACCTTGCTCTGATACCAATTGAAAGTGCGTTATATCGACTAGAGGGCGGGTGAATAGGCGATTTTTATGAATTCTTCACTAAGGAATTTGCTGGTGAGGAAATCCCTTAGCGAAGAACTACTTGCAGCGGAATAAGTACTCAGAAGTAAGCATAACAGAATACATGCATGGTCATCATGATGAAATGAAGACAATCACAGAGTACAGAAAGCGTAAACACAGGATATCACAAGATGAAGACAAACAGACTGAAGAAATTGAACTGAGGAAATTGAGAAAGTCTTCAGTCAAAGTCTTCAAACACATATATGAACAAACACTCAACACGGTAATGAGGAAATGAATGAGTTGAGGAAATAGAACCAGTAAGGTTGGTGAAGACAATGATTTGGTAGACCAGTTCCAACTGTTGTCTCAGCTTGTATGTCCTGTTGGAGCGGCCGAGTATTTAAACTCGAGGACACAGCCCCGGACACCCTGGGCCCGAAAGCACGCAGCTCAGACACCAAGTCCTCACCAGATTCTCCTTGAACTAAGGTCACACAGACCTCATCCAATCACTGTGGTAAGTCTTCAGCGACTTCCAAACCTTCACAGACTTGGTCACTCGGCGATCCACAATTCCTCTTGGATGTTTCTAGACCATGACGCCTAACCGCTTGGAAGAAGCACATTCTTCAAAGGTAACAAGCGCCGGATCCACGCAGGATCAATCTCTTCAAAGGATGCTCAATCACTTTGGGTTTGTAGGGGTTTGGTGTTTTGGGTTTTTCCTCACTCGATGATTTTCGCCAAAGTCCCTGAGGATGGGTTGCTCTCAAATGACAAGTGTCAAGTTTCTCTCGGAGCAGCCAACCAGCTAGTGGTTGTAGGGGGCGGCTATTTATAGCCTAGGGAGCAGCCCGACAAGATAAGACATAAATGCCCTTCAATTATATGACCGTTAGGTGGATAAGATATTTTGGGACAGCTGACGCCAAGAAGACAAAGAACGGTCGGAAATTTGAATCTCAAATTCCTCGTGGCTATCATGTTCCTCATCGTAGGCAATCCGCGACCGGCGAATTCCTAACTCCTCGGGCCGTAATAAATTCTCAGCGACCGTAAGAACTTCGCCTCACATCAAGAAATTGACCGAATCAGTATGAGATTTCCAAAGGCTTCACTCAAGGGATTGCTAGGTGTAGGATTTTGAGTTGAGCATCACATGAAAAATTTCCTTAGTATTAATTTCCTCGACCCCTTTAACAAAGACGGTGTTTCCTATGACTCAAGAAAGAGAAAACGAAACTACGAAAACAAAAGTCTTCACGCTTCATGTTCCTCAAATGAATACCAAGTCTTCAAGGTCACACCAATTTCTTCACTTTCAAAGTCTTCGTAAAATCTTCGTAATATGAAAGTCTTCAACAAGAACTTCATTTTTAGGGTCGACTTTCTCTCAGAATATCAAACTCCTCATAGACTTATAGACCTGTGTACACTCATAAACACATTAGTTTCTTAACCTATAAGTCTTCAATACACCAAAATCACTAAGGGCACTAGATGCACTTACAAAGAATCGACTCAGGTAACCCTAACCCTATCCGTGTCTATATAAACCGGAGGGTTTTAGTCCGTAGGACTAACAACAATCATACCATAGGCTAGCTTCTAGGGTTTAGCCTCTCTGATCTCGTGGTAGATCCACTCTTGTACTACCCATATCATCAATATTAATCAAGCAAGAGTAGGGTATTACCTCCATCGAGAGGGCCCGAACCTGGGTAAAAACATCATGTCCCTCGTCTCCTGTTACCATCCGCCTAGACGCACAGCTCGGGACCCCTACCCGAGATCCGCCGGTTTTGACAATCGACAATGATCATGAAACTTCGATCAAGTTACTACCGAACCGCTGTGAGGTCATCTAGAGTAAGATCCGCACTGCAGTGGTACGGTAATCCTGTTCTGGAGGTCATGTTACTTGACCATGACGAACCTACGAACTATGAGGAACCGATGATGAGCCCAGATTCCGTGAAATGGCTTGAGGCCATCAAATCTGAGATGGGATCCATGTATGAGAACAAAGTATGGACTTTGGTTGCCTTCCCGATGATCGGCAAGCCATTGAGAAAAAATGGATCTTCAAGAGGAAGACGGACGCTCATAGTAGTGTTACTATCTACAAAGCTCGAATTGTCGCAAAAAGTTTTCGACAAAGTTCAAGGTGTTGACTACGATGAGATTTTCTCACTCATAGCGATGCTTAAGTCTGTCCGAATCATGTTAGCAATCACGATTTTACGTAAATTTGGCAAATGGATGTCTAACCTGCATTCCTTAATGGATTTCTTAAAGAAGAGTTGTATATGATGCAACCGTAAGGTTTTGTGAATCCTAAAGGTGCTAACAAAGTGTGCAAAGCTCCAAATGATCCATCTATGGACCGTGCAAGCATCTCGGAGTTGGAATATACGCTTTGATGAGTTGATCAAAGAATATAGTTTTATGCGCATTTCATGTGAAGCCTGTATTTACAAGAAAGTGAGTAGGAGCACTACAGCCTTTCTGATAAGTATATGTGAATGACATATTGCTGATCAGAAATGATGTAGAATTTTCTAGAAAGCATAAAGGAGTGTTTGAAAGGAGTTTTCAAAGAAAGACCTCGGTGAAGTCGCTACATATTGAGCATCAAGATCTATAGAGATAGATCAAGACGCTTGATAAGGTTTTTCAATGAGTACATACCTTGACAAGAGTTTGAAGTAGTTCAAAATGGAACAGTCAAAGAAGGAGTTCTTGCCTGTGTTGCAAGATATGAAGTTGAGTAAGACTCAAAGCCCAACCACGGCAAAAGATAGAGAGAGAATGGAAGTCATTCCCTATGCCTCAGCCATAGGTTCTATAAAGTATGCCATGTCAGGTACTGCACCTATTGTATACCCTGCCCTAAGTTTGGCAAGGGAGTACAATTTTGATCTAGGAGTAGATCACCGACAGCGGTCAAAATTATACTTAGAGGACTAAGGAAGTATTTCTACTACGGAGGTGATAAAGAATTCGTCAGAAGAGTTACGCCGATGCAAGCTTTGACACCGATCCGATGACTCTAAGTCACAATCAGTATACATATTGAAAGTGGGAGCAATTAGCTAAAGTAGATACGTGCAGAGCATTGTAGACATAGAAATTTGCAAAATACATACGGATCTGAATGTGGCAGACCCGTTGACTAAACTTCTCTCACAAGCAAAACATGATCACACCTTAGTACTCTTTAGGTGTTAATCACATGGCGAGGTGAACTAGATTATTGACTCTAGTAAACACTTTGGGTATTGATCACATGGCGATGTAAACTATAGTGTTAAATCACATGACGATGTGAACTATTGGTGTTAAATCACATGGAGATGTGAACTAGATTATTGACTTTAGTGCAAGTGGGAGACTGAAGGAAATATGCCCTAGAGGCAATAATAAAGTTGTTATTTATATTTCCTTATATCATGATAAATGTTTATTATTCGTGCTAGAATTGTATTAACCAGAAACTTGATACATGTGTGAATACAATGACAAAACAGAGTGTCCCTAGTATGTCTCTACTTGACTAGCTCGTTAATCAAAGATGGTTAAGTTTCCTAGCCATAGACATGTGTTGTCATTTGATGAATGGTATCACATCATTAGAGAATGATGTGATGGACAAGACCCATCCGTTAGCTTAGCATAATGACCGTTTAGTTTTATTGCTATTTCTTTCTTCATGACTTATACATGTTCCTCTGACTATGAGATTATGCAACTCCCGAATACCGGAGGAACACCTTGTGTGCTATCAAACGTCACAACGTGAATCGGGTGATTATAAAGATGCTCTACAGGTGTCTCCGATGGTGTTTGTTGAGTTGGCATAGATCGAGATTAGGATTTGTCACTCCGAAGTTTCGTAGAGGTATCTCTAGGCCCTCTCGGTAATGATCATCACTATAAGCCTTGCAAGCAATGTGACTAATGAGTTAGTTATGGATGATGCATTATGGAACAAGCAAAGAACCTTGCCGGTAATGAGATTGAACTAGGTATGATGATACGGACGATCGAATCTCGGGCAAGTAACATACCGATGACAAAGGGAACAACGTATGTTGTTATGCGGTTTGACCGATAAAAACCTTCGTAGAATATGTAGGAGCCAATATGAGCATCCAAGTTCCGCTATTGGTTATTGACCGGAGATGTGTCTCGGTCATGTCTACATAGTTCTCGAACCCATAGGGTCCGCACGCTTAACATTCGATGACGATTTGTATTATGAGTTATGTGATTTGATGCATCGAAGTTTGTTCGGAGTCCCAGATGAGATCACGGACATGACGATGAGTCTCGAAATGGTCGAGAGGTGAAGATTCATATATTGGAAGGTTGCATTCGGACATCAGAATGGTTCCGAGTGATTCGGGCATTTTTCCGGAGTAACGGGAGGTTACCGGAACCCCCCGGGGAAAGATATGGGCCTTGTGGGCCCTAGGAGGGAGGCTAACTAGCCCAGAAGGGGCTGGTGCGCCTCCCCCCCCCCCCCAAGGGAGGAGGCCGAATTGAACTTGGGAAGGGGGCGCACAGACATCGTCCAATCACTCGTGGTAAGTCTTCAGGCGACTTCCAAACCTTCACAGACTCGGTCACTCGGCGATCCACAATCACTCTTGGATGCTCTAGACCATGACGCCTAACCATCTGGAAGAAGCACAGTCTTCAAAGGTAACAAGCGTCGGATCCACGCATGATCAATCTCTTCAAAGGATGCTCAATCACTTTGGGTTTGTAGGGGTTTGGTTTTGGGTTTTTCTCACTCGATGATTTTCGCCAAAGTCCTCGGAGGATGGGATGCTCTCAAATGACAAGTGTCGGTTTCTTCGGAGCAGCCAACCAGCTAGTGGTTGTAGGGGCGGCTATTTATAGCCTAGGGAGCAGCCCTACATGATAAGACATAAATGCCCTTCAGTGATATGACCGTTAGGTAGATAAGATATTTTGGAACAGCTGGCGCGCAGCACAGCAATGGTCTGAAATTTGACTCTCAAATTCCTCAGGGCTATCATGTTCCTCATCGTAGGCAATCCGCACCGGCGAATTCCTAACTCCTCGGTCGTAATAAATTCTCAATGACCGTAAGAACTTCGTCTCACATCAAGAAATTGACTGAACTGTATGAGATTTCCAAAGGCTTCACTCGAAGGGATTGCTAGGTGTAGGATTTTGAGTGGAGCATCACATGGAAATTGACTGACAGTACGGTGTTTCCTATGACTCAAAAAAGAGAAAACGAAACTACGAAAACAAAAGTCTTCACGCTTCATGTTCCTCAAATGAATACCAGGTCTTCAAGGTCACACCAATTCCTTCACTTTCAAAGTCTTTCAAAGTCTTCGTAATACCAAAGTCTTCGCATTTAATAACTTCATTTTTAGGGTCGACTTTCTCTGTAAATATCAAACTCCTCATAGACTAATAGACATGTGTACACTCATAAACACATTAGTCCCTTAACCTATAAGTCTTCAATACACCAAAATCACTAAAGGGCACTAGATGCACTTACAGATCTTCTATATCTTGCAATCAAATTCCTCAATATTAGTATTTACACTTCATATGTTCTATCCCCGTTGAAAACTTAACCTATATTGTCATCAATCACCAAAAAGGGGAGACTGTAAGTGCATCTAGTGCCCCTTAGTGATTTTGGTGTATTGAAGACTTATAGGTTAAGGAACTAATGTGTTTGTGAGTGTACACAGGTCTATAAGTCTATGAGGAGTTTGATATTTACAGAGAAAGTCGAATTTTAAAATGAATGTCTTCGACTGAAGACTTCGGATTTCTGAAGACTTTCTGAAGACTTTGAAAGTGAAGAAATTGGTGTGACCATGAAGACTTGGTATTCATACGAGGAACATGAAGCGTGAAGACTTTTGTTTTCGTAGTTTCATTTTCTCTTTTTTGAGTCATAGAAAACACCGTACTGTTAAAGGGGGTCGAGAAAAAACAAAGGAAAAGTTTCCAAGTGATGCTCATATCAAAATTGTGACGCCCCCGATTCAATCGTACACTAATCATGCACGCAAATGTGTACGATCAAGATCAGGGACTCACGGGAAGATATCACAACACAACTCTAAAACATAAAATAAGTCATACAAGCATCATAATACAAGCCAGGGGCCTCGAGGGCTCGATACAAGTGCTCGATCATAGACGAAGTCAGGAAGCAACAATATCTGAGTATAGACATAAGTTAAACAAGTTTGCCTTAAGAAGGCTAGCACAAACTGGGATACAGATCGAAAGAGGCGCGGGCCTCCTGCCTGGGATCCTCCTAACTACTCCTAGTCTTCGCCAGCGGGCTGCACGAAGTAGTAGGCACCTCCGGTGTAGTAGGAGGAGTCGTCGACGGTGTTGTCTTGCTACTTGGCTCCATCGTCTGGTCGCTGCTACCGGGTAAAGAAAGGGGGAAAAGGGGAACAAGGCAACCGTGAGTACTCATCCAAAGTACTGCAAGCAAGGAGCTACACTACATATGCATGGATATATGTGTAAAGGGCCATATCGAGGACCGAATCAGAATGCCAGAATAAGAGGGGGATAACTAATCCTGTCGAAGACTACGCTTCTGGCAGCCTCCGTCTTGCAACATGTAGAAGAGAGTAGACTGTAGTCCTCCAAGTAGCATTGCATAGCATAATCCTACCCGGTGATCCCCTCCTCATTGCCCTGTTAGAGAGCGATCACCGGGTTATATCTGGCACTTGGAAGGGTGCGTTTTATTAAGTATCCAGTTCTAGTTGTCATAAGGTCAAGGTACAACTCCAAGTCGTCCTGTTATCGAAGATCACGGCTATTCAATAGATTAACTTCACCGCAGGGTGCACCACATAACCCAACACGCTTGATCCTATTTGGCCGGACACACTTTCCTGGGTCATGCCCGGCCTCGGAAGATCAACACGTCGCAGCCCCACCTAGGCATAACAGAGAGGTTAGCACGCCGGTCTAAATCTAAGCGCACAGGGGTCTGAGCCCATCGCCCATAGCACACCAAGATGTTGCGTGACGCTGCCGGAAGCGCACTCTAGCCTAGCGGCGCTCCAAATTAATCCGGCCACTGCCGTTCGGTCACGACGCCATGAAATGCTTCGGCCGATACCACGACGCCGAAAGTGCCCATAATCGCTCCTGCCAGAGTTGGTTAGTGCGTATAGGCCAAGAGCTGCACTCGCATCAAATACCAAGATCTCGTTAAGCAGTTAAGTATCTCGAACGCCGATCAGGCTAGGCCCACCTCTTTCCTAGGTGGTCTCAACTCGCCCTGCCGCCTCCGCCATTAAAGTAAATGGGGGCCGTCGGGAACCCAGGCCCACCTCTACCGGGATGGAGCCACCGTCCTTTCAGCCCCATCTCCTAACAAAGATCACGGGTAATGTAACAAAGGTAAAATATATAGTATATGCCCGTGATCACCTCCCAAGTGATCACAGCCTAGTAGTATAGCATGGAAGACGGACAAGAGTGTAGGGTCACCGATGGAACACTAGCATCCTATACTAAGCAAGAGGGATAAAGGTGTAAAGGTAACAACAAGAGTAGCAAGGACAAAGCTATGCAAAGAATATAGGATTAATCGAAGCAAGAATATGCTACACTACTCTACTGCAAGAAGTATAGAGAAGACTAGCCGATATCTGGTGATCACGGGGGGGGGGCTTGCCTGGTTGCTCAGACAATAAGGAGGGGTCGTCGGTGACGTAGTCGCACCACAGGGCATCAAAGATCGCCACGGGCCTACCGGAGAGAAGAGGGGGAGAAACAAGAAATACATAGCAAGCAAGTGCATAATAGGACAACAAGCAGAGCTAGACCTGTTCTAACGCGGTATGAGGTGATACCGGTGAAGGGGGGAAACATCCGGGAAAGTATCCCCGGTGTTCCGTGTTTTCGGACCGGAGGTGAAATGTTGTAGGTTCACTATGCTAGGGATGTGTGGCGGACGAACGAGCTGCGTATCCGGATTCGCCTCGCTGCTCGAGCAACTTTCATGTACAAAGTTTTTCCATCCGAGCTACGGTTTATTTTATATTAATTTAAAAGGATTTGATCATTTTCGTGAATTAACAGATTTAATTTAAACCAAAAATAGGTTTACTACATCAAGATGACGCCACCGGTCAATCAGGATCGCTGACCGTCAAACCGACAGTGGGGCCCTGTTCGTCATTGTCTTAGACTAACTAAGCAAGTTTAATTAGTTTAATTAAGTCATTAGGATAATTTAATAGATTCAATTAAGTTAATTAATTATCTAATTAATTAATTAATATTTTCTAATTAATTTTCTAGTTCTTCTTTTTTTAATGGGGCGTGGGGCCCAATTGTCAATGGCGTAGGGGTTAAATGGGTGGGCTACCGTGTGGGTGCACGGCACTGACCCGGGCGCGCGGCGCCGGATCTCGACGCTGGGGGCGAAAGCGCCAGATCAAGCAGCTACCGGTGCCACGGCGAGGAGAGGACGCCGCTGCGGCAACAAGGCACACAGAGGGCAAAGGGGAGGCGCAGGCGCGGGCGCCAGAGCGCCGAGGTGGGCTGGGCGTGGGGCGCCGCCAGCATGGGGAAGGAGGTCGCGGCGAGCGCGAGGATGACGCCGGAGCGGCGCTGTAGACGCCGAGGGAGGTCGGGCACGGCGAGCAGGGGCCCGAGGCGATGGCGACCTCGCCCGGCAGCGACAGTGGCGAGGTGCAGCTAGGCGGGGCTCGGGCATGGGCGGAGTGGGACGCCATTGGCGCGCACTGCACGAGAGGGGAAAGAAAAGGAAGGTCGTTGCTCACCCCCGTTGCAGGGGATCTGGGGCGGCGAGGCTCGCTGGAGCCGTTGAGGAGGAAGACGGGGACGAGGCGACGACGGAGAGGACGTCGTCGAAGGAGTCCGGCAAGGAGTCGAGGAGGAGGTTAGCAACGAGGTGACGAGGTTTCTGAGTGGCGGCGGTGCTCCGGTGACGGCGGGGTCCAGCGGCGTCGGGGGCGATGGGCGACGCGGTCGGAAACGGGTGGCTCCGGCTTCAGGTGGGGGGTCGCGCGAGGAGAAGGGGTGGGGGGCGAGAAGGCAACGGCGACGGCGATCCGGGGCGGTGGCGTGGTCGCCCCGATCTCGATCCAGATCGGGAGAGTGAGGGGAGAGTTGGGGGAGTGGGGATCGGGAGTGGGTAGGTTAGGGTTTCCCTGGTGGGGTTATGGAGGGAGGGGTTGGGCGGTCGGTGTGGCGAATGGGCCGCCCTCTTGGGCGAAGCTTCAAATTGGGGCCTTTCTCTTTTTTTTTGTTAGTTTGCTTTCTGCTTTTCTTTTCTGCTTTATTTAGTTTAAAGCACTTAGGCACTTTGTAAAATTATGCTTTCTTCAATATAATTACTTTAGCAATATTGGTCACACATCAACATTTTTGTTTAATATTTTAAAACTTTTATTGTTTGCCTCGGTTTTAAATTTGAAATTCAACTAGGTTTCAAACTAACGCGAGTTTATCCACAAAGAATCGAGGTGACGTGGCATCATTAGCGGGATCATCAGTATCTTAAGTATCCCAAGGCTACAATTCTCCTCCACTACAAGAAATCTCATTCCGAGATTTAAGAGGGGAGTAAGGGGAAAGTTCGTTACGATATTCTAACGGGCCTTCTCAAGAAGTTAATCCCTTTCGTTGATGTCTTCAATTCTTTATTCCAAAGCATCATGATGAAGTTGTCATCCTTTCTTCGGGAACTCCATCGTACTTCACGAATAGGTAAGGGCAGCTCTACAATGATAGGATGTTATAAGGGAAATTCATCCGGGGTATCCCAAGAATGAACTTATGAGTATCTCTCGAGTTGAACAAATGACACACATCGAGAGCAAAGTAAGACAAAGGCGATAAGAAGTTTCAAGCGGATAGGCAATCGCTCATTGCTCAAGCAGAGTGCAAAAGGGGTTCAGAGCAACGGAATAAGTATTGGCGTCCGATACTGCAATAGATCAACAGGCAAGTGGCCCGTGAATTACATACAAAGTCAAGCACGAGGAATAACTTTGACAACAGGTTGTACAGGAGAGTCAGGTTTCGATCCTGGGACCTATGGGTTACGGGCCCACCATGTGGGTTAAAAGTAAGAAGGTGGAGACGTCTTGCGTGATCATGCAAGCAAGGCATGTCAGAGGGTAGCCTGTCGGTTATGTCGGCAACAACGTCGATACCAAGGGCGAGGGACGAAGAGAACCATTTTCCTGCTCGTTGAACAAGGCGGACCATTAGGCAAAGTTCCCGTCCGTCAGTGGCTACCGAAATGTCATCAACAGTAGAAACAGGGTCTTATCGACACTCAGTACAATTACAGGTGCTTTACATAAGCGTAAGATTACTACTGCTTATATAATATAGATCACAAGAAGGGTTAAGCAAACCAAAGGAAAGGAAAGGTGATTACCAGGTTAAACAGCAATGGAAAGGAAAATGTGCTTAAACACGATTTCAAGGGTGTATCCTTCCCAAGGACAAATAGAGCATGATATCCGTGACAAGATATAATGTAGAAACCCCTTTAGGTAAGGGGAGAGAAATTTCATGACATTACCCATACAATGGTGTTTGGATAATTGAGCAAGAATCATTTAGCATTGGGCTTCAAATGTTTCTGTTAAAAATCGGCGTTCCACGTATATGCTTCGAGATAGCATTGACATGGTTTTCAAGCAAAGGTCGGATTTTGAATACTCAAAGGATTCATCAGAACAACTTATAGAATAAGTCTTACAATTTTCCTCATGGAAGAATGGCTAACCTTGCTAATAAGGAAACTATAACAGCAGGTCATCCGCCAGGTGTGCTGGGCATGCCATCACCTTACCGGGTCATAAAAGACCAGTGTTATAACTCTTGGAAAAATGTTCCAATCATCATATCTGACCGAGATTCAAATCTGATCGGTGTTAGGATACCTCAATCTCACGATGCTTGAGGAGAAAAGGTGCGATACAAATTGACGAGATGACATCGAAGATTCTCGGGAGATGAACTATGGAAGCCAGTTCCAAAACAAGAGTTCATCGGTAACCCAACGAGAGGATGAGGAGGTGGCTGATGGAATCAGCGACAATTCATCGAGATTAACAAAAGATGGATTTCCACAATTATGTGAACAAGGAGATAACATTTGTCAGATCAAATGGTATAATGATGTATGCTCGAGGAAAACATACACAATTAAACATTGGTTGAAAGGTGCACCAAATATGGGCTGGGTTGCACAACCAACGCCGGAATGGTGATTCAATAATCAAATGTCTAAGAATGAACGGCCGACCATTAACTTCAAAGCAATAGGGTTGCTAGAAGGGCAGAATCCAAATAGCACTGCTCATCTGTTGGTATCCTGGTTAGAACCAACACGGGGACCAAGAAAGAATGGTGATGGCGAGAAGCATCACTGCAACAAGAATTTCTTAAGAGGTGGTGAAATTCTCACAACATCCTCGACATTAGAGACAGTAATACTTCAAGGTAGAACATAAGACAAGCTAGATTGTAAGTTGCATCCATAACATGAATAAGTTTGTGACGGAAAGAAGGCAAGGATGTTGTCGATGGTAACTCAAATTACCAAGGGACAAGGGTGGTACTCATCATCATGAATTCGATTGGTATCCTGGAAGGAGTCAAAATGTTGACGATGACCACAACAAATTTGTAAGGATTACATGAAGGTGTAATCGGTCGGTGATGACATCAAGTTAAAGGAATGATGAAGCGAAAGATTATTGGAACCATGGGTACGACACAAACTCGAAATCAAGTTTGTTGTTCAAGGAGAAATGATATGACGAGGAAGATCGACGTAAGATTAGCTTACCATCTAAATTTGTGCTCCGGAAAGAAGGACCAGGTAGCATGCTTAAAAGTTGCACGATAATGATATCGCCGATCAGGCTAGCGATGACTTGAAGGATTAATAAACTCATAAGCAATGAAAATTACTTAAGAGTTATTGAATCGGAGTGCGGAATCAATTCACTTATCGGTGTTCTCGCTTGACAAACAACCCAGAACCCATGAAGTGACAAAGACAAGGTAAGGTAGTGTTTCATCAAAGTTTATAAGATGTAGTGAATGGCAAGATATCCTCGAGATACCCGGGGTAATACTCGACACAAGATCAAAGTAAAAGGTTGGACTGGTGTATTGATCCATAGAAGACAAGTGATTAAACTTTCCCGAGAAATGGGATCAAAGAGAAAATATGGTCGGAACCACGATTGCATAGGATAAATTCACGTATACCGATGCTATTGTATCAACGAAATAGTTATTATCACAAGAAGCTTCTATGGTAGGATCTACATCGTGTCCATGGGCATGAACACAAAGTTCAAGGTCGACTCCCACTTCTTCAATGTATAACCTTCCATTCACCTCTCGCTTTTGAAGAAGTCGTAGTGTTGAAATTTTATCTAGCAAAATACCGTAAGAGTATGACTCATGAAAACTTTCGAGTTCACACATATTAAGGAAAGCATAGGTTCAACCCATAGGGGCTTCTTAGAAACATATGCCACAAGTTTCAAGAGTAAATATCACAAGCTCGAAAGTAGAGCAAGGTTGAGAAAGTAGATGATACAATTTACCAAAGGCAATATGTATCCAAGGGAAGGCTCACAAGGTTATTGAATATGAAGGACAATGTCGGATTAAATCCATTAAAGGATCTGTCGGTCCATAACAGAGCTGATGTGAGCATCGCACACAATCGAGGAAGTAACAATGCAAGGGCATTGGATTATAGAAACAACTGACTAATCCAGAGCTCAAATGCAAAGGAATTATGATTTTCAAATCAAGGAAATGTAGCAATGTTCGATTAGGGTGGATAAGTTGAATAGCCTTAGGGGTACTATCGATTTACATTTGGATTGGTTGAGAACCAGCTCATGTTTAAAATGACATCCGAGCCGGAAAGATAATTTAAAAGGATCAATCGATGATTGCGTGCATTCGCACTCATGTTGACTCAAAAGGATCAAAATGACGATGCCTAAGGATACTAACGAATATTGCCGGATGTATGGAAAGCATCCATCATGCAAGTAGACCAAAGATTGCAAGAGCAATAAGCTACTAAGGATTTTTGGAGGATCGAATAGTATTTCAAGACCATTGTGAAACACATGAACAATCGGGGATGAGCGGATACTCGATAAGTGCGAGAATTATCCGTAGGGGTATTCAGTGACAAAGAACAGCAAGGCAGCAAAGCTCAAAGGATTATCGAAACAACGACGATTTAGTGTTTCGGGGTATCTTGTAATAACAAGGCCAACCGATTAATGTAAGAATAACAACTGCAAGTAGTTATCCATAAGGGTTGACGGTGGAAGGGAATTGCAAACACGATGAACACAAGTTCTCGGGTTAACAAATGAGAGTATCTTCGTGGTCTTCATGTGTAGCATTTATCATCAAGAATAAGGGGCTCTCCGGGTGAAAGTGATAACGAGATCCTAATGTTAGATTTAGTAAAATTCATTTAACCCGAATAGAAAAGATGTCAGAGTCCCAGAGTATAGGTCGAGGAATAAAAGATCCTACTATCACCCAATGGCGACGTGTGCCCGTAAGACACACAGCCATGTTAGTAAAAGTTTTGTATTGACTAGACTCGACTTCGGCCAAGGAGTATGAAGGAAATATGCCCTAGAGGCAATAATAAAGTTATTATTTATTTCCTTATATCATGATAAATGTTTATTATTCATGCTAGAATTGTATTAACCGGAAACATAATACATGTGTGAATACATAGACAAACATATAGTCACTAGTATGCCTCTACTTGACTAGCTCATTAATCAAAGATGGTTATGTTCCCTAACCATAGACATGTGTTGTCATTTGATTAATGGGATCACATCATTAGGAGAATGGTGTGATTGACATGACCCATTCCGTTAGCCTAGCACTTGATCGCTTAGTATATTGCTATTGCTTTCTTCATGACTTATACATGTTCCTCGTAACTATGAGATTATGCAACTCCGTTTCGGAGGAACACTTTGGGTACTACCAAACGTCACAACGTAATCGGGTGATTATAAAGGAGTACTACAGGTATCTCCAAAGGTACATGTTGGGTTGGCGATTTCGAGATTAGGTTTTGTCACTCCGATTGCCGGAGAGGTATCTCTAGGCCTTCTCGGTAATACCCATCACATAAGCCTTGCAAGCATTGCAACTAATAAGTTAGTTGTGAGATGATGTATTACGGAACGAGTAAAGAGACTTACCGATAGCGAGATTGAACTAGGTATTGGATACCGACGATCGAATCTCGGGTAAGTAACATACCGGTGACAAAGGAACAACGATGTCGTTATGCGGTTTGACCGATAAAGATCTTCGAAGAATATGTAGGAACCAATATGGGCATCCGTGTTCCGCTATTGGTTATTGACCGAGAATAGTTCTAGGTCATGTCTACATAGTTCTCGAACCCGTAGGGTCCGCACGCTAACGTTACGATGACGATGCTTATTATGAGTTCATAAGTTTTGATGTACCGAAGTTTGTTGAGTCCCGGATGTGATCACGGACATGACGAGGAGTCACGAAATGGTCGTGACATAAAGATTGATATATTGGAAGCCTATATTTGGATATCGGAATGGTTCCGATGAAATCGGGAATTTTCCTAACACTGGGGTTACCGAATCCTCCGGGGATGTTGGGCCTTAATGGGCCATAAGGGAGAAGAGGAGGGCGGCCAGGGCAGGCCGCCCTCCCCTAGTCCGAATAGGACAAGGAGAGGGGCGGCGCCTCTTTCCCTCTCCCTTTCCTTCTCCAACAAGGCAGAGGGGAGTCCTACTCCCGTGGGAGTAGGACTCCTCCAGCGCACCCTAGGAGGGTCGGCCGCACCTCCCCCTCCCTCCTTTATATACGGGGGCAGGGGGGCACCCCATGACACACAAGTTGATCTACGGATCGTTCCTTAGCCGTGTGCGGTGCCTCCTCCACCATATTCCACCTCGGTCATATCGTCGCGGAGTTTAGGCGAAGCCCTGCGCCGATAGAGCATCATCATCGTCACCACGCCGTCGTCTTGTGGAACTCATCCCCACGCTTTCTTTGGATCGGAGCCGGGGATCGTCATCGAGCTGAGCGTGTCTTTGAACTCGTAGGTGCCGTGCGTTCGGTACTTGGATCGGTCGGATCGTGAAGATGTACGACTACATCAACCGCGTTGTTATAACGCTTCCGCTTACGGTCTACGAGGGTACATGGACATATACTCTCCCTTCTCGTTGCTATGCCATCACCATGATCTTGCGTGTGCGTAGGAAATTTTTGAAATTACTGCGTTCCCCAATAGAGTATAGAAGGGGGATTCCTACAGGCAGTCGGCTCTGATACCAACTTGTGACGCCCCTGATTCAATCGTACACTAATCATGCACGCAAATGTGTACGATCAAGATCAGTGACTCACGGGAAGATATCACAACACAACTCTAAAACATAAAATAAGTCATACAAGCATCATAATACAAGCCAGGGGCCTCGAGGGCTCGAATACAAGTGCTCGATCATAGAAGAGTCGTGAAGCAACAATATCTCGAAAGTACGCATATAAGTTAAAACAAGTTTGCCTTAAGAAGGCTAGCACAAATGGGATACAGATCGAAGAGCGCAGGCCTCCTGCTCGATCCTCCTAACTACTCCTGGTCGTCGCCAGCGGGCTGCACGAAGTAGTAGGCACCTCCGGTGTAGTAGGAGGAGTCGTTGACGGTGGCGTCTGGCTCCTGGGCTCCATCGTCTGGTCGCAGCAACCGGGAAAAGGAAGGGGGAAAAGGGGGAACAAGGCAACCGTGAGTACTCATCCAAAGTACTCTCAAGCAAGGAGCTACACTACATATGCATGGATATATGTGTAAAGGGCCATATCAGAGGACTGAACTGCAGAATGCCAGAATAAGAGGGGATAACTAATCACATCAAGACTACGCTTCGCAGCCTCCGCCTTGCAACATGTAGAAGAGAGTAGACCTAGTCCTCCAAGTAGCATTGCATAGCATAATCCTACCCGCGATCCTCCTCATTGCCTCGTTAGAGAGCGATCACCGGGTTATATCTCGCACTTGGAAGGGTGTGTTTTATTAAGTATCCAGTTATAGTTGTCATAAGGTCAAGGTACAACTCCAAGTCGTCCTGTTATCGAAGATCACGGCTATTCGAATAGATTAACTTCCCTGCAGGGGTGCATCACATAACCCAACACTCTTGATCCTATTTGGCCGGACACACTTTCCTGGGTCATGCCCGGCCTCGGAAGATCAACACGTCGCAGCCCCACCTAGGCATAACAGACAGGTTAGCACGCCGGTCTAAACCTAAGCGCACAGGGGTCTGAGCCCATCGCCCATAGCACACCTGCACGTTGCGTACGCGGCCGGAAGCAGACCTAGCCTAGCAGGCGTTCCAGTCCAATCCGGCGCGCGCCGTTCGGTCGCTGACGTCATGAAATGCTTCGGCTGATACCACGATGTCGAGTGCCCATAATCGCTCCTCAGCAGAGTTGGTTAGTGCGTATAGGCCAGTAGCCAGACTCAGATCAAATACCAAGATCTCGTTAAGCATGTTAAGTATCTGCGAACGCCGATCAGGGCCAGGCCCACCTCTCTCCTAGGTGGTCTCAGCCTGCCATGTCGCTCTGCCACAAAGTAACGATGGGGCGTCGGGAACCCAGCCCACCTCTACCGGGATGGAGCCACCTGTCCTTTCAGCCCCATCTCCGAACAAAGATCACGGGTAATGTAACGATGTAAAGTATATAGTATATGCCCGTGATCACCTCCAAGTGATCACAGCCCAAAGAGTATAGCATGGAAGACGGACAAGAGTGTAGGGTCACGATGGAACACTAGCATCCTATACTAAGCGAGAGGATAGCGAGGTAAAGGTAACAACAAGAGTAGCAAGGACATGATATGCAAGAAGATAGGATTAACGGAAAGCAGTAACATGCTACACTACGCTAATGCAAGTTGTATAGAGAAGAATAGGCGATATCTGGTGATCAAGGGGGGGGGGGCTTGCCTGGTTGCTCGGACAATAAGGAGGGGTCGTCGGTGACGTAGTCGACCACAGGGGCACAAGCATCGTCACGGGGCCTACAGGAGAGAAGAGGGGGGAGAAACAGTAAATACATAGCAAGCAAGTGCATAACAGGACAACAAGCAGAGCTAGACCTGTTCTAACACGGTATGAGGTGATACCGGTGAAGGGGGGAAACATCCGGGAAAGTATCCCCGGTGTTCCGTGTTTTCGGACAGATGAACCGGAGGTGAAATGTTGCAGGTTCACTATGCTAGGGATGTGTGGCGGACGAACGAGCTGTGTATTCGCATTCGTCTCGTCGTTCTAAGCAACTTTCATGTACAAGCTATTTTCATCCGAACTACGGTTTATTTTATATTAATTTAAAAAGGATTTAATCATTTTCAGGAATTAACAGATTTAATTTAAACCAAAAATAGGTTTACTACATCAGCATGACATCAGCGGTCAACTGTGACTGTTGACCGGTTAAACTGACAGGTGGGGCCCGTTCGTCATTGTCTTAGACTAACTAAGCAAGTTTAATTAGTTTAATTAAGTCATTAGGTTAATTTAATAGATTTAATTAAGTTAATTAATTATCTAATTAATTAATTAATATTTTTCTAATTAATTTTCTAGTTCTTCTTTTTTAATGGGGCGTGGGGCCCAATTGTCAATGGCAGAGGGGGTTAAATGGGTGGGCTACCGGGTGTGGGTGCACGTGCACCTGGACCCGGCGCGCGGCGCCGATCCGGGACGCTGGGCGCGAGCGCCAGATCAAGCAGCTACCGGTGCCACGGGCGAGGAGGACGCCTGGCGCAACAAGGCGTACAGGCAAAGGAGGCGCAGGCGCGAGCGCCGAGCGCCGGAGGTGGCCGTGGGCGTGGGCGCCGTCGTGGGGAAGGAGGCGGCGAAGCGCGAGGACGACGCCAGAGCGGCCAGACGCCGAGGGAGGTCGGCACGGCGCAGGGGCCCAGGCGACGGCTCGCCCGGCAAAGGCAAAGGGCGAGGTGCAGCTAGGCGGGGCTCGGGCATGGGCGGAGTGGGACGGCCATTGGCGGCGACCAGACGAGAGGGGAAAGAAAAGGGAGGTCGTTGCTCACCCCCGTTGCAGGGGATCTGGGGCGGCGAGGCTCGCTGGAGCCGTTGAGGAGGAAGACGGGGACGAGGCGACGACGGAGAGGACGGCGTCGAAGGAGTCCGGCGAGGAGTCGAGGAGGAGGTCAGCAACGAGGCGACGAGGTTTCCGAGCGGCGGCGGTGCTCCGCTGACGGCGGGGTCCAGCGGCGTCGGGGGCGATGGGCGACGCGGTCGGAGACGGGTGGCTCTGGCTTCAGGTGGGGGTCGCGCGAGGAGAGGGGGGCGAGAAGGCAACGACGACGGCGATCCGGGGCGGTGGCGTGGTCGCCCTGATCTCGATCCAGATCCGGGAGTGAGGGGAGAGTGGTGGGAGTGGGGACCGGGGAGTGGGTAGGTTAGGGTTTCCCCTGGTGGGGTTATGGAGGGGAGGGGTTGGGCCGGTCGGTGTGGCCGAATGGGCTGCCTGTGTCTTGAAGCTTAGTGGGGCCTTTCTCTTTTTTGTTAGTTTGCTTTCGCTTTCTTTTCTGCTTTTATTTAGTTTAAAGCACTTAGGCACTTTGTAAAATTATGCTTTCTTCAATATAATTACTTTAGCAATATTGGTCACACACTAAACATTTTTGTTTAATATTTTAAAACTTTTATTGTTTGCCTCGGTTTTAAATTTGAAATTCGAACTAGGTTTCAAACTAACGCGAGTTTATCCACAGTAACCGAGGTGACGTGGCATCATTAGCGGGGATCACTGTAGCTTAAGTATCTGGGCGTCACAAAAATCCTACACCTACCAATCCCTCCGAGTGAAGCCATTGGAAATCTCATACAGTTCACTCAATTTCTTCAAAGGATGTAGACAAAGATCTTCTGGTCTCTGAGGAATTTGTTCTGACTAAGGAGTTAAGAATTCGCCAGTGTGGATTGCCTACAAGTGAGGAACATGATAGCCCTGAGGAATTTGATAGTCAAATTTCAGACTGTTGCTGTGCTACGCGCCAGCTGTCCCAAAATATCTACCCACCTAACGGTCATATCATTGAAGGGCATTTATGTCTTATCATGTCGGGCTGCTTCCTAGGCTATAAATAGCCGCCCCCTACAACCACTAGCTGGTCGGCTGCTCCAAGAGAAACTAACACTTGTCATTTGAGAGCATCCCATCCTCCGAGGACTTTGAGCGAAAATCATCAAGTGAGGAAAACCCAAACCCAAACACCTACAAACCCAAAGTGATTGAGCATCATCAAGAGATCGATCCTACGTGGATCCGACGCTTGTTACCTTTGAAGACTGTGCATCTTCCAGATGGTTAGGCGTCATGGTCTAGAGCATCCAAGAGGAAATTGTGGATCGCTGAGTGACCGAGTTTGTGAAGGTTTGGAAGTCACCTGAAGACTTACCACGAGTGATTGGGCGAGGTCTATGTGACCTTAACTCAAGGGGAATACAGTGAGGACTAAGTGTCCTGGACTGTGTGTTCAGGACTGGGTGTCCAGGACTATGTGTCCTAAGGTTTGAACCTAGCCGCCCTAACCAGACGTACAACTGTCACAACAGTTGGAACTAGTCTACCGAATCATTGTCTTCACCAAGCCTACTAGTTCTATTTTCTCAACTCTTCCATTTTCTCATTACTGTGTTGTGTGCTTGTTCATATCTGTTCGAAGACTTTGACTAAAGACTTTCTCAATTTTCTAAGTTCATTTTCTTCAGTCTGTTTGTCTTCATCCTACTTTATCTTGTGCTTACGCTTTCTGTACTCTGTGCGTGTTTACATTTCATCATGATGACCATGCTTATGTTCTGTTATGTTTGCATCTGAGTACTTATTCCGCTGCAAGTAGTTCTTCGCTTAGGAATTTCCTCACCCTGAAATTCCTCAGTGAAGAATTCATAAAAATCGCCTATTCACCCCCCTCTAGTCTAGGGCTGCAAACGAGTCGAGTTCGAGCGAGTTGGAGTTGGCTCAGCTCAACTCAAATTAAAAGTCGAGCGAGCTCAAACTAAGTGAAGCTCAAGATTGAGCTCTAAAACATGACTCGTGCTCAGCTTGTAACGATCTCGAGTCGATCTCGAGCTAGTTTCGAGCTAAATGAGATGGTAAAAATTATAAATTTATGGTGATTATTCCAACTAGATAAGGACACAACACGACACAACCTTGTAGGGCAAGAGCTCATCTTGGTCTCTTGGGCGAACTAGCAATAGATGGTGGTCTTCGTGGACGAAAAACAAGAAAACAAAGGTGCATATGCTGGGAAATTTTGTCCAAAACAACAGGAAATTTAAGACGTTGTCAACCACGTACCATAATTAAACCTAAATCTTCTCTACACTTAATTGAGCTTCCATGTTTGCTGGTAAATAAAATGGAGAAAAATCACGCACATCATATATGGTAGTAACAAATTATCTTATTTCCATTTAATATATGGCGTGATCATTTAACATAATGGTATTATGTCGAGCTATCGAGCTAAAATCGAGCGAGCCAAGCATTGGCTCAAGATCGACATCGTTTCGGTCGAGCTAAATAAAGTGTTCAAACTCAGCTCATTTCTTTTCGAGTCGATCTCGAGTCGAGCCAAAAACGAAGTCGATCACGAGTGGCTCACGAGCCTCGAGCTTTTCTTGCAGCCCTACTCTAGTCGATATAATGCACTTTCAGCTACTATATTAGGTTACATGTATTCTTCAGTTTAGGAGAGGTATAGAGTCTGTATTAAGATCTCTGATTGGGAATAAATGCATCAACAAGTGGGTGGCTAGACTAACATCTGACATCGGCCCCGCACACATGCAGATTTTATTGAGCCCTGAGTTTTGAATCACATAACATATCTAATATTTAGTTCTACCAAATTTCAAATTGCGATATAATTCAACTATGAAAATATATTTTGCAAGTTTATGTTTTTGTTTAAGTTTTAAAACTGTAATGTCATTTTTTTTCAATCTAGTTATGTGTATTCTATAAAAACAGAATCCCATCCTGGGATAGTTAGAGCAACTCCAACGCGGCGACCCATTTCGTCCGCGCGCGTTCTTTTGGTTAGGTGCGAACAGAAAAGTCGGTCCAATGCGCCGACCCAAACGGACGCGCGCTTTTTTCCCCCTGCCGATCCATTCCCGGCTCATTTTTGAGCCGGATTTGCGTCGGCGCGACATCGTACGACGCCAGACGCCGCCACCTTTTTCTTCCCCCTGGCCCACTGGTCGGTGGCACATTGGCCATCCTCTCCCATTCCAACAAGCCCTCGCCAGCCTCGCCGCCCACACCGCCCATTTCTCCGGTGGCTCTGCTAGCTGTCGGCGCCACAACATCCCCTCTGCAACGCTGCCACCTCCCACGTCGCCTGCCACCATCGTCTTGCCGCCGAGGAACCAAAAGCTTCCCACCCCCGCTCCCCCGACACAGCCACGACCGCGACCAAGAAGTCGCCTCGCTGCCCCATCCAGATCCTCATCGGCCTGCGCTCGTCAGACGCGCACGCTTCGTCGGTCATTTGCTTGGTAAGAGCAGTATAAGGGCCATGTCAGGGCTTGCACTATTATACTTGAGGCTGTGGCGTCTCAAAATCTCTGGATCTGGCACTCTTTCTTTGGCATGGCCGAATCACACAATGATATCAACGTGCTTCAGCGCTCGCCGCTGTTTGCTAGGCTTGCCGAAGGCAATAGCCCACCGGTGAACTTTACTATCAACGGCCACAACTACGACAAAAGATACTACCTAGGTGACGGTATCTATCCTCAGTGGACCACTATTGTGAAGACAATCCCCAACCCTGTCAGAGAGAAGAGGAGAAGATTTGCCGAAGAGCAAGAGAGTGCTAGGAAAGGCGTCGAGCGTGCCTTTGGTGTTTTGCAATCTCAATGGGCATCGTTCGGTATCCTGCTAATACTTGGAGCACGCAGAAGTTGTGGGAGGTGATGACTGCTTGTGTGATCATGCACAGTATGATCGTAGAAGATGAGCGTCTGGAACTTCTCTACGATTAAGGGTTTCAGTTTTAGGGTGAGAATGTTGTGCGTGAGCATGTAGGAGCGGCAACGTTTGAACAGTTCACCCAATTATATCATGACTTGCGTGATTGGGAAACTCACATACAACTGCAAAATGATTTGGTTGAGTATATGTGGGCTCATATTGGCAACCAATAGATGTATTTTTTATTCGGCTTGCAAAACTATGTGAGACATTTTTACTTTATTCAGCTTGTAAAACTATGTTATTTTATTCGGTTGAAACTATGTTATTTATTTGGTTGTTGACTATATGTTTGAATGCAAAAGTTGTGTGTGAAACAATGCAAAAAATGAGCTATTTACTGAAAAGGGCGGCCAGCCGACCACGCCGGCATATATAGGTCGGCGCGTTGGGCGCACTGCCGAACCAAATCTAAAGCAGGGCGATGCCGGGTGGGCGGCCGACCCAAACGGACAAAAAACAGACAAAAACGCCACCCGTTTGAGTCGGCGCGTTGGAGTTGCTCTTAAAACAGTAGATTTTCATGATTGTTAGAATTTTAAATACAAAAAAGAGAGTTCCAATATTGTAATTCCTGGAAAATTCATGAAACTAATCCCATGAAATTAAGTCTTTTTATCTTTTATTGAAAACCCAAGAACTTCGTGAAATTCTAGACAATTTAATTAATCTCAAAACTTGTCATTCTGTAAAAAACTATGTTATTAGTCATGTTGACTGGTTTATCAATGCAATCCTGGAGAATTCAAGGTACAAATTCGATGAAATTACTTCTCTCTATTTTCTAAATGAAAACCCGAGAACTTCATAATAATAATTCTAGACAATTAATTATACTAATCTGTAAACTTTTCCTCTAAAAAGCTACATTATCATAGGCATTGCCAGATTTATCAGTGCAGTGTAACCACATCTAATCGTTCATCTTCATGCTTCAACAAAGATGAATTGACGTAATTACATTGCGAGCAGCTTTTTTGCTTTCATTTATTCAGCCTTGTCATGCTCTGACATGTACTTGTGTTGGTAGAGGAAAGACAACACGTTAACTTTTCCTGCATGTAAACGCTGGTTTTATTAATTAGGACTATTGACTTTGTATGCACACGATAGCATAGCATTGTGTATCATGTTCGCGGTGCAGATGTAGTACTCCCTCTATTTCTTTTTACTCCACATATAAGTTTTGATCAAAGTTAAACTACACAAAGTTTGACCAAATTTATATAAAAAATATGAACATCTACAATATTAAAACTATATAATACTATGAAAATATGTTTCATGGTGCATCTAATAATATTGATTTTATATTGTGAATATTTATATTTTTTATATAAAATTAATCAAACTTTACAAAAAACTTAATTTTGACCAAACCTTATATACGGACTAAAAAGAAACAGAGGGAGTAGTAAATAATGCAGCACATGTATCTACTGTTACTGCGTACGCGTGGAACACGTATTCACATATTACTACATATGATTTCCTAAAAACTGCTCTGAATCCCGAGTGAGAAAGTCAGCGAACGAGATTTTGGAGCGTTGTGTCGCCGAGTGCTCTAGCCTGCTTTTATCAAAAACGTTTTTATATTATGGGAAGGATGAAGTTGTATATTTGTGTGACTAGGACAAGCTGCCCGCTTGTTTTTTGCCGAGCTGTCCACTTGTTACTGTAGCTATGCATCTAGGCCAGGACTGCGGTCACGGCGAGATTCGCTCGCCCATGGCCAACGCTCCCCGGCCCTCCTTCCGCTGCGGCTACGGACTCGTAGCCTCCTCCCCGGGCCGCGCGCACGCGGCGGCCGGCGTCGTCGTGGCAGTGGTTCATTCGGGGGTGGGGGACGCCTAGGCTGATTGGCCGGGACTCTCTCAACCGCTCGCCCACAACAATATGCGCCTCCGCCCTCACCGGCCGTCCGGAGCCACAGGTCTATCCCGCCGCCCCGCCGCGCAAATCTGGGTATCTGAATTGCCAGTTTCATTTGCAACTGTTTTCTTAACCGGTGGCCTCAGCCAGCCACTTCCGTCTGTCTGCCCGCGGGCACATGGTTTGCAATTGTTAGAACTATGCAAGTACACTCACACGCCATATTGTTGGTTTGTATAGTACAATTGCATGTTCAGTTGTTAGCAGTATTCCTCACATTGGTTTCCAGTATCTAGAAATGTAGTATTTGGCTCAATGCCAATGGCTTGCGGATTGGACAGTATATCTAGAGTACACATTGGAGCCCGCTGGCAGCTTGGCAACTATCTGCAACAGATCACACAGCTTCCTTGTCTTCTTCTCTGTAGATAATGATCCCAAAAGTTCCAAACTTGGCTTTCTTGCCGGCCTATTCCATAGCTACCGCCACCGGCTTCACATGGTCTGGAATTGTATTGTTGATTGATTGGGTGGAACCATAAAAATTGCACACATATAGTATTGTTGGTTGGCTGTTTGAATACTTGAATGCTGCTTGTATGCTTACACATCCAGTACTTATGTGTGTGTGTGTATTTGTAGTATGAGATGATGGCATATTATTTGGCTTTTCTCCCCTCTTACTTGCTAGTTCCCTGGATGTTCCTGTAGTTTTTAGCAACCTGCTCATCGAACTTGCTAGTTCGGGGGCGAAGTAGATCGAGGAAGACCGCTTCCCATGCCCGCTCCTGCGACCGCTCCTCCCCCTTCCCCTTCCCCACCTAACCCAACCGCCGCCGGCGAGGGCGCGCCCCCCGCCGCCCCCGCAGCCACCACTCGACGCCCCCATGCCTCGCTGCACCAGATCCACAGGCTCGCCTTTGTGTCCCTCCCTCCCGGGGTCCCGCAGGGCTCGACGGTGATTCGGATGCCTCTGCCATTCGTTTACCAGGCGTTCCCAGGGAAGCTGCGTCTAATTGGATCGGTCTCTCCGGTGGCTACAGGCAACAAGGATGCAGAGGTGGACGGAGCGGGCGATGCGGATCCGCGACGACGCCGACTCGTGGATGCAATGCGTGAAGGAGTGGAGGGAGGCAGATCTCGTTGCGGAGAGGAGTCTGGATGCATTTCAAAAACTCTGCAAAGTGAGGTACGCTCAGACCTGCCAGATCCAAGCGGATCGAGAGCTACTCAACCTCGCTCGGAGGATCTACTTCGAGGGCACGAAGGCGGAGAAGGCCCGGATGCAAGTCCGAGGGAGCAGCCGGAAGCATTCGTAATTTGGGCGAAATCAGAAGCAAAGTGCGGCGATGCCCGCCGCCGGGCGCGATGGGAGGGGATTCTGGGGCGCCTGCCTTCCAGCCCACCATCGGACTCGGAGGAGGTGGATCCATGGCCCTACCTGTCTCAAGTACCGTATCGGGATTGCGGCAGCTACAGCCCCTGAACCTCGAAGCTCCGCCAGTTTTGGTCACAGGGGACAGCTATTGTGCGGCGCATGAGGACTGCAGAGCCGGACTTGGGGTGCACAGTGCAGTGGCTGAATGCATCTTCTCGGTGGAAGGAGCCTAGAATGAGTTGTCCAAGCAGAGTGAGCCCATGCCCCCGACCACACCCACCCACCATGAGCGACCGACGAGAATCAGCGTTTACCCAAGCTCAGATCCGCGAAGAAGATGAGATTTCATAGGTGATGCTGATAGAGAGGCGCCTCGATGAGGATCCCAAGGAGGGCACGAATCAGCACAAAAGCTGGTCACCAGGATCCTGACGTTCGCCACAGATCGCGAGATGTCCCTGTTCCTGACAGGCAGATCGACGCCGGCGAGGGTGGTGATCTCCTGGGCGCTGGCTGCGAAGGAATCGCCGCTGAGAGAGAGGCGGATCCGCTGGAAAGCCTTCTGGAGATTACAGCTGTAGGAGAGCATCACCATGGCCGCGGACCTGACAGCATTCCAGTAGCAGATTTTGAATTGAAGCAAAAAACAGAGGCTCTTCTGGTCATGGAAGCCTGGGGGGGGGGCGGGTTCAGATTCGTGGACTGGAAGAAAAGCGGCAAGGTTCAAAATGGCCGCATGGCTGACGCAGCCGCCAAATCATCCATCAAGCTGCCAGGTGATCACAATGACGAGGTGGAAGGGTGGTATAGTCAGCTCTGGGAGCCTATAAAAGATGGGGTGGGGGGAGGAGAAACTAGGGTCCGCCTCCTCCAACCAACCTCGCCACAATGGCTACCACCCGACCAGCATCTCATGGCGGATGGAGGCGCAAGGGCAAAGGCAAGAACAGAGGCGGTAGAGGAGATCAATCGGGAATTGGCCTCCAGGCCACCAATAGATCAACAGGGAGGCGAGGCTGCGATCGCAGCAGCCATTCTTTGGGTTTGGTTACCAAGGCCCGCCACCTTAGGCTTTCCTGTGTCGGTTCAGACCTTACCCTCCACAATGGGGAGGGCAGCAGCAGTGGTTCGCTCCTCCGGTATGCCGTAAGGGCGATCAAGCGAGCGAGGGAACCAGGTGAAGCTCATGGTGGTAGCCAACAGATCGGATCCCAAGTCAAGAACCGAGAAGAAAAGTAAAGATGCAAATCAGAAGGCTCTGGCTGCCAACCCAGGTCTGATGTCCTATGCTGGGGTCACCTGTTACAATTGTGGTGACCCTGGGCACCACAAGGACAAATGTACAAAGCCCAAATCTTTGCTTTATCTGCAAGATGATTAATCACAAGGTAGAGGACTGCCCGGTCGGGAAGAAGCCACACTCGGACCAAGTTTGTGGGGAGTCTTTGCGCCAGGGCTTGGTTTTTACCACCTGGATGCCCCTGATGTGAATGCCCAGCACACTGGATGGATGAAGAATGTTGGCATTGTCTTTATAGAGTCTGGGGAGGTCTCAAAGCAGGAACTGGCAACATAATTTGCCAGCATCTACAAAACAAATTGGCCTTGGCCCATCAATGCTCTAGATGAGTGGACTTTTCTAGTCAAATTCTCTCCTGAAATTGATGTTGAACAGGTGGCTGGATACCCCTGCTTTGGACTGTCAAAAGATAACACTATAGTGAATGTAGAAGTGTGGAAAGGAGAGATCACTGCTGAAGAAGAGTTACAGAAGGTCTGGATCAAGTTAAGAAGCATGAACCCCAAGTGGTGTGAGTGGACACTGCTGGACCAAATCACATCTACCTTTGGTGTCCTGCTAAATGTGGACTGGCAACACAACTTCCAGAACTTCTATGAAACAATCAGAGTCAAAATAGCCTGTAAAGACCACTCCATGGTGCCAAAAGAGAGAGTTTTTGGAATTCATGGGAAGCTGTACAAGATCAAGGTTGAGGTGGAGCCTCCAAGAAATCGTGTGGATGAACAGATCCAAGGGCAAACTACAAGTGATCAGCAGAATGGAGGGACTGACAACAACCACAACAACAAAAATAATGATGATACAGCCTCACATAAAAGTTCCAAAAGCTCACATAACGGATCTAGGACCAGCTCTAGTAGTGGAATGAACAGGAAGACCAGTCAGGATCACTGCCAAGAGGAGGTGGAGCTTCCCACCCCAACTACTCTATTTGAAGAACAAGTTTCGAATCACTCTGAACCCCAAAAGTAGTGCACTTGATCGCTTCTTTGGAAAGTGGGGACACGGATGATGGTTTCATTCTTGAGGGAAATGGAAAAGCTGGGATGATGATGGAATTAGTTGAAGATGGGGAGGATGACATGTCAATGGAAGCCCTCACCGCCTGAAACAATCTTGAGGAAGCATTGGAGGATAAGAGCCGTAACTATGAGGAAGATTTCCCACCAATCCAACAAAGATAACAATGCAAAAAATTGGGGGCTGTCAAGCTACCAGAATGAGTGCTAGGGTTCTTTGGGGATACGTAACCATTCTTCAAGGCTCAACAATTCAAATGCACCCAAGATGCAAGAACCAACAGAGAAGGTATTAAAAACAAACCCTTCTCCCTTTTCAATAATCCCAATTTCCTTCCTATTGATAATAAAGTAGGCATAGATGTTATTTTAGAGGAAGGAGTAGATGCTGATCCTACCAGCAATGTAGCTGATCAAGGTAGAGAGGGGGGTGTGATCCCTGACAGAACTGAAGGTTCTGCTTCAGATTTCATCACTCCAAAGAAAATGCCTGGTGATGATAGTGTTGAATCTAGCAATAGTGAACTGTGGTATTTGGTCTGTAAAAATAGAAGGGGCAAGCACCCCAGAACTAGACTTATAACATGAATGCTCTGTTCACGAATGTGAGAGGGATTGCTGCCCCTGGTAGGAAAACTTTGATCCTGGAAACTATGGCTAAATCCCATGCTTCCATTGTGGGCTTCCAGGAAACTAAAAGGAAGGAGTTTTCTGACTCCTTTCTGAAATCTCTAGTAGGTAGTAGAAATTTTTCCTGGCATCACTTGCTAGCCCAAGGCTCTGCTAGAGGCATCCTGATGGGAGTAGACCTGGACATTTTAGATGTTGTCTCCTGGTCCAACTTAGAGTCTTCTGTTAGTTGTGTTATGAAGTTGAAAAATACTGATAACCCCTTTAGAGTCATTACTGTCTACGGTTCTCCTTATGAAGAGGGAAAAGGAAGTTTTATCTCTGAACTACATTCCTTGTTCCTAGAAGACCCCCTCCCCACCCTTATAGGGGGAGATTTTAACTTGGTGAGATATGCCAAAGATAAAAGTAATGGTAATATTAACCATAGATGGAGTGATAATTTTAATGCCTGGATTGAAATCTGGAGCCTGCTTGAGATCAAGCTGTCCAGCAGAAGATTCACCTGGGCCAATAATCAGGTGGACCTGATCATGTCCACAATAGATAGGAGTTTCTGTAATACTGAGCTGGACATGATCTTCCCCATGGCATCCTGTAGGGCTTTGCCTAGGTGTGGGAGTGACCATGTTCCTTTAATTTAGGAGTCTGGTCTAAACCAAACCCCTAAATGCAGTAGTTATAAAATGGAGAAATGGTGGCTCCTGAGAGAGGACTTCTCCAATCTAGTTACCAGAATTTGGAATGAGACCACTAATGCCTCCTCCCATATTGAGAGCTGGCAGAATAAAATTAGGAAGCTCAGAAAAATCACTAAGGGGTGGAGTTCCAATGAGGAAGCACAACTTAGAAGATATAAAAAATCCTTCTAGAGGAATTTGATAAGCTTGATATTTAGTCTGAAACCACAAACCTCTCTGAAGCTGAATTTTCTAGAATTAGATTCATCCACTCTGAGCTCCAGAAAATCTGGCTCCAGGAAGAAGTTAAAGGAAAGCAGAGATCTAGGGATAGAGAGATTAAAGAAGGTGACAGGAACACTGCATATTTTAATGCAGTGGCTAACCAGAGAAGGAGGAAAACAGTCATCCACTCTCTGGATGGCCCTGAAGGCCCTGTCACTGATAATACTGAGATGCTTAGAATTGTTAGTGACTATTATAAAAAATTGTTCAAAAAAGAGGATAGAAATGGCTTCAAGATGAACCCAAACTTTTTCTCTGAGGGGGAAAAAAGTAACTCCTGAGGAGAATAACACATTAGAAGCTCCTTTTTCAGAAGAAGAGGTCAAACAGGCTGTTTTTGACTCATATTCTGATGGAGCCCCAGGGCCTGATGGGATTCCCTTCTTTTTCTACCAACACTTTTGGGAGCTGGTGAAGAAAGATCTGATGGATATGTTTTCAGACTTCCACAAGGGGAAGTTTGACATACACAGACTTAAGTTTGCTATGCTGACCCTAATCCCCAAAGAAACAGATGCTTCCTCCATGAGGAAATTCAGGCCCATCAGCCTTTTGAACTGTAGCTTCAAGATTTTTACTAAAGTACTCACCAATAGACTCTCAAAAATCCTGCAAAGGTTGGTAGCTAGTAACCAATCTGCCTTCCTAAAAGGCAGGTATATCTTAGAAAGTGTGGTCACAACACATGAGGTGCTGCACTCAATCCACTCTAGTAAGAGACAAGGTCTGGTGCTAAAACTAGACTATGAAAAAGCCTTTGACAAAGTTAACCTAGAATTCATAGAGGAACTTCTTAAGTTTAGAGGGTTTGGGGGAGATGGACCCAATGGATTAAGTAGGTTACCCATGGGGGATCCATTGGTGTCAAGGTGAATAACAGTGAGAGTGACTTCTTTCTCACAGGGAAAGGGCTCAGGCAGGGAGACCCCATTTCCCCACTGTTATTTAACCTAGTAGTGGATGCTCTCACCAAAATGCTGATGAAAGCAACTAATCAGGATATGATTGCAGGGCTTTGCCCTGAAGCCTGCCCTGGGGGGATCATTTGCCTGCAATATGCAGATGATACCACCCTCTTCCTAGATAAAAACCTACAACATGCCTCAAACCTTAAGATGGTTTTGAACTGCTTTGAACAGGTTTCTGGGATGAGAATCAACTACAACAAAAGTGAGTTGATCCCTATTACTCCCTCCGTCCCATAATGTAAGACGTTTTTTGACAGTACACTAGTGTCAAAAAATGTCTTACATTATGGGACGGAGGGAGTAACATGGAAATAGAGGAAACAGCTTGCTTCATTCAAGCTCTAGGATGTGCTGAAGGGACTTTCCCTATTAAATACCTGGGGATACCCCTTCACTATGACAAGCTTAGAAGGGAGGATATACAGCCCCTCATAGATAAGATCATGAAAAGGATTGCTGGATGGAGAGGGAAGCTGCTCTCTTACAAAGGCAGGCTTGTGCTAATTCAAGCATGTCTAGCTAGCATCCCAATTTATCTACTATCTTTTTTCAAATTCCCTAAGTGGGCCATAAACATGATCAATTCCCAAATGGCTAACTGCCTGTGGAATGATTTTGAAGGGCATAGAAAACTTCACCTTGCTAGCTGGAAGATGATATGTATAAAGAAGGAATTTGGAGGTCTTGGAATCCCAAACCTTCAAGAGGTGAACACCTGCCTTTTAGGATCTTGGGTCAAAAGATTCTATGAGGAAGGAGAGAAACCTTGGAAATCCATCATAGAACAAAAATATTTGTCTGGGAAACCTAATCTTTTTGCTGTCAACCCCACTCCTAACTCTTCTAGGTATTGGAAAGGATTCCAATCCATCATCCAAAACCTGAAGTTTGGATTTAGATGGAAAGTGGGCAATGGTGAGAGGATTAGATTCTGGGAAGATACTTGGTTTGGGACTTCCCCCTAGCTACCCAATTTTGGCCTATTTACTTAGTCTGTAATGAGCAAACTAAAACTATCAAAGAGGTCTGGGATGGGGAAACTCTCAGGCTGACTTTCAGAAGGAACTTCGATGACAAACTCATGGCGCAATGGCACCACCTGGTTGAATGCGCCAGGAGCATTGCTCTCTGTGAGGACATAGATTCACTGATATGGCATCTTGAAAGCAAAGGGGTTTACTCCTCAAGCTCTCTGTATCATGTGATCAATTTTCGTGGGGTGCAACCAGTTTTCATCCCTGCGGTGTGGAAACTTTATGTGCCCCCGAAGATCCACGTTTTCTTGTGGCTTTTCTCTTATAACAAACTGATGACTAGAGACAACCTGAGGAAAAGGAACATCATTAAACCCCTTGAATGTGTCTTATGCTCTGATCAAGAAACTAACGCTCACTTGTTTTTTGAATGCATCGTAGCAAAAAACATTTGGTCGTTTGTGGCTGACCACTTTCAGGTCCGAATAGGAATATGATATGAATCTATAGCCAGATTCTGGGTATCTAACGAGAAGAATTCTGCTCTAAACATAGTTTCTTCAGCTGTCCTCTGGTGTTTGTGGAAGTATAGGAACTCTATCATCTTTAACAACACCATTTGGACCTCGATTTTGCAGGTTTGGAGACTGATCCTCAGAACCCTCAAGTTCTGGGTGATCTTGGCGCCAGAAAATGGCAAGGCTTGTCTGGAGATTTTCCTGACAGCGCTAACGGCTTTCTTGCTACAGCCGCTGAGAATAACGAGTGGCTGATGCTGGGAGGTTGTGCGAAGGATGGGGTTGCGAATCAATGGGGCAGGCTGAAGATCTTTGAAGATGACTGGAGTTTCCATTCTCCAAAGAAGCAGGGGAACCTGAAGAGCAAAAACATGCTGAGTAGCCCAGTCTCGACTCTTGTCTGCTGGTCTCCTCAAGCAGCTTCAGCGCCACCTTTCAAGTTCAGAAAGGCTGCGGAGATGGAAGCAGACACAAACCTGGAGATTTCAGTCTGATTTATGTTGCTCTAGTTTCGGACCTGCGTGCCGCCTGATCTATTCAAAGATCTGTATTTCGGTTTCCTTTTTACTCGTAGTGTCGTTTAAGGCTGAACTACTCCTCTAAGTGAGCTGTTGTATAACTGGAGGACGCGTTTTGGTCATGCTGAGTAATGGAACCGGGGAGGAGAACCTCCCTGTTCATCTAAATTTTTTTTGCTAGTTCTCCGTTTCCAGTTCATCACTGCATCCTCATCTTGGATGCCTGACTGATTCTCAACCTTGTCTATTTGCTGCAAGTCTGCAACATTACTACTGCCAGGTATGTATACATTGTCCCATGTGAATCACAAACAAGCGAATGTGCTGCCTTAATTCTAATGAGCATATTTCATGAAACAGGGTCACTGCACGCTAAAGCAATGGCTCAGGGGCCGCTGGACCTCTGGAATCATTGGTCGATCCAGATCCTAGTGCTCTTCAGCCTCGCTCTCCAGGTTTTCCTCTTTGTGTTCGCCAGAATCCGTCAACGTGGAACCAACCCTCTGCTGAGGATCCTGCTGTGGTTGGCTTACATGCTGGCTGACTCCACCGCGATATGTGCCCTCGGCCACCTCTCTCTCAGCAGGAGCAGCAAAGTGCTCGAGCAAGAGCAGCTCGTCGCTTTCTGGGCGCCGTTCCTCTTGCTGCACCTAGGTGGCCCGGACAGCATAACTGCCTATGCCCTCCAGGACAACCAGCTCTGGTTGCGCCACCTGCAGATTCTCGTCGTACAGGTCCTCGGAGCAGGCTATGTTCTGTACAATGCCTCGGAGCAGGCTATGTTCTGTACAAACGCATTGCTGACAACGGGTTCTTTGTCATGCTGGCCTCTGTCCTAATGTTAGCTGTCGGTTTTGTCAAGTATGTGGAGCGGACATGGGCTCTCCAGCGTGGGAACATGGATACCATCCGGAGCTCTCTCAAGAATGAGCCACATGTCAAACATCATCAGTTCCATGCTCTGGATCAAGGGTTCAGAGAGGGGGCCGCCAACGAGGAAGAACTCTATGTGCGTTGTGCTCACTCCATGTTCCACGTATGCAAGCGTGCCATAGTTGATTCTTGGATTGAAAAGGATTCAGAAAACTATGGTGGTGAGATGCTTAGAGACATTAGAAACGAAGACTACAAAGGTATGTGGACATTGATGGAGGTGGAGCTCTCCCTGTTGTATGACATCTTGTATACCAAGGCGGCCGTGATCCACACTTGGCCTGGCTATGGCATCAGTGTTGTCTCACCACTTGCCACTGTCGCCTCCTTCCTGTTGTTCCACTTCAGTGTGAAAGATAGTCACAGTAGAGTTGATGTTGCTATCACATACACCTTGCTGTCTGGGGCCTTCCTCCTGGAGATGGCATCGTTGTTGATCGCGCTAGGGTCAAGTTGGACATACGCCTTCTTGTGCACAACACGTTGGAGCTGGCTCCATTACACTGCTTTGTGCACTGGAAGGTGGGATCAGCTTCGTCAGCTTGTCAAGAAGTTCACAAGAAGGCAAGTTGGTGGTCAGGCAAGGAGGTGGTCCGGTGAAATGGGGCAGTACAACATGCTGCACTTTTGCAGCCGTCACGACAGAGTCTTCAGTCCTCTTCTCGGTAGATTGGCGAAGTTGTGGGCGCAAAATGAGCTGTGGAACAGAAAGCATTACTCGGGGAGCATTCAGATTACAGATGAGCTGAGGCTGTGGTTGCACTGGTACATAGAAAGATTGCCCAGAAGAAACAAGGTGAACACACAAGGCATGCTCAGGACTAATTGGGGCGCAGAGGCATTGCTGCATCATGATTGCTTTGATGATTTCAAAAAATACCTTGGAGTTGAGCTCCAAGAGGGCATCATTATCTGGCACATTGGCACTGATGTTTTCCTTGCTAGCAGCAGTCGATCCAAGGAGGATGCAGCCCAGAAGCGAGTGGTGAAGACCATTAGGACAATGTCCAATTACATGATGTTTCTCCTCGTTGAGCGGCCCAACATGCTACCTGGCCTTGCTTAGACAAGGCTGTACCAGCAGACCTGCCAGAATTTGGTTGACATGTGTCGTAAGTCTGAGCCCTCGAGTCGCAGCGGTCCAACCAAGAATTTCCATAGTATGCTCAAGGAGTTATTCCGCATGCGTGACGACCCCAATACTTCTCGGCTGTCGGAAAGAGACAAGCTTGCTATCACCCTCTACAACGAGAAGCCAGGCTACAGCACAGATGTTCCTCGCCTCTGTTATGCTAACGGGCTCACTGGAGCGCTGCTCAAAAGAGAAAAGGAGAAAGGCAGCATGGCCGTCTTGGAACTGGTCTGGCGTGTGTGGATGGATTTTCTAGTCTACACTGCCAATAGATGCAGCAGGGAATCCCATGCCAAGAAGCTCAGCAGTGGCGGTGAGTTGACAACCATCTTGTGGCTAATGGCGGACTACTTTCACAAACATTCAGGCCTCGATGCACCAGAGGAGGTTTAAATCATGTACACGTGAACATAACCACTGTTGTGTCCCCAATTCCCCATCAATGTTATCCACCTGGTTCCTTCCAAATTCAGTATTTACAAACTACAACTGATGAGTTGGTCTGCTAGATGCCATACTAGTACAGTGGGCACATGCTTAATTTCTCACCATCTTTGTACTTCACTGTTGATGTCGAAAGTAGTTAGTTCGTGTACTCATGTGTTACAGATGAGCTGAGGCAGTGACAACTTGTTGCTCTGTACTTGCTCTCTAGCTAACGGTGACCTCTGCACCGTAATGGCTGCTCAGGCAGTTAATTTGGGTTATAATTGGATTGTCGGTGGAGTAAGGCTTAGGAGGACCTGCGGTTTGGGAATGCTTCTCTTGCTATTCACTGTTGGGACCTCTTTGTGTGTTGTAATAAAAAAAAGGCGACCGGTGGAAGGTTTAGGATGGGAATGAGTCTCAGTGAATTAAATAGTAGAAGAGTCTTTTCTGGTGTCCTTGTGAATAAATGGTTTGAGCTCAAGGAAATTGTTACCTCTGTTGAACATAAATGGTAATGGTGATACTTTCACCTGTGCTACAGTATTGAAGGGCTTACACGTCTCAATTGTCACTTCTTTTTGTTGAGGAAACTCACTTGTCACATATTGTTATCAACTCAGGACTCTCATGTTAACCACTGCAGTGTGTACTCCACGAATTGATAGAGAATGGAAGCGCCGTAGACATTGGAGAAGAGCTAAAATTTCTGGATGCTATTAGTTCTCACCAATTTGTACTGCTATTCACTCTGTGGTCTGGGATTAATTAGCTGTGCTTCAAGGATTCCAACTTTAAATGCCATGCTGCAAGGACAAGTCCTCTGTAAGATTCTTCAGTACAGTTCAGAATAAAACAGGGTGCAGAGCAGATTCAGTCTTTTGATTTTAGACAACGCAAGAGTTCCATTGCTATTAAGGTCTTTTGTTTGCCTTTCTTTAGGGGAGGTCTTTGTTTGCTTGGATTGATGCACACGGTCGACACAGTTTAAAACATCTTTTCCCTGATGGCATAGACCATAGATTCAGTTTTAAAATATTAGCATAATTTACCTCGAGAGGAATGCCAGGAAGTTCCTCTCCAGGGTAACATATTATCTTGAGAGCAGTCGCTAGTTTAATTAAACACCAATTCTGAGAGTCGATGTTTGAAATCTTCGTTAGGTGCTCACCAGCAGCCCTCAAGGACTTGGCATTTTTGTTCACACAATGATCACAACTATACACAACACCTGCTGTCTCAATAATATGCTTATTAACCTGGAAATAAGGATCATTTCTATATCACCAGAAGGAGAAAACCTCAAGACAAAAATATTGGAAAAATATTGCATCACTTTGGTCACCATAAGGGCTCTAAGTGTAACAAGATATGACAGCGAGTACGGCCCTCCGCCGCCGCCGCGCGCAGGCATGGGGCGTGGCCGGGCGCGCCGATAGGGGCCCCGCCCGCTCCTCCTGGCGCCGGCCAGCGGTGGGGCCCGCCGCCGGCCCCTCCTCCCCGCTATCCCTCTCCCTCCCTCCCTCCTCCCGGCCTGTCGCCTCGGCCGGATCCGTCTGGCCGTTTATTGCACATTTCGGCTCCTCCGGGCTGCGTGCAGGACGGCCCAGGCCTCCCGGCACCCACTGGCCTCGCCCGGTCCGTCGGCGGCGGCGCCATGAGCCGCGCCCGTGGGGTTTCCTCTTCCCCTCGCTCCCCTCCCGCTGGCCACCCAGACAGGGGCTGCTTTGGGCTCTTTGGGCCCGGCCCATCTCGCCGGGGCCTGCTTGTGACCCATGGATCGCCCCCACTCCTCGCAGCCGGCCCAATCCGGGTGGGCCTTCCCGTGCCCTAGGCCCAGTGAAGGAGCGTTGGCGCGATGTGGCTCCCTTGGCCTCCCTTCGCTTCTGCCCGAGTGCGCCACCGCCTCCACTTCCATCCCCGCCCCGCCTGTCCTCACCTCCCTTGCCTCGCCCATCCAGGCGCCCTTGCTGCTCCCCTCCCTCGTCCTGCCGTCCAGGCTTGCCCGTCCCGCCCGCTCCTCTCGCCCCTCCCTCCCGGCTCCCACTGCGTGCCGAGGTCGGCCATGCTGAATCGAAGGACCCGGCTCCCAGGCAAACGGAAGGCGGGTGAACCCTCTCGCGACTCGACCCGCCTCCCCGACTCCCTCCGGCGAGCTCCGGGAGCTGCGTGACAGCCCGCTCGCCTCGCCGGGAGGACTGAGCTTCAGTCCCGGTCGCCTTGTGGTCGTCGGGTGGCCCGCGCCAGCGCTCCTCGTCGCCGTCCCACCGGCGGGGCGCTCCCCATCCCCGCCCGTCGGCTCGGCCGGCTCCCCTCGTCCGCGGATGGAATCCTCCCGACCCGGACACTCGCCGCTCGTTCCTCCGCCACGCGGCTCCATGGTCGCGGCCCGGCTCCTGCCCAGGTGGCGGCACCACCCGTGGCGTCCGGACCTGCCAAGAAGAAGAAGCGCCCGTGGTGTTCGCGTCACTCATGCCACCCCTCGGGTCCGGGGTCCTCCTCCGCTCGAGTCCCGTCTCCGGTCTCCCTCGCCCCCTTGCTTCAACTGTGGGGTGAGGGCATTCCTGTGTTGCGTCGTCAACCCCAGTCTTTGCTACCTCTGCAAGGATCCCGGCCACCCCGCCCTACTGTGCCCGGATAGACCGGTGGTCTCGGAGCTCATGATGTATGGGCATGGGATCGAGGGGTTGGGCTTCTTCCACCTTGAGGTCCCGGGCGCCCCTCCTCCGTCGCCCTCCCTTGAGCGATTGTCACGGTCGTTGATGGGGTCGCCTCCCCGAGATGATCGAGGCTGAGCTCAACCACCTCTACCGGCACCCGGTGGGACTGGGTGGTCACCCCACCGCCGGTCACGTCTTCTCCATCGTCTTCCCCGACTCAATCGGCTCTGGCTCTGCTGACGAGTAGTGGCCGGATCACTCTCGCTCTCAACCAGGTGGTTGTCGAGATATCCGAGCAGGTCTTTCGACGCCTGTGTCAGGCATCCTCGACACCGCCTGGATCCTCATCTCCGGCCTCCCGATATTGCGCGGTCCGAGCTTGTCATCCGCCAGATGTCTCGCCTCTTGGGCAAGGTAGTGGTGGTCGACGAGCTCTCACTGCGCAAGGAGGAGGAGGTGCGGTCAAGGTCAAGTGCCTCGACTCCTCCAAGCTGCGCACTTCGGTCCGGGTCTTCTTCAACGACCAGGGCTTCGACCTCAGGATCGCCCCCGAGCCTCCCAACCACGTTGGGCGTCCCCGCTTCCTCGACGTTGCCCCCCCCCCCCCGGTGACAACCCGGGGGCTGGCGGAGATTACCACGGCCGCCACCGCTCCCGCTCTCACCGCTCGGATGAGGAGGGGGCGTCCGAGGACTCCCGCTCCCCCTCCCCCTCGCCTCCTCCTTCTGCCGCGGGGGGCAAGGGCCGCCAGGCCGCTTCTCACCTCCCCGTGGATGTCCCGCCGATCTCGAGGCGTCGCCATCCGAGGGAGCGACATCTCCATGTGGAGTCCGTGGTCTGCCCGGCTTCCTCCCGCGCTCCCGCCTCGTCTCCGCCACGGCGCTAGACCCAGTGGGCCTGCCCGCGACTGCTCTCCGACTCTCCCGTGACGCAGATGGGGGGACGCCTCCTGTGGTGGTCCCCCCCGTTCCGGCTTCGCCTCCCCCCGTCGCCATCTCCTCCCCGCGGCCGGATGCACCTACGGCCCCGTCGTCTCCGCGGGCTGCCACGGAGACGGTCTCTCCGGCCCCCTGTGCGCCGTCCCTCCCCCCGGCCGATCCTGCTCCCACGGCCCAGCTCTTCCTCGGCTGTGCTGGGCCGGGTCTGCCGCCATCTCCTCCGACATCTCCTGGGGTGGGGGCGGCCCGGATCATCACCCAGCGGCCCAGCCTCCCCCTCCCGGTCCGCCGCCTACTCCCGTCGCGGTCGGTCGGCCTCCTCCCGGTGGTGGCCTCCCGCCGAGTGCTCGGTGGATGCGGCCCATCCCGAGGCAGCCCGGCGTTGCCCATCCCGAAGGCGGAGCTCCGTCTCTTGCCGCCCGTAACACAGAGCAGTCGCCCTCCATTCCCCCTCTGCCCGTCTTGTTCTTTCTCTGCGCTTGAGTCTGCTCCCCCACAGGTCACCTAGCCAAAGTGGCCTCCGACTCATGATCATTTTCATGGGTTAGTTGGCCCCCTCTTGCCAGATCGCGGCCATCGGGGCCCGTGAGGTCCTCGATGGGAAGCTTCATGGAGGCCAGGCGGCCCTCCTAGTTCCCCACCCGCCTCTCTGGTGGGGACCTCCCTCTCCACCTTTGCAATCGACGCCCCCCCTCCCTTGGTGGCCGTGCAGGAGATTCGGGTCGCACCGCCTCGTCTGGCTGACCCTTCGTGCGCTTAGCGCTTCAGGTTCTGGGATCAAGCAGCCCCCAATGGCCCCTTAATGCGGGCCCTCTTCTCGAACATCCATGCTTCGGTCATGATGGCCGCCGCCAGTTAGTGGAATATATGCGTGATGAGCACATCGACATCGTGGTGGTGCAAGAGACCATGCGTCGCGAGTTTGCTCTCCCTGAGCTTGATCGGCTGAGCTCTAACCTATTTGGGTGGCACTGGCTCCCTTCTAGTGGGAGCGCGGGCCACTCGGGGTGGCATCCTTTTAGGTGTGAAGGATGCCACCTTTGAGGTGGGTAGCATGGACCGGGGCGAATTCTTCGTCAGCATGGAGCTGTTCGAGAGGTCGCTCAACTTCAAGTGGGAGATCATCATTGTCTATGGGCGGCGGATCATAGTAGATCGGCCTCCTTCTTGGAGGAGCTCCACCGAAAAATCTCGGCCGCTTCCTCCCGTGGTCGTCGGGGGCGACTTCAACCTGCTGCGAGTTCCAGAGGACAAGAACAATGGCAATGTCTGCTTTGCCCGAATGGACATGTTTAACGACTTCATTGCCGACCTCGCCCTCTGGGAGATCGATCGGGTTGGGGCCCGATTTACTTGGACCAACCGTCAGGCCTCCCCGACCCTGTCCGTCTGGGCCGGGGTCCTAGTTTCCGGACTGGGACCTCCGGTGCCCTCTAGCTTCCTCCGCGCCATCACCCGGATTGGCTCGGATCACGTCCTGCTCCTTTCCTCCGCGGACGGCCCGCCGACCCCACCTCGGTTTCGCTTTGAGACCTTCGGCTCTCCCAGTGGGTTTACCGACGCCGTATGTCTTGATGGATCGCGGCTCGGCCCACCCCACCCTCGTCCCCCTTACGCTATTGACACGTGGCATACATGCGGCGTGGCGGCAATTTATGAAGGGCTGGGGGCCAACTCAGGCCGTGGACGCCAGAAGGCGTGAAAGGCGCTACTCACCGCGATCCAGGCGCTTGACTTGCGGGCTGACGCGGTGGGCCTGCTTGCGGATCGGATTACCCACCCTAACCAGTCAGCCTTCATTAAGGGCCGTCACATCCTGGATGGTGTCCTGGTGCTTCATGAGGTCCTTCATGAGGTCAGACCAAGCGCTGAAAGGCGGTCTTCTTGAAGATTGATTTCCATAAGGCCTATGATACGGTTAGCTGGCCCTTCCTTAGGGAAGTCCTTCTTCGGAAGGGCTTCAACGACCGGTGGATCACAAGAGTCATGCAAATGGTCTCTTGCGGTCGCACGGCGGTCAATATCAACGGCGTAGATCGGCCCTTCTTCCCTACCCTATGTGGGGTTCGCCAAAGCGACCCCTTCTCTCCGTTCCTCTTCAATATGGTCGTTGGCGCTTTGGCCGCCATTCGGATAAGGCGAAAGCCGGCCACATCCGGGATTACCCCCACCTCTTTGGGGGCTCGGGGATCTCCATCCTCCAATATCTTGACGACACGATCATCATGGTCGAAGGCTCGGAGTTGGACATCACCAACCTCAAGTTCCTCCTTCTCTGCTTCCAACAGATGTCGGGCCTCAAGATCAACTTCGATAAGAGTGACGTTATGGTGATGGGGTACTCCTCCTCTGAGTTGGTGGCCATTGCCAACCGGCTTAATTGCCGCCTGGGCTCTTTCCCCACTACCTATCTGGGGACGCCCATTAGTGACTCGCGTCTCTCTGTCGCTGACTTGCGCCCCTCGTGACCAAGCTCCGGACTGCATCTGAGCCTGGCAGGAGGTGGCTCTCTAAGGCGGCCGGACTATCCTTCTCAACTCATCCCTATCCAGCCTCCTCTTGTTTCTTATGAGCTTCTACAGCCTCCATGAATCTCTCCATAAGGAGATCGCCAAGATTCAGTCCCGATTCTCTTTGAGGCTGGCGATCGGGGCAAGCCAGTATCACATGGTCGGTGGCGGACATCCGCAAGCCCGAGGCGGGGTGGATTAGGCATCATGTGCTCTAAACGGATGAATATCGCCCTTCTCTCCGGTGGCTTTGGCGTGTCGCGAGGTCGAGGTGACCTCTGGCTGGACATTATCCGGAGTAAATACTGCGTGGTCAACCCCTTGCCTTCGCCGTAAATCAGCGGATCTCAGTTTTGGCGATCTCTCGTCCAACTCCTACCGGTGCTCGCATTGGTACCTCTATCTCGGTGAGGTCCGGCCTCTCGGCGCTTTTTTGGTTCGACCGTTGGGCGGAGACTCTCCTTCATGACCGCTTCCCACCCTCTTCTCTATCTCTATCGACCCTATGATTTACATTGATAGGGCCCTTAGTGGCTTAGGGCGCCTTGCTTTCCGCCGTCCTTTTGGGCGGCGGAATCCGCCACTGGCGGGAGTTACTTGACTGCGTTGCTCTTCACGAGCCGTTGGTGGATGGCGACCAGACCTTATCTTGTTGGCCAAGGTGGAGCCGTCTGGCGATTCTCCACCAAATCGCTTTACTTGGCCATTGCTCCCTCATCCGCCCCCCCTTTCGATGGTGTGGTCCGTCCGCGTCCATCAAGATTCGCATCTTCATGTGGCGGTGGATCCGTGGGCCAGGTCCCGTCCGGCATGGAGGTCCATAAGCGAAATGGCCCGCACTGTATCTGCCCCTCTGCGATGTTCCTCAAGACTCCAATCACATTTTCTTCGCTTGCGTTTCCGCCCGGTTCCTTTGGAGCTGCTTTACGAGATTGTCGGTGGGAGTTGGTGCCACACCAATTTCCCGGACCTTTTCTTGAACTCAAGTGTCCCCTATGACCTCTCGCCACATTAGGTGGCTGGAGGTTGGGGTCCTGCACGACGCTGTGGACCGTTCGCAATAAGCTTGTGATCCAACATTCTCCCCTCCTCCGTCGCGCTCTTGATGCTCTCTACAAATTCTCGGGTTTCTTGCGGCTTTGGCGGCGCTTAGCCGCCCGGATCGGGGCGCCATCTCAGCCTTCATCACCGATCTTCGCTCGATGGCCGTCCGCTTTGTCGCCGCCGCCCCTTGCCGCCCGCCGCGGGCAGACTAGATCTCCTACTGGGCAGGCTTTCTTTGTTGTGTTTTTTTCTCTTTCTTGGGCTTGTTGAGCTGTGCCCTCAGCAGAACCTCTGTACTTTGTTTGTGGTACTTGGGTGGTGTGTGTGTGGACCTGCTTTGGTTGTATGTCTTGTGGCGGTTTGCTTTATTTATAAAGCGGGGCGAAAGCCTTTTTCGGTAAAGCAGAAAGCGATGCACAGCAGGAGGGAATCGATGTACTAACCATCTCTGGTTCGACTTTTAAGTCAAAATATTCAAGGACGATTTTTATTCCTTTACTCATATGGAGGCGATCATCTTTAGTCACCTCCAACTTTTCTGAAGGCACTAAATACTGGATGCAGTTCTTCAGGCCCCACATCAACTCCATGACAGCATCACCATACAGGCAGGATATTCCCTGAAGAAAGCCACAGTAAAATTGGTACCCGACTTGTTCAGAATATAAGCACAAGGGACTAAGGAGTAAACACTGACCAACTTGTCTTCAATGATACTTTTATATTCAAGCTTTCCAACAGCTAGATTCTGCCCAGGAACGATGTACTTCCGGATCATCATAGCAAGATCTTCATCAACACCAGTAACAGGGTCAATGGCGCTGCTCGTGTTCTCAATATGCTTAAATTCTTTCAGCCAAACAACCTGATACAGAAATAAACAAGGAATAAAAGCATGTTGAGGTGAACCAAATGAGTGCATATTTCTTCATTCGAAGCAAAGTATATATCACAGTGGCAACCATGAATGGTGTGATCACTGCTCAGTTTAAATTGGCTGACATACAAGGAAAAATCAATCAGAAGGAAAGGGCAAGGGCACTAACTGTTTTTGCTATGTAACCCTCAATGAAGTCTACCCAGATGTCCTGCACAACACAAATGACAGAGCAATAATAATTAGGCCAATGACAAAAGCGACAAGAACAAACCAAGCACATGTATAAATAAAACAACGGCAGTGGTGAACAAGCACCTCAACCGCATTGTCTTGGAAGAGTCTGACACCATCATAAGCGAAAATTGCAAAGCCAGATGCCGTCTCAAAAAGCACCAAGATGATCCCACCATTGCCCAGCTTGACACCTGCAAAAACTAAATTCAAGCAAAATCCCTGAATCCCTCGACGCCGCCAATTGCCTGAATCCCTGAATCCAATAAAAGGTGATCCTGAATCCCTGAATCCAATAAAAGATGATCCTGAATCCCTGGATGCTAACTCGCCGCTAAAGGGTTTTCCGATCTACTCGAAATTAGTTTCCCGGGCATGTATGTACGCACTGCCAGCACAATGTTGCCCATGGTTTTTCCCCTTATCCTAACCTCACTGCGCACTACAAAATTTCCTTCCGGTTTGGGTGAGATTGAAGAGAGAGGACGATGAAAGCCGACAGTTTATCTCACCTAGAAGAGAGAAGGCGTCCTGCTTCTTCGTCTTCTTCCCCTTCCTCTTCCCCTTTCGCTTTCCCTTCCCCTTCCCCGCCACCGTCTCCACCGCGTTCTCTGCCGGCGCTGAAATGTTGCCCGCCGACTCCGTCACCCCCCGCGCCATCGAGCGCAAAGGTCAGACCCAGAGATGGGATTTGTGGGAGTTCTGTAGTCTGTACGCCGGCCCAATAAGAGCGGCCTCTCTCCGGTAATTTGTGGGAGCTTCCGTTTTTATTTTTATTTTCTTCCCTTATTTTTTCTATATGATTATTTCTTTCGTATTTCCATTTTTTTCTTTTTTTCTCATTTCTTTTTAATTTTTCCTTCCATTTTATTATTGATGAGGTTTCTAGTTCCTTTCTTTCTCTCCACTTTTTTCCTTTTTATTTTAATTTTTTGTCATTTACCCTTTTGTCCTTTTGATGTTTTCCTTTTTTGCTTACATAACCTTTAGTGTATTACGCGCAGAACATTTTCAAAAAAGAAGCGATGATACCTTTTCAGTTACGGGAATGGACATTTTTTATGAACATACAATATGCGATAAATATTATTTTTTATAAATATAGGATGAACATTTTTTAAATTATGTTACTTCCAGTATTTTAAATACACAATGAACCTTTTTTTAAATACATGAATGGAATTTTTTCAACACGGGAAAACAGTATTTTTACACATTACATATTAAAGAATGTGAGAAATTTTTTATTTAATTCTCAAACATAATTTTTATTCTTTAATTCGTGAAACCGAGTCCCTTAAACCCTTATTTCTGCTTCAAGACCCTGATATGCACCTATGCCAAATCATCACTCCAAAAGACAGTACTTCTGCCTAAGTGATGTGTTTCAGTGGAATAATCATTGTACTACTCACCCATTCTGAAATCTCCCATTTTCAGGATTAATAAAGGGATTCAGTTTATGCCTACCGGTCATAAGATAAGGTGTTTTGCTTCCCAACCAATTCCAGTTCAATAAACAATGTTATAATGGGCTGGTAAAAAACAGTGTTATAATGGGCATGACTGATGATGATTGTTGAAACCACACCCCTGCATACCTTTGAACATTCTCAAGAAGTACTCCCTAAAACTCATTCCAGTTTAAGGATCAACCTCCGAGTTGCAGAAATCAAGGAGCGGCAATATTGTATGAGCATAGACGAATCACGTCTTGCATCTGCTGGACTCATGTGTATTGCGGCAGAGGCCAACATCATGTCCGAGTTGACTCACCACGACGACCAAAAGCGACAAGGTTTGCCTTGGATCTTATGGTCAGCAATGTGGCTGGATGCGCCGTGGTTTCTGCCGCCTTGTTGGGTATAGCGAAGGAGGCTATGTTGATGCTTTGCTACATGAAAGGAGACGAAGGAGATATCCCTTACATCAATTCAGAGTTTAGCACATGTTCGACGGACTAGAACACTGGAAGTTTTCACCATTATATGGAACTCATATGCGCTTGATGCTGCTGGTGTACATGGTAGAGATGTGGCTTCTTCCGCTGAGAGATCTACAAGGGACGTCGTTGCTGAGATTGGTGTCGGAAAACCGAAGGGAGTTGATAAATCTGATACAGATCAGGAGAGGACAGAGAAGAGAGAAACCATCTCAGCGTCTGCTGAAAAAAGAGATAATGAGGACACAGTGGGTGATGAATCTGCTTTAGATAGACATGATGGAAAGATCAAGGAGAGCCAAAAATATCAGCGGCACTGGAAAGGCCAAGGCATCGATTAAATCACTACGGCCCAAGTGTGTGAAGGGAAGTCTGCCCAGATTGTAGTATGATCTTTCTTCTTAACAAAATAACACGCTGCCAAGCTCATAGTAGCTAGAAAAAAAATGGATGCTACATTTCAGTCGCAATAAGCTGCATCAAAGCTAAAACCATGATTTTCTATACAATACAGCAGTAGACTAGCTAGTAAACCTTTATAATTTTTGAGATTTCCTTGTGAGTTGGTATGTCCTTAAATGTTAGGACCTTTCATCCGTGGTAACAAAGATTACAAACATCACTCTAAAGGTTTGGGGGGGAATACCAGCCTAATATTCTTAGGCAAGTTTTGTCAAACTCTGGCCTACAGATCAAAAGAAACAATGCTGCAAATTTACATTACCTTGCCGCGACATGAATGTAGAACCACGTGTTCTGTTTATCAACAAGAACAAGCAATCCAAGAGGACTACTAACCAGTAGTCGATTGCATCTAGCTATGCATGCTAACAGTAGGTGCAATTTCAGGACCAGCGTTTTTGTTTCTGAACTAAGCTAAGGAGAGGCACATGGTCTGCAGATCAAGGAACACAGGTGCATGTATAATCATAAATAAAGTACTTTCTTGTTCACTACATCACTGGCTTGAGCTCAATATAATATACTTGTAAAAGCAGCAGTCGAATGGGCATATGCAAGAGTAAAAAACAAGCGACAACCAAACATGATCGTTCACTGGCGAACACCATAGACCAAACTGGGGAGCACCCAGAGGCTCTCAAGCTGATTGCTTCTGCCTCCTAGGATGTATGAATTGGAGCGACTTGTGCTGTAAACTACCTGACCAAGCTCTACAGCAATCCAAGGTTCATCAGAGTCTTTGGACACACTCGGAAGGTAAATGCAGTTACTCTTTCCGCCCCATCTTTCAAGGTTCATGCAAGAAAATGTAGGGCTCATCCTATCAAGGCTGAGAAAGAGAGCCCAGTTTTCCAACTTCTCCATCTTGGTCCACTTAGTTGGTTCGGCTGAAGAATCAAAGTGGAATGCTTGAAAGGTGCCATTGCTTATCAAGTCATCAACAAGATCAACCATGAGAAGCATGTCACCACAGACCACCAACCATGGATCATAATTCAAGCCAACAACGATGTCCTCTCCCCATACAACATCAACTTCCTGCACGCTGGGATGAGGTGCCAAGGATATGGTTTTGAGCGTGTGGGGAAAGTCTATGGCAAACATCTGACCTTTGAACAAAACAATCTGAATAAAGAATTGTTCAGAAACAAGAGGGTACTCTGTCCAGGAATTTGCTCCAACCTGCCACTGGAACACGGATGATTTCGAGAAAAGGAGGAGGCACGAGCTGGATGAACTGAGTGGAGCCATAAGAATGCCACAATAGATCGCACAACCGCTGTTGGCTTGGAGTTTGGGCAGCATCACCTTAGTACCTCTGTAAACGTCGACAAGGAGAAGGTGCTCCAAACAGGAGAAAATAAGATGCCCATATGAGCAGCCCAAATAGCGCATGTAATTTGGAGCATTACGGGGAGCTGAGCGGCGAAGAGATAAGTCTGTCCTCACAGGATCACAAAGACGCCATTTGTAGTTCGATAAAAGATAATACCATGTGCCGTAATCCCGATTAGCCTTACGCAAACCTGCTTTGAGATGGAGAGGTGAGAAGACGAAGGCATATATGGATGATGGGAAGGAAAAGACCGCAGCACGCCAAGAGTGACAGGTGCCAGTAAAAGCAAGGAGATCATGGAATGAGCTTAAGAGAGCAATGATTAGGTGAAGCAGGCTGTACGGTAGGTCTGCCCAAACACGGTGTTCAGATGAGGCTGAGGTAGAGACCAAGCAGTGGCAGATTTTCTTAGATGGCCACTCTGCGACAACCACTTCTCTGTCATACAAAAAATTCAAGAATGATGTATCAGCATTGAGGAATAAAATATCATAGAAAAAGGTTGGAAATGTGGTAGTACTTAGGCTCTTACTGCAGTGCTACACATTAAGGAGAAACACAAATTTCCATGTCATTAAACATTAATGCTTTACATAGTAAGATGTATATTGAGATGGCACACTACAATTAAAATAAGCTACCGCAGAATAGCCAACAGCTTGATGCTCAGTACGACAGAATAAAGATAACCTTATTTAGTGAGCTAAAATTGGTACATTTCCGAATCATGCATTTGGGAGGATGATATTTGGGAGCAGTTAGGCGCCAGTCGCGTGAAAATCTGAAAACGGTCCCTCCCTCCTATCTCAACCACTGGATCAAGATCCAACGGACAATGCTTCATCTTCAACCTCAAACCGATACGTGTATTGTTTCTCTTCCCTCATCGATCCAGCACAGGCCCGAACCTGGGTAAAAACATCATGTCCCTTGTCTCCTGTTACCATCCACCTAGACGCACAGCTCGGGACCCCCTACCCGAGATCCGCCGGTTTTGACACCGACATTGGTGCTTTCATTGAGAGTTCCTGCTGTATGCGTCACCTATAGGCCCGATGGCTCCTTCAATCATCAAGAACGACCACAGTCCAGGTGAGACTTTTCTTCCGGACAGATCTTACGTGATTCGGCGACTTTGCGCCATGGCCAATTCGCTAGGCCATTTGGAGCAGATCGAAAGCTTCGCCCCAGCCATCGTGTCAGATTTGGAAGCTTGAACCATACGGCCGATGTCCGCGGAGACTTGATCTTCGACGGATTCGAGCCACAGCCGAGCGTGCCGCACTGTCTCGATGAGTACGATCTAGCTCTGCCGCCGAACAGTGCCCTGGAGGCCGCACCCTTAATCCGGAGCCGGTTTCGCCATAATAAATAAACGGGGCAAACTCATTTTTATTGATTAAGAAGAAGAGTGTTGCCCGCCTTTGGGGCGCCCAGCGTTGGGTCCTGAAGGGGGACGCGAATATGGCTTACTTCCAGACGATTGCCAACGGCCGCCGTAGACGCAACACCATCCCATGCCTGTGGGATGGGAAACCCTCGCCGAGGATCCCCGTGACATCCGGACCCATGTCGGCCGGTTTCTATCGGTCCCTCTTCTCTTCCGCCCCTAGGAGCGGCATCTCTCTCGCCCCCGATTGTTGGGCTGGCGCCCAACTAGTTTCTGACGCGGAGAACGCGTCCCTGACGGCTCCCTTCTCTGAGCAGGAGGTCTGGGAGGCCATCAAGGGTATGAATCCCTCCTCCGCGTCGGGCCCGGACGGTCTTCCGGTCATTTTCTTCCAGACCTTCTGGAACGTGATTAAACCAGATGTCATGGCCATCTTTGATGAATTCTTTGTGGGGTCTATCGACCTAGGCCGCCTCAACTTCGGGACCATCTCCCTCATCCCCAAGGCCCCTGGGGCGGCTGACATCCGCCAGTTCCGCCCGATCACGGTCATTAACGTGATCTTCCGGATCTGGCAAGGGTACGCCAATAGGGTGACCACGCTGGCGATCGGATTACCCACCCTAACGGTCGGCCTTCATTAAGAGGCGGTACATCCTGGATGGTGTCCTGGTGCTTCATGAGGTTCTTCATGAGGTCCGGGTCAAACGCTGAAAGGCGGTTTTTCGAAGATCGATTTCCATAAAGCCTACGACACGGTTAGCTGGACCTTCCTTAGGGAAGTTCTTCTTGGAAGGGCTTTGACGACCGATGGATCACAAGAGTCATGCAAATGGTCTCTTGCGATTCGCCTGGCGGTCAACATCAACGACGAGATCGGCCCCTTCTTCCCTACCCTATGTGGGGTGCGCCAAGGCGACCCCTTCTCCCGTTCTCTTCAATATGGTCGTGGGCGCTTTGGCCTCCATTACGGATAAGGCAAAAGCTGGCCACATCCGAGGGATTACCCCCACCTCTCTGGGGGCTCAGGGATCTCCATCCTCCAGTATGCTGACGACACGATCATCATGATCGAAGGCTCGGAGATGGACATCGCCAACCTCAAGTTCCTCCTTCTTTGCTTCCAACAGATGTCGGGCCTCAAGATGAAATTCGACAAGAGCGACGTTATGGTGATGGGATATTCCCCCTCTGAGTCTGTGGCCATTGCCAACAGACTTAATTGTCGCCTGGGCTTTTTCCCCACTACCTACCTTGGGACGCCCATTAGTGACCCGCGTCTCTCTGCCGCGGACTTGCGGCCCTCCGTGACCAAGCTCCAGTCCCGGTGCGAGCCCTGGCAGGGGAGGTGGCTTTCTAAGGCGGCCCGGACTATTCTTATCAACTCATCCCTCTCCAGCCTCCTCTTGTTTCTTATGAGTTTCTACAGCCTCCATGAATCTCTCCATAAGGAGATCGCCACAATTCAGTCCTGATTCTCTGGTCATGGCGAGCATGGCAAGCGAAGTATCACATGGTCGGTGGCACGACATTTGCAAGCCCAGGAGCGGGGTGGCTTGGGTATCATGTGCTCTAAGCGGATGAATATTGCCCTTCTATCCCGGTGGCTGTGGCGCATCGCGAGGTCATGGTGGCCTCTGGCTGGACATTATCCGGAATAAATACTGCGAGGTCAACCCCTAGCCTTACGCTGTAAATCAGGCGGATCTCGATTACTGGCAGTCTCTCGTCCAGCTTCTCCCGGTTCTCCGCATTGGTACCTCCATCTCGGTGGGGTCCGGCCTCTCGGCCTTATTCTGGTTTGATCATTTGGGCGGTGACTCCCCATTTCTTGACCCGCTTCCCGCCCTCTTCTCTATCTCCGTCGACCCTATGATCTCTGTTGATAGGGCCCTTCTTGACTTAGGGCGCTTTGCTTTCCGTCGGCCCTTTGGGCCGACAGAATCCGCCGCCTGGCGTGAGTTGCTCGACTGCGTTGCTCTGCATGAGCCGTTGGTGGATGGGGATCAGGACCTTGTGTGCTGGCGCTTGGAACCATCGGGCCAGTTCTCAACCAAGTCGCTCTACTTGGCCATTGCCCCCTCCTCCGCCCCCTTCCCCTATCGATGGTGTGGTCCGTCCGCGTCCCCCTGAAGATTCGCATCTTCATGTGGCAGTGGGTTCGTGGACGGGTCCCGTCAGGTGTGGTGGTTTGCAATCGCAATGGCCCGCACTGTATCTGCTCCCTCTGTGATGTCCCGGAAGACTCCAACCACATCTTCTTCGCTATGCGTCTCCGCCCAGCTCTGGAGCTGCTTTCGCGAGATTGTAGGTGGAAGTTGGTGCCACACCAATTTCCCGGACTTATTTCTTGAACTCCACTGTCCCCATGTCCTCTCGCCACATTAGGTGGCTGGAGGTTGGGGTTTCTTACAGACTCTTTGGACCGTTCGCAATAAGCTTGTGATCCAGCGTACTCCTCTTCGTCCAGCGCTTGGCGCTCTCTACAAACTCTCGGGTTTCTTGCAGCTTTGGCGGCCGCTTAGCCGCCCCCCGGATCGGGACGCCATCTCAGCCTTCATCGCCGACCTCCGCTCGATGGCCGTCCGCCTATCGCCGCCGCCCCCGCCGCCTCCGCCGGAGCCTGACTAGACTCCCTGCGCTTGGAGGGCTTTGTTTTTTCTCTTTCTTTTGGGATTGTTGAGCTGTGCTCTTAGCAGAACCTATGTACTTTGCTGTGAGACTCGGGTGGTGTGTGTGTGTGAACCTGCTTTGGTTGTATGTCTTGTGGCGGTTTGCTTTATTTATAAAGCGGGGCGAAAGCCTTTTTCGGTAATTAGAGAAAAAACAGATGATAAACCATACAACTCACTGCACATACCCCGCAAAAAAAACTCATTGCACATGACACAAGATAAACCACACACTGCTACGAAGGAAATATCGACGAGTTTGTACCTTAGCGGCATAGTCGCCAATTCTCCCTAAGCAAGTGTTTTGACTTAAAGGAAGCAACCAATGACTGAGTACACATCAAAGTGGCATAAGGGGCCACATGAAGATCCAAGCCAAATGAATAACACACACGCCAACAACAAAGCCAACAATGGAACCAGGAATAAACGAGCGACAGAGCACTATGCAAGGTTGGCGCTGCGAAGAATCATCGAGATGGGCCATCCACCGCTTGTTGTCGTTGCCACAAGGACTCGCCACACAGCTTTGACTCCACTACAACAAACGTACCACAACGAGCCCGCAGACACCTAGAGAGCCGACTACCACAGTCTCACCGCAGCCTCGACCTCGCACACCCACATTGTCGCTGCCACACGAGCCATTGACGACCACCATGCCAACCACGGGTCTTTCCTGCCAAATCAATCTCCAGGATGGTGCCACTAAGAGTGAACACGACATCATAGATGTCATCATCGTCCGGACCCAAGGAGCTCGGACCTAGGGTTTTCCCTGAGAAACAAGGTTAGAGGGATGAGAACAACAACAATGACACCTTCATCAAGGAAATGACGCGTGCAGATGGGCGTCGTCTTAGTCGGGCCAGACGCCTCGAGCACTACTTTCACCAGCTTGTCTCGCCATCCAAACCCATAGTTGGCTAGCCACCGACACCACCACAAGTGCCATCCAACTCATCGCAGCAAGCCCGTCGCATGCCCATTGACCCACCATCGTCAAATCCGGAATCCCAGATCGGGGATGGCATAACGCCCCGTGCTTCGCCATGACGTGGTCCAGGGTCAACCGAGACCATCGCTGGAAGATCCATTGATGACCGCGACATCGCTGAGCCGCACAACCGGAAGACGAAGACTCACTCAAAGCAGCCACGAACGTTGAGCCCATACGCCTCGTCGGGTGATCCACAATGTGGCCGCTCCCGGGAGGAGCACGACCCATATCGTGCAACAAACTAGACAAGGCTTTTACACCTAACTAGCGGGCAGAGGCGCGGCGGCACATCGGGCCAATTGGAAAGTCTGTGTGTGTGCCTTTGTTGTTTGTTTTGCATGAGAAAAAGACATGGTGGCTTTTAAAGGGAGCTAGCGGAGTTATGCCTTTTGTTCACTTAGCCGAGGCATGCAAGTCATTGCATTTTTTGCGTGGTACATACAGGTCCTTGTTGCCATTTTTGGCAGTTTTCATCATGTTTAGCTTATTGTCTTGTGTTTCAGTTTTGACCGACTTGGCGGTCGCACCGCTCATACTACTATGACGGTATTGCCTCACACCCTAGACCGAGAGATTATGGGCACCTTGTGGGAGGAATTTGGGAGAGAGAGAAGGGCGCCATTGATTGGGACTAAGGAGGGGGGAGGGAGTAGGTGGACAATATCTTGCGTCGGTTGAGGCTTCTCTAGGAAACCGAGAAGCAGAATGTGTCCCTCCACCCACCGCGGGTCTCCACCATAGCAACTCCACGTGTTGTCTGCATCTCCTCTAGTGATCGTTGTCGATGGCGGACCCACTAGAATTTGGGGGAGACGACGGGGAGGGGAGACTGGAGAGGTCACGGTGTTGTTGCTACGCTGCCTCTCTGAGCACATTGTCGCTGCTCTGTCCTCGTCGCTACCGACGATGATGCGGTTTTTTTCCTTTTTTTCGACCGGCCGAGTATTGACATAGGATCTGAGAGAGCATTTTCTTCTAGAGGATATTTTTTTAGAGAGGAGTTGGGAAGCAGTAGATACTTCGGGAAGGCCTTCGTATAAGTAAAACAAAGAAACACCCTCTACATCCACGTAAACCTGCCACATAAATCATCACAAAGCAATAAAAGTAGTCAAAACGAGAGAACAAAATCTAGATACGGATCATAGGCCCAAATCATGCTTCCATAACAAAAGTGCATTTCATTTTATACAATTCCTCTCGTATTGGAAAATTTCACCAAGAACCACATCAATCCAAACACTCCAACTACATCAAAGTAAGCTATATTTCCTCAGACACACAAAGCAGGGGGGAAAATAGCCTAACCTGGGCTAATGGAGCAATGCTCTCCCCTGAATCACTAAATCGTCAAAGAAGAAGTTATCATCACGTAGCCATGTAGAAGTAATTTATAGTCATAAAGATATTAAATTTATTGCAGACTAAGTTTTGCATATATCTTTGGAAAAACAGAGGGTTGGCGTTTTTTACCATGCAATTGGGCGCTCCATGTAACACTAGTTCCTGGTCTAACTGGATGCATATATCAAAGAAGAGAAACAATAGATAACAACCTCTAATTGTTCTCATAAATTTAACAGATGAGACAAAGCAATTCAAGCAAGCAACACAACCGTTTCAAATAGAAATATATGAAAGTAAGACCATATAATCAGTGTTGGCATGCATGACAATTCCTGGCTAAGCCACGTTCAAAATTCTCAAAGTAAAATAATAATAATAAAATGGTGGTTTAATTGGTGTTGAACTCTTGATAATTTTTTCTTACTTCCAATCATCTCTCAGAAGTACGCGTTGGTGCTATACAAATGGTTTTTAACCCCTTTCCGTGACGGTATTTGGAACCGTCGCCAAGTGACTGTGGGCGATAGTGTTGGGGAACGCAGTAATTTCCAAAAAATTCCTACGATCACGCAAGATCTATCTAGGTGATGCATAGCAACGAGCGGGGAGAGTGTGTACACGTACCCTCGTAGACCGAAAGCGGAAGCATTTTATCAACGCGGTTGATGTAGTCATACGTCCTTCACGATCCGACCGATCCTAGCACCGAATGTACGGCACCTCCGTATTCAGCACACGTTCAGCTTGATGACGTCCCTCGTACTCTTGATCCAACTGAGGCCGAGGGAGAGTTCCGTCAGCACGACGGTGTGGCAACGGTGATGATGAAGTTACCGGTGTAGGGCTTCGCCTAAGCACTACGACGATATGTCCGAGGTGTGTAACTGTGGAGGGGGGCACCGCACACGGCTAAAAGATCAACTTGTGTGTCTATGGGGTGCCCCCTCCCCCGTATATAAAGGAGGAGGAGGAGGGAGGCCCGGCCCTAGGGGCGCCTAAGGAGAGGAGTCCTACCAGACTCCAAGTCCTAGTAGGATTCCACTTGGTGGAAGGGGAAGAAGGAAGGAGAGGGAGAGGGAGAGGGAAAGAGGGGCCGCGCCCCCTCCCCTAGTCCTATTCGGACTCCCCTTGAGGGCGCCACCTCTTGGCTGCTGCCCTCTCTCTCCCCTAAGGCCCACTAAGGCCCATTACTTCCCCGGGGGGTTCCGGTAACCCCTCCAGCACTCCGGTTTTACCCGAAACTATCTGGAACACTTCCGATGTCCGAAAAAATGGTCCAATATATCAATCTTTATGTCTCGACCATTTCGAGACTCCTCGTCATGTCCGTGATCTCATCCGGGACTCCGAACAACCTTAGGTACATCAAATCACATAACTTATAATACAAATCATCATCGAACGTTAAGTGTGCGGACCCTACGGGTTCGAGAACTATGTAGACATGACCGAGACACATCTCCGGTCAATAACCAATAGCGGAACCTGGATGCTCATATTGGTTCCTACATATTCTACGAAGATCTTTATCGGTCAAACCGCATAACAACATACGTTGTTCCCTTTGTCATCGGTATGTTACTTTCCTGAGATTCGATCGTCTGTATCCACATACCTAGTTCAATCTCGTTACCGGCAAGTCTCTTTACTCGTTCCGTAATGCATCATCCCGCAACTAACTCATTAGTCACATTGCTTGCATGGCTTATAGTGATGATCATTACCAAGAGGGCCCAGAGACACCTCTCCGATACACGGAGTGACAAATCCTAATCTCGACCTATGCCAACACAACAAACACCATCGAAGACACCTGTAGAGCATCTTTATAATCACCCAGTTATATTGTGACGTTTGATAGCACACTAAGTGTTCCTCCGGTATTCGGGAGTTCCATAATCTCATAGTCATAGGAACATGTATAAGTCATGAAGAAAGAAATAGCAATAAACTAAACGATCACAGTGCTAAGCTAACGGATGGGTCTTGTTCATCACATCATTCTTTAATGATGTGATCCCGTTCATCAAATGACAACACATGTCTATGGCTAGGAAACTTAACCATCTTTGATAAACGAGCTAGTCAAGTAGAGGCATACCAGGGACACTCTGTTTGTCTACGTATTCACACATGTACTAAGTTTCCGGTTAATACAATTCTAGCATGAATAATAAACATTTATCATGATATAAGGAAATATAAATAAGAACTTTATTATTGCCTCTAGGGCATATTTCCTTCAGTCTCCCACTTGCACTAGAGTCAATAATCTAGATTACATAGTAATGATTCTAACACCCATTGAGCCTTGGTGCTGATCATGTTTTGCTCGTGAGAGAGTCTTAGTCAACGGGTCTGCAATATTCAGATCCGTATGTATCTTGCAAATCTCTATGTCTCGCTCCTTGACTTGATCGCGGATGGAATTGAAGCGTCTCTTGATGTGTTTGGTTCTCTTGTGAAATCTGGATTCCTTCGGCAAGGCTATTGCTCCAGTATTGTCACAAAAGATTTTCATTGGACCCGATGCACTATGTATGACACCTAGATCGGATATGAACTCCTTCATCCAGACTCCTTCATTTGCTGCTTCCTAAGCAGCTATGTACTCCGCTTCACATGTAGATCCCGCCACGACGCTTTGCTTGGAACTGCACCAACTGACAGCTCCACCGTTCAATATAAATACCTATCCGGTTTGTGACTTAGAGTCATCCGGATCAGTGTCAAAGCTTGCATCGACGTAACCATTTACGACGAGCTCTTTGTCACCTCCATAAACGAGAAACATATCCTTAGTCCTCTTCAGGTATTTCAGGATGTTCTTGACCGTTTTCCAGTGATCCACTCCTGGATTACTTTGGTACCTCCCTACTAAACTAATAGCAAGGCACACATCAGGTATGGTACACAACATTGCATACATGATAGAACCTATGGCTGATGTTGGAGAACGTAGTATTTCAAAAAAATTGCCTACGATCACGCAAGATCTATCTAGGAGAAGCATAGCAACGAGCGGGGAGAGTGTGTCCACATACCCTCGTAGACCGAAAGTGGAAGCGTTTAGTAATGCGGTTGATGTAGTCGAACGTCTTCGCGATCCAACCGATCAAGTACTGAATGCACGTCACCTCCGCGATCTGCACACGTTCAGCTCGGTGACGTCCCTCGAACTCTTGATCCAGTTGAGGCCGAGGGAGAGTTCCGTCAGCACGACGGCGTGGCAACGGTGATAATGAAGTTACCGGTGCAAGGCTTCGCCTAAGCACTACGACGATATGACCGAGGTGTGTAACTGTGGAGGGGGCACCGCACACGGCTAAGAGATTGTCTGTTGTGGCTTTGGGGTGCCCCTGCCCCCGTATATAAAGGAGGGGAGGAGAAGGCCGACCAACAAGGGGCGCGTCAGGGAGAGGGGAGTCCTACTAGGACTCCAGTCCTAGTAGGATTCAGCCCCACCCTTTTTTCCTTCTACCGGAGGGGGAAAAGGGGAAGGAGAGGGAGTAGGAGAAGGAAAGGGGGGTGGCGCCCCCTTCCCAAGTTCAATTCGGCCTCCTCCCTTGTGGGGGGGGGGGGGAGGCGCACCAGCCCCTTCTGGGCTAGTTAGCCTCCCTCCTAGGGCCCATAAGGCCCATATCTTTCCCCGGGGGGTTCCGGTAACCTCCCGGTACTCCGGAAAAATGCCCGAATCACTCGGAACCATTCTGATGTCCGAATGCAACCTTCCAATATATGAATCTTCACCTCTCGACCATTTCGGGACTCATCGTCATGTCCGTGATCTCATCTGGGACTCCGAACAAACTTCGATGCATCAAATCACATAACTCATAATACAAATCGTCATCGAACGTTAAGCGTGCGGACCCTACGGGTTCGAGAACTATGTAGACATGACCGAGACACATCTCCGGTCAATAACCAATAGCGGAACTTGGATGCTCATATTGGCTCCTACATATTCTATGAAGGTCTTTATCGGTCAAACCGCATAACAACATACGTTGTTCCCTTTGTCATCGGTATGTTACTTGCCCGAGATTCGATCGTCGGTATCATCATACCTAGTTCAATCTCGTTACCGGCAAGTCTCTTTGCTCGTTCCATAATGCATCATCCCGCAACTAACTCATTAGTCACATTGCTTGCAAGGCTTATAGTGATGATCATTACCGAGAGGGCCTAGAGATACCTCTCTGAAACTCGGAGTGACAAATCCTAATCTCGATCTATGCCAACTCAACAAACACCATCGGAGACACCTGTAGAGCATCTTTATAATCACCCAGTTACGTTGTGACGTTTGATAGCACACAAGGTGTTCCTCCGGTATTCGGGAGTTGCATAATCTCATAGTCAGAGGAACATGTATAAGTCATGAAGAAAGAAATAGCAATAAAACTAAACGGTCATTATGCTAATCTAACGGATGGGTCTTGTCCATCACATCATTCTCTAATGATGTGATCCCATTCATCAAATGACAACACATGTCTATGGCTAGGAAACTTAACCATCTTTGATTAACGAGCTAGTCAAGTAGAGACATACTAGGGACACTCTGTTTTGTCATTGTATTCACACATGTATCAAGTTTCTGGTTAATACAATTCTAGCACGAATAATAAAAATTTATCATGATATAAGGAAATATAAATAACAACTTTATTATTGCCTCTAGGGCATATTTCCTTCAGTTTCCCACTTGCACTAAAGTCAATAATCTAGTTCACATCTCCATGTGATTTAACACCAATAGTTCACATCGTCATGTGATTTAACACTCTATAGTTCACATCGCCATGTGATCAATACCCAAAGGGTTTACTAGAATCAATAATCTAGTTCACATCGCCATGTGATTAACACCTAAAGAGTACTAAGGTGTGATCATGTTTTGCTTGTGGGAGAAGTTTATTCAACGGGTCTGCCACATTCAGATCCGTATGTATTTTGCAAATTTCTATGTCTACAATGCTCTACACGGATCTACTTTAGCTAATTGCTCCCACTTTCAATATGTATCCGGATTGTGACTTAGAGTCATCCAGATCGGTGTCAAAGCTTGCATCGACGTAACTCTTTACGACGAACTCTTTATCACCTCCGTAACCGAGAAATACTTCCTTAGTCCTCTAAGTATAATTTTGACCGCTGTCCAGCGATCTACTCCTAGATCAAAATTGTACTCCCTTGCCAAACTCAGGGCAGGGTATACAATAGGTCTGGTACACAGCATGGCATACTTTATAGAACCTATGGCTGAGGCATAGGGAATGACTTCCATTCTCTCTCTATCTTTTGCCGTGGTTGGGCTTTGAGTCTTACTCAACTTCATATCTTGCAACACAGGCAAGAACTCCTTCTTTGACTGATCCATTTTGAACTACTTCAAACTCTTGTCAAGGTATGTACTCATTGAAAAACCTTATCAAGCGTCTTGATCTATCTCTATAGATCTTGATGCTCAATATGTAAGCAGCTTCACCGAGGTCTTTCTTTGAAAACTCCTTTCAAACACTCCTTTATGCTTTCTAGAAAATTCTACATCATTTCTGATCAGCAATATGTCATTCACATATACTTATCAGAAAGGCTGTAGTGCTCCTACTCACTTTCTTGTAAATACAGGCTTCACCGCAAGTCTGCATAAAACTATATGCTTTGATCAACTCATCAAAGCGTATATTCCAACTCCGAGATGCTTGCACCAGTCCATAGATGGATCGCTGGAGCTTTGCACACTTTGTTATCACCTTTAGGATTCACAAAACCTTCTGGTTGCATCATATACAACTCTTCTTTAAGAAATCCATTAAGGAATGCAGGTTAGACATCCATTTGCCAAATTTCGTAAAATGCGACAGTTGCTAACATGATTCGGACAGACTTAAGCATCGCTATGAGTGAGAAAATCTCATCGTAGTCAACACCTTGAACTTTGTCGAAAACTTTTTGCGACAATTCGAGCTTTGTAGATAGTAACACTACTATCAGCGTCCGTCTTCCTCTTGAAGATCCATTTTTTCTCAATGGCTTGCCGATCATCGGGCAAGGCAACCAAAGTCCATACTTTGTTCTCATACATGGATCCCATCTCAGATTTGATGGCCTCAAGCCATTTCGCGGAATCTGGGCTCATCATCGCTTCCTCATAGTTCGTAGGTTCGTCATGGTCAAGTAACATGACCTCCGTAACAGGATTACCGTACCACTCTGGTGCGGATCTTACTCTAGCTGACCTACGCGGTTCGGTAGTAACTTGATCAGAAGTTTCATGATCATTGTCGGTGTCAAAACCGGCGGATCTCGGGTAGGGGGTCCCGAACTGTGCGTCTAGGCGGATGGTAACAGGAGACGAGGGACATGATGTTTTTACCCAGGTTCGGGCCCTCTTGATGGAGGTAATACCCTACTCCTGCTTGATTAATATTGATGATATGGGTAGTACAAGAGTGGATCTACCACGAGATCAGAGAGGCTAAACCCTAGAAGCTAGCCTATGGTATGATTGTTGTTCGTCCTACGGACTAAAACCCTCCGGTTTATATAGACACGGATAGGGTTAGGGTTACACAGAGTCGGTTACTGTAAGTGCATCTAGTGCCCCTTAGTGATTTTGGTGTATTGAAGACTTATAGGTTAAGAAACTAATGTGTTTATGAGTGTACACAGGTCTATAAGTCTAGGAGGAGTTTGATATTCTGAGAGAAAGTCGACCCTAAAATGAAGTTCTTCGATCAAGACTTTGATATTCTCAAGACTTTGAAAGTGAAGAAATTGGTGTGACCTTGAAGACTTGGTATTCATTTGAGGAACATGAAGCGTGAAGACTTTTGTTTTTGTAGTTTCGTTTTCTCTTTCTTGAGTCATAGGAAACACCGTCTTTGTTAAAGGGGTCGAGGAAATACTAAGGAAAAATTTCCATGTGATGCTCAACTCAAAATCCTACACCTACCAATCCCTTCGAGTGAAGCCTTTGGAAATCTCATACAGATTCAGTCAATTTCTTCAAAGGATGAGACGAAGTTCTTACGGTCATTGAGGAATTTGTTCTCGACCGAGGAGTTAGGAATTCGCCAAAGGCGGATTGCCTACATGAGGAACATGATAGCCCCGAGGAATTTGAGATTCAAATTTCCGACCGTTCTTTGTCTTCTTGGCAGCCTGTCCCAAAATATCTTATCCACCTAACGGTCATATCATTGAAGGGCATTTATGTCTTATCATGTCGGGCTGCTCCCTAGGCTATAAATAGCAGCCCCTACAACCACTAGCTGGTTGGCTGCTCGAGAGAAACTTGACACTTGTCATTTGAGAGCAACCCATCCTCCGAGGACTTTGAGCGAAAATCATCGAGTGAGGAAAACCCAAAACACCAAACCCTACAAACCCAAAGTGATTGAGCATCATCAAGAGATTGATCCTGCGTGGATCCGACGCTTGTTACCTTTGAAGGCATGCTTCTTCCAGACGGTTAGGCGTCATGGTCTAGAGCATCCAAGAGGAATTGTGGATCACCGAGTGACCAAGTCTGTGAAGGTTTGGAAGTCGCCTGAAGACTTACCACGAGTGATTGGATGAGGTGTGTGTGACCTTAGTTCAAGGAGAATACGGTGAGGACTTGGTGTCCTGAGCTGCGTGCTCAGCGACCGGATGTCCGGGACTGTGTGTCCTCGAGTTTAAATACTCAGCCGCTCCAACCAGACGTACAACTGAGTCGTGATTGGAACTGGTCTACCAAATCATTGTCTTCACCAACCTTACTGGTTCTATTTCCTCAACCCTCTCATTTCCTCATTACTGTGTTGAGTGTTCATTCATATCTGGGTTTGAAGACTTTGACTGAAGACTTTCTCAATTTCCCAGTTCAATTTCTTCAGTCTTTTTGTCTTCATCTTGTGCTATCCTGTGTTTACGCTTTTTGTACTCCTTGATTGTCTTGATTTCATCATGATGACCATGCCCGCATTCTTGTATGCTTACTTCTGAGTACTTATTCCGCTGCAAGTAGTTCTTCGCTAAGGAATTTCCTCACCGGCAAATTCCTCAGTGAAGAATTCATAAAAATCGCCTATTCACCCCCTCTAGTCGATATAACGCACTTTCAATTGGTATCGAGCAAGGTACTCCCTTGTTACGTGTGATTTTGGTTTAACCACCGGAGTTTTAGTTATGTCGACCGCAGTATGATCAAGGTCTCGTGAGGGTGTCCTACCTTTGATGGGACGGACTACCCTCTTGGAAGAACAAGATGCGAATGCATCTTGAGGCAATTGACAACGATCTACGGTATGTTGTGGGAAATGGTGTTCCCTCACCACACCTTCTCCGAATGCTGCCGATGTGAAGAGATTCAAGCAACTCGATTCTCAAGCGAAGAATATCATATGTGGCCATCTGAGCAAAGGACAATATGGAAGAGTGAGTGCTTTGGAAAGCTGCCAAGCTCATCCGGGACAGGCTGTCCAAAGTAAATGAAGGAGTCTCAACTCAGCGTGACTCTCGAGTTGATGTTCTTCACAATCTCTTCAACCGCTTCAAAAGACTCGACAACGAAAATGTTCAACAAACCTTCGATCGCCTCACTGACATCTCAAATGAGCTTCAAGCACTTGGTGCCACTGACATCACCGACCATGAGGTGGTGAAGAAATTGTTGAGATCGCTTGACTCCTCATTTGATACTCTGGCACTGATGATACAAGAGCATGCTGACTACAAGTCACTTGATCCAGCTGATATCCTCGAGAGGCTAAATACTCATGAGTTCCAAATTTGTCAAAAGAGAGATCTCTATGGTTCTAGCTATGAAAAACACGTGCCCTGAAGGCCAAGGCTGTGTCTGAATCTGAGTGTGAAGACTCTGGTAGTAGCCTTGGAGATCCTGAAGAATTAAGCCAGGAGCTAGCACTGCTCGTGAAGAAATTCCAGAAGTTCTCAAGACGTGGTCGCTTTGGAAAATCCTCAAGAAGCAGTGATTCCTCATCCAGTGACTATAAGAGAAGACTTTGCCACAAATGCAAGAAACCTGGTCACTACATTCAAGATTTTCCTCGATTGGGAAAAGGAATTAAAGAAGAAGAAATACAAGGATTACAGTTACGATGACGCTAAGAAGAAGAAGAAATCGTCAAATCTTCATCATCAAAATCCTCAAAGCCCTCTTCTCACAAGAAAAGCAGCTCCAAGAAGGCTCGGGCATTCATTGGCAAGGAAATGGACTCTGAAGCTGAATCGAGGAACATGAGGAAGAGGAGGCATCGGAAGAATCTGAGTCCGGTGTGGCGAGTCTAGCTCTACGCCATCGCTTTCGTCGACAAGTCCATCTTCAACTCTGAAGAAAATGACCTCACCAACAAAGCTGATGAAGATAGTGATGACTACGCTCCCACCTATTGCTTCATGGCAAAGGGTGCCAAGGTACTCAAATATACCTCCTCCGAATCTAGTGAAAATGAATCGATGAAGATCTAAAGCCCGATTACTCAAAACTTGCTAAGATTGCTGTAAAACAACAAAGGGCTTTTGAAAAGGTTCAAAACATGCTAGATAAGAGTGATGATATGTTAGGTGAAGAAATGGATCTCACTAAAGCCCTGACTGAAAATCTTCAGAGACTTCAGTCTAGGTTTGACAGCCTTCAAGGACATCATAACGCTCTCTTGTCTGATCATGAGAAACTTTCTTATGAATTTCTTTAAAGAAAGCAAGATCTTGAGAAGCTAAGAGTGAGTTATGAAGATCTTCAGAAGGAGCGCGATTCATTACTTGCTCAACAAATCAGCGCTTCTCAGGAAGAATTTGTTTCTCCATGCTTAAAGTGCATTGAACGTGAATCTGCTAATTCTTCACCTGAATGTTCAAATGCTTCAATTGTTACAAATTCTTCACCCGCCTCTGCTATTACTAATTCCTCATCTGAGGACATTGCTAGTATCACTGACGATGCAGGGCTGAAGGAATTGTACATGACAGACATGTACAAAAGCCTCAAAGGGCATCAGACTCTTTGTGATGTGCTTAAAAGCAGATCCTCAACAGAACCCTAGGAAAGAGGGTATTGCCTTTGAGAGGAAACTCAATGCTGATGGAACATATTGGAAGCCTGAGCAGAATCCCAAAACCTCATGGGTTGCTGCAAAGGGACCTCCAGTTGATCCATCTAACTTATCTGGCTTTACATGCGAATCTCCTCATTCTTACGATGAGTCATTTGACTCCAACTATAAACTGTTCAAAAATCAGAATGGTGAAGTATTTGCTAGATATGTTGGCACTAAGCTGCAGGAACGGTTCCCCTATGAAGAAAATCTGGGTTCCCAAGAAGTGCCTTGAAAGTCTTCGTGAATGTCCTCATGACACCACCTGTGAAGAATAGGAACCCCAGATCAAACTCTTCATATGGACCAAATTCTTCATATGGATCCAAGTCCTCATACGGACCAAATTCCTCACGTGGATCAAATTCCTCAAAAGGATCAAAGTCCTCATATGATTATCATCGTGCTGACAACTCTGCTTTGAGGTAGAGCTAAGGGCTATGAATATTTGCATTATTCTTCAAAGAAATTTGTTCATAAGTCCTCTTAGAATTTCTCTACTTATTCATATGCTTACCATAACCCCTCTTATGTGAAACGATATGGATTGGCCTCTATGTCACCATTCTCATATGGTGCTCGCAGAGTGATGAACTCTTTGCCACCCCTTCAGATGTGGGTGGTGAAGAAAAAGAACTAACCTCTTCTGCAGGGTCGTGGACTCGGGCGTGCTTTAAACGTCTCAAGAATTTCTTTGGGGGCACGACAAAAATGCACGAAAGGACGCAGGCTAATCATGATGAAATGAACTTTCATTTCACACGTCCTCATACCGCTTATCATTATCTTTGCTGATGAAATTCATCTCGATGAACTTGATATCATATTCTTCACCGATGAAGTATATGAGATCGTAAGTTGCACTAATTCATATGCGGGATGATCAACCCAAAGCCACCGAGTGGGTTCTCGATAGTGGATGTACAAATCACATGACCGGTGACAAGAATCTATGATGGATGCTCCCTTATCACCGTCACATCTCAAGCATATCATCTTTGCCGACAAAGGCAAAAGTCGGTATTGGGTCTTGGTAAGGTTGCGATCTCTAAGGACATACACATGGACAAAGTTATGCTTGTTGAGTCCTTAGGATACAACCTCATGTCGATCTCAATGCTTTGTGATCTTGATATGGTTGTTATCTTTGGCAAGTATCGTTGTGTTTTGAAAATGGAAGCAGACAATTCCAAAGTCTTTGAAGGCTTTAGGATAGGAGACTTGTATATTGTTGATTTCTCTACAGGACCACAACCAGCCGTGTGTCTACTTGCAAAAGCTTCAGAAGGCTGGCTATGGCATCGGCGACTTGGTCACGCAGGCATGAGGAATTTGCACAAGCTTGCAAAGAAGAAGAATGTCATTGGCATTGAGAATGTCAAATTCCTCAAGGATCACTTGTGTGGAGCTTGTGAAGCTGGAAAAATGACCAAGGCCAAGCATCCAAATGAAGACTATCATGACCACTACTCGTCCCTTTGAATTGCTTCACATGGACCTCTTTGGTCCTAATCATTACTCAGTAGTCACTAATGATGCATCTCTATATGGCTTTGTTATTGTTCATGATTACTCTCGTTACACATGGGTACACATTGTTACTTACAAAAATGAAGTGCTGGAAGTCTTCAAACGATTTTCCTCGAGAGCTTCAACTAACTTTGGTGTGAAGATCGCATACATCAGAGTGACAATGGAACTGAGTTCAAGAATTCCGGTCTTGATGCCTATCTCGATGAACTTGGTATTACTCATGAGTTATCTGCCCGTGTACTCCTCAAAGAAATGGCGTCGTGGAGCGCAAGAAGAATGTAACTCTTGTTGAGATGGCTCGCACTATTGATAAATACAAAACGCCTAGTCGCTTTTTGGATTGATGCAATTGATACCGCTGCGTGCCACATCATCAACAGAGTATATCTTCACAAATTCTTCAAGAAGACTGCCTATGAACTCCTCAACGACAAGAAACCCAATGTGAGTTATTTCAAAGTCTTGATTGCTAAATGCTAGATTAGAGATCCTCATCACAGTTCTAAATTTGCACCGAAAGCACATGAAGGTTTTATGCTTGGTTACGGAAAGGACTCGCACACCTACATAGTCTTCAACATCGCTCTTCACAAGATTGTTGATACTGTAGATGTGCGGTTCGATGAAACTAATGGCTCGCAAAGAGAGCACCTACCTTCTGTGTTAGATGAACCAGCACCGAGGAATCTATCAAGTTCAAGGCAAATGAGGATGTCATTCCCTCAAGAATCTGCTGAAGAATTCATTCCTCAGACGCTGAAGAACGTCGAGCTGATGCTCCTGAAGATAATGCTGAAGACAATGGTGCTGAGGAAAATGATCAAATTCCTCGACGACAACCAGCTCATCCACGCGTTGCAAAAGAAGTGCAAGTTGACAAGATCATCAATGACATTGAAGCGCCAGGTCCTCTCACACGCTCAAAAGCTTCACATTTATCTAACTTTTGTGGGCACTATGCTTTTGTCTCTATCACAGAGCCCACTAAGGTAGATGAAGCATTTCTGGAGCCTGAGTGGATTCAGGCCATGCAAGAAGAATTACAACAGTTCGAGCTCAAAAATGTCTGGGAACTGGTCAAATGTCCAGATCCTTGCAAGCACAATATCATTGGCACAAAGTGGATCTACCGCAACAAGCAAGATGAAAATGGCCTTGTGGTGAGGAATAAGGCACGACTTGTAGCTCAAGGCTACACACAGTTGAAGGAATTGATTTCGATGAAACTTTTGCACCTGTTGCTAGACTTGAGTCTATTCAAGATATTACTTGCCTATGCTAACCATCACAATATCACTTTATATCAAATGGATGTGAAAAGTGCATTCCTCAATGGTAAGCTTGAGGAAGAAGTATATGTTGCTCAACCCCGTGTTTTGAAGATCCAAAGAATACTGACAAAGTCTTCAGACTCAACAAGGCCCTCTATGGTCTCAAACAAGCCCCACGGGCGTGGTATGATACATAGAAGGAATTCTTCGTGAAGAATGGCTTCACACCAGATTCACTCGACCTTACTCTTTTACTAAATCATATGATGGTGAACTGTTTGTGTGCCAAATATATGTTGATGATATTATCTTTGGCTGTCTTGACCAACGTTATAGTGATGAATTTGCCTATATGATGAGTGAAGAATATCAAATGTCTATGATGGGAGAGTTGAAATTCTTCTTAGGTCTTCAAATTCGTCAACAACACAATGGCATATTCATATCTCAGGAGAAATACCTCAAAGATGTCCTCAAGAAATTCGGCATGCAAGATTGCAAAGGCGTCAAAATTCCTATGCCCACAAATGGCCATCTATGCAATCGATGAAAATGGTATTGACTTCGATCACAAGGTATACCGCTCCATGATTGGTTCTCTATTGTACTTATGTGCATCTAGGCCAAATATAATGCTTAGTGTTTGCATGTGTGCCCGATTTCAAGCTACACCAAGGAATCACACCATAAGGCTGTGAAGCATATTCTTCGATATCTAGCTCACACACCAACACTAGGATTATGGTACCCCAAGGGCTTTACTTTTGATCTCATTGGATATTACGACTCGACTATGTTGGTGATCGTGTGGACCGCAAGTCAACATCTGGTACTTGTCATTTCCTCGGACGATCCTTAGTCTGTTGGTCCTCGAAGAAAGCAGAATCACAGATCACCGCTTCATCATGCGGAAGCTGAATACATTGCTGCTGGCTCTTGTTGTGCTCAATTGCTGTGGATGAAGCAAACTCTCAAGGACTACGGCATCAACGTGAAGAATGTGCCTCTCATCGTGACAATGAGAGTGCCATCAAGATTGCTCACAACCCAGCTTCAAAGCACTCAAGACAAAGCACATTCAAATTCGTCATCATTTTCTTCGTGATCATGTGTTGAAGGGCGACATCTCCATCGAGCATGTGAAGACTGAAGAACAGCTAGCCGATATCTTCACTAAGCCCTTGGATGAGAAGAGATTTTAGCAAGTTGCGGTGTGAGCTAAATATCTTAGAATCTTCGAATGTTCTTTGAAAAGGACACACATCCTGATACATATGCAAAATTGATGACTTAGATGTGCAACACATGAAGAAACGTTTTTCTTCAATCCATGAAGAATAACACTCTAAGTGTGAAGAAATTAATGAAGAATTTGATTCTCATAACACTACTATAATTGTACGCGGTGTCTGAAATCATCATTCTATTACGGTGGGTCACGCCACCACCAAAGTTGAAAATCTTCAATTTGAGTTTTTCCTCAGTTTTTGAAATTCTTCAGTTTTTCAAATTCTTCAACTTTTCAAAATCTTCACTATTTCCGTCGTTTTTCTTCATTAGCTATATATATATATATATGGGTTTATGTCCTCTACAACATTCACTTATGGCTATTTCTTCAAGTCGCTTTTTCTGCTAAGTGAATGTGATCGGACCCTTCCCCCTCTATGCTATACTCAACCCAATCTATTCACAAATTCTTCATGTGCGTTCTATTTGAAACTCGTTCAAAATCTTCACTGTGTCCGTGTTAGCTGAAGAAATTGCGAACGGAACTTTAAAACTGATCTTATCCAAACTTTCGGTTTTGCCGCTCAAACCGTTCCGCATCCCACGATGGATTTATCTATTCACCCACGATCTAACACGATCTCCACTTTTCAGTACATGGGTGACACATGTCAAGTGAATGAGAAGGGTCAGGGGCACGTTCGTCCCAAATCTTCTGGCGAATAGTTTTTCACCATGGCTATATATACCCCCTCTCCGCTTCCTCACTTCCTTTACTCCGCTCGAGCGCTCTCTCTCGCTCGAGCTTATCAAACCCTAGCGCCGCCGCTACTCCATCATCGCCGGTGAGGAAGAGCTTCACTGCCTCGACCTCGTCGCCGACGTACTCGCGCCGACCGCGGAAATCCTCACTCCGCCGCCGCCATAGCTGTATTCCTCCGCCAAGTTAGGGCGTGGAAGATCCGAACTGATGAACTTCCCATCTGTTCTTCTTAGTTCGTCGTGTTCTTCACTTCGGGTAATTAAAAGTTACTTTTATTACTCGCTTTGATTCTCAAACCTTCCTGAAAATCTTCAAAGGTGTTTATTCTTCAAATCTTCACACATATGAACACCTCAAACAAAATATGCTCTTGATTCGGTTCTCTAAGCAATGATTTTCTTCAAGATTCCTCAATTGTGTGGATCCTCGATCTATACAACTCGAACCTAAGACAAAGATCGCTTAGTGAAATTCTTCAAGGCTCATCAGTCAAATTCCTCAAACTAGTTCTTTTTGAAAAACCTTCGAGAACGCATATGACCTCTCCAAATTCCTCGCAACTATACTCTGCTCACGGTACTCATGTCCGCCTTTGAATCACTAGGTTCTCATCAACTTAACTCATTTGCAGCGTTCCTCGAAGAAAAGTTGCATACCTCTTCAGAGAATTCGTTTGTTCAAATTCCTCACCAAGAATATGGCGTAGGAAAGAAGCCACAAAAAGGAGGAAAGAGGCCTGAGGTCATGACTGCGTTTGAAATCCCTGAGGAAATATATGCTGATTATTGCACACCTGATGAAGCCGAGTTTGGCAAAGAAAACAAAAATCAGCGCAAGGTGCTCATTCAAAGGATTGAACGGAGATGGGCAAGGGAATGGATGGAGTACATATATGTAACTCCAAAGTACATGAAGAAATTCGCTCTCAATCCTCCATGCCCAAGAGCTCAATTGGCACCTGGTCAAGAAGTCGACCCCACCAAAGATCAAGCGTGGTGAGGACTTTCTGAAGAATGGGCCAAGCGCCAAGCCAAATTGGTAAGACAAGCCAACGAGGCAAAGGAGGAAATTCAATGAGGACTCACATCTGCTGCTGCCACTGAGTCTTCTGTCAAGCCAAGAAAATCTATGACAAAGAAGCCCGCGCACAAGCCAAGTGCTTCACCAACAGTGCCCTCACGGCCAAGTTCCTCAGCTATGCCCTCACGGCAAATTCCTCATGCTGCTCCTGCTCCTCCAAAATCCTTAGCTCCTTCAAAGTCCTCAGCAGCTCCTCCCAAGTCCTCAGCAGTTCCGACAAAGTCCTCAAAGACTGTGCATCCGCCACGTGCCAAAGGACTACAGCATCTCCATTGCCTCTGGTGTTTCTGCAAGTTCTCACCGCACCAAAGTCTTCATCCGCCCGACTCTGCTGAAGACTAAGGCCACAATGGACGAGGTCCTCGCCAAGTCCTAAGAAGAAACAGGTCGCCTTCCAAGTGCCACCTGAAGATGATGAGGCTGATGATGATGAACTTGCGGAAATCATCAGAGACCGCCAAGAAAGGGCCGCTAGAGCTAAAGGCACACCTATGCCACTGCTGTTGGATCCAAGAGCGATCCTAGACTACATTGATCTCTGGCACAAGGACCCAAACACTCCTATACCTGACTTCAATCTGACACCTGGTCAAAGTCACATGCTGATTCATTTCATCCAAGAGGAGAAATGGAAATTTGATACTGCCAGAGAGATCAAGAAATCGCAGTACAGAAAAGAGAAACTGCTGAAGAAAAACGTTGTCAAGATGACAACTGAAGAACTTATCAAGATGCAGGCTGACATCAAAGCCCTCAGCGACAAATTTGACTCCTATTATGCTGATTGGCAAGGAGCCAAAGTCAGTTAAATCAACGACAAAGAAATTCACCAATGTTGCTGCCCCAACGCAACAAGAAATTCCTCAGCCGGAGCCTCACCAGCAGATCGAAGAACATGCCAAGACCACCGATGAAGTTCAGTCAAGACAATGCTAGTTCCAGGCTGATGATCCCATTCCACCAAGAAGAAATTGCCGTGGCATCCTCTAGTGGTGCGCTCAAGAATCTGAACAAGTCAGTAGCAATCAGATCGGTTGCACCCGAGGAAAATCAACCAGATTCCTCAGCTCCTCCCCGTGCCAACACCAACTCCAATTCTTCCATCCGCCTCGATGTGAAGAAGACCAAGGCCGCAGAATCGAGCTGCAGTGAAGAAACGGAAAGCATCACCGCGTCAAATTCTTCAGATGCGAAGAAAATGAAGCCAATGACCAGCTCCTTTGAAAATCCTATTGATGCTGTTCCACTTTCTCAATTCCATCAAAGGACCTTGTTCCTTTTGATGAAGATTATGTGATCCCAAGCGGATCGATGAAGAAAATCATTCTGCTGCTTCGTCAGAGCAGATTGATGAAGAAATTGAAGTGGAAGCAATCCCTTCAACCCCAATCATTTCCTCGCCTATGCCTCAGTTCATAGCTGAAGAGGCCGGTGTTGAGGAAATTGAAGAAGAGATGGATATTGGAAGCACAACGCCAATGATGAACGATGACTTTTGGGAAAGTCAGCATCCAAATTCTCCACTCTTCACCCCAATCCAACAGATTCCTCAGTCCCCTGCTCCAACAGTTCAAATGGGCTCTGAAGAAACTCATCCCACTTCATCTGTCCATGAAGAAATTGCAGCCACTAGCGCCGATGAACCTCACATTGCTGATCCTCAGTCTGCACCTGTAGAGGAACAAGAAATTCCTTAGCCTGAAGAACCTGAGATTGCGATTCCAGAGGTCGTGATGCAACTCACTGACACTCCACTGCCAAAGCCAAAGAATCCCTTCTCAACAAAGCAAAAGTTGAAGGCTGATGATTTCTTCGGCGAGCATGTATTCTTCACTTATTACAATCCATATGATTCTGCTCGCATAAGGAAGAGGCGTTTCTGGACTGCCAGTCAAGCCAATTTCTATTCCTCAGTGCTCTTCAACAAAGACAAAGTCTTCGATCATGCACATATTCCTCATGTGGACATGGAGTCTCTGCCAGCTTTGAGCCAGTCCTCGTTGTTCTTCACGACGCAGACTTCTGAATTTCTACACCGACATCTGTGGATTGGAATGAAGAACTCATTCTTTAATTCTATGCAACGCTGCACATCACCGGAGACGTCAAGACGTGAACTCATGGGTGTTAGATCGATGTCTGAAAATACTCACTACAAGGCACCAGCAACTGAACTGCTTCGTGCTCTACCACTCAGTCCTCCCCTTGATGGTGCTCGTTGTATTTACAACGAACCTGAGCTTTCAAATCACTATATGCAAGTGCTGATGAAGCCTTTGAAGCCAGGGCAGGCCCCAAGAACCAAATTCCTTATCAAGGAATTATTGTATGTGCCTCGGACTGTCTATCGGATTCTGACAAAGACAATGAGTCCTATCAAAGGCCACGACTCAAATGATGAAGAAGTCGTTGGCATCATGAAGAATATGCTTTTCAATATCATTCATGGCGTTCCCGTCAACTTCCATGATTTCTTCATGACGACTCTGGCAAATATTGCTATGTCACCATTTGAGCTGAAGCCTTATGCGCCTTGGATAATGAGATTCATCAGGACAAGGTCTTCACTCAATTACAAGGTCGATACTACAACCACTGCAGCTACTTGCCCCCGATTGAAGTCCTCAAACGGACATTTACCTTAGCTGATGACAAGGGCAAGGCAACTGCTGTGATCGATGAAGGCATTCGTCCATTGGATGGACAGTTTGGCAAAGCTGCATCCTACTCCACCAATGATGACTCTGCCACACATGACTCTGCCGCAAATACCTCAGCCAAGCAAAGTCCTCAAGCCACAAAGACCTGTGGTGATGACCGATCGTGAGTTAGTCCTCGCCTTCATCAAGGTTGATCGCAATCATAAATGGGTCAAGCGTCAGCTTGGTTCAATTCTTCACAACATGACCTCTACACACAATGCAAAGAAGAAAACCACTACTACCTCCATGAAACCTTCAAACGCACTGGATGTTCTTTCTAATGTCTACAGTGGAAGAACTGACGACAATGGGTATCAAGGAAGAATTTGACCGGCCTCGCACCTCCTCCTCAAGAAATACAAGAAGGTCAAAGTTCCTTCCTTGGTGGCTAGCTCCTATTCTTCATCACGAGACACCGATGAAAATGAAGACTTGGACGACATCGCGGCAGCCCCACTACGACAATCGACCCCACCAACGCCGGGCGCTCCTTCTTCAACTTGAAATTCTTCAGGGCGTTAGTCCTCCGCTTCGATCCTTTTGGTCATTCGATGACAAACGGGGAGAAATTTGAGTTAGTCTTCAAGCCGGTCTATTATATGGGCAATTTTTTGTTAAGTTACAACTCGTTCTTCTGAAACTTTTATTGGATCGAGTTGTAATCTTAAACCCGATGGTGCTTTGATACTTTTGATGCACTGTGCTCTGATACTCTTGATGCGTTATTTTGCATGCTTGTTCCTCATTAATGTTATTGCACGCATGCTGAATTTCATCAAGCACCATATTTCATCATGCATTTCAAATTCTTCATATTATATGTCAAATGGGTGTATGAATTACAAGATATAGGGGGAGATCTCCATGATTCAACTCTTCAAATGTGCATTGCCTCAAAAGCAAATTCCTCACTATGCACATCTTCGTGGGGAGTTCTTCTATATCTTGCAATCAAATTCCTCAATATCAGTATTTACACTTTATATGTTTATCCTCGTTGAAAACTTAACCTATATTGTCATCAATCACCAAAAAGGGGGAGATTGTAAGTGCATCTAGTGCCCCTTAGTGATTTTGGTGTATTGAAGACTTATAGGTTAAGAAACTAATGTGTTTATGAGTGTACACATGTCTATAAGTCTATGAGGAGTTTGATATTTACAGAGAAAGTCGAATTTCTAAAATGAAGTTCTTCGATCAAGACTTTGATATTCTCAAGACTTTCTCAAGACTTTGAAAGTGAAGAAATTGGTGTGACCTTGAAGACTTGGTATTCATTTGAGGAACATGAAGCGTGAAGACTTTTGTTTTCGTAGTTTCATTTTCTTTCTTGAGTCATAGGAAACACCGTCTCGTTAAAGGGGGTCGAGGAAATACTAAGGAAAAATTTCCATGTGATGCTCAACTCAAAATCCTACACCTACCAATCCCTTCGAGTGAAGCCTTTGAAATCTCATACAGCTCACCAATTTCTTCAAAGGATGTAGACGAAGTTCTTCCGTCACGAGGAATTTGTTCGACCGAGGAGTTAGGAATTCGCCAAAGGTGGATTGCCTACACAAGGAGGAACATGATAGCCCCGAGGAATTTGAGATTCAAATTTCCGATCGCTGTCAAGCTACGCCACCTGTCCCAAAATATCTTATCCACCTAACGGTCATATCATTGAAGGGCATTTATGTCTTATGATGTCGGGCTGCTCCCTAGGCTATAAATAGCCGCTTCTCACAACCACTAGCTGGTTGGCTGCTCCGAGAGAAACTTGACACTTGTCATTTGAGAGCAACCCATCCTCCGAGGACTTTGAGCGAAAATCACCGAGTGAGGAAAAACCCAAAACACCAAACCCCTACAAACCCAAAGTGATTGAGCATCACTGAAGAGATTGATCCTGCGTGGATCTGACGCTTGTTACCTTTGAAGACTGTGCTTCTTCCAGACGGTTAGGCATCATGGTCTAGAGCATCCAAGAGGAATTGTGGATCGCCGAGTGACCAAGTCTGTGAAGGTTTGGAAGTCGCTCAAGACTTACCACGAAAGTGATTGGACGAGGTCCGTGTGACCTTAGTTCAAGGAGAATACGGTGAGGACTTGGTGTCCCGAGCTGCGTGCTCAGCGACTAGGTGTCCGGGACTATGTGTCCTCGAGTTTAAATACTCAGCCGCTCCAACCGTGACGCATAACTAAGTCAGCTAGCTTGGAACCGGTCTACCAAATCATTGTCTTCACCAACCTTATCGTTATATTTCCTCAACCCTCTCATTTCCTCATTACCGTGTTGAGTGTTCATTCATATATGTGTTTGAAGACTTTGATCAAGACTTTCTCAATTTCCTCGGCCCAATTTCTTCAAAGGTTTGTCTTCATCTTGTGCTATCCTGTGTTTACGCTTTCTGTACTCCTTGATTGTCTTGATTTCATCATGATGACCATGCCCGCATTCTCGTATGCTTACTTCTGAGTACTTATTCCGCTGCAAGTAGTTCTTCACTAAGGAATTTCCTCACCGGCAAATTCCTCGTTGAAGAATTCATAAAATCGCCTATTCACCCCCCTCTAGCCGATATAACGCACTTTCGCCATAATGGTAGGAGATCTACGATCCAGATCGCCAAGCTTGCCTTCCACGCCAAGGAAAGTCCCATCCGGACACGGGACGTAAGTCTTTAATCTTGTATCTTCATAGTCCAGAGTCCGCCAACGGTGATAGTTCGCTATCCGGACACCCCTAATCCAGACTCCCTTAGTAGCCCCCTGAACCAGGCTTCAATGACGACGAGTCCGGGCGCGCATATTGTCTTCGACATTGCAAGGCGGGTTCCTCCTCCGAATACTTCATAGAAGATTTTGAACACAAGGATAGTGTCCGGCTCTACAAAACAAGTTCCACATACTACCGTAGAGAGAATAACCTTTGCACAGATCTGCTGACGTATTCCGTGGCGTGACATCACACCACGGCCAGGCCTTTATACGAATCATTTTTCCTGTTCCACCTCAGCGCGTTTAGCGAGGCGGTTTCCTTGGCACGTCTTATTAGAGCGGAGATCGTGCCCCCTTATTCCGGGATCCTCATCAATACGGGCGTGGGTAACCCAACTGCGTTTCGCTGGCACGCTCCTCCATCGGCGAGTCCCGAACGGTCACGGGGAGGGCTCTTGGTATTCAACCTCTTTATAACGAGACCAAGGCCCGCTCTTATTTTTCGATCTCAATCGAATCCGCCCCTCGCCTCGAGTTCCAACACCCAAAGCTCCATATTTAGGCGCTTCGGACCTTCAACGATGTCCGGCTCCGACCTGCACGGCCGGTGGATGTCTTCCGCCGTCACGGAAGAAGATGTGCTAAAGTTGAGAGACGCCAGGTATCTCACCGGCAAAATTTTGCATAGGCTGCCTGCCCAAGGGCAGGTTATTCCCACTCCCGAGCCTGGTGAGAGCGTGGTATTCGTGTCTCACTTCCTTCGGGGTTTTGGCTTCCCGACAGACCCTTCCGTGAGGGGGCTCATGTTTTATTATGGGCTGGAATTCCATGACTTGGATCCGGAGTCCATCCTCCACATCTCGCTGCTCATTGTCGCTAGAAGCCTTCCTCCGCATTACCCCTCACTTCGGATTGTGGCTCAAGACCTTCAAAGTGGAGCCAAGATGATCGAGGGGCATTAGGCAGAAAAGTGAGGGGCTGTTATAAGCAAGAATGCGGACGCTCCATGGCCCGAGGGCTCTTTTCAAGAGGAGCTCACTTTATGGCAACAGGAGTGGTTTTATATCACCGCTCCCAGGGGCACCAAATGGGCGGCGCCACCTGCCTTCCACTCGGGTCCTCTACTGCGGCTGGGGTCATGGGTCAATAAAGGGCTCAACTGGGGACCATCCAAGGACGTACCTCTGTTGCAGGGCCGTATTCGAGACCTCCGAGAGAGGGAGATCAATCTGGTCGTAGTAGCGCAGGTCATGCTGATTCATCGCACCGCCTCGCAAACGCCCCCTCCGCCTGTGGGAGTTTAATCCGGAGGGACCACGAGCTCTCCAACATTTTATGGGCGTAACGCCCGTGGAGATGTACCAACTGTTCTTCGGATCACAAGAAATGTGTCCGGACTTAACCGAGGACGCAGGTCTGAGCTGCAATCGCCCGGATACTCAAGTAAGTAGTCCTGTACCCGGACATGCTATCCGCATATTTATCATACACTTGTCCTTAAAAGAGCTATCCTTTTAAACAGGAGTGGATAGCAAAAGCAAAACTAATCAAGTGTCCGACCCCCCTCCCTGAGACCACGTCGGATCCTGTATTAACCAAGATGCTAGAGGTTGTGCCTTTTGAAGAAGGCGAAGGGGGAACAGGAACCACCGCCTCCGTGGAGGAGGCTATCAAGAAAGGGGATCGAGAATCCCTCCTCCAAGGGGAGAAGAGGACCGCTTCAAGATCCGGAGACCAAAGCCTCAAGCGGGGAAGAAATCTTCACCAGAGGGTCCCACAAGGGATATGCCCCGCCGCACTATTTCCCAAGGAGGTCAGCCCTCCAAATGAGCCGTAAGTAAAGGGGCGTTTATTTTTAAAAGAGAGACATCCCCGCTTTATTTCAAGATAACCGAAATTTACCTTGTAGTTCGGATCTCAGCCTCTTCTCGCAGAGCTCGCTTCAGGGATCTTGATCCGAGATGATGGAGAGTGAAACGCCTCCGCCGCCAGATCATATGTGAGGTGGACGACCCTGAGGTGTCATCGCGGAGGGTTTCTCCGAATCCGGCGGGGCCAGAAGGCAGCCGTATGTCCCCTCAAAGCCCTCCGAGTCCGGCCCTCGAAAAAGGCCACCGAACGAGTCCGGTGCCAACGGGTGTACGGTCAGAGGAGCTGAAGGGTCTGCTTGGGCGAGCGTCTATCTCGGAAGATCACCATGCGTTAATGGGTACGGTGATTGAAAGGATTTCATCCGCTTAGAGCGGATTGCATGAAGCCGTCGCAAGTTTGCTGACGGGTTTTGAGGTACGCAAAATGATGTACCTTCCGGCAGCTTCGCATATAAAATGCGCTCAGATAGATAGTAGCCCTCGAGACTTGGTGCGGTGTCAATAATGATGGCGCGCAGAGGATCATAACCCTGTGTGTAATATGCACTCTTCCTATGTAGGTGGCGACGTCCGTGGCTAGTCGGCTGATGAATTTGCCGAACTGAAGCGGCAACTTGACGTGGCGGATGCGGACATCATGCTTGTTAATAAGCGGCTTGACGAGTCACAAGGTATGCAACTTCTCCGCAGACACATGGTAAGGGAGCTTGACGCCCACGCCCTACAACATGTATGCTTAATGCAAATGGTGCCGCTGCTATGGAGAACCTTCAGGCGGAGCTCGCCCGAGCCAAGGAGCAAGCCATAAAAAGTGATGCGGCGTTTTGAAGGCGGCCGCAGAGCTAAAAGCCGAACAAGATGCTCACCGCTGAAGAAGAAAGAAATGGCCGAGATGGCCGTGAAATTGAAGAATGCTATCGACCGCTATGAGCTTCTTGAAAAAGAAGATCGAGCGAAACAAGAGGACCTGAAAAAGTCCGCCACCGAGGCCAAGGAGACTCGCTCTGCGATGAGAGCTATGAAGGAGGAGCTACGTCAGGCCGGAGATATTGCGGCTGGAAAGCCCTTTCTGATGCGGAGAAAATTCACGGACCCTAAGTATGCTCAATTGGACCGGTTGTGGAGTGGGAAGGATGCTTATCTGGACTTGGCGGCGAAAAGCCGCAGACGCGTCAACACTTCCGAGGTCAAAAGGATCACGGAATGGAAGAGCTTTTTTGGTCACAGTTCCATAGTCCGGAGCATCCAATTTCGTTAACCGATCGTTTGGCTGAATGGGCTGAGCTGAATAGGTTGTCCGGACTTGCCATGAAGGCTGTCGTGACTCATTTGTGGCCGAAAAGGCCCGAGCCGAAGAGTTATTTTGGCTTGTTGCAGCAGTTCCTTGGTGCGGTGCCGCATATCGATGCAATGAAGCGGTCAGCCTATGTAGAGGGTGCGCGGATGGCTCTTGCCCATGTCAAGACATACTGGGCGGAGATGAAGGCCACCGACGTTGCATCCCAAGATTCGGACAGAAGCCGACTACCTGCCAGCACTATTTTGAGGAAGTCCTGCAGGGCGCTCGTTTAATAGAGACGCAAAGGCTCAAGGATATTATGCTTTAATGACATGTATGATTTGTGAAAACAATGTTTCACTATAATATAAGAGCTTTTTATACTTGTGCGTTCAAGTATTAAAACACCTCCTGTGCGGCCATTGATGTATATGTGTATATAACTTGAAAGATGGCAGCCCTTGGCTTCAGCCCCCACGCACATAGTGCGGGGGTGTTTGCAAAAAGGCGCATTTTCACACTTAATCCAACGTCTTGGTCCTGTAAAGGAGGTGATAGCGTAGCAAACTAGGCAATCGGACTATAATGCTTTATCACTTTCACTTAGCCATAGGAGTTCGATGGTGGGGCTACTATATAGCCCCTAGGGGCACCGCGCTCTCCTGAATTCGGGCCAGATGTGCCTAACCGAAACGGCCCTTCGTCAACGCTGGGAATTCTAAACATTCCACTGGTCATCGAATGGTTGACCAGTCTCACGCTATATAATGACAGTTTTCGCTTTCTCTCGAGGTGCTCACCGCTGAACCGGGCACAATCGCAGAGTTCTCCGGTGCCGCTAGCCGATAGAACGGAACATAAGGCAGCAAAACACGTGAGCCGGGCAAACCCAACATTTGACCAAAGACATGATTCGGAGCTGATGCATATAAGGCCTAACTCGAGACGCCGAACACTCCCTAAGGTATTCGGTCTTTATGAAAACGGCGTAATAATGCCCTAAGCCCCGTGTCCAGTGCACGCCAAGAAGATTCTCGTGCGGCCGATGCCAAAACACCAGCCTCCTCCTCGGTTATAGCAAGAAACCAGGGATGTGTATCAACAAGAGACAAGAAAATGGTTTACGCAGGTCTTAATCTGAAAAGAATCCTTGCAACGGGTCCCTATCGCACGCTCAAGCGCCCGTGTCTCCGCAGCAGCCGTATCCTCGGACGGGCGAAAGCACGTTGTTCATCTATAAAAGAGAAGAACTTAGTTGAAAAGAAAAAGATCGTATGTAAAAATGTACTTTATATTAAATAAATAGAGTACGGTTCGAAAAGTGAATAAAATTGAGCTTTATTGTCTCTTGTTGTACATGCGTGCAACCCCTTGTACGGGGATATGCCGCTAGTAGGCGCCGGACTCGTCTAGCCATGTCCGGGGTTCGAATGACCTATTCAGGTGCTTTGATTAGCAGAGCAGGATTGGTGTGGGGCTGTCAAGGCAGTTTCACGTTCTTCCGTGCTCGAGTAACACTTAATACTCCCTTTTAATGAGATGATGTCGCGTGGACCGGGCATTTTAAGTGTAAGAGATGCATACTGCGGTATTGCGTTAAAGCGATGAAAGCTTCACGCCTCAAAGAGTGCTTGATAGCTACTTTCAAATGGGGCGATGTGGAAGGTTAACTTTTGCGGCGGAAGTTGTCGGATGAGCCGAACACAACTTCTAGCAAGAGGGAGCCCGCATAATGGGCATATAGGCCTGGCATTACCCCTTTGAAGGAGGTGTTGCTATGGCGAATTTTGGTTGGGTCTATCCCCATTTTATGGATTGTGTAATGATATAGCAGGTTTAGATAGCTACCTCCCATTCATTAGGACTTGTGTAAATTGGAGTCCGTCGATTATAGGATCTAATATCAAGGCAGTCCATCCTGCATTACGGATACTTCCAGAATAGTCCTGATGAGCGAAGGTGATTGATTTTGACAACCATCATTCGGAATCCTTTGGGATAGACCGTGCGCTGCGGTTTCTATGGGCGCCGCCTGCTTTTTCCCTTTTGTCACTTGAAGTGAGTTCACTGTTTTGACTTCTTGTGGGAAATTCTTTTGTTTTCTGGTGCTCTGCTTGTGGGGTTCGTCATCGTCCTCGCTTGGTGTGTTGAGCCCCTTGTGTTCGGCATCGAGTTTGCCGGACTGCTTAAAGACCCAACAATCTCTGTGGGTATAGTTTGCGGGCTTCCCGGGAGTGCTGTGGATTTGGCATATTTTGTCCAAGATTTTGTTTAGGTTGGATAGCTCGTCGCTGTCGTCCTTGAAGGGAGATCTTTTATGGTTCTGCCGGGAGCTTCTGAATCCGGCGTTGACTGCCGTGCTCTTCGGGCTGTTTCCCTTTCTCCGGCGCTGATACTTGTTGCGTCATGGTTTTCCATTTCCATACCTGACTTCGGATGTACTTGGGTCGCTGGTACTGCATCTTTCCAGCCAACTGTCCTCTCCTGCGCAAAAGCGGGTCATGAGGCTTATTAATGCAGCCATGGTTCTCGGCTTCTCCTGGCCGAGGTGTCTGGCGAGCCATTCGTCCCGGACATTGTGTTTGAAAGCTGCTAAGGCTTCGGTGTCCGGACAGTCGACTATTTGGTTCTTTTTGGTAAGGAACTTGTTCCAGAATTTGCAGGCTGACTCTCCGGGTTGTTGAGTTATGTGACTTAAATCGTCTACATCCGGAGGACGGACATAAGTCCCTTGAAAATTTGCTCGAAAAGCATCCTCGAGCTCTTCCCAACTTCCAATGGTAATTTCAGGAAGGCTTTTGAGCCAATGCCGGGCTGGCCCTTTGAGCTTGAGGGCTAAGTATTTTATGGCGTGAGATCATCTCCTCCGCCATGTGTATATGGAGGATGTAATCCTCAATCCGCACTCTGTGGTCTGTTGTTCCGTCAGATGCCTCTATGTTTACGGGTTTGAATCTCACCGAGTTCGTGGATCCAAAGACCTCATCGGTGAAACACAGGGGTGTGCGCACCCCTATATTTGGTTGTGCCGTGATGTTCGGATATTTGGCGGTTGCATTGCTTGAAAGAGCTTGCTTTCTCGGCCCATAGATGGACCTAACCGCCATCCTTTTGATGTGAATCCTTATGCGGATCGCGTGCGTCAATTATGTGCGGCGCCGCTGTCAGCCTCCATGTTTGCCACGTGGTCGCCTATCCGACCGGGCGGCCTCTTTGTTCTTTGATTGCTAAGGCCTCCTCATCGAATTCGCAGTAATTTGCGCTTCGGTAGTTCTTGTTTGGCGATCGTCGCCGTATTTCTCTCATGTGTTGAGTAATTTGCTCCATCTGATTCTCGAGTGCATCTTCCGCTGTTTTGAGCTTCCGCCGCTTTTTCAGGCTACGCGCATGGCGACGCAGCCTTTGTGGAGGTTCTTCGCTTCCAACAATTTGTCCGATGTGAGATCGTCCTGACTGTTGTCTTCGCCGGGACAAAGTTGTTTATCCAAGTTGTCCTGTTCGGACGGTTGCTCGATAGCATGTTGGTCATCCACCGGTTCGCCCTGCTCTATGGCTGGGTCTTTGTCGAGGCCGGACTTGGTGCGGCGTTTACGTTGCTGTTTTGACTGCTTTTCGAGGGATTTATCCTTCCTAGTGTCCCGTTGTTCCTCGTCGTCACTTCCTTTAGGTGTATCCACCATTTATACATCATGGGATGAGGTGGCTGTCCAAAGATCCTATAGGTGCTGGTTCATGGTTGTCTCCTACATCGTCAGTCCATACTGCCGATGTCTTCAAGTCGAAATCGAGCATGTCGCTTAAGCTTTCGACATTGGCTACAAAGTGGGCGGTGGGTGGGCGTTGAATTTCTTCGCCGTCCGCATCCCAACCTTCCCGACCATAGTCCGCTAGGGCTCTCCGATAAAGAGAGAGACTTTAGTGAATTCAGGATGTCGCCAAAGGGCGAAAAGCCGAAGATGTCCGCGGCAAGGAACTCCATAACCGGGCGCCCAATTGGATTCAATTAAGGTGGGGCGCGGAGGGTTCAAGTCCCGAGAGGAGTCCCAAGACCTTGGAGTCACGGTCTTCGCAGCGACAGGATGGAGTTCGCTCAATCGCCAGAGAGATCGAGCCCCGAGGTGGTGTCCAACCACTCGCCCTCGATCGGGCGGAGTCGGCTCCGAGCTAAGGGTCGGAGCGGACGCCGGAGCGGCCTGTGGCACCGCTCGCGGCAGAGCTAGATCGCGCCCATCGAGACAAGGTGGCGTGTTTGGCTGTGGCTCGAATCCGTCAAGATCAAGTCTCCGCGATGTCGGCCGTAGTTCAAACTCCCGACCGACCTCGATGGCCAGGCGTAGCTTTCGATCTGCTACAGATGGCCAAGTGAATTGGCCCAGTGCAAAGCCACCGAATACGTAAGATCTGTCCGGGAGAAAAGTCTCGCCTCGACCGCGCTGTTGTTGATGATCAAGGAGCCATCGGGCCTAAGGATGACGACATAGAGGAACTCTCAATGAAAGCACCAATGTCGGTGTCAAAACCGCGGATCTCGGGTAGGGGGTCCCGAATCATGCGTCTAGGCGGATGGTAACAGGAGACGAGGGACACGACAGTTTTACCTGTGTTCGGGCCCTCTCGATGGAGGTAATACCCTACCCCGCTTGATTTATATTGATGATATGGGTAGTACAATAGTGGATCTACCACAAGATCGTAGAGACTAAACCCTAGAAGCTAGCCTATGGTATGATTGTTGTTCGTCCCCATTTGACTAAAACCCTCCGGTTTATATAGACACCGGATAGGGTTAGGGTTACACAGAGTCGGTTACAATGGTAGGAGATCTACATATCCGTATCGCCAAGCTTGCCTTCCACGCCAAGGAAAGTCCCATTCGGACACGGGACAAAGTCGTTAATCTTTTATATTAATAGTACAGGAGTCCCGACAACGGTGATAGTTCAGCTATCCCGACACCCCTATTCCAGACTCCTCAATCATCATCATTAGCTTCCTCACTAATTGGTGTAGGAATCACTGGAACTGATTTCTGTGATGAACTACTTTCCAATTCGGGAGCAGGTACAATTACCTCATCAAGTTCTACTTTCCTCCCACTCACTTTTTTCGAGAGAAACTCCTTCTCTAGAAGGGATCCATTCTTAGCAACGAATATCTTGCCTTCGGATCTGTGATAGAAGGTGTACCCGATAGTCTCCTTTGGGTATCCTATGAAGACGCACATCTCCGATTTGGGTTTGAGCTTATCAGTCAAACTTTTTCACATAAGCATCGCAACCCCAAACTTTAAGAAACAACAACTTAGGTTTCTTGCCAAACCACAGTTCATACGATGTTATCTCAAAGGATTTAGATGGTGCCCTATTTAACATGAATGTAGCTGTCTCTAATGCATAACCCCAAAATGATAGTGGAGAAACGGTAAGAGACATCATAAATCGCACCATATCCAATAAAGTACGGTTACGACGTTCGGACACACCCCATTACGCTGTGGTGTTCCAGGTGGCATGAGTTGTGAAACTATTTCACATTGTTTCAAATAAAGACCAAACTCGTAACTCAAATATTTTCCTCTGCGATCAGATCATAGAAACTTTATTTTTCTTGTTATGATGATTTTCTACTTCACTATGAAATTCTTTTGAACTTTTCAAATGTTTCAGACTTATGTTTCATCAAGTAGATATACCCATATCTGCTCAAATCATCCGTGAAGGTCGAAAATAACGATACCCACCGCGTAGCCTCAACACTCATCGGACCGCATACATCAAGATGTATTATTTCCAATAAGTCATTGTTTCGCCCATTGTTCCGGAGAATGTAGTCTTAGTCATCTTGCCCATGAGGCATGGTTCACAAGAATCAAGTGATCCATAATCAAGTGATTCCAAAAGCCCATCAAAGATGGAGTTTCTTCATGCGCTTTTACACCAATATGACCTAAACGGTAGTGCCACAAATAAGTTGCACTATCATTATTAACTTTGAATCTTTTGGCTTCAATATTATGAATATGTGTATCACTACGATCAAGATTCAATAAACCATTTATATTGAGTGTATGACCATAGAAGGTTTTATTCATCTAAATAGAACAACAAATATTCTTTGACTTAAATGAATAACCGTATTGCAACAAACATGATCCAATCATATTCATGCTCAACGCAAACACCAAATAAAATTTATTTTAGGTTCAACACTAATACCGAAGGTAAAGGGAGTGTGCGATGGTGATCTTATCAACCTTGGAATCACTTCCAACACACATCATCACCTCGCCTTAACTAGTCTCTCGCTTCATTTTGCAACCCCCGCTTTGAGTTACTACTCTTAGCAACTTAACCAAGTATCAAATATCGAGGGGTTGCTATAAACACTAGTAAAGTACACATCAAGAATATGTATATCCAATATACCTTTGTTAACCTTGCCATCCTTCTTATCCGCCAAGTATCTAGGGCAGTTCCACTTCTAGTGACCATTTCCTTTGCAAGAGAAGCACTCAATTTCAGGCTTGGGTCTAGCTTTGGGCTTCTTCATGGGAGTGGCAACTTGCTTGCCATTCGTCTTGAAGTTCCCTTTCTTTCCCTTGCCCTTTTAATTGAAACTAGTGGTCTTGTCAACCATCAACACTTGATGCTTTTTCTTGATTTCTACCTTCGCCGATTTCAGCATCGCAAAGAGCTTGGAAATCGTTTTTGTTATCCCTTGCATATTATAGTTCATCACGAAGTTCTAGTAACTTGGTGATAGTGACTAGAGAACTCTGTCAATCATTATCTTATCTGGAAGATTAACTCCCACTTGATTCAAGTGATTGTAGTACTCAGACATTCTGAGCACATGCTCACTAGCTGAGCTATTCTCCTCCATCTTGTAGGCAAAGTACTTGTAAGAGCTCTCATACCTCTTAACATCTCATATGTTGTGTGGTGTTCAAAACATTTTTGAAGTCCCGGTTCTAAGCCGTAAAGCATGGTGCACTAAACTATCAATTAGTGATCATACCGAGCTTTGTCAAACATTCATAACGCCTCAAGATTCCGCTTCCTCGCAATAGTTCTGTCACTTGGCGGTGCATCGAGGACATAATTCTTCTGTGCAGCAATGAGGATACTTGTCAGATCACAGACCTAGTCCGCTTCATTGCTACTATCATCTTTCAACTTAGTTTCTCTAGGAACATATAAAAAATAAATGGAGAGCTAGATCACAAGCTATTGATCTACAACATAGATATGCAAATACTATCAGGACTAAGTTCATGATAAATTAAAGTTCAATTAATCATATTACTTAAGAACTCCCACTTAGATAGACATCCCTCTAGTCATCTAAATGATCACGTGATCCATATCAACTAAACCATGTCCGATCATCACGTGAGATGGAGTAGTTTTCAATGGTGAACATCACTATGTTGATCATATCTACTATATGATTCACGTTCAATCTTTCAATCTCAGTGTTCCGAGGCCATATCTGCATATGCTAGGCTCGTCAAGTTTAACCCAAGTATTCTGTGTGTGCAAAACTGGCTTGCACCCATTGTATGTGAACATAGAACTTATCACACCCGATCATCACGTGGTGTCTCGGCACGATGAACTGTCGCAACGGTGCATACTCATGGAGAACACTTATACCTTGAAATTTAGTGAGATATCATCTTATAATGCTACTGTCGAACTAAGCAAAATAAGATGCATAAAGGATAAACATCACATGCAATCAATATAAGTGATATGATATGGCCATCATCATCTTGTGCCTTTGATCTCCATCTCCAAAGCACTGTCATGATCACCATCGTCACCGGCTTGACACCTTGATCTCCGTTGAAGCATCGTTGTCGTCTCGCCAACTATTGCTTCTACGACTATCGCTGCCGCTTAGTGATAAAGTAAAGCAATTACATGGCGATTGCATTTCATACAATAAAGAGACAACCATATGGCTCCTACCAGTTGCCGATAACTGTTATAAAACATGACCATCTCATACAACAAATTATATATCATCACGTCTTGACCATATCACATCACAGCAAGCCCTGCAAAAACAAGTTAGACGTCCTCTACTTTGTTGTTGCAAGTTTTACGTGGCTGCTACGGGCTTAGCAAGAACCGTTCTTACCTACGCATCAAAACCACAATGATTTTTCGTCAAGTGTGCTGTTTTAACCTTCAACAAGGACCGGGCGTAGTCACACTTGGTTCGACTAAAGTTGGAGAAATAGACACCCACTAGCCACCTGCGTGCGAAGCACGGCGGTAGAACCAGTCTGATGAACGCGGTCATGTAATGTCGGTCTGGGCCACTTAACCCAACAATACCGCCAAATCAAAGTATGACATGTTGGTAAGCATTATGACTATTATCGCCCACAACACTTTGTGTTCTACTCGTGCATATATATAACATCTACGCATAGATCTAGCTCGGATGCCACCGCTGGGAACGTCAGATTTCAAAAAATTGCCTACGATCACGCAAGATCTATCTAGGAGAAGCATAGCAATGAGCGGGGAGAGCGTGTCCACGTACCCTCGTAGACCGAAAGCGAAAGCGTTTAGTAACGCGGTTGATGTAGTCGAACGTCTTCGCGATCCAACCGATCAAGTACCGAACACACAACACCTCCGCGATCTACACAAGTTCAGCTCGGTGACGTCCCTCGAACTCTTGATCCAGTTGAGGTCAAGGGAGAGTTCCTCAGCACGACAGTGTGGCGATAGTGATGATGAAGTTACCTGCGCAGGGCTTCGCCTAAGCACTACGACGATATGACCGAGGTGTGTAATTGTGGAGGGGGGCACTGCACACGGCTAAGAGATTGCATGTTGTGCCTTTGGGGCGCCCCCTGCCCCCGTATATAAAGGAGGGGAGGAGGAGGCCAGCCAACAAGGGGCTCGCCAGGGAGAGGGGAGTCCTACTAGGACTCCAGTCCTAGTAGGATTCGGCCCCACCGTTTTTTCCTTCTACCGGAGGGGGAAAAGTGGAAGGAGAGGGAGTAGGAGAAGGAAAGGGGGGTGGCACCCCCTTCCCAAGTCCAATCCGGCCTCCTCCCTTGTGGGGGGTGCACCAGCCCCTTGTGGGCTGGTTAGCCTCCTTCCTATGGCCCATAAGGCCCATATCTTTACTCGGGGGGTTCCGGTAACCTCCCGGGACTCCGGAAAAAAATGCCCAAATCACTCGGAACCATTCCTATGTCCGAATGCAACCTTCCAATATATGAATCTTTACCTCTTGACCATTTTGAGACTCCTTGTCATGTCCGTGATCTCATCCGGGACTCTGAACAAACTTCGTACATCAAATCACATAACTCATAATACAAATCGTCATCGAACGTTAAGTTGCAAGTGGACCCTACGGGTTCGAGAACTATGTAGACATGACCGAGACACATCTCTGATCAATAACCAATAGCGGAACCTGGATGCTCATATTGGCTCCTACATATTCTATGAAGATCTTTATTGGTCAAACCGCATAACAACATACGTTGTTCCCTTTGTCATCGGTATGTTACTTGCCCGAGATTCGATCGTCGGTATCATCATACCTAGTTCAATCTCGTTACTGGCAAGTCTCTTGACTCATTCCGTAATGCATCATCCCGCAACTAACTCATTAGTCACATTGCTTGCAAGGCTTATAGTGATGATCATTACCGAGAGGCCAAGAGATACCTCTTCGATACTCGGAGTGACAAATCCTAATCTCGATCTATGCCAACTCAACAAACACCATCGGAGACACCTGTGGAGCATATTTATAATCACCCAGTTACATTGTGACGTTTGATACCACACAAGGTGTTCCTCCGGTATTCGGGAGTTGCATAATCTCATAGTCAGAGGAACATGTATAAATCATGAAGAAAGCAATAGCAATAAAACTAAATGATCATTATGCTAAGCTAACGGATGGGTCTTGTCCATCACATCATTCTCTAATGATGTGATCCCGTTCATCAAATGACAACACATGTCTATGGCTATGAAACTTAACCATCTTTGATTAACAAGCTAGTCAAGTAGAGGCATACTAGGGATGTCGGTGTCAAAACCGGCGGATCTCGGGTAGGGGGTCCCGAACTGTGCGTCTAAGGCGGATGGTAACAGGAGGCGGGGGACACAATGTTTACCCAGGTTCGGGCCCTCTTGATGAAGGTAATACCCTATTTCCTGCTTGATTGATCTTGATGATATGAGTATTACAAGAGTTGATTTACCACAAGATCGTAGAGGCTAAACCCTAGAAGCTAGCCTATGATTATGATCGTTGTTGTCCTACGGACTAAACCCTCCGGTTTATATAGACACTGGAGGGGGCTAGGGTTACACAGAGTCGGTTACAAGGGAGGAGATCTACATATCCGAACCGCCAAGCTTGCCTTCCACGCAAAGGAGAGTCCCACCCTATTACACGTGACGAAGTCTTCAATCTTGTATCTTCATAGTCCAACAGTCCGCCAAAGGAAATAGTCCGGCTGTTCGAGGACCCCTAATCCAGACTCCTCAAGAGCTCCCTAACCAGGCTTCAATGACGATGAGTTCGGCGCCAAGCAGATTTTCTTCCGCATTGCAAGGCGGGTTCTTCCTTAGAATACTCCATAGGAAATTTTGAACACAAGGATAGTGTCCGCTCTGCAAAACAAATTCCACATACCACCGTAGAGAGTATAATATTTCCACAAATCTAATATGCTGACAACTTTTCATAACATGACATCACGCCACAGCCCGGTCATTATTTGAACCGATTTTCTCAACCAGCTACTGCACATATTGCGTAGGTGGTTTTCCGGCACGCCTTGTCGGGCAGAGATCGTGTCCCCTTATCACGGATTCTCATCAATACGGGTATGGGTAACCCAACCGTGCCTATTGGTATGACTCCTCGATTTTAGGCAAGTTCCAAACGGCCACGCGGAGGACGCTTGATATTCACCCTCTTTATAAAGGGGCCAAGGCCTGTCCTTTTCTTCTCGTGCTCGATCCTTCTCTTCCCCCACCTTAAATTCCAACACCCAAGGCTCGGGCTAAGCGCTTCGGACCTCCAATTATGTCCGGATCCAACCTTCAAGGTTGGTGGATGGCCTCCTCTGTCACAGAGGAGGACATCAAGAAGCTAAGAGAAGCTGTATCCGACCGCCGAATCTCGCATCAGCGCCTGCTTCCAGACAGGTCATGCCCACTCCCGAACCCAAATGAGAGAGTCGTATTTGTTTCCCACTTCCTCCGAGGGCTAGGCTTTAGTCTTGATCCCTTTGTTAGAGGGCTTATGTTCTATTATGGGCTCGAATTCCATGATCTGGCTCCGGATTCCATCCTTCACATCTCGTTGTTCATCGTCGTGTGTGAGGCCTTCCTCTGCATCACCCCACACTTCGGCTTATGGCTCAAGACCTTCAATGTGAAGCCGAAGATGATCAATGGGCGACACGCAGAATGCGAAGGTGCCATATTAAGCAAAGGCGCCGATGCTCCATGGCCAAAGGGTTCCTTCCCGGAGGTGTCTAGCTTATAGAAATAGGAGTGGTTTTACATCACAGCTCCCCGAGGTACCAAGTGGGTAGCCGCCCCTGCCTTCCGCTCGCCCCCCCCACCACAACTAGCGTCATGGGTTAACAAGGGGCTGGAGTGGGGGACAGTAAATGATGTGCCGACATTACAGAGTCGCATCCGAGATCTCCTCCAGAGAGATATCAACCTTGTCAAGGTAATGCAAGTTATGCTAGTTCGTCGAGTCCTGCCTTGCAAACGTCGACCTCTCCGTATGTGGGAGTTCAACCCGAAAGGACCGCAAACTATTCAGCAATTCTTCGGCGTGACGCTTGAAGAGATGTATGGATTGTTCTTCGGATCACGAATAAAGTGTCCGGACACCATCGAGGATGCGGGTCTGAGCTGCAATCGTCCAGACACCCATGTAAGTAATTCTGCAACCAAACACACACTGTCTTTTTACTTATCACAACATCAATCACAAAAGTCGCCTTGACCGTGACTAGATAAAAAGGCGAAGATGATCAGTGTTCAGCCCCCTTCCGAAGGCTCACCGGATCCTGTATTAGCTGTGATGCTTGAGCTTGCACCTTATCAAGCGCTGCCGGTGTCAAACCGCGGATCTCGGTAGGGGTCCCAACTATGCGCCTAGGCGGATGGTAACAGGAGACAAGGGACACGATGTTTTTACCCAGGTTCGGGCCCTCTCGATGGAGGTAATACCCTACTCCTCGCTTGATTAATATTGATGATATGGGTAGTACAAGAGTAGATCTACCACGACATCAAGGAGGCTAAACCCTAGAAGCTAGCCTATGGTATGATTGTTGTTCGTCTCTATGGACTAAAACCCTCCGTTTATATAGACACCAGATAGGTTAGGGTTACATGTAGTCGGTTACAATGGTAGGAGATCTACATATCCAGACGCCAAGCTTGCCTTCCACGCCAAGGAAAGTCCCATCCGGACACGGACGAAGTCTTCAATATTGTATCTTCATAGTCTTGGAGTCCGGCCGTGACGATAGTCCGCTATCCGGACACCCCTAGTCCGGGACTCCTCAAGAGCCCCTGAACCAGGCTTCAATGACGACGAAGTCCAACGCGCATATTGTCTTCGGCATTGCAAGGCGGGTTCCTCCTCCAAATACTTCATAGAAGGTTTTGAACACCAGATAGTGCCCGGCTCGCAAAACAAGTTCCACACACCACCGTGAGAGAGAATAACTTTTGCACAGATCTGCTGACGTATTCCGGGCGTGACATCACACCACGGCCAGCCTTTTATATGAATCGCTTTTTACCGCTTCCACCTTAGCTGCTTAGCGAGGCGGTTTCCTTGGCACGCCTTATCAAAGCATAGATCGTGCCCCTTAATCCGGATTCTCATTAATACGGACGTGGGTAACCCATCCGCGCCATTGATTACGGGCGCTTGGGAGATAAGCGAAGTTTTACCAAGTTGGTGGGGACGATAGCTTCGTCTTCATTCATATAAGGGATAAGGATCCACCTTTTCACCCACGCCTTCTTCCTCCTTTGCTTATCCATTTCACAAGACTCGAGCTCCAGCGCCTAAGTCCGCACATCCCACCTCAACCTTTCTCCAATCATGTCGAGCGGGAGGCAGGTGGATGGCCTCCTCCGTCACGGAGGGGCACATCACCAGATCAAGGGAGGCCGGATACTTGTCCGGGCGATATCACGATAGGCTGCCCGGACGAGGGGCAGCTCATTCCAACCCCTGTGCCCCATGAGAGGGTGGTGTTTCTCCCCACTTCCTTCATGGACTAGGTTTTCCACTTCACCCATTTGTCCGGGGGCTCATGTTCTACTACGGCCTAGACTTCCACGACCTGGCCCCGAATTTCATCCTCAACATCTCGGCTTATGGTTGAAGATCTTCAACGTTCGGCCGAAGGTAGTGGGCGGCCGTCAAGCGGAGTGCGGAGGCGCCATGGTTGGCAAGATAGCCAAAGTCCTATGGCTCGAGGGCTCCTTTGTGGAGACAATAAAGGGGTGGCAATCGGGGTGGTTCTACATCACCGAGCCCCGCGACCCCGAATGGGTGGCGGTCCCCGAATTCAGATCTGGTTTCCCCACACGGCTCTCGTCATGGAGAGAGACGGGCCTGACTTGGGGGAATTCGGACGAGACATCCGGACTCCAAACATGCGTCCAAAACCTGGTGGGCAAGAATCTCAGGCTTGTCAACGTAATCCAGGTGATGCTCATCCGCCGGATCCTCCCATTCCAACAACGGGCCTTCAATTTATGGGAGTTCGATCCGCACAACACTCGACTTAAACAGCTCTTCGACACTACGCATTTAAGATGCCTGGAAGGGGCTATTCGAGGGCGCCGAGGCTCCCTCATCCGCTATTGAAGATCGCGGATACAGCTCGCTTCGTCCAACCGGCGAGGTAAGTTATTTTGCCCCTTTTACGGGACTCTTTTTTCATAGATTGACTCTATGTGGGATCTAAAAACTCCCTAGTCTTTGACAGGACTGCCTGAAGACGTCCAGACAGATTAACTGTCCGGCTCATTTGCCGGAAAACCCAGCGGACGCCCAATTGATGGGAAGCTGGCTCCGCACCCCATGTGGTGCCGGAGAAGAAGGCCAAGAAGGAGGCCACGGAACTCAAGGAGCTGCCGACGCCAGGTCACGATTCTCAAGCGTAATCTTCTCCTGAGGATGAGGAGGAGGAAAAAGAAGCTTCTCCCCCAGTGGGGGAGGAGAGGAAAAGGAAGACCGCCCCAACCGGGGAGGCCGGAGGGTCCAAGAAGGGAAGAACCCTTCCTCCGGACTTCTCCACCAACACCGACAGCGACGAGGAGGATTGGCCGACAAGGGCCAAGCCCCTGGCAAGATCGTAAGTGTCCGGATACCCCTGACTCTTTTATTATCGCATAGTGTTATCTAATGTCGAACAATCGTGCAGCCCGCCCAAGAGCGAGCTAGCCGCTTCGACGAGCGGGTCCCTGGGTTCGTCGGAAATGGAGAGTACTTCACTTCCGACCGCCTACTCACCTAACGCTGCGGACGACGCCACGGCGGGGCCCCAGGAGGGGCTTGGTCAAGAGGAAGTGGCGCAGGAGGCGCCACAAGGCGGCCTCCTGGACTCCAGGCGCGTGGGAGGCAAGACCCCCAGGGGCTCTAAGCCCAACCCTTGTCCGGACCCCATGCCGGAACCTTCAATGGTTCCGGAGTCCGGCAAGCGGTCCCTTCGTAAGAAGGGTAAGACGCTTGTGTCCTCCGTCCAACCGGAGGCACCGGATAAGCATCGGGAGGCGCTTAAGCGCCTCCATCGAGGAGGAGCACCGCATCGTTATGAGTGCGGTGATCCGGACAGCTCGGGGCCTCCAAGAGCGGGCCGACCAAGCTCGCATCAGCCTTCTAACAGGCTTTGAGCTAAGTTTAGAAGTTGTAAAAATATTGCCGCATAGATAGTAGCCCCTGATGCTTAGTTCAGTGTTCGGAAAGAAAAGCCGGACTAAGGATCTAAAAAGATATACGCAGGAGTCTAACATAAGGATGTCAATATAGGAATGCAGGCTGCTGCCGACCTCTCACAAGACCGACCAAGGAGGTCAATGCATGAAGCGTAACCTCGAGCGTCCGAGAACGAGCTCGGACAAGCCAAGAAGCAGCTTGAGGACAAGGAAGGTAAATAATACCTTATTAAGAAAAATACCTTATAGAAAAGGTTTTGGTTGCCAAAAAATAACAGGAATAACATGGGTACTGCAGGGGCCACGAACGAGGTGGCGACCCTGAAGGAAGCGGTGTCCGTGGCCGAAAACAAAGCGGCTGCGGAACGCACCGAGCGAGAGAAGGGGGAGGCGCAGCTGGCCAAGGTACGACAAGAGCTCCAAGCTCTCGTGGAAAAACACGAGAGTTTGGAGCGTGACTCGAAGACTCCAGAGTCCGAGCTCGCCTCGGCTCTTGAAAGTGCCAAAGCTGCTAAGGCTGAGGCCCAAAAATCCCTCCAAGAAATTGAATCACTAAAGAAGATAGCGGCGGGTAAGGCATTCTTTATGCAAAGAAAGAATGTAAAAGTCAATTATTTATTACTTACCCGGATTCGGAGCTCTCCAGGAGCATTCGCAGATTTGCCCCAGAAAGTGCCCGATGCTGCCGCATTCTACCGCGCCTGTGAGGGGAGTTCAACGGAAAGGTGTTCTGGTCTCAGATGTCGAGGCCGGACTTACGCAGCTCGAGCGCCCAAATTGAAGCAAAATGGGTCGAGCTCCACAAGGTCGCCGAACAGGCCATGAAGGGCCTTATAGCCCGGCTGTGGCCATTGGAGGCCATGCCTGGAGCTATCATGGCTGGTGGACGCCTGTCCACGAATTGAAGTCATCAAGCGCCCGCTCGCATCGAAGGTGTCTGTCGGGCCCTTGCCTGTGCTAAAGTGCACTGGGGCAAACTGGATGCAGAGAAGCTTGTGACGGACGGGCCACCGAAGGGCAAGGAGCATCGCACGCCCGAAATGTACTATCAGGGCCTTTTGAAGGGTGCTCACCGAATAGCGGATGAGTGCTCCAAAGATGTAATTTTTTAGTAGACTCGCATTTGTTATCCTGTACGCTGAAAACTTGTTCATATGCGCTAAGCAACGCTTGTTAATTTAAAATATTACCTTCAGGCGGCCGCTTATCAAATTTGAGAGATGGCAAGTCGTTGGCTTCAGCCCCATGCCACGAAAGTGCTTGGGTGTTCGGATAAACTTGAGCACTCTTGTTCCCATTCTTGGGTCCATCTAGGAGGCGCCAACGCAACAAACAAGGCAACCGGACTTATAATGCTTGAACACTCTCACTTAGCCATAGAATTCTATAATTTTAAATTTCGCGAAGCCCCTAGTATTCGAAGACCGAGTTCGGGCGCCATCCACGCCTTTGGCCGGACAACTCCTTCCTCGCCTAAGCGGCATAGGTCTTTAGGGACCCGAAAAAACCTCTCTAACAAATGATCGGATCTCGCCCCTATCATGATGGTCAGTTTTAGCTTTCTCCACCGAGGTGCTCGACCCAGCTCAACTAGGGCACAATCGCAGTTGGTTCTCCGGTGCTACCTTAGCCGATATAGTGGAACGAAGGTACCAAAACACGGAGCCAGCAAACCCAACTATCGACCCAAGACATGATTCGAGCTGATTCATATAATGCTATAAGTTGGGGTGCCGTGACTTGTGAAAGTGTTCGGACTTATCACACCATAATTTTGGGGTACTTAAGCCCCTGGTGTATTGGCCGTACCAAAGTGTACGGGTGCAACATGTCATGAAATGAACATATGTATAAAAAGGAGTGCAATAATAGACAAAAGCTATGTATTGTTTATTCAAAAAAGTACTGCAATGAAAGCAGAACGATACAAATAGTGTGATAAGCAAGGGATGGGACTATCTAACATGTCCTTCTCCGTGGGTAAGCTGCGGGATGGTATGTAAAACAGGTATAATGCTTGTAATAGAGACCACCAACACTGACGGAGCTTTATTGCTTCCCCTGGTTGTTGCATCGTGAGTTCGCGATTCTAGTGCCGGACAGACTTCAAAAATGGAGTCCTGAAAAGAAAGAAAAGGAAAAGAAAAGAATGACACAATCGAGCCCCTCAAAAGGTTGAGCCGCATTCTTGGCGTGCCGTGGTCGTGCCCCTCCCCAGATGTCCATGGTATCTCCAAGCGTAGTTATGTATGCGTAATACTGGCTTCGCAATTTCGCGAGGGCTAGGGTTGGGGCCGGATTGCTACTTGTGCTTGAATCGTGCCAGGTGGTCTTGTTGTAGGTTACTCCGGGCGCGCTTGGTGGTGTTCGGGCGCTTAGTGGCCGGACTCGAGAATTGCCGTGAGAGGCTGCTTTGTACCTCCGCCGCGAGGGCCGCCGTGTGCTCCTCCGTTCGGAGAGAGCGCTCGTGTTTCCATTGACCGTGATTACTCCTCCGTGGCCTGACATCTTGAGCTTGAGGTATGCGTAGTGCGGCACCGCATTGAACTTTGTGAATGCGGTTCGTCCGAAAGCAAGGATGATAGCCGTCTATGAACAGACTATGTCAAGATTAACTCTTCGCTTCGAAGTTATCCGTGATCCGAAGACCACTTCGAGTGTGACTGAGCCTCGTATAATTGGCCTCTACACCGGTATGACGCCTTTAAAGGTCGCCTTTGTAGGTTTAATCCTTGAGGGGTCTATGCCCATCTTGCGCGACCGTATCCCCGATAAAGCAGTGTTCAGTCGCCGCCGCCATTCATCGTGACTTCGGTGAGGTGAAATCCACAATAATTGGGTCAAGAACCACGCGGCTAAACCGTCGTGGACGGATGCTAGTGGGGTGCTCTCTTCGATCAAGGTGATCGGGCAGGAAGACCATGGGTTGAATTTTGGGGCGATCGCTCCATCGCATATACGCCCCGTAGTGCACGCTTCCGCCTCCCTTTGGGTATGTGGGTTATGATATCATGTTCACCGTCCGCACTTGTGTGGGGAAACCCTTCGTCCTCTATTGTTCGGGCGGCCGTGGCTCTTCCTCGCCATCGCTATGAAGCCCCTTGTCATTGAGTTCGACACCTAACTTGCTCGCTTGTTTGAACACCCAACAATCCCTGTTGGTGTGATTGGCTGGTTTTTGGGGTGCCATGTATCCGCACAAGCGATCGAGTATGCGGTCCAAGTTGGACGGGCCTGGGTATTTCTTTTGAATGGTTTCTTCCACGACCAGGTTTAGAGCCCTCGAATCCGCATTGACGGCCAGATCTTCGCAGTTATCGCCGCTGATGCAGCGCTTGTTCTTGCTGCGACGCCGACCTGCCATTGCTGTCCTTGGTATCCGAACTATCGTGGTGTTTGGCCAAGTTGTTGCTTCGAAGCTAGCCAGCTTGTCCTCTCCGCCGCCAAAGCGAGTCATGAGGGTTGTGAGGGCTGCCATAGATTTCGCTTTTCCTGTCCTAGGTGTCGGGCAAGCCACTCGTCATGGATGTTATGTTTGAAGGCTGCAAGGGCCTTTGCATCCGACGGTCGACGATTTGATTTTTCTTTGTTAGGGACCGTGTCCGTAATTGCTCGGCCGATTCTTTCCGCTGCTGAATTATGTGGCTAAGGTCATCGGCGCTCGGTGGTCGCACATATGTGCCTTGGAAGTTATCAAGGAATGCGGCTTCCAGGTCCTCCCAACAACCAATTGATTCTGCTGGCAAGCTGTTAAGCCAATGCCGAGCTGGTCCTTTATGCTTGAGGGGGAGGTATTTGATGGCATGTAGATCATCACCGCAGGCCATGTGAATATGGAGAAGATAATCCTCGATCCAAACCGCAGGATCTGTAGTACCATCGTATGATTCGATGTTTACGGATTTAAAGCCCTCGGGGATTTGATGATCCATTACTTCATCTGTGAAGCATAGTGGGTGTGCGGCGCCTCTGTATTGGGCTATATCACGACGTAGCTCCAATGAGCTTTGTCTGTTGTGTTCGGCCCTGCCGGAGTTTCAGATCCGGCGTGACGGTTATCGCCACGCGTGTCGCTACGCCCACGCCGATCCGTAGATCGATCTTGTATGTTTTGCCTTATCCTCCAATATATCTCGCAAGTCCGGCGCGTTTTCCCATGCCCTGGTACTTTTTGAACGGCGTCGGGGTACGACTTGAACGAAGGGTCTAGAAGCCTCTCTATCGCGGCCACAGGGTGGCCGGTCTGCCATGTCGTACGCTGGTGACTTGGGTACTTCCTCTGATCGAGGCAACGGCCTGCGTTCAGGGTAGCTTTTGGAGGGGCGTTCGAGTTCATACCCTTCGGCTCCGAGGACTTCAGTCCATCTGTTAGCTAGCAGGTCTTGGTCAGCTCTAAGTCGTTGCTGCTTTTTCTTAAGGCTGTTTGCCGTGGCTATAAGCCCGCGCTTGAAACGCCTCCTGTTCGGCGCGGATCCTCGTGCACGCATAAAGTCGCTATCATCGAGGCTTGCCTCATCTTCGGAGGGAGGAGCATAATTATCGCCCTTAACCTTCTTCTTTTCGCGACCGTCAGGCGGACTTGCTTCTTCTTCGCCCCGCGCTGAGTCCTCGCCGAGGAGGTTGTCTTCGCAGACCGTCCGGTGTTATTATCTCCCATGCGGAATCACCATTTTTGCCGTGGGCGGATTTAGAGCGGCGCCACGACGTCGGGATTTCGTTGTTTCTTGAGGGGTCATCCTCCGTTGTTCCATCGCCGCTCCCATCTTTTGGGATGTCCACCATGTATATGTCATAGGACGAGGTGGCCTTCCAAAGGCTCCTGTAGGTGCTGGGTCTTGGTCGTCTCCGGCATCGTCGTCCATACCGTCGATGTCTTCGGAGTCGAAGTCGAGCATGTCGGTTAAATCATCGAAAGTGGCTACAAAGTGGGTGGTGGGTGGGCGTTGAATTTCGCCGTCCGTATCCCAACCTTCCTGTCCGCAGTCCGGCCAGGGCTCTCCGGATAAAGAGAGAGACTTTAGTGAATTCAGAATACCTCCAAAAGACGAGTGCTGAAAGATGTCCGCGGAAGTGAACTCCATGACGGGCGCCAAATCGGATTCGATTGGTTGGGGCGCGGAGGGTTCGGAGTCCGGAGAGGAGTCCGGCACCCTGGAGTCAAGGTCTTCGCAGCGACAGGGATGTAGTTCGCTCAATCGCCAGAGAGATTGTATCCCCGAGGCGCGCCCAACCACTCGCCCTCGATCGGGGAATCCGCCCGGATTACGAATCGAGCGGATATCGCTGCGGCCTCCGTGACAATCGCTCGCCACTGAGCTAGATCATGCCCATCGAAATAGTGCGCGCGCTTGGTTGCGGCTCGAATCCGTCGAAGATCAAGTCCCCGCGATATCGGCCGTATAGTTCAAACTTCCAAATCTGACCTGATGGCTGGGCGAAGCTTTCGATCTGCTCCAGATGGCTGCTTAATTGGCCCGCAGTGCAAAGCCGCCGAATATGAAGATTTGTCCGGGAGAAAAGTCTCACCCGATCGCGTTGTTGTTGATGATCCAAGGAGCCATCGGCCTATCGGTGACGACACGCAGGAACTCTCAATGAAAGCACCAATGTCGATTGTCAAAACCGCGGATCTCGGGTAGGGGGTCCCGAACTGTGCGTCTAGGCGGATGGTAACAGGAGACAAGGGACACGATGTTTTTACCCAGGTTCGGCCCTCTCGATGGAGGTAATACCCTACTCCCGCTTGATTAATATTGATGATATGGGTAGTACAAGAGTAGATCTACCACGAGATCAAGGAGGCTAAACCCTAGAAGCTAGCCTATGTTATGATTGTTGTTCTTCCTATGGACTAAAACCGTCCGGCTTATATAGACACCGGATAGGTTAGGTTACACAGAGTCGGTTACAATGGTAGAAGATCTACATATCCGTATCACCAAGCTTGCCTTCCACGCCAAGGAAAGTCCCATCCGGACACGGGACGAAGTCTTCAATCTTGTATCTTCATAGTCTTGGAGTCCGGCCGTGACGATAGTCCGGCTATCCGGACACCCCCTAGTCCGGGACTCCCTCAAGAGCCATCAGGGGAAGATAAAGGGAGGAATGAAGAAGCCGCGAGTGGGCCTCACGCATTACTCATCCAAACCGGGGGAATTAGCATCTCCGTGAAGGAGGATAATCGAAGAAGAATCCAAAATTCCTCTCCCCAAGGAAGGAAAAGGACCGCCTCTGAAGACTTGGAAACAAGGGTCTCCAAGCGAGGGAAGAAACCTTTGGCAGGGGGCCCTGCCCCGGAGGGCTTTCTTACCGCACAATGCCCTCAAGGGGATCAACCCTCCACCGAGCTGTAAGTAAACAAGAGTGCTTTATAGTAAATATATCCTGCTTTATTTCTGAGGACAATAACCGAGACGTATGTCTTGTAGTTCGGATCGTAGCCCTTCTCAACAGAGTTCGTCTTCGGGGGATCTTCTTCCGGAGATGAAGGAGAGCGAAACGCCTCCCCTTGCCTCCCCGCCTCGAGGGGCGGACGACCCTGAGGTGTCGTCACGGAGGCTTTCTCCTGATCCGCCAAGGCCAGAAGGTAACCCTTCGGCCACCCGAAGTCCGGAGTATTCGGCTCCTAAGGAGAGCAACAAAAAGAGTCCGGGACTGTCCTGTGCGCAACCGTACGTGCTGATGGGTCTTCTGGAGCAAGCGGCTATCTCAGAGGCGCATCATACTTTAATGGGTACGGTGGTTGAAAGAATTTCATCTGCCAAAAGTGGATTGCATGAAGCTTTTATGAGCCTACTAAGAGGCTTTGAGGTATGCAAAGTAACATATATATTTTTGACGGTACCGCACATGCTAAGTGTGCTCTGTACATATAGTAGTTCTCGAGACTCGTTGCCATCCAAAGGCGGCAAACAGAGGATCATAGTCCCTGTAGTGATCGCTACCGCTTACATGTGCAAAGCGGCCGAGGGTCCGAGGCTGGCGGACTGAGTTTGGCTTAACTAAGGCGGCTTGATCGCCGCAGATGCCGACATCGCGCTTTTGTGAATAAGTGGCTTGACGAGGCACGGGGTATGTATTTCCGGGTGGCCAATAAATATTAAGAGGAGCATGATGCTAGTATCTATAATATGTTATTTATTGCAGATGGAGCTGCCGCCGTGGAGACCCTTCGGGCGGAACTTGCCCACGCCAAGGAACAAGCCAGGAGAAGTGATGCGGTCGCCCTAAAGGCGGCCGAAGAGTTAAAAGTCGAACAGGCTGCTCATCATCGCAGAATGAAGATAAAATACCAAGATGGCTGTTGAGCTCAAGGATGCCGCCGACCGCATGAGCTTCTTGAAAAGGAAAGCCAAAGCGAAACGGGCGGACTCGGAGAAAGCCATGGTAGCAGCCATGAAGCCCGCTTAAAATCAGAGTGGCGAAGGAGGAGCTTCATTGCCGTAGATATCACGGCCGAAGCCCTTTTTGTTGCGGTTGAAGTTTGGAGATCCTAAGTATGCCCCTCTGGATCAGTTATGGAGTGCTGCAGACGTGTATTCAGACTTGGCAACAAGTGCTGCTGATGCGACTGAGTTTTTCAAGGATCAAAAAGATCACGAAGTGGAAAAGTTGTTCTGGTTGCGCTCGTTGCTCCAACGCCAGCGTCACGCTGTTAAATGAACAAATGGCCGAGTGGGCGAACTCCATAGATTGTCCAGCTTGCCATGAGGTCTCGTCAGGATCATCTTTTGGCGGAAGGACCAAGGCCGAATAGTTATTTTAGTTTAGTGCAACGATTCCTTGGTGTTGTGCCGCATATCGACGCTGTGAAGAGGTCGGCGTGCATAGAGGGTCTGTGAGGATGGCTCTTGCCCGTGTTAAGACATACCGGCGAGATGAAGGCCATCGCTATTGCAACCTGTGGTCCGGCCAGCAGTTGTGTCTCGCCGAGCACTATTTTGAAGAAGTCCTAGAAGGTGCTCGTTTAATAGAGGCTCGCTCAAGAGTATCATGTTCGAAAGTGACATGTATCCCGATTGTAAAAACAATGCTATTTGAATTATGAAGGCTGTGTTTATACTTGTGCCCCGAAAGTATTATTATGCCTCCTGTGCGACCATTTATGTATATATGTATATATAACCCGAAAGTTTGCAAATGTCGGCTTCAGCCCCCACGCATATAATGCGGGGTGTTCGAAAAGCGATATTCACACTTCTGATCCAACGTCTTGGTCCATTAAGGAGGTGATAACTCGACGAACAAGGCAATCGGACTATATTGCTTTAACACTTTCACTTAGCCATAGGAGTTTGACAGTGGGGCTACTATATAGCCCCTGGTACTTCCGCGCTCATCCGAATACGAGGTGCATACATACATGGCCGGGAAACGGCCCTTCGTTAATGCGGAGGAATCGCGAAGATTCCGCTGGGTCATCGAGTGGTTGACCAGTCTCGCGCTTTATCATGACAGTCAGTTTTCGGCTTTCTCTATTGAGGTTCTCATCCAAATGAACCAGCGCACAATCGCAGTAGTTCTCCTGGTGCCACCTTAGCCGATAGAGCGGAACGTAAGGTAGCAAAACACAGGAGCCGGGCAAACCCAACTATTGACCAAAGACATGATTCGGAGCAGATGCATATAAGGCCGAACTCGTGACAATCGAACACTCTAAGGTATTCGGACTTTACAACATATAACGGCTGAGTAACGCCCTTGATAATGAACCCCAATTTCCAGTGCACGCAGTATTAGTCTCACGTATAAATGCCAATAACGCCAAAGATCCCTCTTGGTTGTGTTGAGTATCCTGAGGGTGTGAAACAACAAGAGATAGTAAAAAGGTTTACAGGATCTTAATATAAAAAGAAACCATTGAATGGGGCCTGCCGCACGCCTGCTTCGTGTCTCGGTGTCGTATCCTCGAAGGGTGTAGCACGATGATCATCTGCAAAGAGAAAAACCCAGTGAAAGTCTTCGTGCGTAAAAAATTGGTTATTCTTAATGAACCATTAAAATTCAACCTAAACAAGGTTAAGCGAACTATAGTTCTTTTTACATGCGGGAAGCCCCTAGCACCACCTATGGGGGTATATCCATTAACCCAATCTCGTGTTTATCCGAAGTTGTTACAGCTAGGGGTGCGCCGGACTCGTTTAGTTATGTCCGCGGGTCTTGACGACCATCATTTATTCTGGTTGGAGAGGCCGTTCGGTGTTCGTCTCGCTAAAGCCGCCACACATTCTTCCGCATTTAAGGAACGCCTATGCTTCCGCTTAACTATGATGGTGCCACGTGGACGGGCATCTTAAGCTTAAGATAAGCGTGGTGCGGTACCACATTAAAACGAAGCGAAGGCCGTTTCTTCCAGTAGTGCTTGATAGCCGCCGAATGGAGCGATGTCGAAGGTTAACTTTTCACTTTCGGGAGTTGTCGGAGAGCCAACATAACCTCTAGTACTAGAGAGCCCGTCTGACGGGCCTCTGTAATCGGGTATTACTCCTTAAAGGTAGTATTGCTTTGGCTGATTCTTGCCGGGTCTATCCCCATTTTATGGACTGTGGTCCCGATATATCAAATTAAGACTACTGCCGCCATTCATAAGGACTCGGGTGATATGGTATCCGTCAATTATTGGGTCTAGCACCAAGGCGGCCGATCCTCCGTGCGGGTCTTCGGGTCGGGTGATCCTCATGCGATCGAAAGTGATCAGGCGAGACCGACCAAGGGCTGAACTTGGGGGCGACGGGCTTTTTTGGCGCATGTCACGTCTCGGAGTCGCATTTGCTCCTCCCCTTTGTTACATGATTCATGTTCCTTTATTTTGACCTCCGTGGGAATTTTTCTGTCCCCCAGTGTTTTGGTCATGTAGGCTCATCCTCGTCTTTGCTTGGTGTCTCCTCTCACTTATGTTCGGCATTTAACTTGTCGGCCCGCTTGAAGACCCAAAGATTCTCTATTGGTGTGATTTGCGTGTTTGTTTGAGGTGCCATGAATATGACATAACTGCCTAGGATCTTGTTTAGGTTGGACGGTCCATCTCTGCTGCCTTTGAATGGCTTTTTCCGTTGACCGGGTCGAGAGCCCCTGAATCCGGCGTTTACCGCCGTGTTGTCTGGGTTGTCTTCATTGTTTTGACGCTTAATTTTATTGCGTTGCCTAACTTCGGATGTGCCTAGATCGCTGGTGCCGCTACGGGCCAGCCAACTATCTTCGCCCGCGCAAAAGCGGGTCATAAGGCTTGTTAGGGCTGCCATTGTCCTCGTTTTTTCCTGGCTGAGGTGTCTGGCGAGCCATTCGTCCCAGACATGATGTTTGAAAACCGCTAAGGCTTCGTGTCCGGGCAATGACAATTTGATTCTTCTTAGTGAGGAATCTGTTCCAAAGCTTCGGCCGACTCTCCGGGCTGTTGAATTATATGACTTAAATCGCTCTACATCCGGAGGTCGGACATAAGTCCCTTGAAAATTAGCCCTAAAAGCATCTTCAAGCTCTTCCCAACTCCCAATGGAGTTTTCGGGAGGCTCTTCACCAAGGCTTGAGCTAGTCCTTCAACTTTAGGGGTAAGTATTTGATGGTGTGGACATTATCTCCGCGAACCATGTGGATATGAAGGATAAAGTCCTCGATCCGCACCCCGAGTGCAATGCCGTTCCGTCAGTATGCCTCTATGTTCACGGGTTTGAATCCCTCTGAAATTGTGGATCGAGCACCTCATCGGTGAAGCATAGAAGTGCGCTGCACCTCGTGATTTGGATGTGTCATGGCATTCCGGCGGTTGTAGTGTTCGGTTTTGCTTCGTGCGGGGCTCGCTTCCTAGATCCATAGATGGACCTGGTCATACCGGATTTTTTGTGCAAGTCTTCCGCGTAGATCGTGAGCTGACTTATGTGCGACATCGTTAGTCGCCTCTATCGCGCATGCACGGGTGGCTTCGATCCGGCTGATTGGCCGTTTATTTTTTGGCTGTATTGGCTCTATAGCCTCGCCATCGATTCAGGCAGCAGCTTGCGCTTTGGATAGCACTTTGTGTGGTGATCGCCACCGTACTTTTCTGCAAAGGTCAAGCACTTTGTTCCATCTCTTGTTGAGTGTATTTTGCGCGGCCTTAAGCCTTTGCTTCTCAGCTTCTTGAGCTCCCTCGCGGTGGCAATAAGCCTTCTATGGAGGTTCTCTTGCTCCAAAGTGCCTTTCCGGGATGATGTGTGCGTCATCGTCAACTGTTCTCTTCTCCAAGACAGGTTGATTAGCTTTACCCTTGGCATCGCCGTGATCGGACAAATGGCTCCAGTACTATGTTCGCTGTCCGGCTGGTTCATCCCGCTACATTCTTTGGATCTATGTGGTCGTCGTTTCCTTTGGAGTCGACCGGGGTATTGTTTTTTCCTCCGTTGTTTTCGCTGTTTTTGCCGAGGCGGGATTTGGGGCGACGTCTATGTCGTCGCTTTGGTTGGTTCTCGAGGGACCTATCCTTCGTGCATCCTTCCGTTCCTCGTCATTGTCTTCTTTGGGTGTATCCACCATATATACATCATGTGATGATGTGGCTGTCCAAGGCCCTATGGGCGGTGGTTCCTGTTACTTCTCTGCATCATCGGCCATACCGTCGATGTCTTTTGAAGTCGAAAATCGAGCATGTCGGTTAGGTGGCTCGACAGTGGCTATTAAGTGGGTGGTGGGTGGGGAATGAATTTCTTCGTCGTCGCTTCCCTCAAGCGGACATAGTTGACCAAGGGTCTCCTGACAAGGAGAGAGACCTTAATGAATTTAACACGTTGCCCGGTAGTGCTAAAAGATATCCATGGAGGAAAACTTCCATGATCGCATGCAATCGATTCGATGAAATGCAGGCGTGGCGGTTCGGAGCTCGTGGCGGGGCGAATCCAAGTGTCCGCAACCACGGGTCTCATAGGAGGTGAAATAAGTATTCGGCTCTATCGCCACCAGTGTCACGGCCTCCGTGGCGGGGTCCATCCACCCGTCCTCGGACGGTGCACTCTGCCCCGGATTTGGTAGGAGTAGCCACGTGTGATCTCCACGAGCGCCCGTCCGACGGTAGAGTTAGGTCATGCTCGTCGTGATCGTGCGGCGCATTCGATATAAGCTTCGGATCCATCAAAGATCAAATCCCCACAGATACCGGCGGTAAGAAGACAGCTTTAAATTTCCAAACCCGACTGACGCCACCGCAGGCGTAACCTCTTGATCTGCTCCAAATGGCCAGCGAGTTGGCCCAGCATCTGAAACCGCCCGAATCGAAGATCCGTCCGGGAGAAAAACTCACCCTGGATTGCATCGTTGTTGATGATCGAAGGAACCATCGAGCCTTATGGTGACAAAGCATAGTGGAACTCTCAATAGAAAGCACCAATGTCGTGTGTCAAAACCGCGGATCTCGGGTAGGGGGTCCCTAATCGCGTCTAAGGCGGATAGTAACAGGAGGCGGGGACACAATGTTTACCTGTGTTCGGCCCTCTCGATGGAGGTAATACCCTACTTCCTCGCTTGATTGATCTTGATGATATGAGTATTACAAGAGTTGATCTACCACGAGATCGTAGAGGCTAAACCCTAGAAGCTAGCCTATGATTATGATCGTTGTTGTCCTATGGACTAAACCCTCCGCTTATATATAGACACCGGAGGGCTAGGGTTACACTGAAGTCAAGTTACAAGGGAGGAGATCTACATATCCGAACTGCCAAGCTTGCCTTCCACATGAGGATAGTCCCACCCGGACACGGACGAAGTCTTCAATCTTGTATCTTCATAGGCCAACAGTTCGGCCAAAGGATATAGTCCGGTCAGTCCGAGGATCCCCTAATCCAGAATCCCTCAAAGGGACACTCTGCTTTGTCTATGTATTCATACATGTATCAAGTTTCCGTTAATACAATTCTAGAATGAATAATAAATATTTATCATGATATAAGGAAATATAAATAAAAACTTTATAATTGCCTCTCGGGCATATTTCCTTCACCGAAGCATAGGAATGACTTTTCATTTTCTCATCTTAGTCGAGTCCGACTCAAGTTCACACCTTGTAACATAGGCAAGAACCCTTTTCTTTCCTTGATCCATTTTGAACTTCTTCAAAAATTTAGCAAGGTATGTGCTTTGTGAAAGTCCAATTAAGCCGCCTTGATCTATCTCTATAGATCTTGATGCCCAATATGTAAGCAACTTCACCGGAGGTCTTCATGGAAAAACTTTTTGATTCAAGTATCCTTTTATGCTATCCAGAAATTCTATAACATTACAAATAAAAAATATTTCTTCCACATATAATATAACAAATGCCACAGAGCTCCCACTCACTTTCCTTGTAAATACAAGCTTCTCCAAAGTCTCAGATAAAACCATATGCTTTGATCACACTATCAAAACATTTATTCCAACTCCGAGATGCTTGAACCAATCCATAAATGGATCACTGGAGCTTGCACACTTTGTTAGCATCCTTTGGATTGATAAAACCTTCTGGTTGCATCATATACAACTCTTCTTCCATAAATCCATTCAGGAATGCAATTTTGACATCCATTTGCCAAATTTCATAATCATAAAATGCGGCAATTGCTAACATGATTCGGACGGACTTAAGCATCGCTACATGTGAGAAGGTCTCATCGTAGTGTCAACTCCTTGAACTTATCGAAAACCTTTCGCAACAAGTCGAGCTTTATAGCAATAACATTACCCGTCGGCGTCCGGTCTTCTTCTTGAAGATCCATTTATTCTCTATGGCTTGCGGATCATTGGGCAGTTCAACCGAAAGTCCACACTTTGTTCTCATACATGGATCCCATCTCTGGCAATTTCATGGCCTCAAAAGCCATTTCGCTTGAGAATCTGGGCTCATCATCAGCTTCCTCATAGTTACCGTGGAGTTCGTCATGGTCCAAGTAACATGACCTCCGTAACAGGATTACTATACCACTCAGTGCGGTCGGATCTTACTCTGGATTGACCTCCACGAGGGTTCGGTAGTAACTTTGATCGGAAGTTTCAATGATCATCATCATTAGCTTCCTCACTAATTGGTGTAAAGGAATCACTGAAGAACCGATTTCTGCATGATAAACTACTTTCCAATAAGGGGCAGGTGTACAATTACTCCTCATCAAGTTCTGCACTTTTCCTCCACTCATACACTTCTTTGGAGAGAAACTTCCTTCTCTAGAAAGGATCCATTTTTAGCAACAAATATCTTGCGCTTGAATTACGTGATAGAAGGTGTATCCATGATCTCCTTTGGGTATCCTATGAAGTCACATTTCTCCGATTTGGGTTCGAGCTTATCAGGCACAAACTTTTTCACATACAGCATCATGCACCCCAAACTTTAAGGAACAACAACTTGGGTTTCTTGCCAAACCACAATTCATAATGATGTCATCTCAATGGATTTAGATGGTGCCCTATTTAGCACGTGAATGCAACCGAAATCTCTAAAGCATAACCCCAAAGCGATAGCGGTAAATCAGCAAGAAGACATCATAGATCACACCATATCTAATATAGTGCGGTTATTCTGACGTTCCCGAGACACACACCATTATGTTGTGGTGTTCCTGGGTGGCGTGAGTTGCCAAACTATTCCGCATTGTTTCAAATGGGAATGACCAAACTTCGTAACTCAAATATTCTCCTCCACGATCAGATCATAGAAACTTTATTTTCTTGTTATGATGATTTTCCATCTTCACTCACAAATTCTTTGAACTTTTCAAATGTTTCTGCATTTATATTTCATCAAGTAGATCACGGGATGATGAAGATGGCCACTTTGGTGAGGATCCCCCCTTGGCGAGGTCTTGCCTAATAAGGTCCTGATTGGTTTTGGTATTATACAGAGGCTTTATGACGTGCGGCGAACTCCTGATCTATTCTATTCCCGATGTTTTTTAGGGTATATGGACATATATAGGCTTAAAAGAAGTTCGGTCAGGAGAACCACGAGGGGCCCATGAGGGTGGGGGGCAGCCTTGAGAGGGTAGGGCGCGCCTCCACCTCGTGGATTCTCGAAAGCTTCCCTGACGTCTACTCCAGAGTCTCTGGATTGCTTCCGCTCCAAAAATAACTCTCCCGAAGGTTTTCATTACATTTTGGACTCCGCTTTGATATTCCTTTTCTTGAAACAACTGAAATAGGCAAAGAAAAGCAGCAATTTGAAATTTGGCCGGGCCTCCGGTTAATAAGTTAGTCCCAAAAGAAATAATATAAAGAGTGTTTAGTAAAGCTCCATAAGCATCCAAAACATGATACAATATAATAGCACGAATACTTCATAGAATTATAGATGTAATGTTCTATGGAGCGATATCAGCACCCCAAGCTTAATTCACACTGCTGGAGTCCCCGAGTAGGTAAATGATAAAAGAAATAATTTATGAAGTGTGAATGCTAGAAAGGTGCACAAGTTTGATCAATGATAATTTCAATCACCTTTTCTAGCATCATCATATGTCATAACAATGGATTCCAACTCATAGAACTTTTCATGATGATCCCAAATGTAACAAAGCTATTCACATTATTAAAGCATAGACCATAAACTTTACTTGAAAACTAACAAATTATGTTCTTAGTCATCAAACAATTGCAATTCATCTTATTTTCAGGAAGGGTCTATGTAAGAGCTTTGATTTAGCAAATCCCACATACTCAACTATCCATATAGTCTCCACATGATTGCTACCACTCAAAGCATATTTTTTAGAACAAATAGTATTCATCGGAACACTGGAGACAAAGATAGAAAGGGCTTAATGTTTGGCCTCCCAACAACTTTGGGTACCTCCAAAAGGAGTAATGTCAACAATAATAATTCATGCTCCAGAAAATATATTTGAATATGGCCATATATGCTTAGATCTTTTCTCTCACCACATGATGCTTGCCACACTAAAAAAGTAAGTTGGAAATGAGAAGGAATACTCTCTTGACTCTTGCATAAAAGTGAAATATAGGCCACTTCACGGAGGAAGGCGGGGGTTTTACCGAGAGGTGCCAAACTCGAGAAGCTAAAAGCAGAGATGAAAA